>VRYO01001463.1:38505636-38527923 GCA_009812075.1 Sialia sialis | reverse complement strand
CTCCAGGGGGTTATTGTGGCCAAAATGCAGGACTCAGCACCTGGACTTGTTAAACTTTGTCTTACTGGACTCTGCCCATCCAACTGTTCCAGGTTTCTCTGCAGAGCCCTCCTCCCTTCCAGCTTCGTGTTTGCAGATTTACTAATGAAAGACTCAATACCTCATCCATGTCATCAATATTGAAAAAAATATTGTTGAACTTTTGAACTATTGTTTAAAATATTGAACAGGACTGGCCCCAGCACAGACCCCTGAGGGACACTACTGGTGACTGGCTGCCAGCTGGATGTGGCACCATTCATCACAATCTAGGCTCAGCCATCCAGCCACTTCTTAACCCAGCACAAAGTGCTCCTGTCCAAGCTGTGGGCTGCCAGCTTGTCCAGGAATGTGCTGTGGGACACAGTGTCAAAGGCCTTGCTGAAGTCTAAATAGACAACATTCACAGCCTTTCCCACATCCCTCAGATGGGTAACCTGGACATAAAAGGAGACCAGGTTGGTCAAACACTACCTCCCCCTCCTAAGCCCATGCTGGCTGAATGTGATACTCTGGCCATCCTGTAAGTATTCTCTGTAAGTGTCTAGTTAAAGCATTTTCTTCTGTTTTAAAACAACTGACATGTATTGTTTTCACTAGACTGAGTACCAATTTGAAAGTCCGAAAAATGCACAGAGCAGTTAGTATATTTTAATGGCAGTTTTCAGAAAATGACTGATTTACACTTAATGAGAGACTAAATCACAGATTAAAAAAAGGCAGGTGCAAAGTCACAATGGCATGAATCACAAAGAGAAAATGCAGGGTGTTTTGAGGTTTTCTTCAAGCCCCATTTCTGCCCCTGAAGCCATATTTAATTTCATCATTGTATTTAAAATATGATAACATCTTCCTTAGTTCAGATTACATTTTATAAAATATGTAGAAAAGAATTCTCCTTCATTATACTCTGTGAACAGAAGTCTTAGTTAAAATATTTAAAACTTTTTGCATGTAATATCTAACTGGAGGCTAGACTGCGAATGGAAATTTATCTTAAGAGTCTGTTATAACATTTAATTCTTCACAGAATCCATTAAAAATCCTCTGTCATGCTGCCTCAAGAAATATGCATTGTATAACTCATCAGACAAAAGTCATGGCAATCCATCCTTTATAGTGAAAATAATAACAATGCATATTTGCATAAATAGCTGAGCCATTTCTGCTGAACATATTAAATGATGTTTGCCATAATTCTCAAAATATAAGATTAAAACACAATTCAGCTGATCCAGAACAAAAAGTGGTTTTCATAATCTGTTATGTCTGTGTTTTTTCCTTGGTAAAATGGAGTTGATAAATCCTGACTCAATTTAGGGTCCGTAGTTCCTACGAGAACTCCTGGGGAATTTTTTTTTTTTTTTTTTTTTACAAAGCATGATATAATCAATCTGAGTCTTTCAGGTGATTCCAGGACCCAGAAGTAGGATATTTTCTTCTGTAATGCAGGCATGGATTGTTGCATTGATTCATAAAGAACATTTCATCCTTAATGTTGTAGTGTGTGTTGTGAGATAGCTAGCAATCTATATGAAACTCAGAAAATTGATGTCAATTCCTCTAACTTTATTCCTTGGTTTTGAAACTAATCTTGTACTAAAATATATTGGTTTATAGTGTTTGTTAATTACATTGCAAATAATCTCATTGGTAATGTCTTGTGTCACTGATTTTTCTCAACAGAAGTCCTTTACTTGATCAATGTCCATACGGGAACACTGCCTGCATCAGGAACCAATGCAGATATATTTATCACAGTATTTGGAGAATGGGGAGATTCCTGCAAAAGGAGAATAGGGCACTCATATTTTGAAAAAGGGCAGGTTAGTACTCAGTAATTTTCCTTCCATGTTTGTTTGATGTATTTAATTTTATTATTTACTAGTACTATATTTCTTTCCAATTATGAAATATCAGCATGGATATTGCACTCTGGTAACCTGTGGAAAGAATGTGTTGCTTACTAAGTATAGGCATTTTATCTAAATTGAGATTACAGTTTAAGAATAGTTTGAGTACCAATACATTCTATCTACAAACTATCAGTAAATATTCTTAGAATCTGGAACTGAATCCAATGATATATAAAATTCTATGGCTTAATTTCCAACTATTTGTGAAGCTAGTATAGAAATACAAGGGCTATTTCCTGTGACTGCCACTTTAATTTAATTTTTAAAATCTCCCCAATAGTGTTGAAAGAAAGATTTTTAATGTATTAGCTACTATATGTTAATTAATCCATTTATTTGTAGAATTAAAAACAGGTAAGCCTGCTTGTAAACATAATTGTTTGCTCAAGATAAATTCTAAGAGAGAATTTTCTGGTCAACCTTTGCTTATTATCATATTATTATTTATATCTATACAACATGTTCACCTATACCCTGAACTCAGAGCACTGATCAATTCATCCTGTACAATAGAGCTGAATCCTCTGTATGTTTTCATGCTGTTTCTTATGTTCTCTCATGCCTGAGATGCCATAACTTCCCTAGACAACATGTTCCACTGCTTTCCTTGCCTTGCACTTAACAGGTCTTCTTTCACTAGATTTATTATGTCTTCTTGAGCTTACAAACTTAGAAACCAGCCACATCATTTTGTTCCAGAGTCATATTCTAGATCACTGATAGTTTTTCTTCCATGATTTTGTATAAATTATTGTACAGACGTGTGAGAAATGTCCATGTCCATGGTCTCCTGTGTCAATTTAATTACACTTGATCTACTACCTGAGTAAAATTAAACATTCACATACTACCTAAATCTCATTCCACATCTTTTTTTGGAAGCCATAGTGAATGTTTTCTTCCATGTTGCCTTCTCTTTGCTTCTCCCTTCCTTTATAAAACCTCTAAACTTTGTGCACTTGTATTGCTGCATCTTTCTTTGCAAAGATAAATGTTTCTTAATCTTCCCACTTAGACTTTTCTATATGTTGTTCTAACTCTTCAATAATACCTATTTTCTTTTTAGGATGCCATTTTTTTCAGAATCCTACTGTCTTAGTCCAAACTGTGCTAAAACTATATAGGAAGAGCTTTATGATGTTGATTGTCTGGATGATATTATTAAAAATACAAATCAATCCCTGGCAATTTTTAGGGCAAACATTTATGGACAATTAGAAGGGGTAATCAAAGGCAGATAATCAGTGACATAAAAGAAAAAGAAGTCTTCTGAAAAAGAAGTCTAAAAAGAAACAATGCACATGGCTCATACTGGATCTTAATACAGAGTCAGTGATGCAGCTGTTAGTGATAAAGAAATCAGAGTCATTACATTGAGCAGCAGAGTGCTGAGTGTCTTCCCAAGCAGTTCCTTTGTTTTCAGGGAGCAGTTTTTGTGCTGTAGATGATGACAGTGTTCAGCTTAGGTATTTTGTGTGCTCACATCCTTCATACTTTGATAGATTCCTGGGAAAGGGTTGAGCAGTGGGATGGCAAAATGTTCTGACCATTCTGAGCTATTAAACGTAATAAAGCTGGCAGCAGAGATTGCAGAAGAAACTCATACACAGTGAGGGGGTAATAAAATGGCAGATTAAATTCTCTGTAGCTGAATGAAAAGCAGTGGCTGGGAGGGGGAATAACCCCTTAAATTTGCATACAAAATGATGGTCTCTGAAATATGAAAGTAATAGGTATCATCTCAGTAGAAGGAAACAAAAGGGGGAAAAGAACAAATAACATGTTTAGAAATTATTTTAAAAGAAAAAAAAACAACAACCAGCCACTTCAAGGCAGAAAACACGGTCATGCCTCCAAAGACTTTCACTAGTGCAGATGCATAATAGATGCTGTGTTTTGTTGATTCACTTGTCTTAAAAGGTGCAAGAAGAATGTCAAGTGATATGCAATATCTTCCATACAAAGAACAATGAAGCAAACAAGTATGTTTAGTCTGGGAAAGAGATGAGGAGAGGAAAGGTGAGGGAGATAAGAAATATAAAACGGCATAGAGAAAATTAACATTTCCATTTCTTTGTGAAATACAAGAGCTCAAGAGCATTCAATGTAATGTGCAGGTATCAGATTCAAAACAAAAGGAGGTGGCTTTTTACTCAATGTGTAATTAATACATTTTACTTTCTGGCACAAGATGTTGCAGATGGTGAAATACATATTGGTGCAAAAAGCCATTGCACATTGTCATGGAAGACAACTTTCCACTGAGGCTGTTAAGTGCAAAGGCGTAATCTCTGGCTCAGGCAATCTCTGAACCACAAATTGCAAAAGGCTGAGAGACTTTATATTCAAGAAGCATCTCTATATGTTTACCCTGTTTTTCAGCTCTTCCCTAGAAATCTGTTACTGGTAGCTGTTGGCAACACTATGCTGGACTGGATGGAGCTGCAATTTAAAATACTACCTCCAGTCTTATATTCTTTTTACATAGAAGTACATCAATAAAAAAGTTGGAATGGGTTTATAGTCAGAGTTTCTAAGAATAGAAGGTGAAAGGAAGGAATGTAAAGGGCAAGCTGTCTTGGGAGACGAGATTATGTCAGCAATATCCCTGAAAAATGTGGAATGGACAGACAAAGAAAACAAAGTTAAGGAAACTTGAGATACTAAAAAAAAGACCTCTCTTTACTGATAAAAACATGAATATAAGGAAAAGCTGGGAAGACAGAAGATTTCAACAAAGTGTAAGAAAACAGAATAAAATGGGTTTGCAAAACTGTTTAAATAAAATCCTTGTGGCTTTCATTAATTGTAGTTCCAGTAGTGTGCTTAATGCAGTTCCCAATGACTTTAAACTGAAGGGAAAAAAAGAAATGGAATGACATCAACCAAAAGTACATTCTTACCAATGCTGAGGGAGTAGGCAATTTAATATGTTATTATGAGAATTCATTGATAACAATGGGTGATTATGACCACTGTTGTCTAATGAATGTTAATTATTATCACAAAGAATGAAACTAATGATAGGTCCCTTTCTCAATTAGAGTTAGCTGTGAAGGAACATGAATATTAGCAATGCAGGCTATTTCCTCTAGGTCAAAGGTCATGTAGACTGACAGGAAAATTATATTTGGCTTGGAAGTACAAAGAATAAAATTAAAAAGCAATGAGTGCTCCCAAAAAGTTATTTGCAAGATGTTCCTCCCAACTAGATCTTATTTTGCGCTACATATACTTAAATGCAGGGGTATAACTTGCCATGGTAACTGTTTGAGGATATTGTGGATATAACAAGGTATGAATGCTGGAAGTCCTAAGCTGTGATAGGAATAATAACTTGGATGTTTTATTTTTCTGATCACAGTTTGAGAATAGTCTGACACAGACAGGAGAACGGACCAGATGACATAATGCGTTCTAAAAATCATCTCTTCCTTCATTGCTCTCTGGTCCTCATGCTTTTTCCTGCCTGGTGGCAAATTGGTTGGCAACAAATAAAAATTATAGCGTCTGTTTCTACTATCCATCTGGGGTTTTTTTAATGTCACCCACACACATGCCCATGTATCTACCCACCCACTTATATTATCTTGCACAGAACACATTCATTCTCTCACTCACATAATTTATTCCTCCCAACATGCACTAGTGCAGTTGCCATTTAGCTTTTGTTTACTGGTAGCCGTAGCAATATTTAAACAGATGTCTATTTACATCCGAGGAGCACATCAATTCTTGCCTGTATGCGTGCACAGCCTTAGTTATAGTTTCTAATGTCAGTATCTTCCTTTGTTTGCATAGTCATCAACAGTATTTCTGTTCAGAGTTGAATAATACGACATTTCCTATTTGAATAATAGGGTGTCTTAGAATGAAAAATACTTGGAAATGTTTAAAAATAAAATGCCTTATCTAAACAGAAATTTAAGTTATCAAGTCTGTCCTGATTCTTGCAGAACTCCCTTTGTTTCTATTATGAGGGACTAGTTGAACTTCAATTTTCTTGAGCTTTCTCTAGGTTTTTTGATCAGAGGTTTGTTACTATCTAAAAAAAAGGAGGATGTTTTTTGTAATAAAAGCTGAGCCGCAGTGATTATAATGAAAAAAACACCATATATTCAAGGATCCACATAGTTTCTGAAGAGTTTCTACAAATATGAATGTCAGCCTATAACACCTTTCCTTATTATCAGAAAAAAATATGTGGTCTAATCAGTTCTCTATCCTTTTTTGCCTCTATCTTCTCAGGTTTGTATCTCTGAAATGAGAGCAGTAGACCTTGGACAGTTAAGCAAAGTGCTTGTTGAGCACCATGATGTGGGTTATGGAGCCGGATGGTACCTTGACCAAATTGTCATCCATGAATCAGGCAAGACTGAAGAACAATATGTATTTCTTTGCCAGCAGTGGTTAGACAGTGGAGTTGGTGATGCACAGATGGAAAGAACATTGAAACTTCTTGGAAAAGTCAGAAATGGAATGCTGACAGGAAAGATTTATGGTAAGGTCCAAAATCCTCAAAACTCCTTCCAGCTCTTGTTTTAATTGTAATCCATAATATTTTCTTGGTTATTTTAAAGGCTAAAACCAAATTACAGAAATACTATAGCTTGAATGTGAGCTACCTCTCTCACAACAATTGCCTCTTCAAACGTTTTCCTGAGATGGTAAACACAATTACAATGCTCAGGGAAGAAAAAACTAGAGCATAAGGGAGATATTAAGTGACAGAGGCAATGAAGGTACTATGATTTTAGTTGAGGTTAGAAAAAAAGCTGAAGCAGAAAGAAAGTAGGTTGTTCCATATGGCATTCAATGCAGAGCAGAAGGCTCCTGCAACAGTGGTGAAATCACAAGAAGAGATACAAAAACTCTTTTAGCAGAATGCGATTTTCCCTTATGCTCATATATTTGCAGAAAGCATTTGCTTTTATTTGCAGTTTTCTTTTTTACTTATATCAATGGCACAAGTTCTTGCAAACAGTTAGTTGACCTAAACTCAATAGTCTATTCAAATTGTTTAATTAAAAAACAACAAAATTCAGAAACAACTTAGGCACTGCAAACATGCTTTGCCAGGATACTGGATTTTTTAGCTCTCTCATGCGTCTTTTTTGAAGACGTGTAAGATCCTAGTTTGGGTCCATTTATGAAAACTGCATCAGAACTGATAGACCAAGCTATGTAAAGTTTAACTAATCTGAAGGTATGAATTTGCATTCTGTATCAGCCATTTTGTAAGCTGATCTCTATTAACTTCCATGCTCCTGCATATTTTATGTTCAGAGAATTTTATATTCTACATAGTTACAGACAAAAATTAATAGATTATATCCTGATATTTAGCCATCTATAGTTTATCCATTCATGAATGCCTCACATCATCCAACACAACAGAAATAATGTTACTGATGCAACAGAAGAAAACCATGGAAATATAAGCATAGTATGAGCAAGTAGAGTAGTGACAATTTCAGAAGAAGAAATAGCTGTATTTCACCATTGCAAGTATTCTAGGTCTCTATTAAGTAGATTCCATAGGTGTCCTACATAGTCTACAGACCAAGGCAGGTGTCTCCTGAGGGTAATTCAGAGCAGAAGCCCAAGGTTGGTCAAAGTCTGTCACATCTTTCCTCACCGATAATAAGAAAAATGAGAGAAATATTGCATCCTTGTTTAAGCACCTTGATTAATGTCTGAATATAGCTGTGTACAAACAATTTCCTTTCCTGGTTTCCTTTCTTACACATACACACACATATAGTCCTCGAAAATCTGAGTATAGACTTGCTAATAATTTCATGTTATGGTTATTGATACGCAGTGCTGTATCTATTGAAAATAATTTTTGGTCTGGATGTATAATAAATCCAGAAATAGTATGACAAATAAGCAGAGAGGAATGGAATATATGGAGGAATGGAATATGAGGAATGGATAAAAAGAAGATAAATCAGCAAAGATCAATATACCTCAGGGGTCAGAAACTATATGGATACAATGGAACTGACTAAATTTCAAGCTAAATCAGATTCTGTAAAAGAAATAAAACAAATAGTAATGTTTTTTCAACCATTTACTCACGACAAGAACCTTCAAAGATTAATAACTCTTCAGGAACAATAGAGCTCACACAGTAGAGCATGCAGGTATAATCCCTAAACAAATAGAATACCTTGTCTCTCTTTTCATTAAAGAACCATCAAGTTGGCCAGGAAAGCAAAATCCCAGTTACTAATGGGATGAGCTTGTTGGAAATCAGAAAATCTGAAACATGAATAGAACTTTGAGTTCATTGACTCAAACAGTGACAATCAGAGTAGTTGTTGGTCCACTGGCAGATCTAATAGCATGGATTTTAAACGATTTTATGAAGACTCAACATCAGCAAACATAATGCCTCCATCTAAAAAATAAAAAGCACAATGTAGGTGAATATAGACCTAGTAATTGTTCACATGCAAACCTTTATAACACACTTTTGAAGAAAAGAATAGTTGAGACAATAGACGCAAAAGAAATAAGAAGGAAAGCACCGTGACTTTACAAAAGATAGACTGTAAAACAAGATAATACTACAGCAATATTTAGCAGGAAGACAAATGTAATGACAGTTAATTTGTTGAAATTACTATACTGAATTTTATTTTCTCTATGGTATGGAAATTATTAGGCAATCAAGGGAAAGTGAAAATCAGTAAAGGAAGAATTGTAAAGAGCTGGAGAAGAGACAGTAAATATGTTAATGAAATCTTTTGGTGCTACAATGCTAGGAGGGCTATCAGGAGAAAAAGAGGTTGTGTGATATGGCTATGGGGTTATTTTGACCCCCCAGTGTATTACCCCACTGGCATTATCAGTGAAAATCAAAGTGGATTACTGGCTTTACAGAAAAACTGTGATATTTCACTAACTATGCCATGTGTAATTGTAGCCACCTCTGTCCAGAAGGACTGGATCAAGCTGGAATAGTTGTAAAGAAGATATGATGACAGAAAATGGCAACTCTTTATTGTGAAAGGGTATTGAAAAAAGTGACAGATTCAGAATAGCTAATGAAATGCTCAAAATGGCCACAGTAGTGATCTATCAAATTAATGATGGCTTACACATCAAAGAGGGAAGAGAGTTGTTTAAGCTAACATAGTTGTCATAAAAATAAATGGGTTTCAGCAGTCCATTAATGTCTTTGTGAAAAGATTTCTGAGAAAGAAACAAAGAAAGCTTAGATTTTTAGCTTTGCACTCTGTGTTGGGCTGTCTCTGGCTGGATGCCAGGTGCCCATCAAGGCTGCTCATCATTTCCCTCCTCAGCTGGACAGGAGAGAATAAAACACAACAAAAGGCTCATGAGTCGCGATAAGGACATAGAGAAATCACTCAGCAGTTACTGCCCTGGATGAAACACGACTCGACTAGGGGAAATTAGCTTAATTTATTTCCAATGAAATTACAGTAGGATAATGAGAGCTAAACCCAAGTCTAGAAAGGTTTTTCCTCCTTCTTCCTGGGCTAAACTTTACTCCCAATTTTCTCTACCTCCTCCCATCCAGTTGAGCAGTGGGACAGGAAATGAAGGTTGCAGTCAGTTTATCACATTGTCTCCATTGGTCCTTCCTCTTCCACTCCAGCATGGGGTGACAAGAGATAGACCCTGCCAGACTTCTCCTAAGTGAAGTCTTCCAATGGGCTGCAGCTCCTCATGAACTGGTCCAGCAGGGATTCCTTTCATAGGGTGTAGTCCTTCAGGAATAAACCTGCTCCAGTACAGGTTCTCTCCACGGGGGCATGAGTCTGCTGGGATTCTGCTCCAGTGCAGGCTTCCATGAGACCACGTCCTCCTTTGGATATCCACCTGCTCCATCATGGGATCCCTCATGGACTGCAGATGGATCTCTGCTCCACTGGGGACCTCCATGGGCCACAGGGACACAGCTGCCTCATCATGGTCTTCACCATGGGCTGCAGCCTCTGCTCACCCTCCTCTTGCACTGGCGTGAGGACGGCAAAATTGTTTCTCTTGCATTTTCTCACTCTTCTCCAGCTGCAATTGTGCAAGACTTTCCACTCCACTTTCTTAAATACCTTATCCCAGAGGTGCTCTCATCATCACTGATGGCTCAGCCTTGGCCAGGAATGGGTCTGTCTTGGAGCAAGCAGGTACTGGCTCTGGTGGACAAGGAGGGCTTCTAATGGCTTCTCTCAGAAGCCAGCCCTGAAGTCCCCTGCCACCAAAACGTGGCCATGCAAACCCAATACACCATTTTACACTTAACTAAGGAGAAGGAAGGAAGATGCTTTTAAATTGAATCTTAACACATTTATCAGAAATAATACGATTTAATTAATGTGTTATAGCAGCATATAGTAGTGTGCTGTCCAACAGTCATAATCCTTCCATTCCTATTGATATTTCGATATTGATATTAATATTGATATTGATAATTTAAGGCCAAATATTTTAGTACTAAAGGGCTAAAATATCCTAGATTATGTCGCACAGGATATGATAAATTTTTGTTTGACTTCCATTTTTTCACAGCTATCATTGGTTTTGTTTACATTTAATGTTCATAGGAGTGAAAATAGATGTAGGGCTAGTCATGAAGTCGTAACACTGAAATTATTTTAGATGATTTTACAGATAGTGAGTACTAAATTTTTATGTCAACAAGTGCTGGATTTATGACACAGATTCTTATCCAATCTAAAGAAAAAAAGCTTTATTTGCTTTAGTTATAGTAGGAGACAATGACTTTCCTGTTGTGATTAGGAAGTTGAGGTGACTGGACGTTCTGAAGCTGAGGTATGAGGCTGAGATTTATAAACTCGGAGTGTGTCTGATTTCATTACTCAAACAACCTGTTTTATAAAATAGCTATTTGAAATTATCAGACTCGTACTTTGTTTCACTTTGCATAAACAGAGCTAAGTCATGTTATTAAAATATTGTGCTCAATTCTGCAGTTGCCCAGGTGACCAAAAATTCTGATTTTCACAATTTAAAAAAATTGAAATCATGACTTTTCTGAATTTTCCATATATTCTATTAACAGTAGGTCAAAATATTAAAGCTAGCTAAATCAATGACATTTTTGGATGAGTTTCTGATCTTCAAAATGTTCTTGTTAATTGAAGCTTTAACCAAATATCTGTTCCATATAAAGTTGCAGAAGTTACTTAGGAGCCTACCTGGCATCAGTCTGCAGTTCTTCTGAGCCTTCAGGGATCTGTCAATTCATCTACAATGCTTAAGTGACTAAATGTTTCAAAAAGACCTAGTAAAAATTCTCCTTGAGTGTTTCCTGAGTCCCTAAATAGACAAATTTATGTGATGCTGTGTAGGACTATTTTTAATCTCTCAGCAAGCATTACTTCTTCATAGAAGAAATGGATAAAGTTTGGTACTTTACTGTCATGATAACTGTGGTGAGGTGTGATAAAAATATCACATTTCAAACTCTGAACCAGTTTATTTCATCACCATCTTCTCATAGTATGTATGGAGCAATTTTTCACATATTCATTTAAGTAAATCCCTAAAAACTTAAAGTGAAAATGTATCTTCTCTGACCAAAGGCAAACCTGATAACCAGTAGCATATTGTAAAAAATATGCTGCTTTTGAATGGCGACTACTGAGAAAAAATATTTTAAATCATCAGGAGATATTTACAATGGGCAGGGGGAGGAATCAACACATTGTCACGGCTCTTCACAAGTCTATAATGTGGAACTGGCAGTCTCATCTGCACACTGCTCTTGGACTGGCCCATCTCTAAAGAATCAGCTACCACTGTGAAAGGACTGGTGTCCAAATTTGCTTCTCACTAAATCAGTGATAGTGAGTGAACCTGTTATGTGAAAATTCGTGAGCTCAGTAAAAAGGTGGGAATGGATTGCTAGTCACTCACTAACTCAGAGTGTTACAAACTGATGCATTATTTTGGATGTTCACCAAACCCATTACTTTTTTTCTGGGGTTTTATTTCAACAGGGACTTGGGATGTCCATGTCACAACTAGTGATATTTCTTCTAGTTCCATGAACCCTAAAATGTCTCTAACTGTATGTGGGGATAAAGGAACTTCTACTTCAGTCACATTCCCCAAAGGATCCCTTAAAAAAGAGCAGATTTATGAGACTTCTATTGAACTAAGTAAGAAATTTAATACTATATTCAAAGTTCGCCTAGAGATTGAAGAAGCTGCAGAAGGAGAGACTTGGCATTGCCGTGAGGTAAAAACTAACAATTAAAACCTAAAGCAATTATTTATTGTGCATCAATTTTTTTTTCTTTCTATATTCTATTGCTATTTCTTCTAGTTTTCAGCCCTTTCAGTCCTGTCTAAGATTGCTAAATTTTTAATTTGCAGAAGCTGCAACACTTCTAGAGTGCTAATTTCAGAGACTGCTCAAAACATGACAATAGCTATGGATAACAAAAATGTTGTAAAATTTGTGTGTTTTTTCTGGAGAGCCATACATACAGATGTGCCATCATCTGTAGCATATCCAGTGATGTCTTTTCAGAACTGTACTCACTGGCATACATTGCAGTATTTACATAACTCCAAATTGGCTGTTACATGTTGTAGATTCAGTGATCCATGGCAAATAATTAAGGTAGACACTAGACATGCATTTTGATGAAACTATCTGCCTTTTAAGTTGGCATGTGCAAAAAAGAAGTGAATAGCAAAAGTGACAATCCTTCTTCTGATATCCAGCTAAAATCTGACTTCACACTGAAATTGCTGTGGCATTTCACTATAAGGAAAAATGTCTTCATCTTCTTATGCTGGCAAAATAAAACCAATTCTAAATGAGTCATCTTCTTTAAAATTGCAGACATGCTTTTGTCCATTAATGTTTCTATTTTGTTCTTATTAAAAACTGGAGAAAAAATAATTTTCCTTTTCAATACCTGGTATTACTGAGCTGAACTCCCTGACATTTAAATGGTAGGCAGGTTGTTAATTTCATCTTCAGAGCCAGATGAAATAGTCATCCAACAAATCTATCAAAATTAAGACTTCTGGAGTATTGCAGGAGACAGTAAATCACAGCAAAAATTTCAGAACAGAAATCTGGCAGTTGAAAATAGTGACATCTATTAGTCTGCTTTACTTCATTAGCTCAGAACAATCTCTCAAAGCTCAGTTTAAGAGAAATCAGCATAATTTATATAAATAAGGAAAAGATGTAGATTTACCTTAGGTAGGAAGAGGTAGAGAAAGAAATTATATATTTCCCTGCTTTGGGATACATGTAAATTATACGGGTTTTAGGAAAACATTTCCCCTTATTGCATGTTTTTTTATAGCAGGAATGACTGAATCCTTGTATGAAATAACAAGGTTGGTATAGGACGTTGTGGATAATATCTATTATTAAAGACAGCTCAGCTGTGTATTTACACTTCTGGTTAGAATCAGCATGGTCATTTCTATGCTATTTTGTTTTGATTTTACAAGATTGCACCTCCAGAGAGTCTGAGATTTCCCCCTTCTACCCAAAGTAAATGCAGGTGTAGTTGGTTGAATTCCATATTTAGATTCAGACTTCATTCTTATAGCCATAACTACAAAATAATAATCCTGCTTTTTTGAGGAAATTGAAATAATTATAAAATAATACCTAGAACAAAATTAGTTAAAGTATGCCTCATTTCTGCAGCATGTGATGGCTAGCATCTTCATTCTTGTTTCTTTCACTTCTTGAAAAAATAAAACACAGTAAATGAAATCCGAGTTTCAATAAACTGTTGAGGAATGTAGATATTATTATGAAAGGAAAATTGTCCTAGCATTATACTTCACAGTGCATTTAAAAAACTCTTTTCAGTGTGTCTATCATAATGAAAAATACTAAGAGTCTTTTGAAGACAAAATGATGCTACCATGTCCCAGTGACAATTCCTAACCAAAGCTGGTTTTTCTTACTGGCTTAAAGGTTTGGATATTTTAGTGAGTTAGGTCATGAAGAATCGAATGAGTGAATTTTATGTGCCCTTTCCAAAGCAGGGTCACTTCCTACAAAGTACTTTCAAACATGTTGTCTTGTCTAGGTTTAAATAGTTTAGAAAGTGGGAATTTATCTTGGTGTAGCTGGTAGTACCATAGTGTAAGATATCTCATTATTAAAATGTGTTTTCTTAAAGAAAGATAAGCTACTTAGCTCAGGATCACCATTTTCTTCGTTTGTACACAGAATTTCATAGACATTGAAATTGGTATCAAACCCTATATATTCAAGTGGTACATATATACTGATATATATACATCTCAGAAAGCATTCTTAATTTCTGTATTACAGTTTTTCACTTCTTTTTCTTTCTCCTTTTACTTAGAATTAGAAAACATTCTGCACTGAAAAATATTGTGGCACATTGACATTTCTCACAAGCTGAAATGTGCCCATATCAACACTTCTTTTTCTTCCATATGCTGGATGAATAGATTACATAAATGAAACTTTTTGAACAATTTCATTTTTTTTCCTTCACTGCAGACTCTGCAGCAATAATGTTGACAACATTTTAATTACCTTTAATTGGGAAAGATATTTATTACTTCTCATTTAGAAGACTGTTTTCAAAAACATTTTAGAAAAATTTATTTCATCTTATTTTTAAATTTGAAGATGTGTCATAGCTGTTTAATAGTTCGTCTTTAGCTGTAGTTTGCACTAGAGCACAACAGATGCTGAATTTATTTCTTTTTATCTCTTTGCTAAGGTAAAGCTTCAACACAGAGAAACTAAAAATGTTCTAGAATTCCCATTTTGTCGTAACTTTGCTGATGAAGAAGAAGGAAGAGTGGCTGAGCTTCCAGTTCTCACAGCTGGGTCTCCTTTTCCAGCAAGTTTGTCACAAATTGGAAACACTTGGAGAGATTTGTTCAGTGTCAATGTCCAATTTTCAGGATTTTGCAGATATTTTCTGTTCACTTCTTCCTGGTGATGCATGGCTAGGTCCAGTCTACTCCAGTGTTTAAAACCAGTATCTTCGATCCTAAAACTGAGCATTGAGCACACAAATCTGACTGGTATCAGTTTGTGACACATAAAAGAGCAAGCGTATGGCACTGAAACTATTAAAAGTGTTTTGAGCTGTACTCAGAGTTCAGCTTTTACTCAGTAACATGATCTGGTTCTCTCACAGACTGAGCAAGGGAAATACAGAGGAAATATGTCTTGTCCTGTAATTTCAGGCGAGAAGGAAATCCATGCCCCTGCCCCCCCAGCCCAAACACATCTCCTATTGTTTGTGTTCCTAGAATTGCAGGCATTCTTTTTCTGTGGCCTAGCAGAATGTGTCATCATGTCATCAAACTCCATCAGAGTTGTGCCCTGGTCCCCTCAACACTGGCTATTTTTAGTTTGTTCTGTGTTTCTTATGAGGTTCTATAATCAAAGTAAGAGAAGAATGGAAGAGGTCTTATCCTAAATGAATATTCTACCATGATAATATCCTAGGGTACTCCAAAAGTTAGAGGTCTAGATCAAGCACAGAAGTAATTGTATATTCTTGCCTCTTTTGTTGTGCTTTCAAACTTAGTATCAAACAAAGCACTTAGGCAGAAGATTCTTGAACATGAATTTGAGAAAGTATTGATGGGAAATTCACTGGTAAGGTTCCTCACTTTTAAATACTTCTGAGATTTATTTCTTTCCGGAGGAGCACAGATATTGAAATCTTTAAAAACGCTGCTCCTTTTTCTGAGGAACATTTAACATAAGGACAGGCACATTTTCTTTACCTCTCCTCACATCTTTTCTCATTTTCAAATGAATGGTTTAGAGATGTGATTTCTTTCATATTTTAGGGGTCATATCATCAGTGTGTTATGCATTTCCCTGGGATTACAAACAGGTATTTTAGATAAGCAGCCTTCCAAGGAGTTCTCAGTTGAAGGGCTGTGTGTTCACACTGTGTGTTCTCTCACATGTCGTCTCCTCTCCTGAGGCCAGCATCTTTAACTAGCACAGTGCAGAGTGAATAGCCACTGACTGGACCATGATCCAGGGAAATTACAAAAGCTGCTTTCTCTCTGACAGAGTCCAACTTTGTTTGAACTCCATGTGACTCTGAGCACAGATGTACATGATGAGTGATTTAATATTAACCATAGCCTAGGAACTTTTTCATTGAAGTGTTATGTATTAAATACATACAAGTGGTGATGGAGTGTTGTTTACATGTTTTTATACCAATTTGTAATGTGTGTTTTTAAATATCTTTTTTCTTCTGCCTTTCCTTCAGGCCCACTCAAATTATTTAGCTTATTATTCCCTATAATAGTGGTTCTTAAATTCTAATTACAATGCATCTATGTGCTGTTCCAAGCATTACAATGTATTTTGGTCTTCTGATCACTCCAGATAGGATGAAAAATGAAAACATAACAGTAATAATTTATTAAATAACATATGATTTAACTGGTTTGGGTTTTTAGGTAAACCTTTGATCTCCTTTTCCCCACAGTGAAAATCTATATTGTATACATCACTACGGGAGCTACCCCCGGGTCAGGAACAGATGCAGATGTGTGTGTCATGCTGCAAGGCTCCTTGGGAGATACTGGCAGAAGAAAGTTAATCAGAAAAGGAGAAGACAATTTCTCTAAAGGAAAGGTATACTTATAAGTTCTGCAAGATATTTTTCACTTTTAGAACCCAGTCCAGTTAATGTGGATTTAGTGGGAGTAGGGAAGTCTACAAGGTCCAGCTTGCAATGCTGTGAGATTAATTGTGTGTGCCTATCAATATCTCTACCTTGTGTGGGAAATACTTACCCTTATGTAGCTAGCATTACTGACAGGTAATAGTGACTATATCAAGTGCTTTTATATTCAATTTTGCAAATATTTAAAGTTTTCAGTGGCATGCCATTGTTTTTCCTGCATATTTGCTTCACAATAGAACTATAAAAAGACTCAACTTCCTTTCAAGACCTCTTTGCCATTTTTCAGACTACGGCACCTTTTCCTGATTTTTGCGTCTGCCCCTCAGTCTGGCTCTTGGTCTCTCTCCAGACTGTCAGACACCACCGTCCATAGTTTTTTTTGGTGTACCAGGAGAGCTTTTCATTCACTGTGTGGTAGTTTGTCTTGTATCTCCTAGACACAGACCAGTCAAAGTCCGATATTGCTGCCAGAGATGGATTTCCTTGATGTATTGTCAGTATAAGCAGAAATTGGAGGGAATTTAGGTACTGAATGTGCCACAGAAGCATGGGTAGATTTACAGCAAAATGCATCTTTGACATAAAACCTTGTGCTCATCAGAAGCTCTGGACAGAGAGAGTGAAATTTTCAGCTGAAAAGATCACAAGGTATTTTAAACATGGAATAAACAAATTGCTTGCATTTACTCTGGCTCTTTTTTGAAAAGAGGATTGAAAGTTTGAGGATTGAAACAATTTTATAAAAATTCTGAAACAAACATCTGTTACAGAAAATTTGGGTTGGAATAGTTAAAGTTTAGAAAAAAAATCCACCAGTATCTTGCAATCAGTACGTTATTCTGTTGGTGTTGGCTGCCAAAAAATGAGAGTTTCTCTAAGGATATAAGCTTCCAAATCAGCCCAGACTGATAGCCCAAGCAGAGACATGGTATGTGTGATTAGGAGGAGCTCAGCTCCTAACTAGCTCTAGCCTCATCAATTCAATGGGAATTGAAAGTGGGTATTAGGAATAAGTATTTCAAGTAGATGAAATCCAGCAATATAAGAAAAGTTGGAGAGTTTAAATCTTTATTTTTAAGGGATTAAATACTGTGAATAAGGTTACTCAGTTTTGATAAAGTCACATTTTTCTTCCCTATGCTGAAGTTCAGATTATGGTTTATTGATAAGCTAATTTAACTGAATTTTAGAGCTGCAGTCCTTTTGTCCTCATGAAGTCAAGTTAGTTTAATATAAGTTTTACTGGATTTCTCCCTAAATCATAGTCCCACAAGGGAGCAATCTGCTTTTTACACTGGTAGTTTTTAATGAAGAGGCACCAGGGATGCACATCTAGAAATGCTGACCAAGAAAGCAGAAGTGAACTACTAAGATTTATAACCTGAAGGATAATTTTATTATATTTGCATCTACTTTAGTTTAGCTCAGATTTTTTCTCTGTTGCAGAGTATGATGCAGATCTGGCATGTAGCCATCTCTTCATTATTTATTTGACATTTTATAGGGGCAGTGTTCTTATACTTCTAAATGTAGATACCAGCACAGGAGTATTTTAGGGCTCTAAATAGAAATTGCTTGTAAATAAGTAATAGAGAAACACATGAAAGTCTTGATTCACTCTTTGTTCAGTGAAAATAAAGGTATCTGGTTAATTGAAAAGTATAAAATTATTCTGCAAGAAAGGCTCCTGCTTATGCAGCAGTATTTTTCATTATATGTTTTGGAAATTTCCCAATGTTTTCTTCCCTTAAAAAGTAATCTCCAAAAAGACTCTCAAGTGTGGAATGTCTCTCTCCATACCAGCCCAATCACATATTGTGCTAAGCACTCCTGCAGTCAGAGAGTCTGCGCTTGGTGGTATAGGGGATTTGGAGTATAACAGGCAGAATTTGCATTCAGAATCTTAACAGTTGTTCTGACATTTTAAAATGTGCTTTTCCTTGCAATAATTTTTCCCCTGACTATACAGTAACAGCTAGTGAACTGGAACAGTGTTTCTGTTGGAAATCATATCAAAATATGGTGTTAGTCTCACAGAATGTCAGGGCTGTTACAAGCAACAGTTTAGCTATGCAGAAGTACATAGAAATGCTTAAATATTCAGCAAAGTTTGCAGTATATTGGAGATATTCTTCTCTCATTTAACAGTTTTTTTTTTATTTTCAAGAGCTAAGTTACATGACAGTAAAAGGGTGAATTAGCTTCTTATATCTGAAAAGTTGCTTTGTGCCTTTCCAAAGTCCTTGCACCCGTGAGACCATCAGAGAACTTGCAGATAAAGTAATGCGTATGATATTATTAATTCACCAGTGAGGCTCTGCAGCTCACCCCTGAGAGGGCAGAGCTGTCACCGTGAGACCTGAGCTTCTGGTGATCTACTCATACAAATGAGTGTGAGGACTTGTCCTGCGAGAACCAGAGTCTTTCAAATTGCTGTGACACTGATGCCTTGTTTGATGTTCTCCTGAAAGCTGTGAGGACAGACAATGCAATCTCAGCACACATCTTCACGCAGTTCAGTTTTCATTAAATCCTAATTGTGTTTATTCATTCTTCATGAGTCATTTTAAGCCTGATAGATGCATTTTCTTGAACCAAGTTCACTCAGTGCAGACGTTCTGTGAAAACCAGGGCCCAGTTGAATAAAATCTTTACAGTATCTCCATGTTGTTTCTGACACACAATGCTTTCAGCAAATGCAATTCTTGATGCCTCTATATACGGATGGTCTTTGATAAACTTGCTGTATGCTCTGTCATATGGCTGTGGCTTATCCAACATATTTCCTGTTTGAGAATGTGGGTTTTGTTTCAGTTCCACCAAAACAAGTAAAGTACACTGAATATGTTATGACTGATATTTAAGTATTTTAGCCTAGGTTTTATGAAATTGGACTGTATTTTAAGTACTCCTTGTTATGGAAGCACTAAATTCTCTGACAATTTTTGCTTCATTCTATTAGTATTTGAAAAGATATATTCTTTATCCTGCCCTATATTTAGACATCAACTGCTCAGGTTGGTGCCATGGTAACTGCAGCACATACAAAAATTTTCAGTGAGAGGTGACTGTTGGTGTTCAGTTTCAGTGCTCACTTGCAGATTAAGCACTGAAAATTAAAAAAAAAAATACTCTGAGAAAAAGTCCATGTGTTCCAGGATACACTAAGAATCAGAAAGTGAGGCAGGGTCCTGAGATTGCAAGTAGGAAGCCAGTAATGCCCAGATCCCACTACCTTGACAGTGCTGCTATTTTGTGACTGCAGATAAACCTTCTCTTACGGAAAGCATGCCTGACATGATTAAATAGTTGCCAAATGTCATTGATCCAAATGTATTAATCATGTGGTAGGCTGTTGGCCAAGTTACTGTTACACAGAAATGAACACTAAATCAATGTGGTCATCATAGAATTGTTTAGGTTGGAAGAGATCTTTAAGATCAAGTCCAACCATTTACCCAGCACTGCTAACTCCATTACCAAACCACGTCCCTGACTGCATGTTTCCCTGGGCAGCCTGTTCCAATGCTTGACTATAATTTCAGTGAAGAAATTTTTCCAAATATCCAATCTAAACCTCCCCAGGTGCAACTCAAAGTCATTTCCTCTTATGCTGTGGCTCGTTACCTGGGAGAAGAGACTAACACCAACCTTGTTGCAACAAACCTCCCCTGCCAACCTCCCTCCTTTCAGGGAGTTGTAGGAAGCAATCACATCTCCCCTGAGCCTCCTTTCTCCCAGGCTAAACACCCCCAGTTCTTTCAGCTGCTCCTCATAGGATTTCTGCTCCAGACCCTTCACCAGCTTTGTTGCCCTTCTCTGGATTTTCTCCACCACCTCAACGTCTTTCTTGTGGAGAGGGGCCCAAAACTGAACATGAGATTCAAGGTGTGGCCTCATCAGTGCCAAGTACAGGGTGATAATCACTGTCCTGGTCCTGCTGGCCACACTATCTCTGATAAAGGCCAGGATACCTTTGGCCACCTGGGCACCTACTGGCTCATCTTCAGCAGCTGTCAACCAGAGCCTCCAGGTCCTTTTCCACCAGTTTCCCAGCCACTCTTGTCCAGTCCTGTTCATTGCATGGGGCTTTTGAGACCCAAGTGCAAGACCTGGTACTTGGCCTTGCTGTAACTCAATCCAATGGCCTTGGCCCATTGTTTCAGCCTGTCCAGATCCCTTTACAGAGCCTTGCTGCCCTCCAGCAGATCAACACTCCCACCTGACTTGGTGGTGTCTGCAAGCTGACTGAGGGCGTCCTTGATCCCCTCATCCAAATCATCAATAAAGATATTAAAGAGGATTGGCCCTGCTGCTGAGCACAGGTAGTGACCAGCCATAGCTGGACTCAGCTCCATTCACTGTCACTCTCTGGGCTTGGCCAGAGAATTTTTCATCAGTTTTATCCAGCCAGATTTTACCCAGAGAAGAGTGCACCCATCCAAGCCATAAGCAGCCCTTTTCTCCAGGACACTGCTGTGGGAAATTGTATCAAAGGCTTTCTTAAAGTCCAGTTAAACAACTTTCACAATCTTTCTTTCCTTCACAAAGCAGGTCACTCTGTCCTAGAAGATCAGGTTGGTCAAGCAGGATCTGCCTTTCATAAAGCCATGATGTCTGATCCTGATCCCCTGATTATCTTGTGTGTGCTGTGATGGCACTCGAGGTGATCTTTTCCATGACCTTCCCTGGCACCTAGGTCAGGCCTGCAGTTCCCTGGATCCTCATTCTGAACCTTCTTGTAGATGGATGTTACATTTGTTAATTTTGCAGTCAACTGGGACCTGTTCAGTTAGCTTGTTTACTGCTTGTAAATGATGGAAAGAGACTTGGTGAGCACTTCTGCCACCACCCTACGTACACTGAGGTGAATCCCATCCAGCCATGTGTGTGTCTGTGTGCTGTAGCTGGCTGCTGGTCCTTTTCCCTTGGATTGCAGGGGCTTTGTTCTGCTTCATTCCTCTGTTTCACATCTGATTGGGCTGGAAAAAAACTGGTCTTACTATTAGAGACTGAGACAGAGATGGCAGTAAGTACCTCAACCTCTCTGCCAGCTCTGCCTGTGGCACTCCTGTTTGCTTGCACTCCCTCAGGGCTTCTTCTGTACATGAGGAGACCTTGGCCACCATTACTTCTGGCCCTGTGTGCTGTCACCTGCTGTGGCAGGTGCTGTGAACTCCTGAGGGCTCTCCCTGCTACCGCTGAGATTCCTTTGGGAAGATCCCCTGTGCACCACACTGCGGTGTTCAAGATGCTGATTGTGCCAGCACTGGAGCAGCTCACCTTGGCCACTTGACTGCTGCTTGTGGTGACATCATGTTGAAATCCATTGAGAAGAAGGATTAATAAGATGGGAATTAGGAAAATATGGAATACCACCATAGTGAGAGAAAGACTGGTGAAGGTTGTCAGAAACCATGAGGAGAAGCGCTGAAAGAAAGAATAGTACTAAAGCTTTATAAAATCCTAGGAGACAGTGGCAAATACCTGAGTCATGTGCAGCTCTCATCAATACCTCCAGGGTGGCATTCCCATCAGTGGCTACAGTCAGAGAGTTTTTTAAGGGACAGAGTCAGAATATCCCATTGCAATCACCCAGCTTGCCTATACAGCATTGGCCAATGTTTAGACCTGTGTGAATAATT
>VRYO01001463.1:38448455-38504636 GCA_009812075.1 Sialia sialis | reverse complement strand
TTGTAGTCGTGACATTACCGTAATTTTGGTTTCCTGACATATTCTTGCAGGGCAAGAAAACATGTAAAGCTTTTTTACAAAAAAATTAAAACTGGACAAAATTACAGTAATTTCACGAGTACAAGGCGCACCTTTTTGACTGAAGTTTTGATCCAAAGCCAGAAGTGCACCTTATAATCCTGTGCACCTTATATATGGACAAATTCTGGTGGATTGCCAACCGGGAAATCCGAGCCGCGTGGCCAGGCCCCCCGCTGTGTGTCAGGGGCACGCCCCCTCGCTGCACGGCGTGGGTACGACCTCCGCCGCCCGGCACAGCGCAGGCACCCCCTCCCCCAGCTTGGCACAGCACGGACACACCCCCCTCCGCTGCCTGGGCAGCTGGTGCTCTGGGCAGGAGTGCCGGGGCCCATGGTTACCATTTCTTTACTTTGTTGCACACCGATCCCCGCTTTAAAAAAAAAAGAACGAAGTGTGCCTTATAGGTCAGTGTGCCTTATATATTGACAGATTCCGTGGACTTCCTGGCCACCCGGAAGTGCGCCTTATAACTCAGTGCGCCTTATAAGTGTGAAGTTCCTGTAATTAATGGTAAAATTAACTGCAAGAGGGGAGTACTTCATTCTGTCTACATAGATCTTAAAAATAAATCCTCTAAGTGACATTTCCAAAGCTGAAATGCATCTCACTTAGTTTTACTTGCCCATATTGTACACATTTGTTCTAACATGATGGCTTAAGCATCTGCTGCAGAAGGGAGTGATGGTTACCTTCTCTCTTCATTTAGAAACTTATCTTAAAATAAAATTAGTAAACCTGAGAGAGTACCTGCTGCTTTTTTTGCAGGAAATTGTCTTATTATATAGACTTATTTTAGATGGGCCTAGTTGGGTAAGTGAATTTTATGCCTTATTCATTTCACGGTTTTGATAAACAAGGTAATTAAAAAATAAAATGCAGCTAAATTCATTATCTTGATTTATAAAAAAAATTAAAATATTTATGGTTAATACAAGTATGCATTTTTCAGGAAATAAAATATTAAATAATTTTCCTCAATGCAGCAAGAACTAAATTAAATTCGGTTCAAGTTAAATAGTTTAGAAAATATATCTAACTCTAAAAGAATGGCTACCAATGCTGAAGTTTAAATCTAGCTGGAAAGTTGTTGCAAAGCTTGAGGATACTTTTTTTTTTTTAAATATTAGGGACTCATACTATTTTCTGTCTAAATTTGACAAACTTCAACTTCTAGGAACTGAATTTTGTCACAATTTTGACTGTTAGTTTGGATAGCTCTCTTACACCACATTTCTGCTGTCTTTGCCAGTATGTATTGATGCCTGGAGTAGCTACCTGGAACAGAGGCTAGACAGTGTTAAAGGAATAAAGTAGGTATTTGTAAAAGGGCTTTCAAAGGATACACCTTGGGCCCGGCCGTGGGTCCACCCAAGATGGACAGTGTGTCAGGAGTTTTCACAATTATAAGTTTTGGTCCATTTACATATTGGGGTTAGTTGTCCAATTACAGCTCCAGGTTATGAAGTCCCACCCTCCCAGTTTTCTCTCCTCAATTTGCTGTTGTTTACACTTTTTGAGCCCAAAGCTGCAATGGTGTTCTTGGTTCTCAGATGGAAAAGGATTGTTTTGTCCAAGTAAACTGTGAAGAGAACTTGCTAACACTTTACATGAAGTTCAGAGTTATACACTAATGCAGAACAGAATCTGGAAAATATGAAAGCTAAAACTTAAGGCATCATTATGACAATAAGAATATCAGTATGCCTTTGACAAGTTAAATAGATTATTCTGCTTGATTCACTGAAAGGAAGGCTTTCCAGATTTATTAACTCTCACAAATCTTTTCAGAGCACTCTTCAATTTAGCACCCTACTTCTTCAAGTGTCATAACTGGAGATTGTATTTGCATAATCTCTGAAATCTTGTTTTCTTCCAGATAAATCATGAAAATACTAAAGAGCATAAGCTTATTAACTGGCCTCACTGCAATGAAATGTGCTTGAAAATATTCTCTTTTTACAGCTGCACTTGGAGACATACAAGTTAGATATTTTATTATTATTATTATTATTATTATTATTATTATTATATTTATTATATTTATTATTATATTTTATTATAGTGTCCTAATCAAAATATTATACAATGATATGCATTACTGAAGTAGAAGAAAATTACGTTCATCCTATTTTCTTTGCCTGTTAGACCAGATCTCAGAATTGGACTGTTATTAAACCAACCCAACAATCCAGCTGCATCAGATCAGATTGCATCTAACCAAATTGATTGCTGTCATTTGTTTGTTTGTGTTTTGTTGTTGTTTTGGTTTGATTTTTAAATCTCTTGTTTGATATAATTTATGATTACAGCTTTGGATGTGGCTGATGATACTGATCTATGTAACAGTTCTTTTGCAATTCATTAAATACATTTTACTTGAAATCTGATTGAAATGTCTTTAGCTAGTTAGCAGAACAGTCAAGGCTACTGATCATTATAAGATGCTCCTATTCTTTCTTACTCCCGTTGTAGATTTTTTGTGTGTAGAAATCTTGTTTCAAAAGATTTCTTTCCAGTTATGGTAAGTTTGTTAACATAAAATCAGTTCAAGGCAAATGCAGTTGGGATTTTTTACTACCCCTATTCTTTCACTGATTCTTCACTAATCTTGTTGAACATTGAGAAACTATGATAAATGTGGGTTATCAGAAACCTCTAATGATTCATTAATTCATTATCATTTTTGTTACTTTTTCACACAGAGATAAAAATTCTCAATGCATTTATAGCCGAAAATTTAACATAATACAACAGCATGCTTGTAGAATGTGAGTTTAGAAGGAAACTTGGGGTTGTTTTTTTCAGATGCGTGAAAACCCCTATTTTTAAAGAAGCCTTTGTACAGAACACTACAGGGCAGTGAGGGCACAGTCAGAGGCACTGTTCATCCTTCCACTGAGCTGAGCCAAGACAGTACTGCTACCAGTGCTTGTCATCACTGCTGTTTACCACCCAACATTTCCTCCTCTGAAGTCTGCTGCCACAGTGATGTACATTTGCTCTGTCCAAATGTTTATGTAGTTCAAGCAGTTAGTTTGATTTGGGCTTTTTCACTTGGTCTATCTTGATAAAATTTGGCTGGTGCTGATTTTTTGGTTATCCTAGCAGTGCTGGAAAGGTGATACCATCCATCTTAGAGAAGGCAGTGATGTGACAAGTATTTGGGACAGGGTGGAGAGGTTCTGTTCAGCACAACTGGAAGAGCTGATAGGATCACAATCTGAAGGGGCAAAAGTAATTTTTCTCTTTTTTCCTCCGTTTCCAGGAACGTTCACACACTGTTTTTGTTTGGGCTCAGTGTTACGAGGGGCCTTTATTTTGCCTACCTGCATTAAAACTCTTTTGTTTTCAGTGGAGTTTCTCCAGATTAACAAGTGAGATCAAAATAATCAGGCAGCAAATCAATAGGTTCACTAAGCTTAATAGAAAAGGTCCTTTGTCTAGACACTGACTCCTTTTCCAATAAAAAAGCCTATTTAAATGATACTAACATTAGCAGTATGGGAAATCACTTGTGCATACAGGTTGATGAAATGAAGCATATGGTGTGTCTTGACTTGCCATTTTCAGTTCTTCTGGGAATACTGTCATTAACCAACCATCAAGTCTGTATACCAAGGCTGTAAAATGATTGGCATTTATAAAGGTAAATATTGCACAGTGACTGTTCAAATGCTTCCTCTGTTACAAGAGCAATTGCAGCTGCTGCAGACAGTGATATGTTGCCAGCACTGACACAGAAGAGTACTGAATGAAGTCATAATAAACTGGGTCATAGATTCAAAGAAAAGGCTCAAAACATGGGTTCCAGGAAAAGAAAGAAATATTTGAAGAAAATCTGGAAAGGAGTTAAGAAAAAAACTTTAAATATTCTGAAAGAGTTGCTGGAATTATTGTTATAAAGCAATTTTTAGTCCTTATTTGCTTAGCCAAGAAGTGTGAAAAGTACCAATTCTGGTTTTGCTGGGGCAGTTCTGGGTCATGGAGGATTTATGGCTCTACCATTGTCAATCTTAGCTGATCAGACTGGGAGAATATCTTTCTTTCTCCAGGCAATGTTAATTAAGAAAATTTAGTGGGCTGTACATACATACAAACTGCTTTAATGCCATTCTGAGAAAATCCAATATAAGCTCTGCTGAACAAGACAATATGTATTATTATCAATATTTAAGGTGACTTTTCTCCGTTCAAACCTAATTTGCTAGTAGTAACTAAAAAACAATTAACATTTTTTTCCCTAGGGGAAAATGATAAAGATAAATTTGATATTCTGTAGGTTTGTTTACATTGTGTGTGTTTTCTTCCTCTCTCTTTCTCTTTTTGCAGAAGAATTAACTCTCTAGTAATATAGAAGGTCTTAATTTGTAAATCAAATAAAAGATAGAGTATCATGTGGCATACAAGACCTGTCAACAACTTGAGTATTTAGAAAATTTTATGCCTAATCCATGGTCTCAGATCAATCTACAAAAATATTAGCTAAATTATTAATAATAATTGAATTTTATAAAATTAGAATGAAATATATGTCATAATCTCTCTGTTTGCAGACAGCTTGAGAGGAGAAAAGTGAATTAAATTTAGAAAATAAATTATCTCTAGCCAGTTGTTTTTAGCTCAAACAATTATAGTTGCTGCTCTTTCTCTTTCCTTTTTTTGGTCTCTTGACTACAATAAAGCTCATTACACTGCGTGGATTTTCAAATGTACACATAAAGAGAAAATGTAATCTTGTCTGTGAAGTGAATTTACCCCAGATGACACAACTTCTAGTCTATTTAATAGTTCCTTAACTTGCAGTTTATTAGATGTTTGAATAGTCTGCAGATTTGGCCATGGATTTCTGAGACTTTACATTCTCTAAAGTGAGCTCGTTAAAATGGCACATTGACAAATGATAAAGTAGTGGGTCTAACACAAACCAAACATCAAAGTTTTTGCAAATGTTTATTCCATCAAAATATACCGTAATTTCACAATTATAAGCCGCACCTGATTATAAGCCGCACCTCCCGGTAGCCGGGTAGATCACACGATTTGTCCATATATAAGGCGCACCTGAATATAAGCCACATTTTTTTTTTTTTTTTAAAGCAAGGATCCATGTGTAACAAAGTAACAAATTAGTAACAGAATCGTGCCAGCGCAGCGTTTGGTGTCAGGTGCTCAAGTTGCAAACAGTTTTCATAGACCATGGAAGCCTTTAAAGGGAGCCCCAGGCGCCCTCCCGGCTGTCTCTCACTTCCGGGTTGGCATTTCACTGGGATTTGTCCATAGATAAGCCGCACTTGAATATAAGCCGCACTACTGGGGTAGGCTTGATTCTTCAATGAAAAAGGTATGGCTTATAATCATGAAATTACTGTACTTATTTTCATAGGAAAAAGGAATTGGAAAACCTTTTGTGTGTTGACTACACATACTAATATGCTTTTATCTGTGGCTGGATCCTCCAGGTCATAGATGACCCATAGCACATGCTGCCCCTAATTTATTAAGTCACTAAATTAATAAGTACTAAAAGTTTGTTAACCATCAGACTT
The DNA here is from genome assembly GCA_009812075.1 of Sialia sialis. Lineage (NCBI taxonomy): Eukaryota > Metazoa > Chordata > Aves > Passeriformes > Turdidae > Sialia > Sialia sialis. The sequence goes on along the minus strand of VRYO01001463.1, from coordinate 38,499,009 downwards.
GGTGCAAGTCAGACCCAGCTATCCTTCTGGAGAAGCCAGCAGAATATTGTCTGTAGTTTCCCTATATTCTTACCTCTCCTTTCCAAGAGTGGATTACTGACAACAGATTTTTTTGGAGGACTGATGATCATGCCATTAAATTAGTCATTCTCCGGAAAACTGTTTTATCTTAAAAAGAAATTATTTGAAGAAGTATCTGACAAGAGCTTTCCCATGTGTTTCCAATAAAGTACAGTAATTTCACAACTATAAGGCACACCGGATTATAAGGTGCACTTACGTGTTGCCGGCAATTTTTCGAACTTTGTCCATATATAAGGTGCACTGGTCTATAAGACACACTTTTTTTTTGCAGTGAGGATCTGCTTGCAACAAAGTAACAAATTAGTAACAGAATCAGGTGATTGCAGGATTTACTTGCAGGTGCTCAATTTGCAAACATTTTTCAGGGATCGGCGTAGCCTTTAAATGCAGCCCCAGGTGCTCTCCCTGTGTCGTGGGACCCGGCACTCCCACCCGGCACCAGCGCCAGCTGCTGCAGTTCTCGCGGCTCTCGCAGCTGCCAGCTCTCCCCATAGCTCTCGTGGCTCGCACTTGCAGGTTGGCAAATTTCTGAACTTTGTCCATATATAAGGTGCACTGGATTATAAGGCACACTTCTGGATTTCAATCAAAATTTTAGTCAAAAGGGTGCACCTTATACTCATGAAATTACTGTAATTGTGCTTGTTTTAGGTGAGGTAGAATTAATTTTCCCAGTGGCTATGGGGCTGTGTTTTGGATTTGTACTGAACACAGGGCTGATAGTATAGAGATGTTTTTGTTATCACTGAGCAGGATTCACACAGAGCCAAGGCTTTCCTGCTTTTTGTGCTGCCGTGCTGTGAGGAGGCTGGGGGTGCATGGAAGGATGGGGGAGACACAGCCAGGACAGGTGACCCCACCTGACCAAAGGGATATTCCAGACCATGTGGCATCATGTTCAGTATATAAATCTGGGGGGAAGAAACAGGAAAAGGGACATTTGGAGTGATAGCATTTTTCTTCCTAAGAACCCACAACAAGTGCTAGGGCTCTCCTGGGGCTGACTGAACACCTGCCTGCCCATGGGAAGCAGTGAATTCATTCCTTGTTTTGCTCTGCTAGTGTGCAGGGCTGTTTCTTTCTGTATTTCTCAACCCAGGAATTTTCTAGCTTTTACCATTCACATTCAGTCCTTCGTCTTGCTGGTAAGAGGGTGAGTGAGCAGCTCTGTGGGGCTTGGATACTACCTGGGGTTAAATCCTAACAATCATGCATTAATATAAGTATAATCATTTGCAAGAACTAGCAGCAATCAATTTTAGGATAAATTTTCACATTTTGAGAGCTTAAAATATTTTATTACTGACAGACACAGGGGTCGGTATGTTTCTTATTTGCATGTTTCTTACTTGAGTCTGTGTTTTCCAGTCATCTCCTGTGTGTATTTTTAATATATTTTATTTAATAAGCATAACAAATTCATTTTATTCAGACATGATGGTATAACTTTACCAATCCAATTAAAGCTGGAATAAAGGCATGATCAAATTAATATCAGAATTAAGGTAAATTAAGAGTTCAAATTAATGGTATTCAATCATTAATTTAGTCCAATAGGTAATAAAATAAAATGCTTTTGTTGACACTAAACCTTAATTTTTTTGATTTAGCTAAGGAAAACATGAAGAGGAGTGTCTTTTCCTGCAGTTCTGCACTCCATCTAGACTTTCAGCCATTCCAATGTATTTGCTCTGCTGTTTTAAATTCACTAAGCCACTGATAACCTTGACTCCTTGTGAGGAAGTATAAGTTTTCAAGTGCCTCTTTCAGATTTTTTCTTTAATATCATTGTCTCATTTTCCCATTTCACATGATAACTTAAGAGTGATAATGCAGATGTGATGATTAGATGGTACATTGCAGCAGTTTTTGACTAACATGACCTTTCTGTCTAGAAGTTATAGAATAATCAGTAACAAGTAGATTATTATTTTTAGGATACTGTTAAAGGTGTGATTCACAAACACACACACTCTCAAATTCATGTGTACAGATATTAATGAAAAACGAGAAAGAAAAATTGAAGAACAAAATTTTCCTTCCTCTAGAGTTTCTTTTAAAAGTGGATGGTCACTTATTATCTTATTTTAAGCTCAATATTTAACCTTATGCTGTGTTTAATTAAGCTGCAAGCTGGTTAAGCTCATCTTTGTGACACAAATCTTTCATCAGTTCTTCAGCTGGAAAACCTGTCCAGGAAAGAAATGTGACTGGCGGAGCAAGAGAATTGCTGTTCTCTGTTTCATCTCTGCATAAACCTTTAAGGGTTGCTGCCCTCTTGCTCTGGCAGAGCAACTTCAGTGTGAACTATGTTGGGAAGATTTCTCAGCACTCAAGAGTTTTTGTCATTATTGCTACCTAGTATCTTCAAAACCATCATTGCATCTTTAAATCCTGCTGGAAATCCCATCACAAAGAACACTAGATTTTAGCTGTTATTAACCTCAGTAGCAATGAGATGATAATTCATAAATCTATAAAGCAAAAAATGTGGAAAGTCTCTGTGCCAAGAATTTAATGTCTGTTTTTTTCCACTGAGGAAACGGAAGTAAGTGTAGCACTCACAAAAAGCCAGAATCACATATTGTAAATGTGTTGAATGTCTGATATATCAGAATTTTCTTTAGGAATCTTACTTCAGTATTCTAAACATTGTAGAAATATTGTGGATTTTTAACTGATAGAGAATAGCAGAACTTATTTCATCATAGTTTTATTTAATATTTTCCCTAAAATTCAATTACTTGTATTGAAACTAATCCTACAACTTAATCCAAATCTGGAACCAAGTTTGTCATTCTTTCTTAAGAGATTCCTTCTGTGATGCTCATTTCTACCCTTCTCATTCCTGGTATTTAATTTCACAAATAGCCCTTGGGGTCTATTTTGTTGAGAGTAAGATATGTTTAAAATATATTCCCTGTAGATCATTAAACTCAATTTTGGAAAGGAAAATTTCTGATGAAGTGAGCATAAACAACTTATAGATCTGTGTGGGCAAGGAGATTGTTTATCTGTAAATTGCAGAACCACAAAGGGAATAAATACTTCTTAATGCAGGCATTTAGCATGTTTAAACTTGTCATCTCTGGTTCTGTTGGTATTTATTGAATTAATTTTTAAAATCCTGGTTTTCTTCTCACTTTAATATTTCAAAATACACTGATAATTTAGTTACACTTCTGTTTCCATATGACTTCTGATTCTTAATTTTTCAGGTGGATATTTTTCAAGTGGAGGCAGTAGATATGGGTATTCTGCAAAGAATGGTTGTGGAAAAAGGGAGAGGCTCTGACTGGCTTCTGGAGAAGATTATTGTGAAAGAGTCAGCATCTTCAGGGACAGAAACATTATTTATGGCTCAAACATGGCTTAAAGACAGACGTGATGGAAAAAGATCTGCTTCAGTAACTCTGGATGCCACAGGTCAACTCTGTCTTCAAACTATCATCTACTAAGAAATTAATTCCAAACTATGTAGCTATATGATTTGCTTCCACAAAAAATTTATGATTTAAAATATTCCAGCAGAACATTGTCATTATACAGGGAATTAGTGTGTCTGAACTCTTTGTGTTTTAGTACCACTTAATAACCACTATTTGCCAGAGGATTATTTCTGGTTTGTTTCTCCAGATTTTCAGTGGTGTAAATTCCAAGAAATGTGTCCTATTCCTTTTTACAAATTCCCACTTCTCCAAGCCTTATTTCTACACTTGTAAACTATTTTTTAAGCTTCTAATACCAACTACTTGCTAGGCAGAGTAACGAGGTAAAGAAAACAAGGTAAAAAGTTGAGAAAGCTCTGTTTAAGCAGTGGAGAAAATGTCTCCATTGTATTTAAGATGACTAATTTGCATTATTTATGCTACACTGTTTGGACAGCTTTTGCCAGAAACTGGAGATACTTTTGACTGACACCATGTGTGTAATCAGGCCACAGAGGAGCAGTTTTGACCCCACTGCCTTTGGCTCTTTGTCAAGACAGGAAGGGAATGTGCACCCTCCCTCCCTCCCTGTGTCATGGTTTCAATCCAAACATGGGTTTCAATACAATCTGGTGTGCAAGCTGGGAGGAACCAAAACACACTCCAACCAAATCAGGAGGCACCAAAGTCCAGAACAGACCTCTAAGACAGATGTATTTATTCTCCTGCCTCTCAGAGAAGTTAATTGACAGTATAGATGAGTCCTTGAATTACAAAACGTGTTCTAATTCTTTTCTTCCTGACTCCCAGGGCATTTGCTGGCACTTTTCCAGCAATAGCCTCTTGAGACTGATGAAGATTCTAGTTCAATTGATTTCCTCTGCTGTATGATGTCTGACTTTTGGTCATTTGAAACCAGAAAAAAATTGAGAAAATTGTTAATGTGCAAAAGCAAATAATTTCTGATTTGGTATAGTTTGTATGTTGGGACTTCTCTGGGGCAAAAAAAGGAAATATTTAGTTCTGTTTCTACTAGACAATTGATTTGGACAAATGTCCCTGTGAGTTTCTTTATATAATACTTGGCAAATCCAATCATGGTTGTGAACTCAAAAGGAGTCTTATCTTTGGTTCAGGTCACTACCTAGTGTTTACAAGCAGCTTTGATCTATACCAAATCCCGATGAAATCAATGGGGACTAATACCTGTGGGAGGAACATCAGCCTCTAGAATGGGCATTAAAGGCATCTGATTAGGACTCATTCGTACAGACCATAAATTGTACAAATGGAACAGAAATGCTTTAAAATCAAAAATACTTGAACATTCATGTTACTACCATCTTCCTAGTAAAGAGCCAGCTCTAGAGACAGTTTATTTAACAGGATGATATTTAGATGATCCTTAATTAGAAAATCACACTGTACATTTCCTAGTTAAATCTTTAATATAAATGATATAATACTCATTCAATTGCTTTACTAGACATGAGTACAGGCCTTTATTATAATATAGAAACTTCTCTACAAAAATATTAATTTAATCTTTTTTTTTATATTAGAAGTTCAGGAGAGGAAGAATACATCCACCTGGCCTTTAGTAAGAGAGCAAATGAATTCAGGTATACCTTCTGTCAATACTTTGACTGTTTTATTAATCAGTTCTGAAATAATAATGTGAGAATATTTTCATCACAATATGTCATTATACTTACTTGTACTGACAATAGTAATAGTGAAAAATGGCAATATACTTAGAGAGCCACTCAATACCCAGGTGACATGCTTATAAAATAATGTTCCCCATGTAGAACAATGTATGTCTTAGAAATTTTATATCAGATAGTTTTGATAATATATGAAAACAGAACCATCCTTAATATTTTTTCCTTTTTATTTTCCTTATTTTATCGGTTCAGAAGGCAGATGGAGGATTTATTTCACAAAGCATCAAGAAGAAACAAAATCAGAATTTGAAAAGTTGTCAGAAAATATATCCAAGATGGTTATGGTTTTTTATGGAAGCAACGGCAAGTCAAATCCAGTTTCCATGGAAAACAAAGTGGAACATCAGACCGAGAACCAAATAACATATGATGTAAAATAATATATAGATTTGCATATATTGAAATTTTCTTTGAGTTTTCTTATAAAGAGATATAATCATTTAGTGCTGTAAATATTGGAGATATTATTGTTTAAATATTCAAGAAAATCAGAGATGAAGTTTTCAGTTGCATGCCAGATTTCATTTTTAATTTCTGGCTTTCCCAAGTTCATGATGATCAAGCATATTATTTTTTTCCCCAATAAATAGTCATAGTTAATAATGCATATCATTTTAAATGACATTAACATTACTTATTCACATTAGAAATCATTGCTGTATGTAATTTGAATTTGATAGAACAATTACAATGAATGGCCCTAGAGGATCAAGCTAAAATGTCCTTAAGTGCCTACAGTCAACCTGGTTCTGCTGCTTTTAAAGTGAATGGGACTTTTAGCACCAAGACTGATGCAAATGGATCCAGGACTGTGCTCACTCCTTTAGAGCCAACTTCCTCTCTTCCTGTAAACTATCTATATATTTATCTGTATACCTCTGTTGGATGCTATCTCATTGTTTTGTTGATTCCTAGATACATTTGCCATCCAATTTGGGAACGCTTTATAAAGTGAGACTCGGTCTCCAGAGTTTGGAAAACAACATATCCCAGTTGTCTCTTCATCACTTTAAAATACAGAACGCATCAACACTGGATACCTTTAGTCTCACCATAAATAAAACACTTCCTCTTCCTCCTAATGGAGACAGATGGATTGAATTCCCTATACAGTGGCCATTAAAAGAAGCTCTTTCTGGTAGGTATAAATCTGCTTCAAAGCAGTAGAGTGGTTCAGGAGGTTAACATGTCCTAGTATTACAGCAGAAACCTTTATCAAAACAGAAATTTTTATTGTCTTTATTTAATGATTCATAGAGACTGGATAATAATTTAAAATGTGTGAAGGAAAATATTACCCGCTCAGCTTAATTTCTGTACCATAAAGTGGGAAATGCAATATTCATTCAATTGCACAGAAGCATTATTATATGCTACAAATAACAGTTTATAAGAAATATTATTTTCTTGCAATATTGTAATATTTCTATTCTCTTTTGTTTAGTCCTCAGCTGCTCATATTACTGATATTAACAACATGATTTTTTATAGCTCATTTACTATTAAGTTATTTTGTTGTTTGTTTGCTCATTCTAAACAAATATTCTCAGTAAATAACAGTTCAAAACTACATATAAGATTCAGCTTTATTACCTTATACACTCCAAATATTAATGCCTCTTAAAATTAGCTTAACAATTCTTACATTTGTCACCTTGGTTAAGTAAAATAAAAGAAGTCCTTTCACTTAAAATCCACCCTATTCCCTAATGTGATGCTTACTGAATGCTGCCATGTAATGGAACAAGGGCTAACTTAATTGACAGACCAAATAATGATACTTAATATTCAAATAATTTGTGCCTGGGTTTTATGCAGAAAACAAATTACAGTAATTTCACGCATATAAGGCGCAACCTTTTTGACTGAAATTTTGATCCGAACCCGGAAGTGCGCCTTATACACCATTGCACCTTACAGATGGAGAAAGTTCAGAAATTTGTCAACCCGGAAATGTGAGCTGTGTGGGGGTGATGCTGGCAGCTGAGCCGTGCGCTGTGAGAGCTGGGGCAGCCAGCGCCGGGGGCAGGAAGGAATGCTGGGGCCCAAGGCATGGGGAGAATGCCTGGGGCTGCGTTTAAAGGCTACGCCGATCCGTGAAAACTGTTTGCAAATTGAGCACCTGCCAATAAACCTTGCGATCCATTACTAATTGGTTACTTTGTTGCGCAAGGATCCTCCTTGCAAAAAAAAAAAAGGTGCACCTTATATGCCAGTGCATCTTATATATGAACAAAGTATGGGGACTTGCCAGCAACCTGGAAGTGCACCTTATACTCCGGTGCGCCTTATACGTGTGAAAATACTGCAATTATTTGGCTAAAAGAATAAGTCAGCTCATCTAAAGTGAGCTGAAGTAGACGTAAAATGAACTAGCCCAACACACTTTGGATTGGAACTTACGGTCCAGTTTCAGTGAGTTCTCTGAAAGCATCCAAAAATTAGTATGCAAATAATCTCAGTAGAAGCAACAGAGATTGAGGTTTGGGGTTTACTTTGGCTGCCCTTGAAAATCTAAATGTCTATCTAGGCTCTAGATTTCATACTGCTTAGATGTGTTATTTTCACTTGACCACTTACACAGTATGGGTACAAAACAGATCTCAATGGCTTTCATCTCCTACACACAAGACTGAAACAAAGATGACCTTCAGATTAACATAAAGCACATGAGTGTATCCCTTGCAAAGGATTGATCTCTGTTTCATGTAGAAGTATTCAGGATACAGTTATAAGTACACAGAAATGAGGAAAGATGCAGCATGGGTGATAAAGGAGGGGTGAGATTAGAGTCCTTAAAACCTTGGCTCTGTCTCTATCAGTGACCTCTTGGCAGAAAAAAATAATTTTCCCATTATTTGCTTCTTTTTCCTTTTTGATAACACTTTTATTCTTTGTAAATATTCTGAAATCAAGAGATAAAAAAATCACAAACAAGGATTAGGTAATATATTACCTAGAAGTTTAGGTAAAAGAACAAACAAATGAAATAGCTCATTTCTGTGGTTTTTATTTCTTTCCACACAAGCTTTAGATATCTTCAAGGAGGGATTTGTAACCAGTGAAGAAAAAAAACCACCTAGAAGAGCTATTCCCCCAAATCTTTGCCATTTATGTCCAAGAAAGCTCCAAGCAGCTCCACAGCAGGTGGTACACATGGAGTTCAAAGTGATCTTTACAGACAAATTTACTGGCAATTTATTGTAAAAACCAGATATGCTTTTTGACCACTTTCTAAAGCTAATTAATTTTCTCCCTTTTCTCAGCTAAAGCAAAACCAGTATTGTATTAATTGGAATGGGAAGCAGCTAATCACACTCACCATAACCAGAAGCCATGTGATGTTAAATTTCAGATCCAGCTCTGTCATTCATAGAATGCCTTAGCATTTTATCTCTGTTATATTTTCCTTTTTTAAAAATCTTCTGCTTGGGGTTGTGGTGAAGCATTTGCTAATGGCTAATTGAAGCCATCAAAATGCAGTTGATAGAGCACAGACCCTCGAGATCTGGCAGTGCACACTTGTGGCTTTGGGTGTATTAATGAGCAGAGGCCTCCAGCTGAGTATATACATAAGTAGTTTCCCTTTACTGTACCTTCATTTGCGATGCTTAAACCTCAGGAATCCCCAGGGATGCCATGGTGCTGTCTCTCTCCCCTCACACACAGGACTGTTCAGGTCAATTTTGGACTACTGTAGTTTTTAAAGCAAAACCATTAAATATTGAAAAGGTGAAAAAAACCTATTATGCTAGTTTCAAGCTAATTATTCCCATACATTTAACAGAGAGCCATAATTCATATTGATATTATGAAATAATTAGAATTTTATAAAATTAATGGAATTGTAACATTCCTATATGTTACCCTATGTAATTTCTCTTCAGAGATTCCTTTGGTCTTTCCCCTTTCCAATTTATTCCATACACTGGAGAGATAAAAGCTTGGTTGCCAGACTTGTGATCCGATCATACTACCCAAACAAAGACAACTATTTAAGCATTTTAGCCCACCTACCCTTGCCTACATTAATCTCCCTCAATGGCCTCCTTTGTACCATGGAGTCTGGACTCTCCTGGAACCTCCAGCCATGGTGGGCTGAGGATGTCCTGGTCAGACCATGCCTGAGCTACATCCTATGTGCATCTTTCTCTAGTTCTCTCTCTGCTCCTCTCTTCTGCACAGACTTTGGACCTATGTTGCAGCCTTATTCTCATTCCTTCTCTGGCCCTTTCTCCTCTTGCCCCCAACTCAATCACCAGGATGGTTGCCAGGTCTTTTACACTGTTTGCTACATCTGGGATTGTTGACAGCTCTGGCTGCCTTATGCAGATTCTGCAGGATCTGGTCAGAGAGGGCACTGCCTGAGCTGGGGTTGTGCTCAGCTTCTACCTTGTCTGCTCTTGTGGGACAGGTCCACTCTTGCTGCTCTTTGACACAGTGATCCAAGGGTCAAACCTTCCAAATGCAATCCTTTCACTTTTGTTTTGGGCTGGTCCAGCCTCACTTCTCAAATTTCAGATCTGGGAGATGGTGGCAAAACAATTAGGAGGAAAAAAATGCAAAAAAATTTGAGTTTGGCTATTATTTTCAAGTGCTTGAATTTTAATTGCATCTGACTGTAGAATGAATGCCATGTTATCAAATAGCTGTGCAAGGCTGTGGCACAGTCTTAACAAGATCTCTTTTTGCTTGATATTGCAGTGGTTACATATCATCTAACAGTGTTTTCAAGAAATATTTTGAATGAGAGAAATTTAGTGCATATGACTGCATGCATATATGGTACTCATGGTGACACTGGGGATAGATCCCTTCTCCAGTCATTGCAGAATGTACAGCAGGGAGAGAAAAATGAGGTACTCTGGCTTAAAGTATATTAAAATTTACCCTTTAATCCATTCTTGTACTTCCTACGTATTATTTTCAAATTTTCCCATACAGTTAAGTAACATGGTTTTATATTAAAATATTGAATAATTTTATTTTAGTCATTTCTAGTTATCATGGATGCTGTTGACTTGGGAGAACTGAAAAAAATTGTTCTTTTGATCAGCAGTAAAACAGGTAAAATACTTTTTACTTTCCAAAGTCAGTCATGTAAACCACACAGCTGGCCTCCTGTTACAGGCAACAAAGGCACTGTCAAAGTTAAATCCTAATTAATTCATTTTTGCTATTTTTGCTAAAGGGTAATGGTTTGTAAAGCAAAATCCTGCATTTTGACAAATTAAAATCCTGGGATCTGAAGTTTCCAACATTATTGCATCCAGAAAGTAAACTATTCCTTTGCATACAAGAAAAAAGAACACAAAATTAAGATTAATATAATTATATTCTGTGCTTAATACATGCTCTACTAATAAGTTATCCAGGAGAATAATTATAACCCAAGTAGGAAACTGGTACTGTTTAATTTTCCTTCTGTTATTCAATTATTTTCCCTGTTCCCCACCCCTCTGCCCCCCCAGTGTTTTCTCCCTGTGACATTCAGAGTGAAATTTTACCTATGTTTGGCAGTCAGCAAGTTTTGTCACTGAACTGCCTTAAAACTGTCTTGACCTCAGCATCCCTCTGCTTTATCTGTAGGATGCCTATCATGCTACTAATTCAAAGAATTCATTATAAAGTTTTCTGAAATCCGTTAATGAAGTTTGCTGTACAATTGCAAATCATTACAATGCATTACGCTTGACCATTTTCAGACAGTTTTCTAGGGAAACGAGGGTTCTGTGACTGCACTTTGTCATTTTTTGGTTTGTTTGTTTTTTTGCTCATCCCGAGGCTCCTCATAAAAACCTTTAAGGCACAGCACCAAGTAGGTAAGGTGATTTTCAGTAAGCATGTATGAGCTCCTGAGCTGGTCAGCACATCCCAGGCTGCCTGGGTCACTCCCAGAGGATACGGTGTGGGGCTGCACATTCTCTGGAGGGGAAGGGAAGGACAGGGGCAGCCCTGCCATGCTGCTGCAGGGAGCAAGGCTGTAGCTCAGTGCTTTTGTTTCCCACAGCTTCAGTTGTGAAAGTGAACTACAGCCATCTGTCTGACTGACAGTCACTGAGTGTGGCAATTGAGTGCAGCCAAAGGGCACCACTGAGAGCATGACAGGAGAGACTTTTCCACTCAGGTTTGAAAACACAATTCACAGAGGAGAGGCATTGGGCTCATTGCCTCTGTGTGTGCTATGAAGAGAGGATTGGGATGATTTCTTCCAAAGGAGTTACTTAGATGATGAAACATTTCAGATGAGTAAAGATGTCCATATTGTCACTAGACTTGTTTGAACTGAGACTACTTTGGACCAAGACTTTGAACCAAAAATCCCATAAAATCTCTTTAAAGTCATATGCACCCTGCAGGACTGATCAGTCCAGGCAATGTTCTCTAGTGCATTTATGCTTTCATTCCTTATCAGAGCAAGTTTTTAAGATCAGATGGTTCATGGTCCCTTCCTGAATCTTCTGGCTCTCTCTATGCAATTATCTTGGCAGGTCATGAGTGTAACACAGTGTCCTAGATTCTCCCACGGAAGCATTATTATATCCTATTGATATAATTAAAGGGACTAGGATAGTAGTAGAAGAGATTGGAATGCAGTTTGTTGAACAGGGCTGAAGCTACAGGCAATAGAAGAGAAGGGAAAATGAAGAGTCTTCATGGCTAACTAGTGACAAGACACTCAGGCCATGCAGCTGAATCCCCTAGCAGAAAATGCAAAAAGAAGTTTAAGTCAGAGAGCAGTCTTTCCCAAACAGCAGAGGGATACAGTGAGCTGCTGAACTCCCTTCCTACCTGCCACCAAATGAGATCCTCTTTGTGCTGCATGTGGAATAAAGCTCCAATCCTCTTGTCAACCAGTCACTGAGGAAGAAGCAACAGACATGTATTTCTGCTCTTCCTTCTCAAATGTGCCTGCCCAAGTCATGCTGAATCTTTTCTGCATGCCTGTCCAAGCACAGGGAGGACAGCACTCCTTTGCTTCACTAAGGAAAAGGAAATGCTTACTCCTAAATTTCTAAGCTGAAGTTTACAAACAAGAACAAAATAAAGAATCTTGTAGATGTTCCAGCACTTTCAACTCAGTTGTTTGCATTCATAAATTAATCAAAAAATGAAGTTTTCATGTAGTAAGAATGTCACCATTATACCACCATAATACCAACAACATTCTACCTAATTTCTTGTCATGCAATGGAACGTTTTCACTATATTCTCTTTCCTTCTTTGCAGACTGCAAACTGGACATTAAAAAATTGCATGTGCAAGAAGCTGCGAAGGAGCGTCCTATCTATGTGTTTGAAGTAAATGAGTAAGTATATTGTATAAAGCTAGTAATGTTTCTCATACCATGACAGTTGAAAGCAATGAGCAGACACTGAATTAAAGTAACTGCCATGGAGTGATTCTGTCAATAGATATTTTAATAATATGCCCATTTTTAGTTGTTCCACATAAATTCATAGGATTTTTTTTCCATTTAACATATTATTTACATACCAAAAAACCATATGTGGCTCTGTTTTTCAGACAATTTTCTGTGAATGCGAATAAGCCAAAAATACAGAGAGAAATCCCAGGATCTTTTGTTATTAGAGGAGAAAAACAAAAGAATGAGATGGATAACAACTTGAATAAAGAAGGAAGTCAAGTAAAAAATTTGGCAGAGTATACTATTAAAGTGTACACAGGTGACAAAAGGGGAGCAGGCACTGATGCCAATGTGCATATTATTTTATTTGGGAATGAGGACAAATCTGAGGTATTTCAACTCTCTCACTCACTGGAGCATCAAAACCCCTTTGAAAGAGGAAAGGTGAGTATACAGATTTTATAGGTTGTGTCTGTTTCTGGGAAAGGAAACATTAATCTATGCAAGTTCTTCAGAAAACTTGAGGCATTTATTCTGTTTTCCACATCACTATACAAGGTATAGTCTCAGCTCACCCTGTGTTTCTGCTTTCACCAGATTCACCAAGGAACATTTTACTTCTGTTGTACCTAGCTGTCTCTGCTGCTCTGCTACTTCTTAGTCACAAATATATCTCCATGTGCATCCACTGACGTGCCCAGTTCTGTATTTCCTCATTCTGAAATGCACAGTGTGCATTGCCTGCGCATGTGTGTGCACCATTGTGCACACCTTGAATATTGTGCATGAGAGCACACCAGTCTCTTACATCCCATCATTTTACTTTGCCATGGAAACTGGTGCTGTGAGCATCCCTGAATGTATGAAATGGAACCATCCACATCAGTCTGATTCTGATATCCATCGTGCTCTAGGCTGTTATTCAGAGACCTTTGGTAGAGATACAGATATTTGCATAAGAATGCAGATTCTCTGCATGATGTCCTAGTGCCTTGGCTGGATGTTCTCCTAATTTAATAAACACATTATTCTGAGAAAGAAATTGCTCTGTTTGGTCACCACCTATGCAATGGAACACAATGATGGTTACCCTAAAGTGAAAAAGAAATATATATATATATATTCTCTGTAAATTTGGCTTGTGGAGTTATTGAAAGGTAATGACTAAATAATTAGAACTCCAGTGAAAAAATATCCCTTAAGAGATCTATCTCATTATCTCCAGCAATATTAATCATCTTTTTACCTGGAATTAATCTGAGTTTCTTCAGCCAGGTTATCTGTGAGATAAAGATATTTACCCATGAATTGTCTTCCATACTGAGGAGGGTAATAAATCTAGCTACCTACAGGCACAAGGAAAAAGTTAAAAAATGTCTTGAGCAGTACTTCCTTTTGCCTGGTACTACACAGAAGGTATCACTACCCTTCAAAAAAGAAAAGTAGATATTCAGAAATCCCATTAGCAATCCAGCTAGGTCAATGGATAGCCAGCAATTTGAAGGTTTTAGGAAAAAAGAACTTATTTTTAATAATTTTCAATATGAAATAATGTAATAATTTTATTTAAAAGTACATCATATTTGACAGGAATAACAGTTAATGTAGTAAAAGCCTTTAACTTTTATGTACCTGAATTTTTATTTATGTATCATATACTGAAAATATATTAAAAGACTATACCCATTGAGGATTCACAAGATCAAAAATGTTTTCCCAGTAGATGAAAATCACAAAAGAGATTATAATACTATAAGTTGAAAAGTGAGTCTTCTGTGTTGAAAATGAGACCTAATGGGAGAGGATCTATGCTACATATCAGTAAGGAAAAGAAACCACATTAGTGGCTCACTTATTCTGAATTTTTACTATTACACTTGAATTGGTCTCAGAACTGACCTAGACAAATATGTAAGCTTCCAAACATTGGTATAGTATTTTTAATAATTTAATTTTAATATTAAAGGTTGATACATTCAAGATTAAGACAAAAAAATTGGGCAGCCTACGTTCAATTGAAATTGGCCATGATGGGAAAGGATTTGGTAAGTATCCTGTGTTCAGTAGCCTTGCAAACATCTTTTTAAGGATCTGCCTGACATTTGGAAAGGTGTTTGTAGTGACACTGCAGCTACAGGTAGCGAATACAAATCTGTGTACAAATGAGGTCAGCTTTACTGACCTTGCTTGCACTCCATCACATCTCTGTTGACTATACTACGATTTTTTTTCTAACGGTGATCTAGTTAAAATAAACGTCAGATAGTTTTATCCTTCAAACATTGCCCAGCCAAAACCCTTATTAGATGTCTTAAATAAAATAGGATTGAATTTTCAAACTGCTGGCTAAACTGTCCATGATTTGAGCAAGTTTGCGGATTCTGGTTAAAGCATGCTGTAGCTCCCTCTCACATCCAGAGATCTCCTTTTGTGAAAGCCTGAGAAAACCAAGTGTGTACCAGGTCCTGCCCTGATGTTAATTTAGGATGTGGCTATAGAATACAACCACACAGGATGATGGAAAATGTTTCTGTGTACAGTAACCTCTAAACCCTGAATTTTATATAAAAATAAAATGGGAGACTAGGGCATATAATCTTTTGAGCTTACATTTAATAGTGCTAAAACCCCCTAGGGATATGCAGATATCAAGATTTATACAGACATATAGAGATATACAAGTACATAAACTTAATTTGCAGGGAATGTATAACTTGAATCAAAAAGGTCTGATTGTATTAAGGTACTCTAGTCAGGTGAAGTTTGCCTAACCCATCTCAAAGAAATAGGCTTATGTTTAATAAATCTGATTAATCTTAGTTCATTGGGCATAATAAAGTGCCAAAGGGTTTATCATTTCTAGGATGAGCCAAGTAAATTTCTGCAAATAGCAGTTCCTTTTTGGAAAAAGCTAAACAGCTTCTTTCTTCTCCTAACTACCCAGTCAGGCAGTATATTTCATGGTGTTGAAAACAGAAAAAACACCAAACCTGTTGAAATATCTATAATAAAAAAGGTTGTCCTGCTGACTTTCATCTTACTCATGATAAGTGCTATACATACACACAGCTCAGCTTAGATCTAATATGAGAAGGGAACTCCACAATGCCAGACTTTTAGTACTGAGAGCTGCACAGAAGTCTGCAGGGGAAATAATATATTGAACTTTTATTTTCTGGGTCTTGATCTATCAACAAAATTGTTATATTTCCCTTTCTTTGTCCTGATCAACATCCCATAGCTGCTAATAGCGCCTTCATAGCACAGCTGGTGTGTGTCAATTCATCTTAGACATGACAACCTTCCTCTAAATAGTTCTCTGAAATTACCTCCAAGTGTCTTTTGTCACAGCAGCTGTTATCCCCACAAGCTTCCTCAAGTGTTACATTTCTTTGAGATGTCTCATCTGTTTGCTAATATATCCTAGCTACCTCTAGATCTCTCCATACCTGGAGATTTCAGTAAGGTCTGTTGGAGTTTTGTCAATAAAGAATGAAGCATTAGATTTTAATCTTTTCAAGAGAGCAAACTTGCCTTTCTATTCTTTTGTAAAGTGTCGAGTAAATTTGAGAGACTGTAAAATTTTATTGCTGATAATCTTGACTTTGATTTAGAGATTTCATGAAAGGTCATCTATTCCAAGTAGAGTCTATGATATATTAAACCATTCCCAACATTTCATTAAAAGAGTTTCAAAAGTACTGCACAATATCAATAAATGAACCTTGTGAATTGAAGATTGAATACCTAGACACCTTCATGGCCTACTTAACCCAGCTATTTTTCTGAAAATGTCATTAAAAAAAGAAACATTTCTGTGCCTTTACATTTTATCCAAATCTATACAATTTGCAAATATTTTTATATTGCATTGTTTAACATGTGCAATT
The DNA here is from genome assembly GCA_009812075.1 of Sialia sialis. Lineage (NCBI taxonomy): Eukaryota > Metazoa > Chordata > Aves > Passeriformes > Turdidae > Sialia > Sialia sialis. Next base: position 38,482,511 of record VRYO01001463.1, on the reverse strand, counting down.
AAAATCTAGCATTTGCAAATAAAAATATTTTATTTGCTTTAGCCTACTTAGTACTTTGTCCAAATATTTGAAAACAAAAAAAATTAGATAGGATATAGTTCTTTATCTCTAAGACACATAAAGAGTACCAAAAGGTTGCCAACTACTGGCAGTATGATCCTAATTAGCTTTAAAATGTTGCCATGAAGTATTTGCATTGGCAAACACAACTAAAGATATCAGCACAGACATTGTATGCATAAAAGAAAGTTTTGGTTTTAAAATATTAATATTTTAATATTATATGAAATAAAATTCTGTATCACAAGGATGAAGGTATTTCTTCACACAGAAAAACAGGAGATTAAAGTAGAATATTTGATATCTTCTTAAAGCTGAAACAAATATGAGTGCTGGCCTAAATGAAAATGCTATTCTGAATCATGAGTGCTGGAAAAATAGGGATATGAGAAGCATTCAGCTTCACCACTAGGTTCACATCCACACCAATATATTAATTAGAAAAGAGTCGTAGAATGTCCACTAGGAGTGCATTTTGAGTGCATTTCCAAGTACCTCAAAGGGCAAAATGGGTTTTCAAGAATGTTTTGAATATTACCATACACTCTGTTTCATTTGTCTTAGTGCCCGTTCTATCCAATCTGGAAAAACAAGTTAAGTTATAACAAAAATCCTCCATTATATTTTCTGTCAAAAACATCAAAGACATTCCCTGTAAAACTCGGAGAAGTTGGTAGTAATTTGAGTCGTCTGTGTTTCAGTTTTATTATTGATGCTGAATATACTTGGAAGTACTGAACCACATGGGGTTTGGGAAATGAAATTAGAAATCTTTCTTATGCTGTATTTGTGTTTTGGTTATATTGAATTTGCTGAGGTTTTGTGTGGTTTTTTTCCTTCTACAGCAAGTGGCTGGTTTCTAGAAAAAGTGGAAATCACAGATGCAGCTAGGAATTCAATCCATTGTTTCAACTGTAACAGGTCAGTAGATCAGTTCATCATCACTCTGTAATGCTGTTTTCTTTTTCACATGTCTCTCAGTTGATTCTATCTGGTTTTCTAAGACAGTAATGATTTTATTTTTTTTTTAACAATGTTGTGTTCCTATCAGTCCATCCCCAATGACTTTTGAACCCTTTGGCCAACTTGAAACTAATTTGTCAGAAGAATTGTTAGAGGAAGACACTAGATTTTTCCAAGCAATTACATCTGGATGATTGTAGGAGGGAGAGACGTAATTTAATGCCTCTGCCATGAAAAGTATTCATATATATTTTCAAGAGGCAGAAGGTGTCTGTTAACACTATAAAAGCATTAGCCCATAAGTAGCTTATAGGTTTTATCACACACCTGCACCCCACGAGAGAGACACAGAGAGAGACACAGGCACACACCGTGAGGTTTCCAAATGCAACAAAAGCCTCTTTATTGTTTAGAGCTGTCTTTTCATAACCTTGTATCTCTCTAAGCTCCTGTGATTGGTCCAAAGTCTGGTTGTCCAGCCCCTTTTGACGCTATTTGCTTCCTGCAGTCGAGCCAGGAATCCATCTGGACGAACCTTGAATCTTCCCGAAACTTCCCCTGGTGGGCTCTGTCCCACCAGTGGCTTTTCCACACTTAGCACAGCTTGTACTGTGACAGTAGCTCTGGCAAACATATCAGGGATAAGCAAACAGACATGGAAGGGAATCAGAAAGGAGGACAGTGGAATATGGCAGCATAGATTCAAAACTCAAGGAAGAAGTAGTGTGTTTGATTGGGCAAAGGCAACATTAAAACCTTAGAATTCTTCTGTTTCAATGTTTGCTTTAGTATGGGCCCAAGATGGATTCAGCAAATAGGACAAAGATTTAAAAAAGCTTTTTATAATATAATGCAGAAGTATAGTGATCTAAATTTAGGACTGTATTTTGGTACTGAGTTGCTTGGGTAAAGGGCCTCTGATGTACAAAATGAAGGTGCACATCAGTCTGCATCAAACTGAAACAATACAGTTTCAAAAACTGGAAGTTGAATTGAAGGGTATATTTGGAGTGACTGTTCACTGCAATATATAGTTCACAGCTTGAAGCATTTCAGAATAAATACCTGATGCAAATATATTCATGTCCTCCCAAGTGGAAATTAGCTTTTTAATGTATCTGGAGAACACAGAAGTGAGAAAATTTACAAGTTCCCTGTACCTAAAAAGAGGAATGTTACCTGGTAATCTGAAAACAGAAATGGCAGCCAAGAATATTTAATTTTATCCTTTCCCTAAATATTTCTGTAAACTTGGAAATTAATGGGAGCCAAATCCCAGCCCCTGAACCAAAAAACCCTTAACTTTTTAAGTTCTTTGGTACTCAGTTGGTCTCTACAGTCTAAATCACAAGAGTGTGAAGGTGTTACTGACCTCAACAACATTAAACTTCTTCCAACAACATTAAACTTCCCTTGCTTCAACTTCCTCCGAAGGCATGCTCAGATGCTCTCTAATCTTCTAATCTTCTAGCTACCTAAATCTAAGTTAGTGGGCATGAAGAAAAGTTCTTAAATCACAATATCACTCAGATGTGCAAAACAATCCATGGCAGGATTTTCAGCTGATGCCACTTCACCTCTTTTGCTTGTAAGAGCTTTCAGACCACACCAGTCAGAGGAAGATTCTTGAAGAAGATAGACTGCAGCAAACATTTTTTTCCAGAGATTTGGGTTTTTTTTCAGTTTTATTTAAAATATTATAGTAAAAGCACAAAGGTATATAAGAGACCAGCGCAAGAACTTGAATCACATCACTGACGTGGGGGAGTGACTGGCACAGATTGATGCTACATGCTGCTGACGAGAACATTGAACTGGGGCCTTGGTGGGTGCTGATCTATGTGCCTACCTTGAAGTGTATCAATCTACTCAAACTGGAAGTTATTTAGTAGGAGAGATTAGAAGATTAACCCCAGAGTATTGAGCCACTCAGAGGCTCCTCAGATAGACGAAACTCTAAGCTCATGGCCCTCTTCCAGCTGAGACATGGAGCTCCTTGTGGAGCTCCTCATCTCGTGGCAAAGAGTGAATAGGGAATGGGCTCATTCTCTCACATTAAAAAGACTCCTCCAGTGCAAATAACATCTCTAAAAGGTATTACAGTAATTTCACAATTATAAGCCGCACCTGATTATAAGCTGCACATCTGGGTAGCTGGGTAGACCACAGGATTTGTCCATATATAAGCCGCACCTTTTTTGTTTTTTTTTTTAAAGCGAGGATCCATGTGTGACAAAGTAACAAATTAGTAACAGAATCGCTGCCAGCTGGGTTTGGTGTCAGGTGCTCAAGTTGCAAACAGTTTTCATAGACCAGCAAAGCCTTTAAACACAGCCCCAGGCACCCTCACTTCCAGGTTGGCATTTCACTGGGATTTGTCCATAGATAAGCTGCACCTGATGATTAGCCGCACTACTGGGGTAGGCTGGATTCTTCAATGAAAAAGGTGCGGCTTATAATCCTGAAATTACTGTAATCACTGAGAAACCTGAATCCGTTGCTAAACCGTTTAAAGGCCTGTTCTCTAGCTTACACATCACACCTTTCCTGGGCTCTGTGACTTCCACACAGTTTTAGCTGCCCAAATCAGTTGGCTTCAGGCTGGACCTGTTTATCTTCAGCCCTGTCTCCCAGCTGCTAAATGGTGCAGCTTCAGATGTGAGCTACTTTGATGCTGTACTTACTGCCTGGGAATGCCTCCCATACCACCCCCTTCATAGATATCACATCAAGTAGACTGTCATAAACCTTCTAAAGTATAGAAGATTTTTAAATTTCTTTGGAAATTAATACACTTTATACTTTGTTCCAGTTAAAATTAGTTTACCCAATCTCAAATAATCAACAGTAAAACCTCCATAGGCTCTTACAGAGCTAGGATTGGGCCCTTCATGCAACTCAGTATTTTGTAAACCAGCAAAGACATATGGAAAGGAGAGAATTCCTGGAATTACAAGGACAAAAACTTGCTATCACAGAACATGTTTCCCTACTCTAAATTATCCTGATTTTATGTCATTCTTTAGAGCAATTTACTAGTTACCTATATGATCAACAAATAAAATAATGTATATTTCATAAATATATTAATAAAGTTAATTACACTTTAAAATTACACATATGTGAGTGATAAAAAAAAATATTTTAGAAGTCACTATTTTCTTAAGGTTGGTTTCTTCTTCTCTATAAACCAATGTAAAAACTCTCCTAGAAAATCAAAGGTGTGGAACCAGGCTCTCAGAATTGTCTGTTTCTTAAGTTTAATATGTGCTGTGTCTCTGACAGGTTTTTATGTTTTTTCCTTAAGGTGGCTTTCTGAAGAGGAAAGTGATGGCCTCACCATAGTGCAACTTTATCCACAGCTGCTTGATTTCTGATTCTGAATGTGATAGTTCTCCAAATTCATGCTGATTTGATTTACGTGTCTTTTATAATTCTGAAGGCATTGTAATTATTTTGAAGAAAAGTCAAAACAATGCATTAAAAAAATCACAGTAAATTAAATATATCTAATGTAACCACAGAATTCTGATGGTATTATAGATGCTCAAAAACTTTGCATGACAGAAATTTAGATATCAGAAACTTCAATCTGTAATGTAGCTCTGTGGACTTGAACTGAGCAATCATAATGGTAGACATATGTAGTAACACACTCAAATATTTTTGTTTCAGTAATGATTTGTGGATAAGCTAAATTTATCTCATTTCAAATCTGCCAGTATGTGTTAATCTGATTACTTTTTTTTCATTTTCAACATTTATTAAATTTTAAATTTTCTCAAAATCCTTTTCCAAACAAACTGCACAACCCCTCAGCCGTACTATTGCTCTTCTTAAGACCATAACAGAGCATAATAAAGATCATGTTATTCAGAAGTTCACCCTGTGTCAGTAAGCCTCTCACTGACATTTGATTGTAAAATCTTGTAGCTGAGCCAGAACCTCAGCTGAGAACCTTTAGATCCAAAGGGTCTCTTAAGTGAGGCTGTTATCAGTAACACTGCACTAGCTTAGGCAGGCTTAGGCAGCTCCCTGCTCAGCTTGATGATTTTTGCAGTGCCCCTCCTTAGCTACCAAACCAGCTTTCCAGTGGTACTTGTGTGAATGCCTTCATGTCAGAGAAAAAACAAAAAAAGGCCCAATTATTTTTGAAAATACACAGTAAAATATAAAAAATATTGCTATATATTTTAGCTATAAATGCACAAGTTTGTGTTTGATTTTGTAAGCTTTCATATTGTCAGAATTGACTCAGGAAGGATTTAGGATACAGACAAATCTAAAATGAAATCAGGACCTATACACCACCAGAAGTTTCATGTGTGTGATCAAAAAACAAATATTTTATATAAGCTATATTAGGTATCCCTCTCTTAATATAACTTCACCTTTTGTACCTCCAAAATCTAAAATCTTTCTGAAAATCTGAAATTTAGACTTGTTTCACCCTCAAGATACCACCATGTTATGTAGCAGCAATGGGATTTCTACAGTTATAAGAAATAAATGAGTTAAGAAATTGTCTGTCTGTCATTTTAATATGTTTAATGTTTATTTACTCACACTGTTCTATGAAATTAGGATAGTTGGCTGTCATCTGCATGGGTGATGAGATCTCAGTTACTTAGACACAAGAAAAAATAATAAATGTCCATATTGGCCTTGGTAGGTAATATAACTTTTAAATATAATTTTTATCTACCTATGTCATCAAAAGGGCAACTATTGTAAGATGTGGATGTGGTCAGTGTGAGTAATGGAACACTCAAATTCTTTTTTTTTTTTCTGCTCACACTGCTACCACACTCACTGGAATGGATTTGAAATTATATCCCCAGAGCCCACAGTTCACTTACTTGGTATCAATATTCATTACACTGAATCACTTCTTTGTGATCTATTATGTGATTTGTTTCATTATTACGTGTTTCATTAATAGTTTGTAATATTAGCTTGCTTTGATGCCATTTCTGATTTATCAAGTGTAAATAATGCCTTCCTAATCTGTTTTTCTTTACTAACAGTGGATACCCTTCTTCTGCAGCTGCCTTCCATACTTGAAAATTATTTTCTCTACCTATCCAGTGTCCAAATCAGGTTTCAGATTTGCTTCCCTGGATCCAGAGCCGTGTACACAGCTCTCTAACCCTTTCAATAATGGGAGCAGCAGTGCAGAGGGCTTCATTTTAAGAGCATCATGGGTGCTTGCAGCACACAATACCAGGGGATTACACTTTGATAAGAAAATGTGAAATACCATATAACCCCCTGTTCAGGTCTTGCTTGGAAGTCATGCCAGTTAGCATATTTAGCTTGTGAGTAGTGCCAAATCCCAAACGTGCTTCTTCCACATGGTGTACACTGATGTGTGCTGTGTTTGGCACAGAAGTCATTTAATCTCTGTCCCTTGCCAGTGGGATGATTTTTGGAAAAATTTTTGGCCAAAGACAGGGACACTACAAAGGTGCCTCCTCGTGTGCACTCTGCTGTTCTTACACAGCAAGGGAGCTGCCTTGTTTTCTTTCTCCCAACACCCTGCCCTGCCTGTGGAGAGCCTGGGCAGATGCTGACACTGCTGATACTTTCATGGGGAACAGAGATGTAGCATGGAAAAGAGACTGCCTGGGTCAACAGGTAATCCAGGAGTTTGACACACAAAGAAGTCTTGGAAGGAGCAGTGAGGTAACTCAATCAGCTGGAGGAGGCAAGGCTGCAGTGGAGAGAAGGGTCTGACTGCAATCTGACTGAAGATCTGTGAAAGGAGGCAGGCTAGAAGATTTTGCTGCTCCTGTTTTTAAACGTTTGGTTATGCACTGCAGACAAAGCCTGAAGTTGGGTGTAAAATACTTACCCTGTACACCATATCATAGACTCTTAAACAAATCTGAGTCTGAAAATGTCCATGACAGTCCAGTTAATTCTATCTTTTTTTCTTCTCCACTTCTCCTGGTGTGCTGTTATATGTCTATTATTAGGTTGATCTAGATGATACATTACTGCCCTTTTAAGCCTTTAAGTGTCTCACTTTCTTTTGCTGCTATATTTTGAAAAAAAATATAATCATGCTCTGACTCATTAGACCATTCTGGTCTCATTGACCATTTAATATTCTCCCAGCAACTCCAAGTACTGTTTTTCTGAAACTCATCATACATAAGAAAGGATTCCTTCCTTTGAAGCACATATGAGCAGCTGTATTGCATCTATCCATCCTGTAGTTTGTCAGCTGTGGAAATGGCATGAGAGTAAGAAAAAAGGAAGTATCAAGTGCTCCTTCCAGTTCCTTTAGACATCTAGGATGAATGCCATCTTGTCCTTCACTGTTAGTATTTATAAATGTCTTAGCAAATATAAACAAATCTCTGCTCACATATCAGTCTGAAATGGTCCTTTGCACTTCTCCGTGAAGAAAGGCAGTAGACTGGAAAAGTTCATTAAGTTCCCTGTTCTTAGCAGAGCAAAGTAATGTCAACTTCCCGTGCTGTGGCTAAACCCCTTTCTTTTGTTTGACTTAAATTAATTTAAAACAGTGGATCAAGAAAGGGAAAGGAAATCGGACTTTCAATTTTCTTTTCAAATTTTTGAAAAATTCTTAATTACATCTTACAGTGTCAGAAGGTATGTAAAGTTTCCTCAGGCATTCTGTAAATGCTTTCCCCATTTATCATAAAATGTGATGTGCATGGTAGTTGGTTGGTTTTTGCATGTACAATAGCAGCAAAAGAGATGTCAGCATTGTACAAGGTTGAACAAAACGAAGCAAGCTTGCTTCCTTACTGTCTTCCTGTATTTCTGTCTTCTGCTATCATCCATTTCTAAATACTAAGTGTAAATTCAAGAAATTCTGAGTTAAATCTTTAAAAAAATCCCGAGAAATAATTTCTTCTATCATAGGTCACTTAAAAATCTGTATGCTATCTTCAAAGCATGGCTATTGTCTGTCTGCTTAAACCTGGAATCCATGTATCTGTCTATCTACCTGGAATGTACAGTTGAATCTATTTATATGTTTCTAATGTTTACACATTCTGGATATATAACAAACCACAGCCACAGTGCGCCATGAAATTTAAGTATGTGCCTAAAATGTGTTTTCCTAAACAATAAGGATATAATAATCATTCCCATTGCTCTGATTTATAGTCTTCCTTCATTTAAGTGTATGCCTAAGAACCCCACAACATTGGGTCTCTTCCTTTGAGATCTCATGTGGTGTGTGTGTGTGTGTGTGTGTTGGCATTTTCACATGAGCCTAAGCATGCTACAGGAAAGAGTCAAAGGTGTACCAAATACACATATCAATATCAGGGTGTTATAAAACGAAGTAATTTCAGAAGCCAGGGAACCTTCTAGGATATTATTTGCAATTGCAAGAGGGGGCTAACATATGAAGACACTCTATTAATCTTTCATTTGAAATTTTAAAAATACAGAGTTTGACCACATATAGCGTATGTAGACTTATAAATAAAACAATCTAAAGCTAAACAAAGAAACCAATTGCTATTTATACTTCTAAAAATAGATAGTATTTTAATACTAGTTTTCTGTACAGGATACTGATTTACAAATGTATTTCTGATCTGTGCTTGTGTTCATTTGCTGAAACATTGTCTGAACTGAAAGGAAATGTATCCTCCTTTGCAATGAAGTATCTCAGGTATCGGAGCATACAGTGGCGTGTGCCTGTTTGAATGAAGCCAGTTGGGCAAAAAGACAATTAATATTTTAGTGCATAAATGTTAAACATACAGCCTATATTACAAATTCTACCGACACCTGTGTGTATAGTTTAAATACAAATCTATTGAAAATACCTAAAACCTATGAAAATCTTGGAGAATTGTTCTTACTTGATGCTCCTAAAGAAATTTATTTCAGATGTGCATCTGTGCCTGAGGGCACTGTTTTAACATGGAAATATAGTTAAAACCAGTTGTATGGAAGACATAGGAGTGAGACTATGTCTGATTGACTGAATGAGAAAACAAATGTTTATTGGATTCTCCCTCAGGTCTATCCAGTTTTGTGTCAAACACATCTAGGCAGAGGAAAGCATAGTGCAGGAAAAGACAATGGGTGCCTTTGGGAGAGAAGGAAGGAAGGAAGGAAGGAAGGAAGGAAGGAAGGAAGGAAGGAAGGAAGGAAGGAAGGAAGGAAGGAAGGAAGGAAGGAAGGAAGGAAGGAAGGAAGGAAGGAAGGAAGGAAGGAAGGAAATATCACTCACCAGGGAACTCCTATGACTTAGGACTTCCTTTGTTTCTGAGGGGCTGCGCAGGAGTTCTGCTCAGCATTGCAAGCCCTGCCAGGACAGCAGGATTATGCACAACTCCTTGATGCAGAACTACTCCCTAAAGGACTGACTAGAGTAAGAAAGGCAGGATTTTGTGCCAGAATGCTTCCAGAGGGTGTCAAATCCAGGTACAATGAGCTTATTCTAATGCTTCAGTTGGTCTGAACTAGAAGAAAGTGCAGAAACTAAGGCACTAAACTACAATTGCCAAAAGTACTGCCAAACAAAAGAAAAAAGATTTTGGAATCATTTTGAAGGATGCATGCAAAAATTTATTAGACCTTAGTGTATAATGATATTCTAATGGCAAAATGAGAGGTATACAAGCAAAAGTTTAAGTCTATTTTGAAAAGGAAGTCTCTACAACACAGCTAAAGAAGAGATGGAAAAGAATAATTGTTAGGATGTGAAGAAATAAAAATACTTTAGAGTAAAGATAAGAGGATTGGAAGTTTGTTTCTTGGACATTTAGGTTTGAGTTGATAATGGTCTACAGTGAAAAAGCTGAAGGACACATACACACAAAAAAGTATTCCTAAAGGAGATCAAGATTCTAAAGGGCAAAAAAGGGAAACAACTGTAACTCAGAATGAAGCAAAAACAGTGATACCCATAAAAATGTTTTCTTTAAAGAAAGGAGGATAAAAAGAAAGCCATGAATACAATCTCATTCAGAGAAAAACTAGCTTTACATGAGAAATTAATGTACTGGTTGCCTGTACTTGGTTTATGAAATATGGATTTATGTCTGCGATCTCATTTTTGTCCTTTAATTATATTTTGTAATTAATAATTTCTGAGGTTTAGTAACAACATTGGCTTGCTGAATGCATGCTGGTTTGTACACTGTGTGTATACAAACACTTCTGGCCTTGATACAGCTCCACAGAAGTCATGCCAGTCTAACAGAGGAAATTTGGTTCTGTTGTTGCTATTGTTATTATTATTATTATTACTATGGATCCTTTTCATTTGTTATCTTTAAAGTGAGAAAACAAACCAGAAGACATTCCTCTTATCAAGTATCAAACAGCCTTTAATTTAAGTTTAAATGTTCATCTATTGCACTGCCTTTCTTGTAACAGACAGCTATTGTTAACATGAAAATCAATGCGAAAGAATATTATTTCCCTCTCAAGTGCAACTGGTAGCTGAATCCAAACAGAGCAAACCTAACCAAAAAAAAAGGAAGCAAAAAGAGGAGAGGAGAGGAGAGGAGAGGAGAGGAGAGGAGAGGAGAGGAGAGGAGAGGAGAGGAGAGGAGAGGAGAGGAGAGGAGAGGAGAGGAGAGGAGAGGAGAGGAGAAATGTAAACGTATAGAAAAATGTAAAGCTGTACCCCCCACCCCAACAAATTGTCTTGCAAACTGAACACAATTGAGTCTGAGTCCATTGGGGTGAAATGAAATTTTCCTCGAAGACGGGCCAGCTCCTAGTTCTATTCATTTAATGAAGTGGTTCAGGGCAAATATACCAGAAAATTTGTCCCACAGATGCAGCAGGGAGGGGAGGACGTAGGGCCACGGGGCCCCAGCAGTTACCTTTTCTAACGGCGAGCAGTGGAGTAGCCTTAAGCAGAATCCCATGACTTCTGAATAAAATGTACAGTGAGACTGATGCCATTAATGTTCTTAAATATCTCCTGGATTGCTCAGAGCCACCTTCAGCCCTTTCAGTATGTTGGACCTTGATCTCCTCCATTTTATTCTCTCCTTCTTAAATCTGACACCTTTGAGTTACTCTCTTACCCCACCTGCAGCCCAAGCAACTTAGGTTAGGATTTCAGCTCTAGGAGCACAGTTGTTCCCCTACTGCCATTCATGTATCACACTATAGCTTCCATTATAAGTTTGTGGCATCTTTTAGACCTGTCTATGTCAAACAGACTCAATTAAAGTAGCCTAAAGTGTACACTAAACCATTTTACAGAAGACATAACTATAAGAAGGCTCTGGGGAAACATTATAGCACCTTCCACTACCTAAATGGTTCTACGAGAAAGCTGGAGAGGGACTTTTTGCAAGGGCATGTAGTGATAGGACAAGTGGTAATGGCTTCATACTGAAAGAGGGGGGTTTAGATTGGATGTTAGGGAAAAAAAAACTATTACTGTGAGGGTGGTAAGGCACCAGAACAGATTGCTCCCCAGAAAAGCTGGGGAGGCCCCATCCCTGGTAGTGTTCAAGGACAGTTTGGATGGGACTTTGAACAACTTAATCAAGTTGAAGGTGTCCTTGGCCACAGCAGGGGATTGGAACTGAATGACTTTAAAGTCCCTTTAAACACAAACCATTCTATGAAAGAGTAATACTGAAAACTTTTTGGTTATAAACCAAAAATTTGCAGCTAAATTAGCCTAACAATTAAGCACCTTCTCTGCTCACAAGGTAATCCTGGAATCATGGAATGAATCATAGAATGGTTTGGGTTGAAAGAGACCTTAAGTAATTGTATTGTATTATATATAGGTGCTGACTGAATTATTAAAAGATATCTTGAGAAAGAAGCAATTTGTGCTACAAGTCTCAGGCAAGAAAGATCATGTGGATTGTAATGAGAATAAAATACAGGGTTCCAAAAGGAATAGAGTACAGTTATACCATTGTAACAGAGACTGCATAGCAAATGTGTATTAAGAACCATTATGTGACAATGTAATTAAAAGACTCTTGTGTGATAACATGCAAAATAACTAGTCAAAGTAGTTTCATGTGTGCTTTTCACCTTCTAAAGTTTGATTTTTGTGTGCTCAGCACTCTGAATATTGTAGTGCATGCTGCAGTCTTTTCCTGAAATCTGCAGTATATATCAGTAAAAGCTAATTTCCTAAAGGCAATTTTATACTTACCATGTACATTTAAGAGTTAGAAGGCAAATTTCTCAGCTGTCCATATGACTTCTGTTTAATTAATGAAGTTAAAGGGACTATATTTAGTCACAGAGCTTAATGTAACACTACCCTATCAGTCTCACTGCCATTCCTATTAAGATATTCCAGCAACGTGGTTGAACGAACTCACTGCTCTATTTTAAGAAGGGAGAGGGCATGCTCATAAAATTTTCCAGAGGCTTAAAAAAAGAAAAAAAATTTAAAAGGTGAAGAGGTCAATTAGTTGCTCATCCCGTATGGCTGAAGATGCAGGAGGACAGAGAGGGCAGAAGGGCTCAGGGTGGGCGGTAAATGCGCCCACACCCTGCCAGCATCCAAGCCCTGTGATTCCCGTGTGACTCTCGGAGAAGCTGGTGGCCTCCCGTGACCGGGTGGCCGCCGTTCACTTGTGTTCCCCCCCGGGCTCCGAGGGCGACGGCTGCCCAGGGGAGTCGGTGTTCCACGGCGGAGAGCGGCCCCGGCTCCGCCCGGGACGGCTGCTGGGAACTGCCGGCGGAGCTCTGCTACCGAAACACCCGGGCGAGATCTGAGGAGCGACCGCGCTCTCGGAGCAGCCGGGGCTGCGAGGAAAGGGGCGGGGAGCGGTGAAAGGCGTCGTGAGTTCGCCTGGTGAATTTTACGCCTAAAATACGATTTCTCCAGGTGGCGGAATTAAACGGTGTCTCCTCACCTTCCCCCGAACGCCTCTGAGGCAGCGTGAGTCACGGCACAGCCCGAGAACTGCATCTCGCAGCAGCGTTTCACAAAGTTAGGGGAGCGTCAGCAGCGCTTCCTACGGGACAGCCGGGATAACCGGGATAGCCGGGACGGGCGGGACCGCGGCCGCCGCCCCGCGCGGGACAGGCCGTGCCGGGCGCTCAGCGCTGCTCCTCGGGCGTCACGGCGGGGCATCGCCGCCCGGAGCTGCCCCCGGTCACCGCGCCGGGGCCGCAGCAGCTGCGGCTCCCCCCAGTCCGAGGATGCCCGCTCGCAGGAAGGAGCCCGGGGAGCGACTCCCGCCCTTCTGGCCGCCCCGTCCGCATCCACCTGCGTTCCGCCACTCTACCCCCGCGCCGGCGGGGCAGACACAACCCAAACTGTTCGGAGGACACCGGAGAGCGGCAGCGGAGCCGGCGGCAGAGCCGCGACCACCCGCTCCCGTGGCCCCAGCCTGGCGGGGCGCCGGCCACACCCCACCTCTCCCCGCCGACCCGCTCCCTCGCCGCCGCCGTGCCCACCTCCCCGGGCCGGGCAGCCGAGACGCCGCCTCCCCCCGCCGCCGCAGGGCCACGCTCCGCACCCTCGGGGCAGCGCCGCACCCTCCCCTCCCGGCCGCCGAGCGCCCCCTTCCCCGCCCCTGCGCCAGTGCCGGTGCCGGGCGGGGGGCGGTGGCAGCGAGGGAAGAGGGATGAGGTCATCCTCTTTCCCGGCGTCAGTCAGCTGGGTGGTGGCGGCGGCGGGTGCGGGCGGAGGCGGGCGGGGAGGCGGGTGCGGGATGCGCTGCTCCGGGCAGCGCAGCCCTGCCTGCTCCCGGCTCGAGCAGAGCGCGGCGGCGGCCCCGGCACCGGCGGCCCCCGCGGAGGCGGCGGTGGGGCGGGCGGGCTGAGCGCGGCTCCCCGCAGACAGGCGGCGCTGCGGACGCGGCTGCCGCGGAGGAGCCGCCCGCGGGCGCGCAGCCCGGCGCGGAGCGGGGACAGGGGACCCGGGGAGCGGCGGGTCCGCGGCGGCGGAGGGCGGGAGGCAGGAGTCAGGAGGCGGAGGAGGAGGAGCAGGAGGAGGCGCGGGATAAAGGAGCGCTCGCTGCTCCCGCTCGCTCTCCAGCGGGGCTGAGGGAGGCATCATGGCCGCGAAGTCGGACGGGCGGCGGAAGATGAAGAAGGGAGGCGAGGTGGCGTTCACGCCGCTGCAGAACTCCGAGCACTCGGGCTCCGTGCAGGCGCTGGCCCCGGGGCTGCCCGCCGGAGCCGGGCCGGGCGGCGGCAGCGACGACGATGAGGCGCCCGGGGGCGGGTGCTGCAGCGGCGGCGGCGGGGACGGCTCGGGCGGCGGCTCCCGGTGCTGCTGCTGCTGCTGCAGCGGCGGCAGAGGAGGAGACGGCGGAGGGGGCGGTGGCGGGGGCTCCCGGGGCTCGGGCGGGGGCTCGTCCTCCTTGTGCCTGCGGCTGGGCAGGGAGCAGCGGCGCTACTCGCTGTGGGACTGCCTCTGGATCTTGGCCGCCCTGGCCGTGTACTTCGCGGACGTGGGCACCGACATCTGGCTGGCGGTCGACTACTACCTGCGGGGCCAGCGCTGGTGGTTCGGGCTCACGCTGTTCTTCGTGCTGCTGGGCTCCCTCTCCGTGCAGGTCTTCAGCTTCCGCTGGTTCGCGCACGACTTCAGCACCGAGGACAGCGCCGCCGCCGCCGGGCACTGCCCCGCCGCCGAGAGCAAGCTGCTGGTGAGCAGCGGCTCCGCGGCCGCGGACATCGACGCCGCTCGCCCCAGCACGCCGCAGAGACAGGCGTCCACTGCCAGCAAGGGCAACGCCACCAACAGCAGCAGCAACGGCAGCAGCAACGCCGCCGGCAGCGGCGCCGCCGGTCCCCGCGCTGGCGGCGGCCGGTCCGCGTCCTGCGCCTTCTGCATCTGGCTCCTGCAGTCTCTCGTCCACATCCTGCAGCTGGGGCAGGTCTGGAGGTGAGGAGCAGGGCGAGGGCGGTGCGGGGCCCGGGGGTTGAGCCCCTGACCACAGGGAAGCGCTCCCGGCCGTGGGCGGGACTGCGCCCGGCGAGCCTGCCCCACCTCGGGATCCCTGTTCGGGACAGCGCGCCCCGGCCCGCCGGGGTGACCGCGCTCCCGCGGGGCTGACCGGCCGCGGGGTGCTCAGGGGAGCCCCGCCGGAGCCCGGAGCGTCCTGTGCTGCAGGGGTGGCTGCCCCGGGAGGCGCCTGTGCTGCACCAGGTGCTCAGAACTTCCTGGGAAACCTGCGCCAGAGGCTCGGTAAAATAAGGGAACCGGGGGGGGCAAAAGGGGACAGACCCCGGTAATGCACATCTCCTGGTCTCCTCACATGTGGCCAGCACACCGTTGCCGCCAGCAGGGAACTTCACTGGCAGTGAAGAGTTACTTTCCAGTAACGCCCTGGTGCCGTGTTTTGAGATTTATGTGTTCATATGCTGCCAACAGTCATCTCCTTGCTATGCATGTCCATTTTCTATATATGTGATATATTAAAGGAATGTCTTCTGAATCAAAGTTTTGAGTAGCAGTTCTCAAAACCATCTGCAAGCGACGTACTGTGCATTATGGAAAGGATGTGCTGAAGTAGGTTGCGAAAGGCGCTTGCTGGAAAAGGAGATGACATCATAGTTTTCAAAAGTAAAGTTTTCCTTCAGTTTTAGCAATTTGGGAAGTGGGAAGATTCATATGGAGGCTGAATGCCCTGCAAATACATTTAGTGCTGCCTGAAAAGTGCCGAGTTCAGAAGCCATAGCGTATAAAGAAGTAAAACTTTCACATAAAATTTGGAAGATAGATGCTGTGCTGAAGAAGGTCATGCAGTAGGGCAAGTGCACTGAAGCAACAGCGGAAAATACCTCTTGTGTTTCTTGTCTGATGGATGGAAAGAAATGATGTCATCCTTCTGTTTTGGGACACTTGGGACTTTTCACAACTACTTCCTTAGGGAGTTTAATTGGTTGTTACTGTAAACTTCTAATGCTGGTACTTTTAATATTTGTCTCGTCCTTTTGGGCAAAGACTATCTTTTGCTCTGTTAGTGCAGTGTCCAGTACAGCCCAATTCTGCTTTTGGCTCTCAAGCATCGAGGAGTCCAAGGGTTGCTAGATAGTTGAACAAAGATCTTGGGATGCCACAACTAAGTACCTTTTATTTCCCAGAGTATTTGGTTCATTGTAACAAATTCAGTTTTCTAAACTTGTGAAACTAACTGAAAGTTACAGGTGTGATTATACTAACAATGCCATGAAGAGAAAAGGAAGCAGAATTTTGAACAAAAAGTGATACTTAGTTTCGGATCTTGAGTGCTTGTATGCCCCTTCACGTTCTACCTTCAGAGTTTAATACAAGTTAAGTTTAGGATCTTCTGAATGTGATGGGCTTTGTGCAATGTTTAGTCCCCACCCTGCAGAGATAGAAAAGTAAGTACAGTGGCTTAAATTGTACTTAGAAATCAATGTTGATGTTCATACATATAGAAGTCAAACAGTGTGGATTATGCTGAGTGACAGAGAAGAGAGTTTAACAAGGTCTGGTGTCACGACTGTGTTGGAGAACACAAAGAGCAGGGAGGGCTGTGGGTGGAGCAGGGTGGGATCCAATACTGTACAGCACTTCTGTCAGATGAGGTGTCTGGGATTTAGAGCTCTCCAGCTGCTTGCTTTTTGATGAAGCACAGTGTCTTTTTAAGTAAGATTTCCTTGCAAAAGCACCTAGTCCTCTCTATTTAAAGCTAGATGAGTCTCTTTTGATCATATGCAGCTTTTCTTCATGTTTTATGAGCAGCAGTGAGAGACTACCAGAATATTAAACTGATGAGGCATGTTAGGACATTATTTATGGTTTAGCCTGTTAAACTTTTTTTTTTCTTTTTTTAAGTGAAACAGAGCCATCAAATTGCTTGTCTGTCAGTAACTTTGTAGTATTTATTTGAAATTTTCCAAACTTAGAAACTTAGAAATTATATGGTTAGCAGTATGGAGTTTCATGTCAGCACTTCATAGTTGATTAAAGTGGCTCCATTTTAATTCCCCACATATATTCCTGATTAGGAAAAGCCTTTGGAGACATCTACAGATAATAATCAGCACCAATGAGAAAAGGTCACATCAAAACCTGAGAAACTCTGTACATACATAGGGTGTCAGAACTAAGATGATGTGTAGAAATTTTCTGGAAAACAGTATCTCCAATCAGACACTTAATAGTCCAAAACTTTTACTCCACAGTGTAACACTGACACTGGCTTGAGCAAATAGCTCAAGCCATTTAGGCTGAAAGATGACCTGAAATATTTTCCAGTTGCCTGTGTTTGGAGTCTAGCTCCTTCTTTGACACAGCTGAACTGACTGTGCTGGCTGTGTGAGCACCACAAGTGCACACTTGCTAGGGTCATCATTCCAACAGTTGACAAAACCTGTTACCCTTTGTTCTGTGCCTTTTATTATGTTTCTTCTTATCTTTCAGATTTTTCCTTAGTTTTTTCTTTTGCCCCTTGTTAAAGTTCTCCTGTAATTGCATTTAAGTTTTTTGTTACTTACTGCACTGAATCTCCCACAAGTAAAAATGACAGTAATATGTCTGTCATTTCTCTGTCAGGGAATGAGGAGAAAGTTTGCTTGTGCCTGATTCTTAAGCTACTGAAATTTGGGATCATTCTGATTTTGTTTGGTGTTTGTTGTCATCTGTTCCTCTTAAAATCAATTGAATTCTGAGGTCTTTAATTTCCCTTTATTTCAATTTCCCTTTATTTGTCACATTGCCAAAGGTTTTAGGGGCTTATTTAAGGAAGCCATCCTGAGGAAAGAGTGGTACAACTGACAATCCCAGTGCTCTTATTATTAAAAAATAAATAAAAAATTTGTAAAAATGTGTTTTCAGTGATTAGTTCTGTCAGAATGACTTTTAACAATTTCAAAGCTTTTCCTCTGAGATTAATTTTTTGTTTACAAACATACTGAAAGCCAGATCATTGAAAATGATTATGTGTTAATTTTAACTAAAATGTGCTAATGGGAAATGAATGAGGTCTTTAATGTGGAATGGAACAAATCTAGAAGTAGGCAATCTAAAATTGCTAAAACAGTTTTTATTCATAGAGTATGAAAAAAATGGAGCTGCAGGAGCAGCTAAGCTGCCAATCATTTTTGAATAAAACCATTCTTTTTTCTTTTGAAATTGGTGTAACTCTCCCCCCATTAGAATATCAAATGGCTCCTTTTGAAGAATAGATGTATATATATTTTTTTCTCTCTCTCTGGGGTTTGGCTGTTCATAGACTTCATGATAACAGTGTCCGCCTGTTAAAATTTCAGTGAAGTCTCTGAGGATCTTCTTGCCACAGCAGAGTGCAGCAACTAGGCATTTGTTGGCAGCTAATTTCATGTTAAAATATGATCACTGATGAGATTCTGCCTTCAGAGATAAATACAGATATATTTCCTTATCCATACTCGCAGTGTGTTCTGCTTTTTTCCTAATATTTGGGCATGGAAACCACACTATGGTGTCCTCTTCTCTCAAGCAGATGGTGTGAGAGACCTGTCTTATTATTAATAGACTCTGGGGGGTTCAAGGAGGATGTAAGGCACATGGTGTTTCCAGCCTAATGAAAGGAAAAAATGAAAGTGGATGCTTTAGAGTCTGTAAGGATCTCTGTAGAGGTATTTGGGCCAAAAAGATTGAGATAAACTATTGCCCTTTGAGCCTGGCCTGAGAGCATGTAACCATTGCCCTTGAGCATCCCTTTGATTCACTAAACTTCACAGGCCTAGCCGTGACTTTCAGATTTTGCTGTGGATAGCAGGACTTGATGACTGGATGTAAGAGATCATAGTGTTCATTTGGCATCTGAGGAGCTGGTTCATTTCCTTAAAAAAAATTTCTGGCTGAGGTTTCTTTGGTCCAGCAGGATTCAGATAGCTGTGCTCCTGAAGCTGGGTAAAGAGATCCTGAGAGCCAGCCCTGGGAGGAGTGTGGGTTGTGGGAAGTTGGGGGAACAAGAGGAGGAGACTGGATGACTTGCTGATGCCCATCTTGTGGTGTCTGGAAAGCAAGAAGTAGCTCCCTGAGAAAGTTCCTGTGCCTTGCAGCAGGGTGGTGTGAGCAGGCTGCCTTGGTGCTCAGAGTGCTTGGGAGTTCCCACAAAATGCCGGTCATTTTGTCTGAAAGGCTGCAGTCCTCCTGCCTGAAAGGGAACTGCCAGGTTTCTGTAGCTACCAAGGCCAGAGGAAGGGTAAATCATTGGAAAGAAGAGGACTGGAAATTACCCTTTAAAATTATTTCTGGATAGCTGAAGCAGTACTGAGATGATTAAGTATATCCCTCTCAGCAGAGTGAGGAGATTTGACTGAGACTTCCTAGCTCTGTGGGAAACCACCCTAGAGAAGGAGGAGGACAAACCAAGTTATATATTTGTCCTTCCTGATGGCAATGTCCAGGACAGGTGTCTATTCCAAAGTGGATTTCGTTCCCTGACAAAGGATGCTATGCTTTTGCTATATTGGTTTATGTGTGATACTAAGAAGCCATTATATTCCTCATCCTTCCTGCTTCTCATTTGGAAAAAAAAAAAAAAGAGTTGGAGCAAGGTTGTAAAGGTGATGTTGGATTCTGAGACCAGGGTGAGTTGTAATTTCTCTGGTGCCCTGTGGAAATATTTTTCGCAGGTCTGGATTATCTGCCCAAGAATTGTCATTGCTTATGTCCATAAGCTTCACTTCTGCAATGACTTGACACTCTTAGAAGGTAAAAAAAAAAAAGAAAGGGAAATGGTGTCTGCCCTGCATGTGAGAAATCATTATGACTTCTTCAAGTGCTCACCATTGAGCCCCCTAAACTGGTAGTTCGAATTAAGAAAAAACCATCATCAGTCTTGGCTCAACTCTGAACTTAAATAGTTTCATTTCTTTTCACACTTTTGATCTACATAGTAGTTTTGACACTTTTGTTCAGTAGCAATGTAGGAGTTTGGTGTAGTTTTGTGGTCAATAATTCCAGCTGCCATTGGACTTCACACTAAGATGTGATAATATCTCAATCTGACACCAGTTTTTCTCATGTTTTGAAATCTGTCAGATAATTTGTCACATGGAGTCCAAATTTATGAATCATAGCCATTTCCTAGACAAGATTATTGCATATCCTCCCCATCTGTCTCTTAGTGTAGTGAAATGCTGCCACTCAGCAATGCCATATTTCTTTTATTGAGTTACTGCAGTGCTTGAGTTAAAATCCTACTGACTAACTATTTTACTTGCTGTGTCTTTAGGTCTCAGAAAAGGTTATGGGCTGTCAGAAAAAGGAAATAAAGTTGTAGGGTTTTTTTCCCTCTCAGCAGGATTAGAAAGGGCAGCCCACCCTGTAGGTGGCTTGACCATATTTAAACTTTTGGTAATATATTCGTTGGGATAAATATTCAAAATTTTTGATGATTTTAATTCCCTTTTTTTCTTTTCTTTTTTTTTTTCTCCTCCTCTTTTCTGAAGACAGTGTTATGCAGATGAAGTCTGTGCCTTTCATATTTTTTTGGAAACACAGGAGTGAAGCTTTACTATGTTCTTAAAAATCTCTTACAAGTCTGCATACAAATCAGATTTGGTATTCAGTTTATTCTAATAACTTTAGCTATGTGTAAAAGATGCTGATGTACTTTAGAAGAAAGATACTGTACTTTAATAATTAACAAGTGTTCTCTCTGTAGAGAATATTTATCAGTTACATAAGTTTTCAGATTTTCAAAGGACTGCTTAAGCACTGATTTCTGATCACACAATTTGCTTAGTAGGAAAACTAATATTTTATACACAGAATGCTTTCTAGAAACTTATATATGGGAAGAATTTATATTTGTCTTTTTGCAAGAGTGGAAAATTGATAAGATTGCAAAGGTTTGTGTTTCAGAGGATTTCATGACACCGTATACAGATATTATTCTAGAGTCCTTTGATGCTGTGAAGGAATGATTATACCTGCATACCATGAGTTCAATGAAATGCATCGCATCATAATTTGTTTCTAAATGTTATAAACTTGCAGAAGTTTCTTGCAACCAGAAGAAGGGGGTTTTTTGGGTTTTGTTTTTTTTTGTTAAAATTTCTGCTAGTCACATCAGGGAAACTATTTATTTCTGGAAGATCAGTTTGCATGTCTGTGTCTCTTGTGGGAAAACAAGAAAGTGAAACACCACAGCATGATCTCTGGCCTCAGCTATCCTCCTTCATTCTCCTTCATTCTTCAGGTTATTTACATCACAGTTTAACTTATTCAGAAAAGTATTCTCCTTGTCATCTGGCTTAATCCTGAATATTTTTCCATAAGAACTGACTTGGCCACAAAGATACAAAATTTCTAATAAAACTAAAATTAAATCAATTCCTCTGTCACTTATAATGGTGCTACCTTGTTCTTCTGTCTCTCTGTTCCAATTAAGTAGCTTTTAATGTATAGCAGATAAATCACAACAGTGACTTAAATTTTCAGTAAATAGTTGCTTGGGAGAAATTTATCAGGCACAGACAAAATCAATAGCTCTTTTGCTTGCACTTCAAGTAGAAATTTTTGTTTGCTAAAGTATATTTACAAAGTGGTGCCTTTTTTGTCAATTTTAGCACAGCTGTCAGTTGTATGCATTGTGTCAAGTGGACATACAGGTGTGGAAGGGGCAAACAGGCTATAAAAAGGACTGCTTTGATTTACTTGATTTTTAAAATGAAAGGAGGCTGATATAAAGAGCACATGAGGGATTATGTAGAAAAGGAAGAAAGCTCTGAAAAGGCATGGGAATATCTCTTAATACTCCAAACTACATCTCTAACTCCAGTTTGTATCCCTTCAGCCACTGCACAAAGAGGAATTATTTGAATAATTTCCTAAGTGACTGCTTGAGAAACTGTAGAAGCAGGCAGGGAAACAGAAGAGTTGTATGTCTGGGAAAATGCACAGCAAAAATAGATACACAGAGAAAATGCTAGATAAACTCTCACTGCAGTGAGTGTAGTCATCTGAACATGATAAATAAAAATGTGAGATATCCGTCTGGCATAAGCTGACGGGAAAGAGAGTACTCTAAAACATCTTTTCATAAATTTTAGAATTAAAAAATAATAGGTCTTGGGTATATATTTTTCCAAGAGATTTTCCCTGAATTTTCTGACAACCATAACATGAATTATCATCTCTCTGTGGGCTCTGATTGCTGAAGTGGTTTCTTATCACTCTCCTTCTCATTCTGTTTCCCTGCCTGAATGGCTGAAATGGGTTATAATGTACTTTCCCCCCCAAGATAAAATAATTGCTATATTATGTTATTATTTTCATTACTTGTCCTTTGACAACAAGCCTATGCTCTTCAGTATGTTCATGGTATAAAGCCTGTGTGGTGAGCCATGTAAATATTTTTGATTGGCAGAGATAATCAGTGGGGGTGCTCAGTGTTAACAGTCACGAATGATTTGATGTCAGGAGTTGGAGTACATGGAGCAAGACTGTTTTGTGGGGTGTTTTCAGTGGAATTTTGGCAGGCAATGATAGGACATGATACCTTTTGTTCTTCTGAAGTTGGAAGGTTTGACTTAGATGAGATTAATGTAGCAAGAATGGTGCTTTAGAGAAAGATGCAGGTATTTTATGGTGAATAAAAAGTGAATTAACCTACAGATGGATGGACAGTTTTCTTTATCTCTATCAGCTGTTATAGATCAGATTGTTTCCTGCCCTTGAAAGTGAAGGTTGGTATTGTCACAGTTTTCAACATTACTCTCTTTAATGGGATGTTTTCATGTAAACATCTGATCTGTTCAGGATCCTGCCAACTTCTTCGAGTTGCTTTTCCACATATAGTAGATAGGATCAGTAGATCACTTCCTGCAGGTCCAAGGAAAATACCTTAAAATATCAAGCAGCAAACATCAGGTATCTGTAGAGAGATCTATACGTGCACAGAAAGCAATGAAAGCCGCTATGCTGATTTCTTCACCTTTTAATAGTGGCTTGTGTGGAGTGATAAGCTTTGTCATTATAAACGCGTGTGGGCTTTTATCTAAAGGAAGGGTATGGATGGAGTTGTGTCTTTTCTTATTATTCTTCAACCTTAATCTTTATAGTCTCATTTTATATGGAAATATTTCTGTGAGACAGATCTGTAATAGCACTATGCTCTGAAAGCAGAGTTTAGATGTTCTTCAGGCATATAGACCTGAAAAATGACCTAGAAAATTTGGCTTAACAGCCTTCTAAGGAAAGCTATTTTACTGTGAGGGTAACAGAGCACTAAAGCAAACTGCCCAAAAAGTTTGTGGAGTCTCCTCTGCAGATATTAAAAACTTGCCTGAATGAGATCCTGTGCAACTTGCCCTGTGAACTAGATTTAGCAGAGGACTTGGACAAGATGGTCTCCAGAGGTCCCTTCCCACCCCAAATATTCTTATTCTGTCATTCTGTATGAAGTCACTTGAGGAACTTAAGCATAATGGACCATAATGTTCAACTAGAAAACTGCCTAGAAGTTTGTATTCCTGCATTTTAGCTGTGTCCAGACCCTCCCCAGCACACAGCCTGAGTTCCTCCTCATTTAAGCCCATTGCAAACTAGATGTTAGGCTGCAATGGCACCAAAATCCCTTAGTGGATCCAGTTGGCAAGCATTGTTTAAATCTGCTTTATGAGCAATGACGAGCTTATATCCCCAACAAATATTGCAGACTCAGCCTTGTTTTATAGTACTGGAGAAATGTCCCTTGTGATTGGAGTATTTGCTCAGGTTTTAGGAGATTTGAGTCCCCTGCCCTTTCTAGCTGTGAGGGGTCAGTTCTTGTCTCCCTGATTGGTTTGTGCACTGATGCTTAGGCAGTGCAGATGGGTGCATTTGCTGCCCTTCCTGCTGGAGCTGTGACATAACACTGACAGAAATGTCATGTTTGTGAGGCCACAGAGGAAGAGCTAATAGGGCCTTGCAATGAGACCAAAACCAGATTTCCTTGTCTTTTTTCTTTATGGTTTAATTATTTTTTTCTACCTTTTCCACCCTTTAACCTTCTCTTTTTCTCTTATCCCAAAAGTACACTACTGGTATTTCTGTTTACAAACATTCATGCTTCATGAATAGTATAACCACAAAGAGCACCATAATACAGATCTCCATAAAAATAACTGTGTAAGCTTATAGGAGTAGCTTCAGATGAACTGAATTAGCTGAATGATTGGTTTATTCATTTTTTTCATCAACCTTTCTTTTTCATATGTAATCAAACTTAGAAAAAGAGATAGAAGAAAGCTGTTTTTGAGGTCTGCCCAGTCGTATACCCAGTATGTATTCCCAGTGAGTTTTTTCACAATTTTGCTCTGCCATTTCTTGCAAAAGTTAATTAAATAAAAATTTTAAAACTGCAATTTAAAAATTGTTTGAGTTTCTGGTTCTTGCTCTGAGTTGATTTCCTGTTACCATTTTTGTAGTTGATTTTTGTCAATGTAAAAAGTTTTGTGGCTGAAATAAAACTCTATCTTCATGTCCCAGCTTCTTATTTCCCAACTCACTTCAAGCCCCACAGCATGTAGAGCCCAGCTTTTCAGTATGCATATTTTTGGTTGTCTTTTGGTTGCCTTTAGTCTGTGTTTCAGAAATTAAGAACTGCAGCTCCCTTTTACTTCAATTAGAGTGGAGCTTTTTATAAATTTTTTTTCTTAAAAGAGAAGGATATTTAAAGTGTCTCAATTTGGGCAGTCAAAAGCAGAGCATACTTCTGAAGATGTTGTTCTTTAGTTGTCTAGTACATATTTGCAGTCTAGTCTGTGGATATTATCAAGCCTTATTTTTGTAATATACTATGAGATACTTAGATGGAAAATGATCTAGGTAGAAACAATTCAAAATCAAATATCATTTCAATGTGTTTGTCAAAACAGGTTTTAAGTTAAACATGTTGAAAACATGAGCATCTCTCTATAAGAGACAGTATTGAGCTATTAAAGTAAGATTTTGATATTTTAAAGATTTCTTTCCTCAAGGCTTTATGCCTATTACACCCAGAATATGCTATATAGCTTGAATAAACTACTGTCCTTCACCTCATTTCCTCCACCTACTACTTTTGCTGCTTCAGGTTAGCTCATCCCCTCATCTTTTGATGTTTTCCTTATTTATTGGTTTGCTTTTTAAGCTGGATCCAGCATACTGTGGAAAATTTGCCTAAGGGTTAGGAATTTTTCTAAATGAAGCGGAGGTGCTGGAATCAGCTTCAACCTGAAGCTTCCAAGAGCTGGACATTTCAGCTTCAGAAACAATGACGTGTGGGTGATAGCAGACAAATAGGCTGGGGATAGAACATTTCCAATAACACTGGTGGAAAATGGACTCAACATAAAAAAACCCCATAAATGCAAACAAAGCTCTTAGAATATTAAATGAAGATGTTCTGTAAGTAAAGTTTAGGTACTTATAGAAGATTTACGCAAGTGAAACCAAATACAGCACAGAGGATAATTAATGTGGCAGAGAGAACTTAATAATGATGGCTTTGAGCTTTTACAATAGAGTGTTAATGCATGTGTCAGAAGGAGGATTGGATTTGCAGTCAGCAACTATTTGTTTGCAATTTTTACCACACAGGCAAATTAAGAACTCATGGTAATATTGTATGAAAATTACCTTTCTGAACTAACGGCTATGTTTGGTCTTTAAGTATGCTATTAATTTTTTTTTTCTGTACCTAAAAAATAAAATTTTGGGCATGTACCTGTTTCTACGATCTGTCTTCATTCTCTTTATGTCACTTCTGTGGAAGAGCTGCTCCATTAATAATCCAGTTCAGTTAGAGAATTAATTAGTTATTGGGAGTGTTCTCTTCATTAAAGAGAACAGGGCTGCTGAGAAAACTAGCATAGAGTGCAAAATAAGTCACCTATCAGTTCCTGAGTTTGTCCCATCTGGGGCTGACTCAGCCCCTGATGATGTGTTTGGAGAAGCAGAACATAAAATCCCAGGAGCTGGGAAGGCTGTAGTTGAAATCGACCCATTCCCTTGTCAGTTTGGACCTGGTGCTCCTGTGCTGTTGGGTAGACTGAGAATTTTGGCTTGTTTTGTGAGTTTATGGATGCTTCGCACTCATCAGTGTAAAAGTATAGCTCCTTTAGAGAGAGAATGCTGGTCTCATAACCAAACTGTGATTTGGGCCATTGGAGGTCCTTCAAGTGGGACTTGTCTGAGATAGCCCAGAGCAAGTCTTTATTCTTTCCTCCTCCAGTAAAACTTAATAACAGCTTCCAGCCTCACACATGTTGAAAAGGGGGCAAGCTGGAAGAGGGTTCTCCTGTTCCTATAAAAACTTCTTGGAACAGCAGGAGGATGATATTATGTGCAGTTTGTGGATACATCTGTAATAGAAGTAATGAGGAGTTGCTACTGCTTCTAGTGGTTTAAATGCATGTTTAAGATAGAGGAGTATTTTTGAGAAGTGCGTTTCCTAATTTACCCCAAAATCAATTTCAGACCTAGAATCAGTCCTTTTTCTTGAATCTAGCTCTCCTTACACTGCCCATATCTTTATTAAACACTGTGCACTCACAAGGAAGTCAACCCATTCTCTGTGAAGAATCAGAATTTTTCTATTTCTGATCTGTCTTTTATTAGGACAGGTGTGCAGAATACTAAACAGAATTCATGTTAATAAGTTGTTATCATTAATTCTTGTTTTTTACAATGGGAGAATTAATGACAAAAAAATATTATACTTTTATATCTATTTGTTAAGTATCAACTGTGATTGTCTATCTTGAAGTGCAGAAAGTATTGGATGGAAAGAATATGTTGAAAAATGTCCCCATAATTACAGTAATTTCACGATTCTAACTGCACCATTTTCATTGAAGAATCCAGCCTACCCCAGTAGTGCAGCTTATATTCAGGTGCGGCTTATCTATGGACAAATCCCAGTGAAATGCCAACCCAGAAGTGAGAGCCGGCCAGGGACGGTGCCTGGGGCTACCTTTAAAGGCTTCCCTGATCTATGAAAACTGTTGCAACTTGAGCACCTGACACCAAACCCAGCTGGCAGCAATTCTGTTACTTTGTTACACATGGATCCTTGCTAAAAAAAAAAAAAAAAAAAAAAAAAAAAAAAAAAAAAAAAAAAAAAAAGTGCGGCTTATATATGAACAAATCCCGTGGTCTACCTGGCTACTGGGAGGTGTGGCTTATAATCGGGTGTGGCTTATAATCGTGAAATTACTGTAAGTATATTTCAGTAATGACATGAAAAATTTTCTTAATGCATGCTCTAGGTGGGAAACGCAGGCACATTACATGAAAAAAAACCATAAAATTTCAAGTTTTTAAATGTAATGGTATGTCATAGGATTTTAAATTGCCACAAAATGATTAATTGAGCTTCAAAACAATCAGCATTTAAATAATCAGAGTGTATCAGCACAGGATATTTTCAATACCTCAGCAAAACCTATATCCCTAGCTTTTAATTTTATACCAGTACCTAAGTAAAAAAGGTGGCCAATAGCTTTGACAGCTAGCACTAATATAGGAATCAAACTTAAAAGGACACTGTACATACCCATCATCATATGAAAAACCTTACAAGTATCCTTTTGAAGTTCACTTATGAATTCAGTTTGACTGTGTTAATGACTTGTACTGATTTCTTGAACTTGAGCTTTATGAGTGCAAATACTTATGGAAGGTGTATTTTAAGCCTGAGTGCCAGAATATTAATCAAAACCTTAATTACATATTGAGTAGTAATATTCACAGTTCATGTGGGTCTTACTTAATTTCATTACTCATCCAATCAAGGATCAGAAGCAATGACATATGATTTAAATAGCAGGTTGTTTTAGGTATTTCTAATTAGTAGGCACAAAGGATTGGTTGTCAAAGAAATAAACTTTGGCACCTTGAAAACTGAATAATAACCTTGAAATAAGAATAAACTCAACATTAAAATCTGTTCACAGAAAATTTACTAAATGTTTTCATGCATGCTTAATATATATAAACTATTTGCAAATAAATTACAGAAGTAAAATAGAAATATGTCTTCTAGTGGCATTCCATAAATAATTCTTTGGAGAATTCTTCATGAATAACAACTTTAATAGATGTAGAGAAGACAGCAGGATTTATGCTCATTTCAAGCAATCTTTTTGAGTATAAATAATGCCAAGATATTTATATTGTGACTCAAGAATGCATGTTATTGTGAAACTACCTCTTTGAGCAATGAAATTCTAATTTGGTCATAATTGAGAATGTCTCACACTGGATTTATTTTACTTTGTGGGAGCCTGTCACTGCTTCATCTGTGCTTTCAATTCCCCATCCTCAAAAACCTGCAAAGTCTTTTGAGGGGACAAGGCTTGGAAAAGTCTGTCTGCAAACTTGAAGGACCATTGGGAGAACTGAGTTCTTCTCTCTGTCCTGCTGTCACTCCATGCTCTGTTAAGTGTCCTTCATCTGCACGGCAAGCCCAAGCTCTCTGATTCTGTGATCCACCACTTGTGATACCAGAGGAAGGCTGCTCTGTGGCTTCCTCGAAGCTGTATTTCCATGAGCAGTTCTGGATTCTAAAAGCAAGGAAGCACAAAGCCATGGGAATAATTTAGGAATAATATTAATTACCATCAGTGAATGTGAATGTACCAGGGATTTGTTGCAAGCAATTTCCTTACACAGGCTGTCCCACTTTTTTTTTTCTTTCTTAGTAAGAACATAATTTTCGCCTATAGACTTCACAAAGAGAAGAAATCCATGATGAAATAAGGTAGAATCTCAGAACTGTTAGTCATGGAGGTATGTTTTTTAATTTCCTTTTTCTTTTGCCAAGTATTTTTATCATATTCAAGCATTAGCTCTGAGAGAGAAATAATGTTCACTTCAAAAGCCACTTCCTGCTCAATAAATAATTCAGAGTCATAGATTGTTCATGAGGAATTATCAACACACTAGTAGTAATTTAATATACCAAGCAATCACACTCACTTTACCCTACATATGATTTAAATAGAATATGACAGTTTAGGGTCTCCATTTGCCCCATGGCATGTTGGGATCAAACTTGGCAAGTGATTGCAGTGTTCTCATATCTTCGGAAGAAGTGAATAAAAGTTGCATAATTCAGAGAGGATTTCTTAATTACATGCTAAATCAGAGTTTGCTTGCTTGTGTTCTGAATCCAAATTGTAGCCCAGTACCAGCTCTAAAGCATGTGAATATTTTTCTGAACCTTATTAACTAGCATCTCACAGACTTGTCACTTTTTTTTAGCTTATTGAATTATTATTTTGTTTCAGTATATTAGTTACCTTTGATTTATCCCACTGGTGAAAGGCTGTACCTACTCTTCCTGAACTGTCTGACAAATGGGATCCATCAACTGAGGATCCCATGCTTTCTGAAAGTTTTATCTCTTTTGCTTTTTCAAATAGTCAGTTTTATTTTTTTTCCCTTCCATTCCCACTGGTAGCCCAACACCACTGAGTGTTAGCTACTGGTTGAACTGGCAAGATTTGTTTTTCTCACAGTCATAAATAGCTGTGGTGAAAAAGAGACAAATTCCTTCTCAGTCTTTTGCCCCTTGATAGGAAAATGCAAAACTTCCAGTATATCAATGGCATACATATCATATACTACTAGAACTGTCATATCTGAACTCAGATTAGGACTTCTCTTTTCATACATTGCTTTTTCTAGAGTGGCTCAAATGTATTCACACTGGTTTGTCACAAGTTTGGCACAAATTTTCTTCTGTTTTGGCTGAATGACAGTAAGCACTCCTATGAAGGTTTAGGGCTCTAATAATTTAAATCATAGCAATTTATCTTCCAGCCATGGGTGTGGGTTTATGTGGAAGGCAAGGGAGCCTACAACCAAGAGATGTTAAGTACAACACTTAATTTTATGCATTTGCCTTTGTGTTGTCTATAGTTCATATCTTCTAGAAAGCCTTTTTTCAAGTAGCCTATCTATGATAGCGTTTATGCCAAAGATACATAATGAAATCATACACAGAGACTTGTAAATGTCTTGGTGATAAGAGACAGTCCAGGGCTATTTCTCCAGGAAAATAGCAGATTGAAATTGAGACTGAGTAGCATATTTTCCTGTGTTCTTGTGAAGAAAATAATTGCCCTTCAAACTTCTACATTATTCTCCAATTCATCTGGCTGAGAAGGTAAAAAGATAGAACTTCTCTCACAACCTGTTTGCCTACAAGGAAGGCTATAACTGAGTAATTATTTCTCCAAAGTTCCAGTATAATCTGAATAGATTTAGGAACGGTTCAAGGGGAGCCATACTATCTTCATAAAACTCCCTACTTCCTGGAGGAGAGGTAATGCCACAGGTTTTGGCTCATTGTGAATGTAATGCTAGTCTTGTTATTTAACTTTCTGCTTAACCTGGCCTCTCATCAGAACTCCACCAGAGACTTTCCTTTTGGAAACAGTTTGCTGATCATATGGCATGCATGGAAGGAGCAAGGAACATTAGGTCAGTGACATGCAGAAGTAAAGAACATTAGGTCAGTGGTGGATGTGTTTCTACTTTGATTTAAAGTGTCTTTAAGATGTTCAGAAATTTCCTTTATGTTCCTGTGGGACAAGAGATTGGATGCATGATGGAGCACTGGTGATCAGCACATAACTCATAATGCTACAAGGGACGTGTTTTGAAGCATTCACTGTTATTGTGCAGCTGGATTAAAAGAGACATCTAAAGATGTATTCTCCTTGTCTGATTTAGAAACTGGTCTCAGGTTGCTGCTTACACATCTGGAAGAAGGACTTAAAAAACACACACACACACATATATGTATGTAAGTATGTATGTATAAAATAGGTGCAAGAAGAGGAAAATGGGGAGATGAAGATAGAACTGTGGATATAGAATTCTTTACAAGAATTTGGTTAGCAAAGAAAACCATCATAGATATATTCATGGGGTAGCTAACAGTCTTCATCAAGTGGCTAATGTATTAGGATGTGTCATAGTGCTCTGTCTTTGATGGGGATATTTTAGGACTAGTAGAATTTCTTGGTAAGGAATGAGGGAAGACTGATAACACTGAATAACCTCCAACAGCATGATCTCAGATAACTTCCTTTTATGTTTCTTGAAGAAATAAAGTTGCTAGGTGATTTGTTCTGGGTTTTTTTTTTTTTTGTTTTCCCCAAAATGTTATAATTTCAAAACTGAGGCAATTGGCTAGTAAGAGAAATTTGCTTCTGCAAATATATAAAGAAATTATAAATTTCTTTTAAATTGATAATGCTGACACTGTAGAGAATCCGAGCATCAAAAAAGAGAAAAAAATGTAGGATGCAGCTCTTAAATGAAGTATGTGTTTGCAACACCATTA
This sequence comes from Sialia sialis, assembly GCA_009812075.1. Classification (NCBI taxonomy): domain Eukaryota; kingdom Metazoa; phylum Chordata; class Aves; order Passeriformes; family Turdidae; genus Sialia; species Sialia sialis. The sequence goes on along the minus strand of VRYO01001463.1, from coordinate 38,451,246 downwards.
GGAATCTGCAAATAGTGCCTTACCACCTTGCCTTCTTTCCTTCCCAGTTGTTTAAGCATCACTAGGGTTCAGAGGTCAAGAGGTTTGGAGATAAAGTGATGTCCAAAACCAAGCTGATGTGGCCTTTACAGAAAAAACACTCCAAACAAATAGTAAAGCACTCTTCAGCTATGTAATAGGGACAGGAAAAAGAAGAAAGACAGCTGCTATTTTATGGAAAGGGATATTAAAGGTAATGTAGATAAACTTGGTGATTTTCCTAATTTTTCAGTAAAGACAATTCTATTATCATAGTGGTAAATGGAAGACAGATAATGTATATGATGATAGTAAAACAGAAATAAACATGACTGCAGTGAAAGCAACAGTAAATGAATTTTTCTTTGAAAAATCAAAGGGAATATATAATTCCAATTCCAGAATACTGAAAGAGCTGGTGAATTGCATCTGTGTTTTAAATCTGTTAATATAAATGTGGCACCATAAGACTGGAGAACATCTACAATATTTAGGAAGCTGAGAAATAAAATTATTCATCAGCTATCCGTCTATGAATAAGTGATGCTGTAAGTGTCCTTTCCTTTAAAATCTTTTATAGAGACATAGAGTTAAAGGACAAATGGGAAAGAAATAAAGTGTAACAGGGTTTACTAATGATCAGCACTGCCAGACTGACCAGGGAATTTTCCCAGTACTTCACTGAATTTTATAGGGAAAGGCAGTGTGCTGTGTATTTTCTGTCTGGCAGGAAAAAATTTGAGATGCACCCTGTACGTTTTCAGTAGAGCTGGACAAAGAAGGAGATTAGCAAGAGACTGTAGAGTATGAAAGGAACTAATTCACTGGCAGATGTGTTGAAGTACAACCAATGCAGCTGAATTATGAGGGGCAATGTGTGGCTTACTGAGTGACCCAAAGTTTGTGGCAGTTGAAAGCTTACATCCCTGTTGTTAGCCTCTTCCTTCTCATCTTCTCATCCAGGAGACATATGTTTAAATCACTGCATTACCATTCTGCCAGAATTGCCAAACTGTAGCCCTTTTTGTTTTCAAAATCCTGAATTTTATATCAGACAGAAGTTTGCATTTCACAGCCCAGTCTGAGCATATTGGGATTTTGTTTATTCTCCAGGCATGATCTGAACAGATAAAAAAATTGCTGGTAGAAATACAGTCAAAACTAATTGAGTCTTTCTACGATTTAATTTTGCTCCACAGAGATATATTGTCACATGCTATGAAATCAGGAGGTTTAAAAATTTCAGAGTCAGTGATTTAAGCTTCCGTTAAGCATCTTCTCAAATAGGTTTCCAGTTTGTATATTTGTGGCATATCCTGAGACCATAGTTAAAATGGAGTTTTCCATATATTGTGGCATGCCAGAAAATCTTGCTAAAGATTTGCTGTGACAGTGTATTTACAGGACCACCTTTTTTCAAACTGTACAATACTCATTTTAGACACCTAGTCTTGGTGAGAGTTTACTGGCTGCTCATCACCTGGGAGCATGCAGTTACTTAGTTGTGTCTGCAAAGTGATGGAAGAAGCTGCTGTCACTGAAGATTGAGAAACTTTATATCACTTAGATCCAACATATAGGGATAAATTACTCCAAACAAAAGCTAGCCTGGGTGTTTTACTTGACTGTATGCCTTGTACTTTGAAAGACTGCCTGCTTGAAGCTCCAGGTTCCTGCAGATTGAGGTGCTTGTGAGTTTTTGTGTGTGTAGAGTTTTGTAGTATTGTTAAATTAAAATGTGGAAAATGTTACTGTGGAAATGTCTTAATTTTAATTGTAATACTTTGAAACATTCTCACCTGCTGCTACAGAGTAAGCATGACAGTCAGAGAACAAGACTAAATGATAATGCATCACTGGGTCAGAATATATATCCCTTGTCTACAATTGTAATGACACAGGTAGATGTCAAATACTGTTGAAGCACTTCCTTTAAACTGTGTTGAGTAGTGTTTGTTGACTGGTTCCTACTTGAGTTTTTTTAACCTCAAATGTGGATGTATCTCCTTTCCCTTGCGTTATGTAAATCTAGGTGCTAGGTGATTCAGAAACTGGGAAACTGAAACTAGAATGCCTTTTCTCTTGTGCTGAGTGCCACAAATTAGGTAGTGTTTTACTGAGTGTCAGATCAGTTTGAAGTACAAAAGGTGAGTGGGCACATTACCCTGCATGCCAGTCTGCAGGCAGAGGCACCCCTGCTTCAGGCTTCACAGGAAATCCCCATAGGCTGAAGAATGTGTCCAAGTCCTTTAACAAGCCTGCTGACTCCAGTTCAGAAATCCACAAAGCAGGTAGTATCCTAGTCAACCTAGGGGAAAAAACAACACACAGAATCAGGCCATTAAATTGTGCAGTATGCTTGCTAATAATAGTTGCAAAAGGGATTACTCTATCACTCAGAGCAGTAGAACAGTGCAACTTTTTTTTTTTTTTTTCCCAAGGAGTTGGGATTTTTGCTTGGTGAGTAATGCGTCAGCAGCCCTCACAGTGAAGAGATGTGTACAAAGCTCAGGTCCTGTGCTAAGCAGACATACAAGCAAATGAAGAATCTGGCCTGTACTTACCAGACAAATTCAGTTGCATGAGTGAGACAGAGAAATAGATGACTACACAAATCAAGTATTAAGTATGTGTAATACGAATAATAATAAAAAAAAAAGGCTGGGGCTTACATTGCTTCTTTTTCTTCTTAATTACAGTAATTTCATGATTATAAGCTGCACCTGAATATAAGCAGCACTTCCAGGTAGCTGGGAAGACCACAGGATTTGTC
>VRYO01001463.1:38413752-38447455 GCA_009812075.1 Sialia sialis | reverse complement strand
TGGGGTAGGCTGGATTCTTCAATGAAAAAGATGCGGCTTATATTCGTGAAATTATTGTATTTTTCTTTTTAGAAAGGTAACTATCATTCACTCAGATACAGCAAAATATTATTAGACCAAAAGACTTGGACTCATGAGCAGACATGAGGCACCTTGGATAGCAGATTAGTTTGCCCTGCTAAACCATCCAGACTTGTACAGTCTGCTGATATTCTGCAATTATGTACTTCTTGATCTTAAAACTAACTTAAAAACTTCTAGAAGTCAACAAAACTTATTCCAGTTCTGCTTTATCCTAGTGAAATTTTTGCAGGAAAACAGGACACATTTCAATAGTGAGATTAGGTAGACTGTGAAATATTACCCCTCAGGGAAGTCGTAGGAGACTAGTTGCACGGATCATTTAAATGCAATTAGAAAAACCAGCAGAGGATGGAGCCAGGCAATTCCCCCTCCCCACCCTTCTTTGCTTCCTTCCCAAATAAGTTTGAAAAATGTCATTTGGGAAAATAATAATGGAGTCAGGTTGAATTTAGCAAGTAGTTTTGGCTGAGAAGGGACAAATTTGAAGATCTTTGATTCCAGTAATTTTGTTAAAGTGCCTGCATGTTAGGGAAGAAAATTTCATGCTAAAAATGAAACTTGTCATTTCAAAATTTAGTGTTTTCATTTATGCATCGGGTCATACTTGTTCCGGGTTGATGCAAGAGTACATAAGTATATTTTTCTTTTCCTGCATCTTTCCTTCCCCAACATGAGATTTTAATTAAGCTTTTTTTTTCTTTGCTTTTTTTTTGTCATCTCATTCAAACAAAGAATCTGTTATTTGCACTGTCCTAGAAGAAGTCGCTGTCAAGCTGATAGAAGGACATACTTTGTCTTTTCCTGAGAGATCTCTTTCATTTAGAACCTGTGATTTGCAGGTTGAGTTGGCTGTCTCAGCTTAAGTAATGCCTTTAGTAGCTTTCAAGTTTCATTTTTCTGAAAATCTGGTGATGTGTATCAACAACTTCAGTTTCAGTATGAGGTAAGTTTTTGCATTCCCTCTCAAAGTTAGGATTCAAATATCTCGAATTTGGTGCTTAAGGTGCTTATTTAGTGCTTTTAGTGCTTTGGTGCTTATTTAGAGCTGCTTAAAGCAGTTCTAAGCAGCAGTAAAGACCAAGAGGGTTTTCAGTGGTTCTTAAGTCTCAGATTGCTTTTCTGAACAGGGAGTAATTTTACCCACTGAGCCCTGGAAGGTTCTCTCCCATGCATCTTCCATTGTATGGATGTCAAATTCTCTGACAGGTGGGAAAAATTGTAACTAGTGAGGCTTCATAAATATAAGAATTTTTTGGTGCTACTGGGACTAACACTGCAATATTTAGCAATCTATTGTGAAGCAGCAGATATACATAACTTCATTAATCATATTTCTTGCTTAAATGCTGATTAAAAAGAAGTGCTTAGAAATGAAAGTTGTCTACAAAAACTTGGTCTTGTCTCATTACTTCAGAAAGGTAGTGGTTTCCCCCTATGTTGCTGTCTGTTGTTAATTAGGGATGTAGAGATGGATGTGTAGAATTAGGTTGCACATAATCTCATCTGAATATTTAATCATAAATGATTAAGATGAAGATTTATAGCACAGATTTTGACATGCTGGCTGATAAAGCAAGGTTAATAGAGCTATATCCTCCCCAGTTATGGATTGTCTGGGAAAGCAGGCAAGACAATAGTGTCTACAGACATTAGAGGGCAACAAGATCTCCAAGAATGTTCTTTCCCGTCTTTATTTTTAGAAAAAAAATTGCTGATTGTCTGATGTAATACTAAAAGTTCAATGAAAAGAATTTAAACAGGAAAAAACCAAAACTGAAAGGCAAATTATTTCCTAATGAAACATACAGCTGTGCATTCTAATAAAAGGATAATAGCATATCTGTTTTGTTAGATGTTATTTGATGGAATATTCTGCTAATTTGATGCAGTATGACCAAGGTCACATATTTTCCTATCCTGTCTAGTTGCACTTTTTTGGATTGAAAATTACTGAGTGGCGTGTTCCACCTGCTCTATAGAGTACAAGACCATTGATGTCTCCAGGACCACATGAGTTGGGTGTGGTTGCATGTATTTGCTACATGAATAACTGAAAAGTTATTAGGAAGTGCAGTAGTAACACAATTATTAGTACATTATTAATACAATATATTGTCTTGTAATCTCCCTAACAAGAAAGAAATAATTGATTAATTCTAACACTGCTCTTGAGCACCTGAACTATCATTAGATAATGCTTGATTTGCTGGCGGAAGAACTGGGATAAATAAAAATATGCTACCAATTAAAAAAAAGAAAAAAAGGCAAAATTCAATCTGAAATTCAGTTCAGATATTATCTCTCTGGAAATGGTCTCTCTGAGAACATTGCGGGCATCTTATTCTAACCCACACATTTATGACTAAAAAAAGGGGAAGAAAGGACACATAGAAATACCTCAGCATTAATAGTTCTGGTCAACTTATTCTGGGTCACCCTAGCCCTGCCAGAGATCTAGAAATTAAGTGTTCCACTCATCTATTGAGAGGATGCAGTGAGACAGAGAGCCTGCAAGGTTCCCAGGGGATATTTCTGGGATCAAACCCTCTGAAATCATGAGCTCTGGTGTTATTTCAGGTTCTGTGGTAGACTTTGTGCAGGTGTAGCCATCGATCACCCCATGGTTCTCTCAGCACGGGGCTTAGGACAGGGTACTCATGAGAACCAGCATTGCTATTGCCACTCACATCAATGACAATTTTTACCAGGCCCTTTAAAAATGAGAGCTAGGAGATTGACATTTTTCAAAATCTGTAATACGGGAACTCACAAAGATTGAATTTATCCTAGAAAGCCTAATCTTGCATTCAGCTTGGAGGAGAGAGTCTCCCCCAGGAGGGGAGCTGATGGCAGAAGACTGGCTGTAGCTGCTTGGTGCTTTGAATTATTGTCCTGGAAGAGCCCATCTCCTCTGCTGCCCGTAGGAGGAACCCAGGGAGCATGGGGAAAAGTCAGGCACTGTAAATATCTCCCCAAGTGGCTTTCCCTGCTGTCTTCCTTACTTGTGCATTTCTAGCCCTAGGCTGCTGTTGCTGTCCCTATCTTGCATTTCCTGACTTTCCTCCTGCCTACCCCTATCATTCTTGCTCCTTGTTACTAGATGAAAGGTGGGAGTGTTACTTTTCCTGTTCATAAATGCCTTCTGTGCAACATTGATCCAACTCTGGTGGTCATATCCTGTGATATTGATCATGTAATTTGTGTGGAGGATGGAAAGATAACTGCTCTGTACCATAGGTAGCTGTCCTTTTTCGTTTTGTAGGGCATGGAGAGGATTTTTTTTTTACCAGACTTCAAAACTGCAGTAAATGAGCTGTTTAAGCCTTTTTGTAAAAGCCATTGTTCTCTGTCTGTAAAGTCAAAAGAATTGACATATCTCATTAGTCTGTTAAGCAGCACAAAGATAAATGCTTTATATATAAGAATGAATACAGATGATGATAGCAGTTATAGGCTTCATAAATGTAAACTATAGTGTCTATAAAGAGCTTTTACTTATAAATTCTCATGATATTTTGTTTGTTTTTTTTTAATTTTCACAGATAATTTCTAAGTAGATGAATACTAATATTAAGTGGCCACAGATGAAAACTATCTCCAATAAAACATAAATATTGTCCTTTCTTAAGCAAAACCATGTACAACTCCCATTTTGTGTCCTTAAACAGTTGGATATTTTGAAATAATAGGGGTTTTAATGACTTTGTAAACAAGAAATGTCTGAATTCTCATAGGCAAGTTGTGAGTTGTGATCACTGTTCTTTACTGGCTCCAAATTAATTATGAAGGTAAGCCATGCTAAAATGTTTGAAGTTTCTTTCTGTATTTTGTTCAGCTGGATAGTTATTTACTTGTGCAAAAAGAAGTTTGATACACAAACAAAATCTTGGTATTTTTTCCTCAAGTGTATATAGATGTATGTGAGGCAGAAAATGTATTGTCAGCTCCCAGTTAATTTGAAATTCAGCCCTTCTCAGCAAATTTTGCTCCATTATGTATTTGTTTCATTTACCTCCCAAGTGGGGTCTTAGAATATGTTTCCAAAGTACAATAAGCAGCCCCATTTGAAAGCCTGCTGAGCAGGGCTAGACCTTTAACCTGTAAACTTTGTCAGGCAGAGACCATAATTAAAGTGCTTACAAAATTTGTATCTTGGCTGTGATGGGTAATAGCAGAAGCTAATGAGGGGACTTCCCAAAAATTAACACAATCAAGTAGGGTATCTGAGCTCCTGATGATAGAGATGCCTGCTTTTTTTGGTCAGAAGGTTGTTTTGCATTGTGTGATGTCAGGTGAAGGGAAAGCATATTCTAATGATTGGCTGCTTTACCCTGTATCAACAGGACTAATAAAAGATATTTCCCATTCCTACAAGCCTTCACACCTTTTATCCTGAAGCCATCATACCTCCAGCAGCACTAACAAAAGACAGTCTGAGAGATTTATGTTTTATGCTTGGGAGTTAGGTAACAGCACTGACCTGTGACACAGCTCAGGGATGAAGGTACTAAAGGTAGGCACAGGTGAATAGTCAGTGTGTTAAGATATGGTCCCTCTAGCAGTTCTTCTTAGGCAATTCCTGAAGGGCAGGTGTAATAAATTCAGGTGAGAGGGATGCTGTTTTATATGCACATTGCTACGTTCAAAGGGAAAAGCAAACAGATTTTTTTTTTCTTTTTTTTTTTTCCTGGTGATTTCATAAAACTGCAGAGAGGTGACAGCATGATTTGGTAGAAAATAAATAAATTTTTCTTCTATGCTGCCAATGTTAAAAGAGCAGATGTGAAAGATTTTCCTAAAAGAACATTCTATTCATATGCTGAAGTCAGGAAGAGCATAATTAGAAGTTAACTAAAAATAAAAGCCAGTTTTCTTATTGACAGCTGTCAGCAAGTATCTATACAGCAAAGAAATACTTGACCCCAACATGTACTTCTAAAATTGTTAGCTTCTAAATTTGCTGAGATGGGTCATAGTGCTGGTTCTTTTGCTGCTAAGAAGTGACACTAATGATTACATTTCCATTTTGAATCAATTTTTGTTGCAGTACTTAGAAACTTAAAGTCTTTACTGGTACTATTGGCAGGAAATTTACTTTTTCAAAGCCATTCGACTAAATAGAGTAAAATTTCCTAATAGCTTTTGATTAAAATTTCTCAATTCTTTAAATATTTTCTGCAAGTGCTTAATTGCATTACTTCAACTTGAATGCTGTCAGTGCAAAATTTCTCTTTAAGGGACACTTGAATTCTGCTAACACCCCTTCTGTTCTAGACAGTGGGATAAATAATACATTTTTTTCTTTTTAAGAGATAGTTCTGTCCAGGAAAAAAAGCCCCATATGCATCTGTATTCCTGCAAGCACACACACAGACCTTCCCTTCTGCACACCAGTTGATTGTCATAAGAAAGAGAGCGGGCACAAGCATGAGGATTAATGCACAGACCTGCAGATAATATTAACCACGTTCAGATCCATTATTCCTCACTATTTTTACAGCCCTCTTTCTGGTGCTGTGTGATGGCTTGAATTTCAGACAGCTACAAATGTTGTCCCTTTATGCTTGGACCAGTTCCAATTTCCAACAGTGATACCTTGAAGCCTAACAGCAGTTTTCCAGCTGTAACGGCTGAGAAGACAAGAGTTGCTTAATAACTGTCTGTCATTTCAGTTGATGGAAATTAGGAAGTCCCCATTGATCCTGCCTGGTGTGTATGAGGAGGCATGGTGTGCACATTTGTGGCCCAGAATGGTGTGCATTGTGGCTCTTGGGACCATCAAGCTGCACGACACCATCCAAAGCCCTTCCTCTTGCTGTTCTGGTGTAAACCCTCATTGGGACCTGCCTTGAAGGAGAAATCAGCCCTTTGGAAAATTGTCCCTGCTGGCAGCTTGCTGGAGAGCCTGTGGGGCCTACATGTTTGTGAGGCTCACTATATCCTCCTGTAACAAAAGCTTTTCAGACCATTTAATCTCAGTCAAGGAGATCAATTATTGCAGCCTGTGATGATCACAGTGCTGTTACTGGTGGGCTCTGCCTTGAACAGCCCTCCTGGAGGCAGGCGGGGAGCAGCACAGTGAGAAACGACTAGGCAAAGAGCGTGGCAGAGGAAGCAAACAGTCAAGAATGGGAGCGAGGAAAAATCTGTTAAATCTGATCTTACCTAGATCTGTGAGTGATATGGGTTTCCATCAATGCCAATAATAAACAGATTAATTTCATCTGAATTTAATTCCAGGAGGCTTTAAATATAATATTTCAATGAAAATGTTTATCAAATGACTTCTTTTGTTTTAAATCATTAACTTAACACTTCATAAATGACAGAAATCAAATGAGGGTAGCTTTCTGTCATGAATTTTAATTGTATCACTGCTCCATAGTTTATTTTTAAATTCTGAGAATCCTGGCCCAAGTCCAGCTTCACAGCTACTGTATACTGGAACCCTCCAAAAAGGTAATCCAAATTAAATAGAAGTGTGAATCCACAGTGGATTAATTAAATGACATTAAACTCTCATGTGGATACTATGAATCAGAATTAAAAGTGTCTTGATTCAATTTAACTTAATTTCCAGAGAAAATGAGTTAATTAAGTGTGCTGCAATTTTGAATGAAAGTGTCTACACAGACACTTAATATGTTTTGACTAATCCACTTTAAAAATTAATTCAGTTAACTTTCCTGGTGACCCTTGCACTGGCAAACCTTTGGTAACTTGGTAGGAAGTCAAAGAAAGGGTAATGCTCAAAAAAATCGACTTGTATTGCAACCAATAGTTGAGACTTGATTTTTGTATTGGAATTTTTGTGCAATCAAGAAGCAACTTTATTTCTTCGTTCAGAAATTATTCTTCATTAATATGATTCATTCTGCCAAAGAAAAGGAAAACAGTTGTGCAGCTCCAGAAGTGAAGTACACATGATTGGTTTTGCCGCAGGAGGGTGCTATATATGATTTGGTTTTGAATATCAGAGCAGGGAGATATCAAGTATTTCTGGCATTACAAGAACAGAGTAACAGCATTTCTCAATTAGTGAGGAGGATAGAGATGTTCAGTTAACAGTTTTTTATTTTGGAAAGAAATAATAGACCATCAAGACCTAATCTATTCTTGATGATAAGCTGGAAGGGAATCATTGAGATGGGGATGTCAAGAGGAGAATACAGCCATGGTATAAAGAAAAAGCAAATTATTCAGCAGCTTCCCATGATCAAATCATGGGAGTTAGGAGGGATTGCAGTACTGCCAGTTCAGACTGTGAATGTGGCTTGACATCTGCACAACAATGGAGAAGGGACTGACAAGGAAGAGGAATTGGAGGAGCACAGATCTTTCAGTGGTGCAGATTCCTGTGGCAGTGTCCCACCTTAGTCTGGGCCATGGGTCTCCCAAATGAGCTGTGAAGCATTAACTGGCCCTGACCAGGCTGAAGCTGGGGTGACAGAAATGAAGAGTGACAAACCTCAGTAAGCCATGCCCATAAGGGCCTCCCTGAGCCACTTTGTTCATCTGTCCCATTTTTCCTGGCACTGCTGTGATGCTTTGGACTTGTTGACTATCTTGGCTACAGGCATGGAGAGGGAGATGTTTCCTCTTCCTTCAGCTAAATATAAAGGACACGTAAGGAGAATCCAGTTTGGTGACATATGAGAACCAAGTACGACCAAACAAAGAGCAGAAAGGCAAGTTCACAATTGGGATGAGATAGGAAAAATATCAGGAAAGAGAGATAAGGACTCAGCTGCTGTCTTGCAGAAGTAGTGCTTGCTCTGCTGGTGCAGAGGCTAACATATTTATCTTGGTCAGCTTTTTTTTTTCTTGATTAATGTTTTATCATAATTTTTGTTGTAATTTGTGGACTCCTGGAGACTTCAGAACTTGGTGTTTTGTGATGGTAATGTCATACAAAGAAGCTACAAGCTGAGAAAATATCAAATTGTACTTTGAATCTTTGTTCTTATCACCCACTTTTGTTATCCTCTGTCCATTGCAAGAGCCTTTAAGACCAACTATCATCCTCTAAGCACTTACAGAAATTACAGCAGCTATTGCCAGTAAAACGGAGAAACAGGTGCATAAGAAAATGAGATTTTGAATGCCTGCTTTAATTTTACTGCAAGAATAAGCTTGGGAAACAAAGCTCTGATTGGAAAAGTGCAGAAAATCAAAAACAAGTTGCAAGAGTGTCTTCACTACATCTTTTAATTATGAGGAAATTTTGCCACATTTTCATTCTGTATTATTATCAGAGCACAATTTTCATGCCTTTCATATTCTAAAAACTCCAGAGTGACACACACATTTATTTCTAGTATTAAATTGTGCTGCTAAAGCATATTCTGTTTGGCATGACATCCTTTCAGTTTAATTTTCTCCAAAAATCCGTTTCATCTTTTCAGAATATAAATGGCATACCATTGACCCTTCAACTTCCTGCTATTCCCTCCTGCCTTCAGTACTCAGATGACTAAGTTGGGAACGTGTTCAAGTGGTGGCATCTGGCTCTTTGGGGAGCTCTGTGAGCAATTACGTTGGCAGCTTTACAGATGGCTCTTCATGCATTGTGGGGTGAATCTGAGCTTTTATCTTTTAGATATTTGTGATTTGGAAGAACTTGTATGCTGGTAAATAACTGCGCTCTTCCCTTCTTGAGTTTTTGTTCAAGGCTAAACTAAAAGCAGCTGCATTAAAACTCATTGCTTTATAAGCCAGACACAAATAAAAACCACAAGAATTCAGCTACAAAGTTGTTTTTAAAGGCTTAGATACATGAATATCATTCTCCTTGAGGACTCTATTCTTCCATAAAACACACATTGTCTCGTTAGCCAAATATTTCCCAACTAGAAATTTGAGCACTAATCCTTGAAAGAGAAAGTGTTAGCTGTTTAAAGAGAGTATTTCCTTCTTGTTCCCTTTAAAGTCTAGTTGATTCAAGTGTGTCTGGAGGATCTTAAACCTGAATGCTTTGGAGTATTCTTTTTTAAATAAATGTACATGTTAGAAATATTTAGAGTAATCAGAAGAGAGCTTTATAAAAAGGTTGCACCTTCTCAGAAAACTGTCAGTTTACACTGAGGTAGAAAGTGGGGACAAGCCGAAGTTTGGAGAACTCTGATGGCTGCAAGAGGAGGAGCTTCCACATTCCACAGCCCTTGATTTTTTAACCCAAGTTAAAGTATGAAGACCAATTTATTTTTATTTTTGGAGCATATCTGACCTGCTGTTAAGAAATTTATTAATGTCTTTTGGGGACATGGAATTGTAGACAGGCAAGAATAAGGCTTGAAAATTTGTCAGTACAGGTTGCAGAACTGGATGTCTTTCAGATGCTCCAGCTAAGTTTTCAATGAGATATTTTCAACTGAAGATGTCTAATTTCATCCCCTTTCTTAGCTGAGTTAAGAGGACAGCAGTGAAAATGTCATGACTGCACCTAAAACAACAGATTCAGGGATTTGTGACATCAGAGAGAGGGGCATTCTGGTCCAGAGGTTTTCGCTTGCAGCCTGTGAAGGGAATTGCTGATAGGGTTTGCCTGCCATTCTGCCTAACTTCCTGTCTAGAAGCAGTGTTTTTAATCAAACAAGAGGGCACGAGAGAAATCTAGACATTGAGATTTTGCCTTTCTGATTCCTATAGATAATAGATTTATAGATAATATCTGCTTCAAATAAGTCTGCCCTGGATGATAGAAAAACATTTGCTAGTTGAATTACTGACAAGATTACATGTTGCCTGTTGGGATCTGAGACTGGTGAAATCAAGAGAGTGTTTTCCAACAATGAATTTTTTAGTTGCATGATTCCCTCAGGAGCAAAAGGAGGTTCTTGGACTTGGACTCACAGAAGTGCTGAGAAAATGTTTGATATATATAATATAACCTCTAAAATCCTGACATCAGGATGCTTTATCATTTGAGATGATTCTCTAGAATTGTCACTTTGATTAAAACTGTTTGATTATAATATTTGTGAAGCATTCCAGGATTGAGGAATTCTGCATAGCATTTCTAATGAGATGGATTTTGAGCAAATATACCGTATCTGAGTTGCTATGAGCCCATAATCTCTTTTAATACTTAGAAATAGAAACTTCTGACTAATCTTTTTCCAGTTGTAAGAATGTAATGTACTCATTTGAAAGATTAGCTGATATTTTGTAAGGATACCTAAAGTAAAATGTGAATCAGCTTAAAGGACTTAGCAGAAAGACAGAATTTTTGTATATCCCATAGAAGATTGAATTACAGCCTTTAAGCATCCTGTGTTCACACTCTCTGTCAGAGCCAAGAGAGTAAAAATCATTACTGAACTATGAAGATCCCATGACTTTCATGTGTCTTAGACAATTTGATTATTGAACTGTTACCTGCTTTTAACGAGTTAATTTCTGTCTGAGAACTGACACACAGAGGAACACGGCAATGGCCTTAGACAACCCTTCTGCTGGCATTTAAGAGAAAATGTAAGGAACTGACTAATTTTGAGGACAATCGTGACTCTCCATTCCTGCTCCCTGGAGGAGACAGAGGAACTAAACTGTCCAGACTCAGAAGGGCCAGACAGGGGCCTCAGGGAGAACACTGAAGTTAGGAAAGATAAGATGCAACCTGGCTTTTGTGTCAGTGTTTTCTCCAGTTGCTTATTTTATGGTTTCTAAAGAAGCTGTTCTGAGCTGCCAAGAACATGTAAGTAATTTCTAAGGGTAGAGTGTAACCAGGGAAAGATTTAGGAGAAAGAACATTTCCATTAAGCATAGAATAATCTTTATTTGCATAATGTTTAAATACTACTTAGTAAAAGTTAGGTTTTTTTCATTATAATTATTTTTTAAATTATTGCATTTACTCAGAAACAATGAATTACTGACTAAAGGAACTTAAATGCAATAATTCATTCCCTTAGGCAGATAAGTTTCCTGATGGAAAATCAATTCCAAATTTGTAACAATAAAAACCAACAAACAATGATTTTGAGATATTTTATTTCTGATGCCACGTATTACTAAAAGAATTGTGTGTACAATTATTTTTTTTCTTTCTTAAAAAATTCCCTAGGCAGATGAAATCTCTTATGCACTGAGTAGTACAGAAGCATAACCAACTTCATTTTTCTACTTTATCAGTAGAAAAGAACATTGTGAAAGACAAATGGAAAGCATAATTCTAGCATTAATTGATAGGATCAATTTTGCAGGGCATCTCTCTGTAATCAGTTTAGAAAACAGTATGAATGCCATGAAAAACTTTAAAACTACAAATAATTTATTATTAGTTTGAGTACTTCAGGTTCTGAATGCCTGCTTCTTTCTGCACTGGAAAATGTCCAACAAAACTCTCTATGCCCCCAGATCTTAGGATTTACCTATAAAATAGAGAAAGCCAGTGAAATACTCACTTCTCATCTCCATTTTGGGTCTTAATTTATGTTGTTAAGTTGAAATATTTACACATAAAACACAGGCTGACAGAAACACGCCAAAGTCTACTACAATGTATGTATGTAAGGTCAACCAGCATCAAAGCCTGTAAACAATAATTTCTTAACTCTCACTTGTCAGCTTAGACACAAGATGCCACAGCTTGCAATACATCCAGCTTTGGCAGAGCTGGATCTATTGACCTGCCAGAGTGAAAACCAGGACCAAAAAGGAAGGGAATCCTGAGATCATGGTTTATGGAAGTGGATTCTGTCAGATTGTGCCTTTCAGCGGCTTCCAGCTGACACTGAATCATTGGGAGAAGTCAATTCTCTGATTGTCAGGGCCCAAACCAGTTTAATGTAAATTTGCTTATCTTACTATTTGTACATGCTATTGTACAGAATTCACATTCTACATTGCGTTGGCCTCTGAAGAGTTTGTAGACATACACATGAGGATATCCGTGTAACGTGTCATACAGGCAAGTCCTGTGTTTACTAGCTTTGGTTTCCAAATGTCTTGGAGGCATAATGTGTTAGCTGTTTAATGTGCAGAGTAATGCCATGAATAGCTATAATAAGTGACTTGATGTTGCTTTAAGTTAGATTAGCAGTCTGTTGATAAAGGGTCTAGAAAACTGAGGGTAGGCATCTCTACTTGCAAAAACAATATAAGTGCAATAGAGGACGATTTTGGTGATATATCCATACTTCTATGCATTCCATTGTGTAAGTCAAAGAATTTTGGGAGTGGTAAAGAAACCTGAATGGTGAACACAGCCCAGTAGCAAAATTGCCACTAGCAATATTTGATGAACTGAAACTACGAAACACTTTCAGTAGTCACTATCTGCTGTCAGCTCTGCTGCACCCTAGCTTGTGCAACATAATTCTGCTTTCAAGGTTTTTGAGTCAGTGATGCTTCTCCCAGATGCCTCATGCAGTGAATCTCTTCTTCTCCTTCTCACATTGTCAGTTCTTTGCTGATATGGCCCTTTCACTGACTTTCTGTGTTCCACTGAAGAGGGAGAATGCATGCAACCCTGTAGTCTTTTGTTGGTTTAGCAACAGCAGACAGTGTCCAGTAAACAAAAAAATTAAATTACTGTAATTAAATAAGATTTTCTTTCCCCTCAAAGATGCATATTGAACTTGTGATGTGTACCCAAGATTAAAAAAAGCTCCAACCCAGTTCTAATCCACATAATATGTGATGGAGAGGCAAGTAGAAAATGTTAACAGTAGTTGTGGTTTGGAAATGGGATCATTTACTGTGCTGACATTCCTGCAGTACTGACAACTTGATCTTTAGGTGATCTCCATCGCCTTAAAAAGGACAAAATTTTAACTGTAATGAATTTCAGAATTTGTTTTCTTCTATTTGTTGGCTTTTTAAGATCAAGAACAATTACCTCAAGATTTTTCCTAAGCATATGGCTCAGAATTGTATTAACTTTTAAAGACGTATTATTTTTATGTAATCTCATTATAGCAGCCTTGGGGAAAATACCAATTATTGTGTGATTTGCATGAGTTGGCAACACTGAAATGGTAGCATGGTACAGGGCAGCATATCATATGCTAATATCTCAGTACTGAGGTGACTAATCTGCTGTGTTAATTCTCTTTCCATGGGGGATAGCTTGAGAAACCCCTTTCTTGACAGTGCTAATCTCACTGCTGACCCTTTAAGTATCTTAAAAAAAAAAAATCTTAAAAGCTTACAGAGAATAATGTGACAATATTTTCTGTTCTCTATTCTGGATCCCATGAGAAGCGATAAAAAGAACAGATATAGAACAGACAAAAGAAAACCCATAGGTAAATGCCTTTTTTGGATTACTTCATATTTTAAACATTGCCACTCTTCACAGAAATCTTTCTAGAATTCTTTCAAATAGCATTCATACCTCCCAAAACAGGCACCACAACATATCTATCTTTACCAGTTCTTTTAACACTCATGAAAAATGAGTTAAATCTCATTTTGTATGTTCATTTAGTACTTCAGTTGTCAAGATGAATGTTTTAATGGCTTTAGAATATGCTGTGATTTATTGTCTTTATGGATTTATTGTCCAAGGTAGAGACTGTAGACCAGTGGCATGCAGGAGACCAAATTCTGTTGGCATTTACCCCCTCATAAATTCGAGGTAGCTTTGCTGATTTTAATTAATAATACTGCAGGTTTTCACTGAGATCATGTCCACACTCAAAAAGCTTTCCTGATTAAAGCTAAAGTAAAAGGGCAAATTGTGATTTGTTTAATTAATAGCCTGTAGTTCAAAATATTGTAATTCATGATGAGATCTCCAAGACTTATCTGTGAGCTGGGTTCCCAGACCACTTGGTGAAAATATTAATGCCAGTTAGTGTGAGACTTAAGTTTAGGGCCTTTGGAAAGCTCCATTTTGTTTGTGCTAGTATTAAAATTTTGAAGTAGAGCATCCCATACCTGGATATTATCAAGACAATTTAACAGCATACAAGACATTCTGATGGTGGGAATAATGTGGAATTATACCTCGTAAACATGGGGTTTGATTCTGAAAAAACAGAATTTGCTTATGGGGATGATGCTGTGCAGAGGCAGGAGTTGGACTCAATGATCCTTGTGGGTCCCTTCCAACTCAGCTTATTCAGTGATTCTGTGATTCTGGTATTTATTAAATATGCAACTACTGCTGTATGCATGATTTCATTTCAATATTTACTTCACGGAAGTATTCAGGGGCCTTGCCAAGATAAAGGAAAGAGAAGACAAGTAACTTGTTACTGTATGTGGTTCCTAGAGCAGTGATGGTCACAGTAACATGGTGACTTTCCTATAGGAGCAAGAAAGAGCATTTATTGAGGGAAATCATGGATTTAAATAGTGTGCATAGTGGAAAACAATTTACAGACATTTCATTGGACAGAGCAGAAGACACCCCTTCAGAAACACACTCTGTGAAGCTAGTCACGTACGCTACAGGTGTTTAATCTTTGTTTTGGGTTCCTCGTCCTTGAGAAGCCTGAGAGCAAGGCTCTAACAGCCTGAGAAAAAGGCTGCTTTCTTGATTCTGAACCGACAATAACTCTCTTCCAAATGGCTATTTTAAGACAAAAAGTAATCTCTTGTACTCAGTGGCCAAAAGGACCAAGAAATCTTCAAATTGCGGTCACAGTTAGGAAAGACCTTCTGTGCAGAAAGAGAGAGCAGCTGAGTGGATAAGATTGACTTAGCCAAGAAGTGATGCACAGCTTCTGTAGTGGTGGTTAGGTAGGTTAGGTAAACATTTGTTGAGGTGTTTGATCTTGGAATATCCTCACAGTTCTACTGAAATAATCATAGTATTCTGATAAGAAGGATTAGGAAAACATCTCATTTCAGGCAGCTATAACAGCAAAATATTTATGAAAAAGTAATATATGTACTCCTGCAGTCTCTTTTCAGTTGAAGGAACAATGATGCTGAATGTATTTAATTTGAAATTAGAAGCCTTCTGAATATTGGGATAATGATAGTTCTAGGAGTATATTAATGAATCTGTGTAAAGGAAGGCAGAGCTGAAAAATGGCTAATCAAAGCACAAGCTATTTTAAATGGATTCCAATTTTATCTCATGACCTTCATGAAAAATATGCAATATCTGTATCAGTAAATATTCTGGTTTGTTTTTTTTTTTTTTTTTGCTGGCTTGGCACTTCTAAAAATATTTTCTTCTTTATGCTCAGGAAATATAGAATACATAGCATTTTGGACTAAATAGGGGTCAAAATACTTTTCTTATCATCACCTGTATGTGCAGACTTCTGCCAGTGTTGAAAACAGCCAATTATTTTCCAGAAAGGTGGGTTTGGGAGAACTTTAAAAATCATAGAATGCTTTGGATTTGAAGGGACCTGTAAGGATATCTAATTCTAACTCCCTTCCATGGACAGAGATATTTTCCACTAGACCGGGTAGCTTAAATCCCCATCCAACCTGTTCATGTGATTTTCAGAGTTAATAAAAATAGGAGGGGAAAAGAATTCCCTACGTAATATCAGTTACGGTAATTTCTGACCCCAAACAAAAATTTAAATATGGAAGCAATTTGGTATTATTTTATAAATGTATGAAGCCCTAAATCACCATAATCTCCTAATTGATAGTATACTGTATAATGCTCCTTGTGGTTCTTAATTTTGAGGATAGAATAGCAGTGTTGTTCTTGTGTGGGACACTGTCATTTTTTCCCCCACAGTATAGAATGCCATGGTGGTACAAGGAAACTAATAATGATCTGACAGCTTTGGCTTCTTTCTGTTGCATTCTCATTGGTTGCTGTTAGTCACACGAATTCTATGGCTGATGAATTAAACCCTAGCTATGGTGCTTCATGAATCCTAAAAGAAGTGGTGATCTTCTGGAGCCAGAGAGACCCTTTAGACATACTGAAAACCACAGCTGGAGACTGTGAGGGTAGATTAGGCTCACAGTTAAAGATTTTGGTGTCTTTATGGGATAAAGTAGAGGAAGTTAAAATAGATCACCATCACATATAGATGTTGGCAACACTGCCACCTCCTCATAGATTCACAAAAGCTTTACCTTGTGCAAAGTTCTGCATTCTGCTTGGTGTAACACGTTCATGTCAGATGAAATGATAGAGTTTTCTGTGTAGAGCTTCCAAGCATGTGGGTATTTTTTTCTGTTTGTTCTGTGTATCACTGAATTCCATCAACTAGTCAACCCAATAGAATGTGAAGGTACTGATGGAACTAGGTCTTTTTGGTTTTTGATTTTTTGGCATGGTTTGTTTTGTTGTTTGTTTTGGGGTTTGTTTTGGTTTGTTTTGGTTTGGTTTGGTTTTTGTTTTTGTTTTTGTTGTTTTTTGTTTATTTGTTTTTTGTTTTGCTGTTTTGTTTCAATGTGAGAACCCCTTCCTTTTCTTAATTCTTTGAGTTTTGAAAGTGGGAGTGCTCTTCCTCCATCAAATTTCTGATACTTGTGGCATTTCAGAAGAGTAGTCAGGTGGTCCTTGGCTACTGTGTCAAGGGAAGAAGAGAATACAAAATTATCAAATTATCCCAATTTTCTTTTTTTCCCTGTCACAGGAAGGGAGCTAAGAGCTACCTAGCTAAAAGGAAAAAAAAATCTGTTCCATTAGGTTGCTTTGTGTATATTATCCTCCATTCTGTTCTATGGTTATGTGCTAATTTTTTACGAAACCATTTTAGGAAACACTTCTCAAAAGATTTTGATCTGAGATGCTGTTTTGATAAAATCTCAAACGTTTTCTCAACCTACTTGTTTAAAAAATAATTCTTAGTGATTTTTATGAAATCCAGAATGAAATTCTTGTTGAACACCAAGAAAAGCCAGTAGCAGTAGCAGCAAGGTGATCCAGATTTGCTTTAGATCTGCTTTAGAGATCTGTGTTCAACAGTCTGACTTATAGTAGACACAGAAATGGTTCATATATGTTCCCCAGTCAAAGAACTGAGCAGAGTATAGGCATGAATTTGGGCCTTCCTCACACTGTAGAATAAGTCTCTCCCAGGTTTTTTTTGTCATCAGAGTTCTTTTGCTTCACATAGATGCTGGGAAAAGCCAGGCAGATTCTAGGAGTGGTCAGAAGATCCTGTGTGCTTATTTTTGGCCCACTGAAATGTTAATTCAGTGGTATGAAATAAAATATAAAATCAGTTCTTATAAGTGTGACTAGAGATTTATTTGTATCAAGTCAAGCTTCAAGGAGACCCCTCATCTTCATTTTCCTTTGTACCTACCCCTTTTCCTACCTCCCCTTGTCTGTAGCATGTTTTGATTGTATATGGGAGTGGAATAAATATAATTTCTGAAGCTTTGTATTTTTGTGGACTTTTTTTACCATGTAGTTTTAGGTTCTAAGACGATAATGAAATGCATGTCTTCTTGCATATTTTCCAGATTCACAATAAAAATAGTACTGAGTTTGTTTCATAACACTTTTCTAAGGATCACTGCCAAGAAATATATTTTATAATTAAGTCTTATGTGGTACTTTTATAACACCTATTGTCTGTAAGCTCTTTAGGTAATTCACAGAAGGAAAATTTTAATTTTATACCTCTGTGATAAGTAATAACAAATATTTTGTTGTATAGCTTCGTTAGCTTTTTGTTGTTTTTTTGGGGTTTTTTTTTGTTTTTTTTTTACTGGAAAGCTGAGAAAAATGTTTCTCCTTCTCAAGTCTTCACTGTCTTCGATTTCACAGTGGTTTGGCTCCAATGATTTTTTTTATTTCCAGGCAATACACAGCAGGGTCTTGGACTTTTGGGTCACAAGTTGGAATAAAATTCAAGAACATTTTAACCAAAAACCACAGGCACTTATCACTGGAAATCAAATAGAATTTCCATTAATGTGTAATAAAACTTGTCTTTTAGATGAATACTAGAGGGCAGCATAGATGAAGCAAACTCTGAAATGTTATTAACATGGGATTCAAAATGTGCAGTAGCCTGTTCTGGATGAAATAGAATAAACAGCATCTGGCAGCAGGCCTGTATAGAAGGACTTATTCAAGAGCCAAGGAAAGCAGAGCTTTCACCCTGCCTGATTAGCTAACATCCTTGGTTTCCTCAGTCTGGAATTCTCCACAGAGGGATCAGAGCTGCTCCTGGAAAGGAAAGTCATGCTGGTTCATGTTGTATTACTGCTTGCAGTCACCCACCTCCAAGCATCCCCAGCCAAGGTCTCTAAGCATCCCACAGCATCCTTGAAGCAAATCTGTGGGATCTTCCCTGACTTCCAGGATCTCTACTTCAGACAAGATCTTAACTCTTTCCAGGCTGGAAGGTGACTCTGCCAGTGGAAGGGGTGGGGGGTGAAACTACTCAATCTCTTTGGTTTCTTCCAATCCAAAACATCCCATGATGATATGATTCTTTCTTCTGAGACCACCTCCTCTGTTTAGCAATCCTTTCTGACAGAAGCTGTTTAATCCAGAACCCAAACCCTCAATTTCCCAGTCTGCATAGCCTCTGTGCATGAGCACAAGGTTCAACCAACCTCCTAATTAATGGCTCTGTCTCATGTCTCCTTACTAGTAGGAGGATTTAGGACTTGCCAGTTCTATTTAGCCCAGGTGCTACTGAAATTTCCTCCCAGCTTATACCAGTTATAGCTAGGGAGAGTAGGTTTCTGCTTGAGGACTCAGAAGTTCAGTTTTGGACATTGATACCCTGCAATGTTCCATGCATTCATTTACCAGCTGCCTGTTAGTGTCCACAGGCCAAGCTATTTTTTCACCTGCAATATCCATTTACATTGGGTAAATTCAGGGAAAGTCTAAGGATTGCAGGCGTCAGGATCCCTCTTTCTATTTTCACTGTAACTATTCTCCTAGCTATAATATTCTTAAACCAAATTGAGTTTGTATCTGCAGAGACTGTTAGCACCAGCACTTCTTATCTGTAAACAATCTGTTGTCTCTTTCTTTTTTGTTCTCATCTCAGCCCTTTATAGATTATGACAGAATTTGAGTTGCTCATATCCTCCTGGATCTGTTCCCAAATCAGCCTTCTCATCCAATGTTCTCTCTGCTCTGCACACCCTTTATTAATCTCAGCACTTAGCTATGTTAAAATACCTTTTCTAGTGTGAGAAATGATTAATATTCTTGGGTGTGTTTTAATTGCATCATACAAGGATGGGATCATGTGATTCCCATTAACATTTACGGGAGTTGTATAACTAAATCCCTGTGCAACACAATGCAAAAAATGTACCCTTCTATCTTATTTCCTGTGTTGGACTGTTGTATGTCATGTAGTTGCATTAGACACAATGTGTTAAAAGAAATGCAGAAGTACCACTTTCTTCTTTCTTCCTCTCTTTCCCTGCCACTAGAAATTACCCCTTTTTAACAGGGCAAATTCTTCCTTGTCAGTACTTATTATGCCACAGTGAGGATGTGAGTTTGGAGTATAGAAGGCTGTTTCTTGCAGTTCCCTGATGCTGTCATATTTCCAGGACTTGTGCAACTTGGATGTTATCCCAGCAACTGCCATGTAGCTCCACAGATAATGGATTAAGTTTAATTCAGTGGCCCTACATAATGGAAGGAGGTCAAGGTTTTCACTTCATTTTGGTTCTCGATTTGAAGCCACCCAGGTTGACAGTAGCCAGAATCATTACTAATTTGCAATTGCTTGTGGAAAAAAAAATCCCAATATTCTTAATAGAGCTCCAAGTGGACAGGTGTCCACGTGGCAATTAGCAGTGAAGGAATAAATAGGGCCATTGCAAAGAAGCCAGAGAAGAAAAAGATCCTTGGTGCTAAGCAGACCTCTGACCCAAGGTCATGATTGCCCACGGTAAATGGTGAAAGAAAAATACTTTTGTATTGTAAAGAAGGTTTTAGTGTCATTGCATAGGCAACCCTGATATTATGGCTAAATTAGATTCTCTTGCTGGTGCAATTACAGGCTTTCAGAGACTGTCACTTTATTATTTGTATATTGCAAAGAGAATGGGTAAATAGCATTTATTCCTTCTCATTATAAGAGTCAGATTGGTCTCACTGTGATTTCTCCATTTCTTATTAGCTAATTGCACACTGTACTGTGCCAAAAGAAACAGTTTTGTCCACTGCATAAAGAATATTCCTATTTCTCATCTACATAAACTATAACTTGCCTTCTGATTCAATGGCTTAGCAGTCATCTGCTATTAAATGCTGAGTCATTTGATTGCTGTTTCTGCAGTCTTTTGCTGACTCCAGTGATGCTTCAGCTCTTTGCTTCCTGGTCAAAATAAAGACCCGAATCAGAAGTGGCAGCAGCCAGTTAAGTACCATGACTATATTTTTAAATTAGAGAAGTGCTCACTAAGAACAAGTTCTCACATGTTCTGAAGTCAAAACAAGCTTCAGGGAATTCAGATGCATCTTTTATTTCCACCTGATTTCTCAGGTCTTTTCATGTCTTTTCATATATATGTATGTATATATATATATTTGGGTTAATAACTTTTATCTCAGTGTTGACTTAAGTGGTTGTTATATAAATTATGATCCACATTAAAAATAAGAGAATATTTAAAAAAGGTAATATCAAGATTTAATTCAAAAAAAGCACCTACAATTCATTCGTTAAGGCACAACTGACATAAGACAAAGTGGATCTTGGTCTCTTGAAAATGCAGTTCATAATTTTTAAAGCTTGTAGGGATTTGTCTTTCCTTTGCCAATTAAGATTGGAAGTCTGGTTTACGTAAATCACATACCTTGATATGAGAGTGGAAAAATCCATATTGACAAAATATTCTAAACCTATTGCTCTTTATATTAATTTGACTTAACATTTTGAAGCAATACAGCGTAAAAACTAGGCTAATGCCAAAGAAAGCTTTCCTAGAGTGACAAAAACAAAATGCAAATTCCTGAGTGAATACTTAAACCTAAAAAGGCTATTAGTAAGCCCATCTGCTTGCTTATTCTGCCTAGATTAATGTAAAAGTTGACATAAATAAATTTTATTGTTTAAATTACTTAATGCAATTTCTTTCAAATCCCAACAGAACTATTTACTATCCTGATAATATGTCCCGTTTTCCCTGTGTGTTGCTATAGCCACCATTAATGAACAGGTGTGTATTAAAGTCCTCCTTCAAATACACAGGAATTCATTATCGCTCTTTAATTTCTGTTGATTTTCTGCAAATAATAATAAATTTTTATGACTGAGATTTTTAGATTTTAAAAAATACCAAACTTTTGACCAACTAGTAGGAGTTCACAGCTCAAAGACAGTTATCAAAATATGCTAGTTCTTCAATACAAGGCTAGCACATAGCACAGCAAGTACTGTATTTCATACATAAAGCGAGTCTTGCCCTCTTGAAGACACTTTTACAATTATTTGGCCGCTATTCAGCTCTGTAATTCAGCAAGCTGTATAAACATTTAGCCATCTGAATTCAACTCTAAATAAATGAGCCTGTACCAGTTCAAAAGTTATCCTTGCCTTTTACTGAGTGCTGCATTTAGTCATATATATAAAAATCTTAAATTTTGGTGGATAGGAAGTAAACCATACTTCCAATCTCCTTATATGAAGTGCATATATTGTAAGCCATTATTAATGTATATTCTTTCTATGATTTCAACTTGAGCTTTTACTGAAAGTAAAAAGCTCTGTCAAGTCTGTTTCCACAAGCCTCAGAACTTAATTTACAAGTCAGTTAATTATTTCAGTGCATTTATTAATCCAGTTGGTCAGAGAAGAATGAAGTATTAATGACTAGGCATTTTATTTGAAACTTCCTCTTTAGCCAGTCTTCATCTTCTATGTGCAATAAATTGCGTTTTATTAAACTAGGGTCTAGTGAGTTAATGGTCATGAATATGAAAGCAATATTTGCTTGTATTTTGTAAGTATTGCTGTAAAATGTCTCAATGATATATCTGGCTGAAGAAGGCTTTTTATGTGAAAAGCAGTAAATTTTCAGCCTTCCGGATTTCCTTTCCAACATGCTGGAAACTGATACTCTTCTCTTTGCCTAAGACCAAAATATGTGTGCTATTAAATATAGTGAGATCAAAAAACATCCTGTAGTTACGTCTTCCATTAACACCTTCACTGAACACAGGTCAGCAGTAGTTATCTTCCTGCTAGAAGAGGGAGATGCTTTTTTGATAATGTTTCCACACTTCAGCAGTTATCTTTTTCCATGTTATGAGGCACTGCTTAGTGTGACTGTGGTTCCTGGAGTCTGACTGCCAAGGAGAATCTGTTCCTATTTGTGTTGAGAAGAGATGGAAAAGATGAAAACTGCCCAGCAGCTCTGAGGGTGTGTTCTGTGAGCACATGGACTTGTTAGAGCACACATGTAAGGTAGTTAGTTTTTGCTAATGCACTTCTGTTTGAAGATGCCTTGTACAGTAGTGCTGCCTTTGTTTTTTCCTTGAAAAAAGATGAAAGAATGAGCATAAGTATAAAATATGGTGACGACTAGTTAGTAGACTTGCTACTTGCGATGCTGCCAGGACTCATCTGCTTATGTTACTGAAATAAATTTGTTACTACAGTTTGTGCTAGCATCAAAGTAGTGAATAAACTACAAGGGAGTGCATTGAATTCTATTACAGCTTAAGTAGCATAAACAGCTTTGTTAACTACTTTGTTGCTAGATGCACATATCTATGCTTCATTGCAGGACCCCCAAAACAACTAACTAAATTATTAAATAAATACAAAGGCCACACCTGCACAATGAATGACAGTTTACTCCTCTTCTTGGGTAGTCTGCTTCAGAGAACATTGAATGTAGCCCTGCTGTGCCATTACCCCTAGTTGGCTTGGTACCCAAGCCACTTCACTGCACATCTAGCTTGGGCTGACAGTACTGCAAACTTCAAAGGAAACAGGTAGGATGTGGCCACCAGAAAACACTAAATTTGTTTTTCCAAACACAGACTAACTTTCAAAAGCCAGAGCTTTTGCCATACCAAAAATTAATTATGTCGTCACATAACTAATCTGAAAACACTTAGCATTTAACTCACTGCAGTAATCTTTCCCTGTGGAAAAAATAAATAAATAAATAAATAAGAAATGTGTGTCTTTAACAAAACAAGTGACTCTTAACACAACTGGGATGTTTCAATTTATTGTATGGTAGGGGTTATTTAGCTCAAAAAAGAAGGGAAAAAAAGGAGAACTGTGTGCACCAGAAGGAAAGGTGCTTTATTTAACATTCCTGTAATACCCAGTAGAGTTATCTGCTGAACCCCCAAACTACCTCCTCTCAACCTGAGCTTTTCAGCCAGCTTTTCAACCTGGCTACAAGAAGAAGAACATCCAAATGAGCATGGCAAATGCACTTCACACAGATTCCATGCTAGATATTTAGCAATGGTCTAGAAATGCTCAAAATTATTGCTTTTTTTTTAAAAAAAAAAGAAGTTTTTTGCTTTATCTGACAGAGATTAGCAAAGATAGCTGAGATAGAAGCAACTATGCCCTCAAAATGGGTTTTATTTATCTTTTACTGCTAGATAACCACTTAAGCTCTCAGAGTTGATGAAGGTGGTAGATAAGCAGATGGGGTTAACATAACTTCAAGGAGATCCTGAGGCAGATGCTCTCTTTGTATTTACCCACACTAAATTTAACATCTATAAAACACTATCATAGACAACATTGGCTTCAGTCAAGCTCTTCACAAAACATAGATCGGTTTCCTTATGTAATGTCTCTCTCCTAAAAGTGACAGATGCCTCTGTAAAACCTATTTCACTTCTGCAGTGTTAAAAATAAGAGTGATCTGGGGCTTTGTGTGGCTGCCTCCTAAGTCCGATGTTGCTTCCTACCAGTGAGGCAGGACAGCCACATCTCTTCTGACTTTTATTAGCACAAATGAAGTTAACTGGAAGGTTTGATCTCTCTAAAGCAGTGTGTGCATATTTAGTAACACAAATGATTTAGAGCTATTGTTAAATCCCTTGAAGCATGCAAATTTTTGTTAAGCTTGATTAGTATTTGTTAGTTCCATATGTTCAAAATCTTCTCATTTTAGGCCGTCTGTTGTTCAGTAAGGAATTAATTTCCAATTTAATATTTCTACCTTCAGTGTGTCCTTTACAGGTGCAGTCCTACAATAAGATAGTATCAGTGATTGTTAGAGAAAATAAGTTGTACTGTGCATATTAAAATACAGGTTCATTTTAAAGATTATTTGTTACAAAGCAAATGGAGTACTATAAAAAGTAGTTCTGTGGCATTTACACACATATTTTAAGTAGTATTCCCAAGCTTTCATAAATTACATCTGGAGGACTTATCACTTAAGAGCTCGCAATGTCTATGAGCAGCAATTTCTCTCTCTTAGCACAAAGCTTGTCTCAAATCTCCAGTTATGTGAGCAGTACATCTTAGAAAACTTCTGCTTTGAATTTTAGCCACTATTGTTGCAAACAATCTCTCCAAAAACAATCTTTAAATGAAAAATTTAAAGATTTATTCAAATTTCATCTATTCTCACTGTTACTGAGCATGTGAAGTTAGCAACCTATGTTAGCAAAACTAGTGGGTAATTTTAAGAACTCGAACCCTAATTAACAGGAAGCTTTGCATTTCTGCTTCTCTCGGTGTAGAATCCAAGTCTTTACATTGCTGGAGAATCCAGCTTGCTTGGTATCCAGTCCTGTAGTCATTTACAAGAAATATGTAGCTCAGGAATTTGGGTATTATCATGTGCTAACTGCAATTAGCAGCTTTGGAAAGAAGTTTCTTTCTTTTATGATTAACCTGTTCATTGGTAGCAAGGCTTTGTACCAGTTCATGCTATGCAATAGAATTATCATTCCTCTAACCAATATTGAGAGCAGACCTAGGTTTTTTGGCTATAGGCTTAATGAAACCAATACAGAACTAATTGTGGGAAGGAATTCTGCTATTTGCATTTTTGTTTAATCAATGACTGGATAAATGTTTCTGTCTATTGGACCAATATACTTTTTTTTTTGACAGAAACTTTCTTATTCAGTCCACAGTTGCAAAATGATTAACTGAAAGGTTAGAACAATGGCCAGATTTGCATGAGCTTATAAATGTCAGAGGTAGGTCCAGTCTGGGTTGCCATTTGAAGTTATTTTCTATGGGATTTTTGGGTGTTAAATATCTGCATTTTCCACACACGAGGGGTCTTGGGTTGATTGGTTTCCTTGGTAACAGCTCTTTGCTCTGATTGCATAAGCACACTGGAGTGGTGCAGAACAGATTACTACAGAGACACACTGGAATTTGATGTAATGGGATGTTGTCTGAGCTGTTACTGAGTTCTTAATTCCATTATCCTTTATGTTATTCTCATTAATACTGCATTGTAGTGAAATAAAAAGTAGCTTACTTAAGATTAATCAAATTTTCTTGAACATGTTAGCTGTTGCTTTCTGAAAGAAAAATTTTAAATGAATGAAGTTAACCTCACAAAACAGAATAAAATGTGCTGTCATGACTAGTGCAGAAGAACACTTAATTCTTGGCAAATTAGTTTGCAAGATAAAAATATTTATACAGCTTAAATTTATGGTGATGGATTGTCTCAGTCATTCGCTCTTAGTCCACAGAAGAGCTCCCTTGTGTAGTTTTGGCATATACTCCATGTCCATCTCTGAGAGTGTTCAGAATATGTGTATTTTAATAGAAGTTGTGTTATTTTGGAGATTATGATTGAATATAAAATGGTAGAGAGTTATGTCAATCAAGTGAGATATAAACATGGCAATGAAATTTTTGAAATGGGTGAATTTAAAACTAAAAGGCATTAGCTGCAAAAATTAGAAAAAATTGCATGGGCATGTCAACTGCCACATGCCAGGCTGCTGAACTGGAGGCTTTTAAGTTGTCTGGAGTTTTGTCAAGCTTATCAGATACAATCCCCAGCATTACCCTGATGCTGAAATAAAATAATCTGTGATCAGTCCTAGAATATCTGGCTGTGGAAATGTGTAAGGATGTGCTTGCAGTAGCTGGTGTGGCACTCTGGAGTGAAACTGGCTGAAGTGCTCATGCCCATGCTGCCAGAATTTGCCTTGACCAGCTTTTTTTTGACCAGCTCACTAAAAATTCAAGTGGGTTAGGTACACTCTGTGTCATGGCTTTGAGGCTTTTTATGTCCAAAAGAGGAGTGGTTGCATGCCCTGACATCTCTTTATGGCCAAGAGAATAATGTGCCTTCCCAAAGTAAATGAGAACAGCTGTGGGGATTGCTTTGGAAACATGCCACTGGCTGAGCCAAAACCCCAAAGGAAGGACACCCTGAACATCACCCAGAGCCCCAGGAATGTGGTCATTTTAATTTTTATAGATCACTTGGCCAAAGGACATCTGAAAGCTGAACTGACCAGAAAGAAAACCTTCGAGCACAGAGGAAGGGAAACCTCTCTAACTGATAAAGGGAGTGCATACCTTTGAAGAGAAGCAGATCCTTATGTATTTTCCTTATTTTCTTCACCTTTTTTTTGAGTATAATTAGGGTTAATGAGAGCCATGGGTGAGATCTGGGACTGGTCCTCTTATTATTCCCTTTAGAGTGAAAGGACACTTTCTCATTCCTCCGTGTAGCCATTTTACCTCATCCATGGTCTGATAATTACAGTAGATGCTTGTGTAAGGCAGCAGAGCTGCCTTTTCTTTTCCTGTGACATTGAGAATGTCAGCTCCTTTCAAGCTGTTCACGCTTTGAGGCCTCTGAAACCCAGGAATACATCTGTTTTTTGTTTTGCTTTTGAGGAAATTCCACTCCTTCTAGCCCAATTCCTTCAAAGACGCTCTCCAAGGGGGGTTTTCTGAAGTATCTCATTATTATGGGATGCTTCCACTTAACTACGTCTTTCTAGCAAGGGACCTTCCCTTATTCCTGGCTAGATAGAGACATGACACAACCTTGGTCAATTCTATGTACCCAGAAGTATTCAGTAAAACAGCAATTTCATTAGCACAGACATGATGTGTAAGCAATACCAAGGCAGCCATACAATCCCTGTCATGTAGATGATCCTGAAAATCCCTCAGGTTAAATACTGAAATGGCTACTTCTAGTCAACTTCAGAGACCAAGACAGAGTATTATCAATATATAGGATAATGTCAGCGTATTAAAAGTACATGTAAGAAGCTCTCTCAGCACTGAGTTTATTCAGAAAGTTTATTTGCAACTTGATATATCTCTCCTGAAGCTCTTTCTTGTTGCAGTTGTTAAAACAAGGTTGGATTTGCCCTGGATGAGTTTTGTGACCCTGTTGGTGGAACAGCCCATAAACAGCCATACTTCACAACTCAGCTGGAAACAAACTGTACCTTAGGGGCAAGAAATGAGCTGTGGGCAGAGAGAATCACTTAAACCCTCTTTATCATGCTAAGAAATGTGAAAATGCCTATGTAGAAAAGAAATGTTGACTTCCACATAAAAACACTCTGTAGAAGCAAGAGGCTGAACTGACACTAGCTGTCTGCTTTCATATGAAAGATAATGGAATTATATTTTGTGATCCAGCTCAGGTTGTGTGGTATTCAGAGAGGAGCTTTCTCTTTAGGACAATATATATTTCAGGCTGCTAAGATGTTACTTAAATCCGAGTTCATAGAATCATCATAGAATCACAGAATGCTTTTGGGTTGGAAGGGACCTTAAACTCATCTAGTTCAAACCCCACCATTACGGTCAGGGACACCTTTCTCTAGGCCAGAGCTCCATCCAACCAGGCCTTGAACACTTCCAGGTATGGGGCAAATTTTCTAGGCAACATGTTCCTCACCACTCTTACAGTAAATAATTTTTTCCCAATATCTAACCTAAACTCTCTCTCTTTTAGTTTTAATACATTTCCACAGGGTTTTCCCCCTTGTACTTCCATACATAGTTCATGTTGTTGATTTAGCCTGAACCTTCTTGAGAAGAGACTCTTCATGCAGGGACTGTCTTGTGAGAACCCTGGTTTTGGCTGGTATTTTTTGGTGAAGATGTTACAAATAAATAGAGACATTGTACATGAGGAGGGGTTGGAAAAGTTGACTTTGAAAAGTGTTCACAAATGATAAACTGTATTCAGAATTAAAAAATGTTCAGCTTATAAATATTATTACTATTTAGTATTGGCTATTGTCCATTGTAGTTAAGGTGATGCAGTATCTGATGTTAAAATAACCCAATTTTTGGGGAGGTCGCAGCTCAGTCAGAAAGTTCAACTTTTCATGAGTATCAATTTTTCTGGAAAAATCAAATGGCAGTTACAACTTTTTGCAGCGTACCCCTTTCATGCTGCCCATTGTCACTTCAGGCTGGTACTCTTGCATAGACCAACACAAATCCAAATCAGCAACAAGTCCGTGGACTTAGATCTGCTTGCAACTTGTGAGAGAGTGGATTTAGTGTATATCTGCCAGGAGAGGATTGGGAGCCTTAAGCTGCCTGGAAGCCATGGGCTGTGCAGTTGTGCTGCTGAAAGGCAGATGGCCTGTACAACATGCCATAACTCTGCCTTTTCTTCCCCTGTCCAGTGCAGGGGAGACACAGGCCTTGAAGCTGGAGGCTGCAGAAAAAGCAGGGGAAATGCGTTGTTCATCTGAATTCTTCCTCTTCTTTCTTGGTTATCAAATTTTACACCCAAATTTTATCCCAAATTTTACTGAGCATGAGGGGTGGAACCCAACCTCTTTCTATTCCAAATGGAGTTTAAATATCTTGAAAGACATCACATATTCCTGATTTTTTTTCCTTTGTAACAATTTTGTAAAAATGAATATTAACAAGGTTCATGTGAAAGGTCAGAGTTAGGAAGGGAAAGAATGGGTAACCCACAGGAAGGAGGGGGTTAGTTGCTGCAGCAATGAACACTGCAAGTTCACTGTGCCTTTTGTTTCTGGGTGGCAAAACACGTTGCATAAAATACAGCCTCTTCACAGGCAATACCAAGGTTTCTCTGAAGGATTCTGAGAGGATTAAATAGCCTATTCAGACATCTTGATGTCAGAAAAAATATAATGGCATAAAGAATATAAGAGCAAATTGCACATTTTAGCTGTTAGACATACTTAAAATGGGAGACGGTTATGTCTGTAGCAGTGAAATGTACCTGAAAAGTTATTTGTCAAGTCCCTTCTAGAACCAGCAAGGTTGGCTATAAGGACTATTATTTGACACAAACCGCTGAATAAAAAGTCTACTATATAAGGATATGAAATCTGCTTGCACCCAAGGTTCCTGAATGATAAATTGCATCAATAATATCACATTACATACTTGATACAGTATGTGACTAAGAATAAAGATATTTGAACAAATATTATTGTAGCTTGATAGAGAAATGTAACACTGACTTTACTTCATAAACACATTATGTGTCCATTAAGCGTTCATCAGAATAGATTTTAATACTTCAAAAGAACACCTTTGTGTTTAAAATGTCTGTCAATACTAAAAATTGACTTTTGAAATTAAACAGAATCCGGTTATAGCTGCTGTCACTCATGACTTCCAAATCAACATTAGTCATTCTATAGTTAAAAGTTTTACCCTATGAAGTATGTACAGAATAAAATTGTGTAGTCTAACCACCTTCAAAGAGATTTCTCATTAGAGAGCTCCCTAAAACAAGGATTCTTCATCAAACTTTACCATTCTCTATTTATCTATGCTAGCACAAACAAGCTCTGATGATAAGCCAAGGACAGTTCCATTATTCAGTTGATGTATATATTACATTTCATCTATATTTAGGTGTTATTGTGGGTGGACCTTGGCTAGTTGCTATGTGCCCACCGAGCTGCTTCCTCACTTCTCTTCCTCAATGGGACAGAGGGAAAAAATAGGATAAAAAACACATGGGTTGAGATAAAGGCAATTTAGTGAAGATTTAATCTCAGCTTTCCATCAGCAGATGATTCCACCTAAGATCTTGTACATGTAGTGATTCCTTCAGAAGACAAACACCTTAATAGTTAATGCCCCTGCTCCTCCTCCTTTCTCTGAGCTCTTATTGCTGAACATCATGTCACATGGTATGGCCCCCTTGATCAGCATGGGTCAGCTGCCCTGGCTGTGTCCCCTCTCAACCCCTTGTCCCCCCAGCCTGCTGGAGGAGGGGAGCAGAATGTTGGAGAGACACTGCTGGTGCGGTGCCAGTGCTGCTCAGCAGCACCAGGACACTGCTGTGCTACCAACACTTTTCAGCTGCCAAGGCAAAGCACAGCCCTGAAGGACTGCTGTGGGGAGGCTGGCTCCATCCTAGACAGACCCAGTACAATTACACTAAGCTGGGCTGCAGCTGAGCTTTGCTTGCTGTAGCCGGGCTGGCTCTGCAGTGTAGACACGATTAAAAATGATTTTGTAGTTAAAGAAAGGAATGGTATAAAGAAATATATATTGGTATAAACATCAGCATCTGCTCCTACAAAATCTCCATATATTCCCTCTGCTTTTCTTACTATGATAGGGACAATATTTTTCTGTCCCTGTGCTTTAATTACCAGGTTAGATGACAGACTGGATGGCGCAGGACCTGACTTTTAGTATGATGCTACACACACAGAAGCACTATAGGGTGATGCTCCTGTAGCATGTTGTAGCAAAACTCATCTTCCCTAATGTGCTTAATTACATCAAAATAATAATTTACAGTTCTGAATAAAGTGTTTGAATAAAATGTTGATTAACAATGTGCCATTTTCATTTTTAATCTACAGGTTGACCTTTTCTTGCCCTTGTGCCTCATCCCAGTCTCTGTCCCCCAATTTCCTTGGCTGAACCATATTGGTTTCTGAAAATATAACTGTATAAATGCAAACTACTGGCAAATACAGCTTCACAGCTACAAGCAATTTTTCAGGCTAGTTTTACCTGTAATATTTACATTCAGACTTGCATGCAATATCAATTCAACTTTCTTAACTGCAAAAATCTTTTATTTAAAAGCCCTAGATACCTCAAAGTGAAGGCACAACAAACTTTTTATACTTGCCTATTGTCAATAGTGATTTTAAAAGACTTTAATCCACTAAAAGGAAAGAAACAGCCCCTTTTTTATTAAATATGGAGTAAAAGTGATTGTGGTCTCAGTGATTTGTATGGCTTTTGACCTAAAAACATGAGGTTATTCTAAAATACAAGTTGGAGAAGAAAGCTACTTCTACATTATTTTTCCCATTGACTTTTAAAAAGCCTCTGCTGCTTTTATTGCAAATTGTTTGAAGGGAGCCATAGGAATTTTTTAAAAATCCAGATTTCAAAGCTAGTATAGTCACAGAACCACATGAGACATTTTAGTGCTGACAGTAATCAGAAAGAATCATCTTTAATGCTGATTCCAAAGATGGTAGGAAAAAATGTTTTTCTTTAAGGGAAGAATATAATTTGATAAAACATGCTGGTAATATGAGTTGTTTCCCTTAATATTGTTAAAAGCAGATTACAGTACTGCAACTGAAAATTTTGCAGCTGTCTTCCCTCTGAATTGACAGAGGGGTAAGGACAGCTAGGACTGCTGACCAAACAGAAATGCAATTGTGGCTCCTAAACTTTTGTAACTTTGAGTGGAAGCATGGGCTGTAGGATGTATCAGAGAAGCATTCCCACCCAAGGAATCATTTGTCTCTCATAATACCAATAATGCAAGTATATTTCCAAAAAGATAAAGTGTCATTTTTAGACTAGTGAGATTTTTTAAAAATAGAAATAAATAAATGTAAAGTTTAGTGATTAGTACACTAGTGTTTTCTTACTCATTCCTGACCAGGGGCTCAAACCAATAACTTTGGCTTGGGTAGAATATACTGGAAAAGATATTGTTTGCAAAACTCTAGATCCAGAATATTCGCTTGGCCAGATATGCAATAACTTTCTCCCCCTGGTCATAAGGATTGATATATATCTATTTTTTTAATCAACCAACTGACAGCTTTCATATCAGGGACAGCAAAAAATGGTGGAGAAAGCATCATACTTTTGTGGATTTTTATATTTTTAAAAATGTACTGCAGTCTATTGCCAGCAGTGTTTACTTTTGAATGAATGGCAGTGAACCTCCATGCAGGTGCTGCTCGAGATCTTTCACGATTCTACTGTGGCTTCTCAGGGCTACAGCAGCACCATGGGCACCCCATGGTCACAGGAATTTGTGAGGTCCTGCTCTTAGTTATACAGTGCTTATACAATGCTAGAATGATGATTAGGTGACTGCTGAGGTAGGATTTTTGTGGTTACTAAGGACATTTTAATAGAAAATTATTATTGTTTGAAGCCACATATACAAGTTTGAATTGTGTTACTCCTGAGCGGGAGCTGTCCCTGGATTTTTTTGTGTTGATCATAATAAAGAAGTAAACAGAGTTTTACTGTGTGGATTCTGTGAAATCACCCAAAATTTTCTATGGAGTGAGTAAAAGATATGAGAATTCATTATTAATTTATTGTTCATTAATTAATATATTATTAAATATTATAATAATACATTACGCAACATTATTATTGCTAAAATTTATTATTTATGAATTAATATATTAGAGCTCCTAATATAGCTCTTGCAGTCTACAATGCATCCATTTGAATTGTGGATAAATAGGGTTTGTTGTGCCTTTTCTGAGGTATATCACAATATTTTCATTCTATACATTGGGTTGGTGCATAAAGGAGAAAAACTTACTTTTTGGATAAAATATGGTATATTTTAAAATGTAATTTTTAAAGCAAAAATGTGTTTGAAAAAGTTATGCTGAAATTGCAATTATTTTTAGTTTTGAAATGCCCTTAATTATTTTTTTTTTTAAATAAAATTCTCTTTTTTTTTGCTTCAGAAGCTGGATTTGGGTAAGGAATGGATTTCAGCAAGAAGTGTGTAGAGAGAATATGAGCAAATTAAATAGAAAGCATTTCTATACTGTTTACAGTTCCATTTCTTTACTCTGTGTGTTGTTTTGGAGGACTTTTCTTGTTGAACTGTATTTTATTCTTAATTAGATATTGACTTCCTTAAAAGAAGTGGACATGAAAATTTTGCCTATTAGGTCTATCACCATTTCTTCTTAAATTTGCATACTAAATAATGCCATAGAAAACATGTCAACGTTTTCTAGTTAGCAGCAAATGATGATCAATGGTTCTATAATAATTAGTATGGCTGACAGTCAATCAAAGTGATGAAAATAAAAAGCTCTGATCAAAAGACCTTTTCTTCTGTGCACTGTAAATTAGCATAAACATAGCTATCCCTTCATAATGCCAGTCAATCAGAAAACACTGCTTTGGCATGAGAAGAATTCTTATGTGGTTAAAGGACAACCAATTTAAGCCACTGCTATATTATTTTTTTTTTCTTATTTCTTGAATTTAGATAACTAATAATAAAAAACCTGATCTTTGGGTGAGGAAGTTTGCATTGCTTTTTTTTTAATGGCTGCAAAAGTAAATTGGCTGAACAATTATTTATGAACCGACCGAAGTTAGTGAGGTCTTAGGAGCCAAATGACTCCCTGCTTCTATCCCAGGATGTCTGGGAAACTGGAAATGGAGCTTTGACAGATCCCATAGACAACATATTTTTACCTTGCAACCAGGTCTGTTTTCAGCGTAGCACCTGTGACTTGTATTTATATAACTTCACTGCTATTAGTGGGACGACTCATGATATTTCACGATTATAAGCCGCACCTTTTTCATTGAAGAATCCAGCCTATCCCAGT
>VRYO01001463.1:38282159-38412752 GCA_009812075.1 Sialia sialis | reverse complement strand
GGGAGGTGCGGCTTATAATCAGGTGTGACTTATAAATGTGAAATTACTGTACTCACATGCTAGAGTCCTGCTGTCTAACAATAGTTGGACGCTGTATAACAATAATACAGAAAAAATACTGAAGAGAAACCCTTATTAAAAGATCCACCTTGGTAGGGATGTTACTTTTAAGACTGAGGGTATGGATCTTTTATGAGCAGTCCTCATTTGGGACATTTGTGTCTCTAAGGATTAGAATTAGGCCCTTAAGAGCTAAGAACACTAAGCATGGTCAAAGAGCTGTTTTACCAGACCTCTATGCAGTGCATCCCAGCCCATCCCATAATTAAGGTACTGCAATACACAGAGAGATGCACAAATGTTTAAAGAATAATCCCCATTTCTGAATACCAAAGTATTTGTTTCACTTTCATAATTATTAGTTGCTGATAACATGCGCTACCAAATATATAAGTAACTCCACCTCTTTCATTCCCAACTTTTTTAGCCATTAAATATTGTAGTTGGGCTTTTAATAAAATACCTGTACTCCACTGTGGGTATTTGGTACTTGAAGGCTGAACTTAGCAGCAGTGAAGTCCTGTTCTAAAATGTCAGGTGTCAGTTATGAGTGAAGTAAGAAAATATGGCTGTGTCCTGGACAACTGCCGTTCATTAACTACATACTTTGCTGTATTTTCACATTAGGGTTGGAGCTACATAAGCAACAATAGCATTCAAATTGGTTTTTAAATATATTTTATTTAGAAGTTATGTGGCCAGTTATGGTCAGGTTTTCATTTAATTTCTTTGCTTCTTTTTGCTTATCTTCAGTTTATCTTTTTTTCCTTTTTCTTGCTTGAAACTGGTGTGTAACTAAGTAGATAATGAGCAGGTAAGCTAAATTTTTTTTCCTCTTAACGAATACCCTGCAAGCTTTGAACTTTTCTTTATGTCAATGAATGTATGGGGAGTACAGATCATATAAGCTCTGGACTTCTTTATGTCATTGTAGTCAATTGGCTTGATTCCTGAAAGTTGTGGAAATGGTTTACAAAGCAGAGGAGAAATCATTTTATCCTCTGAAAATTATTTCAGAAGCGTAAGCGTAATTTACCAGCAATTAAAACCCCCCAAAATGTAAACTGAATTGCTCTTCTCTTGGGA
Source organism: Sialia sialis (assembly GCA_009812075.1). Lineage (NCBI taxonomy): Eukaryota > Metazoa > Chordata > Aves > Passeriformes > Turdidae > Sialia > Sialia sialis. The sequence continues at coordinate 38,411,606 of VRYO01001463.1, read as the reverse complement.
TTCCTAACACCATTTAATTTGTGTTTGTTTTATCTTTTGGCATTTTATCTTCTTATAAGCCTTCAAGGGAGAATGGAGTATTAGATTTCTATTTAAAGGAAAGGACAAATAGAAGTAGAGTAAGTACACTCTAATGGCCAAAATTATTCAAGATTTTTGGCTTCAGCAGCATGGAAACAAACATCTGTATTTACTGTGTTGGAGAGGTTTGTTTGTTTTACAAAAGCATTTGCCAGAGATTTATTTACAGGTAATATTTATTTACTATCTCTTCTCCATTTGAGTAGATACAAATTTCCTTAGGTTATTTATTTGTGGAACACCAGCTGTGTCGCTCTACTTCCGAGTCATCTTTCTATATTTCTGTATTCTGATACTTTGAATATTTCCTTAATGGAGAAGCTGACATTTGCCTTACACTCTTCATTGTTGTTCATTTATCAGGTCTCCCATGCGTTACCCACAGTTTGTTGACTTGGTCATCCAAGGAAAAGTAAATAACCAAAATACTACCAAAATTACCACTAAAAAAAGCCAGATAAAACCAGAATTGCTTTTTTAAGATTCTGTTGCCTTTTTCTCAATTAACACATCTCTTAACTGACTTTCTATTATTCTATCCAAATTTCTAATTATAAAATTAGAGAAAAATGCTCTCTGAGCTACTGATTTTATTTTGCATGAGTTTTTTTTTTTTTCACCAAGATACTTCTGGAAATACACTAGAGGAGCACAGTCTCAGCTTGAAAGTGATTGCAGTGCTATTAGTTTAGAGGGCTTTGCACTTTGTTGTACATTCTTTACGCTTTTGTTGTCTTCAGGTCTGCTTTTTATACATCAAAGTCACAGAGATTATTCTGTCTTCTGTTTAAACTGTCTTCTCTTTCTTTAGAGACATATTCTGAAGGGAAGACTTGGAAGACTGAAACAAGGTCATTAAAGCCCCTAGTCTGCAAATATTTGCTTGGCATCCATCTAGAAGTTGCTCTGTTTTCTCCCAATGGTAGGAGGAAGCATTTCCATAAATGTTCAGCTGGGGTTTCCAGCCTGAACTCCCTTCAACACACTCCATGCTGATGGTATCTGACTTAGGGCTTGCTTCATTAAACATTAGCTGGAAGTCTAAATATAGATAATTTCTTGGCCCCAAATATATGTTCTATATATGTGAAGTGTGCTGGTAGGTTAGTGCTTTGCAAGCACATGCGCTTTAAAATGTAATTTTAAATTAAAATGCAGTGTAAAGCTCACAGGCTAGAAACTCCCTCTGCTTTTGTGGCATACCTCATAAGATCCTTCTGTATGGTTTCCTGCACACTCACATGAAATCCAGAGGTGTATGGGCATCTCCTGTGTGCACCTTCTATCCAGGTGGAGGGAGTGAATCCTCCACCCCACCCACAGTAAGGAGCTGCCCTGGGTGTGTGAATGGGAGCAGACTTGTACAGATGCACTGTTTCAGTTTGTTGGATTGTTGGGTTTGAATCTGAGCTCTTGCTTGGATTATGTTCAAAATACAACCAGAATTAAATTTTTGCGCCTTTGAGAAAATTTACATAAAATGGTGCCTATTTATTGGCTCGATCAGTATGCTTATCTTTGAAAGGGCTCATATGGCTACTTAGGGCCTGGAATTAGAAAAAAAAATCTGCCCAAACAGAATAGCATTTGGGATTTTGGTGTGTTTCCCCAAGTGACTACACCAGTTCAGTGATATTGCTTAATGTGTTTTTCTCAAAAGAGGAACAAAACTAATTGCTGAGACCTTTCTGTCCTAGGGGATGTGTCACGGACAGAGAAAAATATTCTTCACAGCCATTACCTTCTCATAGTTATTTCTTGCCAGACCCTCAAGGATAAGCTGTCACTGTCCGTATACAACAGATTATATAAGATCATCATTTTCCACTCCATATAAGATGTTACCGTGAAAGCTATAGTCTGATATTAAATAAAAATACTTTGTTCTATATTAAGTCTTTCATCCAAAGACATAAAAGCTCTCTCCAGTGTTATTATTCATGTTGAACAGAAGATTAAAATGAGCTGTGCAAGGGTGAGGCAATCTGCCCAAGGTTACAGGGAGTCAGCAGTTGTTATCCCAGTCCAAGACCTCTCCTCAAGTATACGCAAAAGCTGATGTTTTGGTTATGCAATTAAGTGTAGGAAATTTCTCCTTCTTGTGTAGCGTTAAGACAGCAGGAGGAGTTGGGGAGCCTACATGTCAGTAGGGATCAGATTACATGGTGGGGCTTTAATAAGTATCTGCGGTGTAAATCCAGTAGACATGCAAATATAATTGTTGGGCAGGAGTGTAGCTAGGTTTTACAGAATACAAATTAATACAAGACGTAGGTGCAGACAAAATTTTTTCAGTGGTCATTTGTCAAAATTTGCAAAACTTAGGCAAAACTCTTTGCTAATCTAGCTAAAACCTTTTGTGCAAATTTTAGTAAATTCTTTTATTTTCGAGTGGTACTGTCCTCCCTTTGAATGATTATCTGAGGTTTATACTGTGTTTTATGTACTCACCCACTATTTTGGATCACCAAGCTGAAAAGAAAGACCTATTATTTTTAGTGTAGTAACTCAGGAAAAAATAAAAAGACTAAAATTTTACTTTGAAATAACCAAAATAATTGTAGTATATTTTTGACAGATAACTAGTAGATGTATTATACACGATGTAAACAGGTTTATAATATTTAAAGGTATACTTTGAGCAACATTACTAGTATGGTGGAATAATATCTCTGAAGCAAAGATAAAGAATTCTTACAAGCACTGAATATCAATTTGGATGATATTGCCAAGAGCTTTCGGCACCCTTTTTTCTTTGGATTGTATCTTCTGTTCCCATTTCCACTTTTTGCATTAGAGAGCTGACCCCAAAGCCCCTTCCCTTGTGCAGCTCAGGAAATTGCCACAGCCATCACTAGCTATGATGGTTGGCAGAGCCAGGGTAGTCTTGTGCTGTGACCTTCCCTCTTCCCCTGGGTTTTGGGGAATTTTGGCAAGGTCAGGCTTCTCTCTGTGTGTCCCCTCACCCCAGGCAGGCACTGTGCTCAGAAAGGAGGTATCCTCCTCTTCCTACATATAGTTATATACATTAGCTGACTTACCTGAATGGCTGTCTTAATAATTTACAGTGACTTTTGGGGTTTGAGAAATGTATGTCACATAGCATGCTAATCTACTGTATTAATGTGAGTGATAAATTAGGCTTACAGTCTCACTCTACTGGCTGGAAAAAGATCTTTCTCATGCACTCAGTGCATTCCTCTTTACCTAGCCTTTCAAAAAACCTCCATTTAGAACATTTCCATAATTCTGAGGTTTTTAGAGTAGTAGAATTTTAAGACCTCTGCAAAGCTTTTTCACCATCCATCACATGTCCTAAATTTCAAGATAATACATCAATTTTATCATGAAATAATAATCTTAGAACCATAATAGTTGCAAAACACACAGAGATATTTCTGGAGAAGAAAAAATAAAATAAAACTTGTTTTTGATGTTAGAGTGGCTTCTGGCATCTACACAGGTCTGTCTTCTACAATGTTAGTACCTTTACTAATAGCAGATAACAAGGCTCATCAATAGAGGGACTTGAATGCCTGTTATTGCTGTAGAAGTGAAATTGCAGCATTTAGACACTATTGAGATTAAAATTTGCTGAACTACTGCTTAACTTACAGCAGGTAACCAATACATTTACATTCCTGCCATGGAATCCGACTATCCTCCTCCTTAAGATGCTAGCCTTTACTTGTCTGACCTTTTGGAGGATTGTCAGTGCACCCATCTGAGACTTCTGTTTTTCATTATGCTAAAGAAGTTTTAAATAAATAATTATTTTACTGAAGAATCTGACTAGTACAGAAATAAATATCTGCAGTAGTTTTGCAGAGTATGTAGGACAGAGAGAGACAGCTTTTAAAATCCAGTGATGATATTGCTCAGTAGTACCCCTTGTGTTAGCTTAAGTAACTTTTTATGCTCTCACCACCATTGCAGCCTTCATTAGTGTCCTTTGCCAAGCAATCAATACAGCAAGTAATTACAAATCCCAGTGAACTGTGTGAGCCCAGCAAAGCCTGCACCTGCTATTACCCTGCTCATTTCATTAGACCTCATAGTCTAGCATGTGCTTAAGTGCTCATGTCAGGCTTCGTGGACTTGAGAAGGTTTCCTCTTTTGCTTCCCATTTTCCTTTGGTGACTTTGTTTTTACAGCCTGTGGACTCATGGGGTCAGGAATCACCACATAGGGTGTGTGGAGAGTGGCCCAAATACTTGAAGAAGGACAGCTGTGTGAGTTAGGAGATTAGAGTCCTGCTAATGCAGTTAGAGTGCACACACTCAGATCAGGTTCAATCATTTAGCTTTGGTTCAGTGCCTCTGGGTGGTTCTGCCCTGCTTTGGCTTTCCAGTGTTCATCTGACTATCATAGAATAGTCTATCAGATGTGATCATGATGTATAACAAAAGGTTAACCTAGCATACATTGAGCAGGTATGATTTGTAGGATTTTTAAAAATAATGTGGTTCAATGCAAGATGAACGCACAATGATGTTTTAAATTACCAGGACTTCTAACAAGGGAAATAGATTATTCTGTGTAACACTGTACCTGTAATACAATCTTCTTGCCACATAGGAGCCCAGTCCTGAAAACTGTGCCGAGGAAGATATTTAATGGTGGTCATACACATTAAGGATGAACTATACACAGATATCACTGAAAATAACAGTGTATTAGATCTCATGCTTTTTATTTCTACATTTTCTTACTGGAAAGAAAGAATTATTTATTGTCTATTGATATAATGAGGTTGTACAAGCCAACAGTTATTACCATTCACTACAGTGCATTAGCTGTATACAGGAATAAACCACGAGGCATTTGTCAGCTAGACTATTCCTTGCTTTACAGATTTGAATGCCTTGAACATTTATCTAGAAGTTACCTAAGTGTGCTCCAAGAATCTAATCCCTGAAGGTGAGGTGAAAAGAGCTTTCTGTTAGACGTCATGCAGCCAGAGCTGCAGAATGAAGGGTGACAGCATCATGCGAGAGCCATTCACCCGAACTGTCATTTTACATTTCCAGGAGGAAAAAGATTTAAACATCCACTTTATATGTGTGATTGTTTTCTTATCTTTTTTTCTCTTCTCTCTTGACCCTTCTGGAATATATTTTCTCCACTTTTTCTTTGGGGCAAAGCCTTAGCACCCTGTAGGTTTTCTGTCAGACACTATGGTTTGCACTTGTGACCCAGCTGAGTGAACTGTGAATGTGTGACTAGATAAATGTTTGAATCCTTACTGAATAACAGCTGTTCTCCACTAGTCCAATGCCAGTTACTGAAACAGAATTACTGCAGGTTTGTACTGAAATGTGTTTTGTAAGAAAATTGATCCAAAAATTACCCGTGCCAATAACTTACCTATTCGAATAAAACAAATTATATTAAATCTATTGGCATTTGACTTACATCCCACTAGTCTTTCTCCAGCCAGCAGAGAGGAATGCAATTCAGATTGAGGAGAGAACGCAATTTCAAAAATCTTCTGGAGTTTTCCTTATTTCTTGCCACAAAGCACATTCATGTGGCTGGTGGCGATACCAACTTCTCTCTTTTGGCATTTAATGGTTCACAATTTGGAGAAGAAGCACATACTGCTTTTGAGAGTGTGGGTCCAGAAAAAGGGGCCCTTGACCCTTTCCAACCTGATCTACCCCCTCCATTACAGCTCACCACATCTGGGTCTTTAGTGAGGCAGTCATACTAGATGAACCCTCTCTGGTAGTTTTGAGTTGCAATGTAAATTGTGACACAGCTGCTGTGAGCCTCTCCTCACCATGCAGATATTCTGAATACATATGATGTGACATGGAGCTGCTTTAGAGGATTCTTATCAAAAATGCTTTATCATGTCTTTTAGCACTACTTCTCAAGTTGTGCACAATCAAAAGAAAAATATACTTGCCAATAGCCTATTTTTACAAAGAAAAGTTATTGTAGCATTCAGTCTCTGTTATAGTTTGTAAAATAAAAGCTGAAGTTTATATTTTAGTCACTGGGGGATTCTAAATAAACTGCTTTGACCAAACTAGGGTAACCTGAGTAAATTCTGAAAATGTTTTCCAAGTCAGAGCTTATCCTTGACTATTTACAAAGAACAAAACTGCTTTCTGACTTCAGATACACCATGGTAGATAGACCCAAAGGTGTGCAGTGAAAGAATGAGAAACAATGGATGCAAATCACTGCCAGGCATAAGGAATAGGTTCTTCAGCTTAAAGGCAGTCAAACAGGAGGGTGGGTTGCACAGAGAGCTTGTGAAATCTCCATTTTCAAAGACTTTCATTATGTGACTGGAAAAGACCCTGAGCAACCTGATACAATTTCAAAGTTGCCCCTAGTTAGAAGCAGATGACCTCCATTAGACCTTTTCTACTGACATTATTTTGTAGTTCCATGATTTTGACTTCTAAACGGAATTTTGAATTTCAGCAGATATCTCCATTTAGCTCTCGTTAACAGTGAACACCTCACGTATGCAGGGATGTGCACCATGCTGTGCTTCTGCCTGGCTCATGTGTGCAAGGTCACTTGATGGAGAAGGCTTAGGTTGTAGCAGAGGAAAATTTGGATTCTGCTGGGGTTTCTTCAAGCACAGAGCTGCCAATTCACACTCTGCTGCACTTCAGCATGGCGGGTCCCATCTGCCAGGGCTATGAACCTTTGGAAAACATGAGTTATGGAGCATGACATTCACTGAAGAGCTGTGTCTGGCATATAGGATCCTTAGATGAGCATAGGGAGAATTATTAGCACTATTCTGTAAGCTCAAACCAGGAAGCCATACTCAGCAAGCCAGACTGAGGCACCTGCTCCTCTTGGTGACTGGTACCATGGAGGGAGACTGAAGAAGCAGCAGTGAATGCAGATTGCACAAGCCAGCTTGCTCTGGCTGTGTTTCACACAGAAATATGTTCCCCTCAGCTGATCCCAAATACTTAATTCAGTCACTGGGTTCACTCTGGAGCAGCTCCACATTCTCTGTCAAGGAAGAGTGTCAGGCTGTAAAGTGCTTAGCCCCAGTTACGCTGGTTAAGACATTTAGAAGAGTTCTGCCAGTACAGAAGCTGAACTTATGTAAAGCTTCCATCTGGCACAGAAGTAATGGCATTTTTTTTTCAGAATTTGTACAGATGTTTGGTGTCATCGTGGACTTATTTTCTGCTAAAGTCTCATTGTAGCTAATTCTTATTGTATCCTTACCTAGTCCTCTCTGAAAAGTTAGCTCCAAATATTATTATAGCTCATGAGTAATGTGGGAGGTGGAGAGGATCCACACAGGTATAGTTTATGTCTTTTCTCCTATACTTCCCAATGGCTTTGAAATTCAACAGGGGTATCCATTGCACGTCCTCTTGCATGTGTCCCCTGCTTTTTTCTAGTTAAAAATAGTGATAATTTAATCTCAGAATGTATTCATACTAAGTTGAGATGTTAAATATGTCAATGCATTGTTTTCAGCATTTTGTTCAGAAACATAATCTATGATCCTATATGATATCTGAACCTGTAAATAGATAGATATACATATATAAATATATAATATACCCTTAGGATTACATAAACATTTTCCAAAAAGGTTTTCTTATGTTCAAATATTTTGAAGAAATTTTTGGTTTCATTTGGCTTTCAGAGTGCTGCTATTCATTATAAATCTAAACAAGATATGAGAATCATATATGTTATTATTTTTAGTTTAAACTATAGGTTTTTTCCATGGGATTCTTTGGTCTACCTTAGATTGCAAACTCCTTGGGAGGAAACTATCTTTAGTAATGTCACAAAAAAGCTCTGATGGGACTTTTGATATACTATTCATAATAGGATTAAATAACACCTGTATTTTTTAAATGAGGCTTAGATTGGTGATGGTGGCTTTTTTTGCTTTCTAAAATGATCTTTTCCTCATAAGTCTGCTCTGTGTGTGTATTCAGAGCTAAATTTTAGAATATTCTTTTTAATAAGAGTCATTCTTTTGAAAACCTAATGCTTTCCGTGATGCTGATAGTGATGATGCCTTGCAGGATAACAAGAACACTGGTCTGTCTTGTGTCACGGATAAAGTTATTTAATGAAGTTGTGACTGTCAAAATCTTGCTGATAAATGATCACAATGAAAACAGCTTGCTTTCCAAAACTCCAGACTTTATTTACAGGCTAACAATAACAGCTGTCTCCTCGACTATGATACTCTTCATCTGTGATTACTGAGAAGCAATAAACATGGGCAAGAGGCATCTTTTGAAATATTGTAGGATTCAAAGTATGAGACACATGCTAGAGTTCATTCTGGAACTCTTTACAACTCTGTAAATCAGGTGATGAAATACTGTATGTTTTCAACACAGTGCTGCATGGCTTGCTGAAAACAAACCATGGTAACAAATTCTTCTGAGATTGTTTTTGCTCAGTAGTGAATCTGTTTGTCATTCCCACTATTGCCCAAGGAAAGTAGGACTCTTCTAAAAGACACTGTATGTCTTTAAGTAAAAATTTGATAGGACATTAACTTGGTCCTTCAGGAAGTGTAAAAAAGATTTCTGTTAAGGATGAATGAAAAGAGAATTATTTCAATATTACAGTTGAAGACCTTGCTAATTGGGTAGCACCTTTAATGCTACAGTCCCTTAATCAACTATTTTCTCTTCCCAGAGAAATCAATTTATCCTGTGTTTCACTGTCTCTAAGCATAAAGAGTTAACTAAATACCGGTACTGAAAAGTGAGATTTACCAATAGAAATCTCTAAAGCAAGGTTATGTTTATTAACAAATAACAACAGTCAAAGAATAAGGACATTGGTATAATGGGTGAGTAAGCAAGCTAATCTGTAGTTTTACATGTATTTGGTCTAGCAATTCTTGAAGGCACTCTGCCCCAAGATATCTGTAGTACACTGTTACTAACTTGGGGTTTTTTGGTCTTACTGAATCTTCAGCTGTTTCGATTTGCAATAAAAAGAAGATCCTTGCAGTGGTGGGAAAATGTATCCTATTTCAGTAAGGGACAGACAGCACTCCCCTTTCCTTCTCAATATTATCCCATGTGGTCTGTATAGCTCCATCTTTGAAGAAGGTTAAAATACTGGCTTAAAAAGAGATGGTTCTGCTACCTTCATTTATGGTGACATAAAATTCTTAAAATCAATGTAATAATTGCCTGTATAATCAAGAAAAGATGTCTAGGTCTTGAAGTTGTTTCTGCAGTAACCCTTTAGAAAACAGGATATACTGTGCCCTCTCACTATCTTTAGGTACTCTACCAAGTTCATTTAGGATTAGCTTCTATTTCCAGCCACAGCACTACACTTTCATTTTATCTTGAGATGATGTTTCTCTAAGCAGTGTACTACCTGTGTGCCTCCTAATCTGCCATGTAGCTGTTTGTTTGCTGATTTCTGGTTGAAACTCAGTAGCTGTGTTGATTGGATTCTCGGGTAGCATTGATGTTCTTCAGATAGGAATTTAGAGCACCACGTTACTAGCCTTTGATTTTGCAGTGCTTTCTCTTCTTATTTAGTACATCTTCAGGGTGCAGGTGATCTTCAGGGTATGCAGCCTCTCTGCTTTATCATCTTGTTTTTGAGGAAAGTTTCAGGACTCTTTATAGAAAAACAGAATATTGTTACTGTGGGTTATTTCCTTTATGGATCTTATAACAATGCATTGTTTGTGGTGGCGAACTTATGTGTCTCACATGTGAGAAATATTATTTGCTTCTGGTAATCTAGGTACCATGCTTTGGGATTCTTTTGTGTCCTTCTCGGAAAACTTCTCCAAGAGGAGACATCAAGCCCAATCAAGCCAGTGGTATCTGTCCCTCTCCAGCAATAAAGAAGAATAGCCCTTCATGTTTGTCATTCTAACACTGAAATTTTTATGACAGCATTTCATACTTAAAGATATAACTTTAATTATGTACTGGCGGTAGTTTTGTTTTAGCAATATAGCTAAAGGATTAGATGACAATCAAATTTACTTAAAATCAGTGTGAGCACCATATGCTGGATACTCCAGTTAAGTTAGTGGACTGCCCCTCATTCAGTACTGTTAGAAGGGTTGTGTGGAAAGGATATTTTATTAATGAACATATGCTGGTTTTAACTTCTTCATAGTTTCACAGTTCATAGATTGAAAGGTTAAGTTTCCAGAAACCAGTGTGTCTTTTTTCAGAGAGAAAATCAGACCTTCACATTTCAATGGCCAAGGAAAGGAGCTTCCATAAAGTGTTCCAAATAGGCTGCTGTTTTTAAGAAAATAAACAAGCCCAAACACTAGTTAATTAAACTTCACAGGACGATGCATGTTCATCTGAGAATTTATTCCGGAAGCTGTAGAATGCATTTCCATATTTAAAGGGAGCATTTATCTGTGATATTACAAAGATTCCTAATTTTCTCTTGCCATCTCAGGTAGCACCTAACAGAATGGAACAAAAGGAATATTATTTGGCAATGCAACACCATGAGAATTTTCTGGCATTTGGTACTGTTCAACCTTGTAAAACTTTTTGGTATACATTCAAAGGAGGGTAATAACAGAATTTTGGAACCTCCTTATCATCATATGGTACAGAATACCAATAAGCCTTCCCAGTTTATTGGAATATTAACTTGAATTTTTCTTGTTAGTCTCTAGATTTTGAATGCATGAACTGAAGTTGAACTGCTTTTGATAGTGAACTGTCCAACTCTTCAGTGTCTATTCAGATATTCTTCATATCTCCTGGGTTCCTGTGAGACTTTTTGCCTGAAATTCCTTTTTGCCTTCAGTTTGATGCATATTTCTTTTGCATTGATCTTTATCAATAAGTATTCTGTTTCATCTACTCATCCACAAGAGATTGGTGCTCTGTCTAACTCTTCCTTTGTAAAATTAGGAAATTTGACCTACATAATCCAGGTATCTAAAACTCTTGCACTGACCAATGAACCTCATGAAAGCATGATTCATTTAAAGCAGACACCTATGCAGTGTTCTATCTTTATATTTCAAAAGTTATCTATTTAAAGAAGAGTAATGGAGTTAAATAATTTTAATGTCTGTGATCCTTTATCATAAGACTTCAGTGTGCAAGAAAGGAAAATGTGGAATTTCAGGAAACCAGAATTATTTCCTCATTGGTAATGGGAGAATTATACTTTGTTATGGACCTTACTACTTGCTCAACTTTCAAGTAATCAAACAGCATTGGCGCATTTTAGAACAGTCAGTTTTGGCAGGAAAGTGTTATAGACTGAGTCATCTATTGCTCTTAAATTTATCTTGGAGATAAACTACTTCCTTTGAAACCCTGTGAAACATTCTTGTGAAGTCCTTAGATGATTTAGAAGTAAATTAAATGCTAATCTTCGGAATACTTCTCTTGGAAGATTGATTCAAGTCCTAGCAGAACTTTCATAGCAAAGAAAATTTGTGATTCTGAAATTCTTTAAAGATGATTAAAATTTTGCCACTCATATTGACCAGCTGTGTTAGCTCAAAGAGACAACTCTGACTTCCTCTCCTTTCAGACAGTATTTCAGAGAGAATTGTTTGATCTTGACACAAGAAACAGTGGTGTCTGCCAGACTACATTCACCAAATACCAAGTCACAATGGAAGTATGTGCAATGAACCTTCCCTGAAATTGTCATCTTTCAGGTGAGGTGACAAAATCATTGAGACTTCAGTTGAAAAAATTCCTGCAACATCTATCATACCGAATAAATGTACCATTTTTTGTTTTATTTGTTGTTTTCAATATCGTTATTTTCTAGGTTTTGTTTTATTTTTTTATTTTGAGTACTAGCTGGGGTATTCTTTCTTAAATAGTTAATAGGTGTTAGCAAATCATCTCATACTGAATGATTCTTTTCTGTATCTGTTGGCAAGCTACTGTGAAAGAAGCATCATCTGACTCATCTTGTGGTCCAATAGATAATTCTATTGACTGAATGCTACAAGCAGTGTTTCTTTGTAAAGAGTGTGTAGCCTGGTAAAAGGAAGATTCTCCTTGGGTTCTGCTTGGGTTTCATGAAGGAGAAAAGTGTTTAGGGAGAGGTGAATTTGGCAGATGTGTTCCACCATGTGCCCTTTTAGCTGAGGACAGGTAAAATTTTATAGGCCACCTATTAATAAATCACATTTTTAGAAGGACCATTTTTAGAAGTAGTACATGCAAATTAGATTTTCTGTGTCATACACTAGGACAGGAAGGGCCAGATTCCCCTCCTGTGGCTGACGCTACCAAAGTAGCTGGACTCAGAGCAGTGCCAAATGGACTCACCTCTCTCATTCCACTGGCAAGTGAGGACATGAGTCAGAACAGCCAGTAGATGTCAGTAAACACAAATCTGAATGAGAGGAGTCTGAAAATACTCTGCCTTTTGGGGAGTTTGGCTATTCAGTATTGAAGAGTGATTTACATGGATGGTAAAAGTGTCATCAAGCATCTCATTTATTATTACATTTCTTCTGTATTGGGAGTGTCTATGATAAGAATTTTTTGTTTTCTTTTTTAACCATCTTTTCAAGGGTATTCAGTTTGTGCTGGCAAATTCAATTTAGCAGGTGGGCAAGAGTATTTTTGGACCCTTCCAGCTCAGGATACACTATGATTTTATGATACCAGTGCTTGAATTCAGTGGCTGGGAATGGGGAAGAGGAGCTGCAGCAGTAACTCACAGGAGGTTGCCTCTGCCCAAGCCTGCTCTTCCTTGTTCAGTACCTTCCCTCTACAAAAAAAAACAAAACAACAAAACACTGAGGGAATGAACCATTTTAACCTATGTCACTTTGAGGCACTGATAGGAGTTATAGGAATCTTTGACTCTTAAATTGTTTTCTTTCACACTGAGCACTGAAAGAGTTTACGACCAGTTTCAACCCTGGCGCCGTTCAAAATGCCGTTCAGAGACTCCAGCCTCTAATGCTTTTCTAGTTGCAGAGAGTGAACATCATCAGCAGTTCTTCTGCTGATAAGAGCATTTTAATGACTCTGATTATGAGAAAAATACTTTTCAGAAGGTTTTAAAGAGCAGCTGAAGGAAGCAGCATGGTAATGCATTTGTAGTACTTCCACCACACATTATTAATACACTAGGATAAATGTTGAATTAATTAATAATGGATTCAGGCCCTTCCCACGAGGAGAAAGACTACGCACTCTTTTAAATGGACCCATCAGAGAAAGTAATGATGGTACCTGTCTTTTATACAGCATTGTGTTTTGAGTAGGAACCATGAGTAGGCATCATTCCTGGGCACCTTTTCTGTGAATTCATTCAGTGGTCTCCACCTCAGTAAGAAAAAGAAGATTTTTCAGCCCCTTTTAACTGGGTAGTTGCAGCAAACACTTAGCTTTGAAATGCCTCTGCTGGAAGAGGAAAATTGTGTGTTTCCCATGTCTGAGTTTCATGTTAATCATGAAGATGTTACTTTATAGACTGGTCTCAGCTGAATGTAAAACATAGCTGAGGTTTAAGATGTTATTTAACATACTTCCTCATTGGGAAAATGAAAGCAGTATTGGGTTGGATTTTGGAGGCAGGTAATTCATCTTCAGCAGAGAATGAGGCTTTCTGGATTTTGGTGGCCTGAGATAACAGAATCACAGAATAAACTGAGTTGAAAGGACCCACAAGGATCATCAGTTCCAGCTCCCAGCCCTGCACAGCAGCTCAGTCACACCATATGCTCGAGAGTATTGTTGGTGTAGCACTGAATCAGGTACTTCAACTTAGGAGAGAAACAGGACATCAGCTACAACTCTGCAATGGTGTTTCTGCTAATTAAGCTCTGGGAACTTAATTCTTTTATGTGTTGGGTTTTTGAATTACTGCCCTGAGACATTTCACCCTGTATTATGTACTGCACGTGAAACTTTTATGCTTAATGCAGGTTTCTCAACACTACATTTCTATGTTGGCTATTGAGTGAAGGGGATATGGAGCAATGGTGTGTGACTGAGACTCTGAACAGTGGACTTAGTTCTGTGAACTGTAGGTCGATTTCTCCCGTGATGTTAATTGGAGGGAGACATCCATCCATCCATCCATCCATCCATCCATCCATCCATTTATCCATCTGTGTTAAATGGCAATGGAAATGCAGAGGAAACTCCATTTTTCCTTATTTCTGTTGCTGCTGTCAGCCTTTGAGAAGGTTATTTTAAGTCTACTTAAGATGTGTTTCAGCCACTTCAGGCAAAAGAAGAATGAAATTACTTTTTTATGCAACTTTTGAAGGACTTCACTTCTGATATATGCATCTTTTACCTCCATACACCATCTCAGCTATCTTACTTCTTTTTTTCATACCTGCAACTAAATTAAAGGAAGTCCGAGGTAATTTATTCAAAACAGAACATTATTTAGCTGCTTGCTTAAGGGTCATCAAAAGAAATGGTAAAAAGCATAAAAGCTTCAAATCACACCTTTGCTTTCACATGAATCTTAATCTTTTCTCCCAAGCTTTGAGAAATGCTGTTCAGCTCAGCTGCTTTTACAAACAACCCACAAACCACAGATATTGTGAGTTTTCCTTTGCAGAAGTCTCCCAGGCTTCTGGTGATAGTCCCATTCATCTTCATCACTAGTCTTCCATTTTTCTCTGCCTTCTTCCATAAGGGAAGAAGGAAAAAAAAGTATTTGCTAGAGTAGTTGTAGTCAAGCAACAATTAATATTAATTAGTATTACTAAAATTAATAGCTCCAGGCACCATTCAATGAAAATACTTCATCTCTGATTTTGTTTTGTTTCCTGATATGTTCTTCTATACTAGCCTCCTGATCTTTACAACTACTTGACCACATAAACTGAGGTGCCCATGATGTATTTTTTATGTCTAATATAAGCATTTAAATGATGCACATACTGTTGTCCTTTCTCCTCACTCTGTTTTTCTTCTTGCTGTATCTCTTGCTATTTGATTTGATAGAATTCATGTGCCCTTTGCATATATTTCTGTTAACATATGGTTTCAAAGATTTAAACTGTATAAGCAAATACCTATTTTTGGTCCATCAAGATTTAAGGTGAGAGAAAATCCTGCCCTTAGGTTTTACCATGAGTCACATTAGCCATACTAGAATTGAAATGTGCATGTTGAGTTACATTTATGTGAAAGCAAAGGCAATTATTTTTCTTTTGCTTCTAGATTTTAGCTCATCTTAAAAGGGGAAAAAATGTAAAAAATTATTACCTTTGTGTACATGTATAAGGGTTTTCTATTTACAATGTGTCTTTTGCTTGTAATTTTACAAGAGTCTGGTAGGGAAAAAAAATTAAAAAGGCCAGGAAGTCTCACAAGCAATTTTGTAAGAAGAAATCAAATACAGACTGCAAATTGAGCTCACACAAATGAACACACGTCAGGTAGGATTGTGTTGGATGCACTGCTCTGAGTGAGCTGAATGCAATGCAAATGTCTGTTTTGCTTCTGTATTAGCCCCTGCCAGTCAGACGGAAACGTGTCTTGTTGGGTACCATTAGTTGGGAAGGTGGAATGAATGAACTTGGAACAAGGGTCATCCATTAGAGCTGCTGAAGAGAGTGAGGAGTAGATAAGAGTCTCAAAATGATTGAACGGTGTGTGATTACAGCAGTGGAAAAAACATCCAAGAAGATTACATTTCAGTCCAGGGAGGTCTGAAATAATGTCGCAGCATAAAGAAAAAGTACAGTCTACTAAATGCAGTGAAAGTAACAGAGACTAAATTCACAACAGTGCTTTGTAAATTATACACATAACTAAACCAGCAAGCTAGCTTTTTATGTTTGGAAAAATAAGTGTACCTGAAGATTTGAAAGTGGCAAGTCGAAGGAATGCCTATCAGTTTCTGAGTTTCCCTATAAATTACACACTTTTTATTTCTATTCTTTATTCTCTTTTTCCTGAAATTGGTATTCTAATGGTAGCACTGCAAATGGAAAAAAGAATTCTCTGCCTTTTGTTCAGGCATGAGGAAGTTGAAATCACTTCAGTATTTCAGCCAAATGCAACCTTTCTTCAAACATGAGGGCATATTGTATATACATTTTGCAACTATTACAAAGAAGTCAACTTAAGATATATTTCTTACAAGTCTTCTGTTTTGACCATTTTTCAGTTCAAAGAAGTACCTTTTCTTAGATTTAAACTGCTTGTATTTTTATCACCTGTTGCTCAAGCTATTTTCCCATTGAGACCACAGAGTACACCAAAAACAAAGGCATTCTTGCTGCCAACAGAGAGGCACACTGAAAATTAATTTTGTTCTCATGGTATATTTGCCCAATAAGAAATAGAACCAAACTTAAGGAGTAATCAGGATTTGTGACCGGAGGTGTCTCTATTTATGGCCAGAGATCACCGACCGCACATTAGGTGATGGTTCGAAGGTCTTTGCTTTCAAGCTTGGGCACCGAAGGAAGACGCTGGAGTCGTTTCCTGAGATTTCTAAGATTGTTTATTCTTCCTTATCTCAGGAATTTCTGTGCTGACTAGCTGAGGTCTGCTCAGCAGGTCAGCCGAAGGCACTCTATCTGCCCACGGGGCAGGTCTTATCTTTTATACTACAAGCTACGTAACTATAATTTACAATTACTTTCCAATACATGCCACTTACATTGCAATGTCCAGCTTTCTCCCAAACCAATCCCAAAGTGCCATCCTAACCCAAAAGATGGACACCTTGAAGAAGGAGAAAGAAAGACATACCACACCCAAAATCCTCCATCTTGTCCTTAGACCCCTTATTATAAACAATTTTAAAAATCCCCTTTTCTACTTTCTAATAGTCCAATCTGCACTCTACTCATTTTCTATAAGTTTAGATTCTTCATACAACAATGGTAACTTTTCCCAGGGACTGCAATCGAACCCACAGGGGTCTTGGGCATTGTGCCAAGGTCTCCGAGCCCCCTGCCCGGGTCTCGAGGCATCCAAGGAAGCCAGGGCAATGTCCTGGGTTCCCACAAGGATTTTTTAAGAGAAGCAAGTCAATATGTAAGTGAAAGCTGCAGCCTCTTGTTCAAGCACAGGAGGTCCTGTTGGCCTTTTATTCTCTGTGGGGCGCTCTGTTCATGTGGGTAAGACTGGAATGCAAGAGGTCAGCAGTGGAACATGGCCCAGCCAGCTCCTCCCTTGAGAGGCACTGCAGCCATGGGCTGCTCTCTGAAGATGCAGCTGTAGAATGTGCCTCAAGATCTTCAACAAAAGCTGTGAAATGGTCTTGCCCTCTCCTGTGAGGCAGAGGTTAGCATGCATAGCATAGAATATGTGACTGAAGCCTGTTTGGGCTTGAAAAAAAGGGTACAGAAATTCACTTAAGACAATTTTCCCTGAATCCCACCACCTTTGCTGGAGAGTTTGAGTTCTGCAGTTGGCAGTAAATATGCATAATGACACCATGAACACCTGCCCCAGAATGAGGGCCCTTCCTGAGGTGGAGATGGTCCACTATATGTTGAACTCTCTGTATAAGACACCACATGGTTTATCTTCAACAGCCCAAGCTGTGTCTGAATACAGCACTCGTGTATGGGCCTCTCTCTCCACACTCAGCACCTACATCTTCCTGCTGTGAATGCTGAGGCTTAGTCCTAACCTCAGAAAGCCTTCAAGGAACCTGCTTATATAATTCCACCCAGGTGCTACATAACAGTATTTCAGAGTCCTCTTTACATGTTTGGGTCTTTAAATATACTAGGGAAAAAAAATAGCTGGAAGTGCAGCCATCTTAGTGGGTCGGTACCCACAATCAAATTATTATTTATGTGCTTAATGTATCAATATTGCAGCAAACTTAGATAATTTAGTAAAACACTCTCCTTATTTTCCTCATTAACAACTGTCTTTATGTGTGTACTATTTATATGTCCCTTTCTGTCTTTAGTCCATCTTGAACCAACGTAAATCTTCCAGTTTTTCCTTGCAACGTTGTGTTTCCAAACACCACATCAATTTCTCCTGCTGTCTTCTGAATTCTCCCCAGTCTGCCTGTCACTGCCTTACTATGTTTTGGGCAACAACAGACATGGTATTCCAGCTGTGTCAACATTAATTAAGCAGACCAGAAGGTTTTCTTCTGAATACCTATGTGCAACATCGTCATGCTCTTAGTTCCTGTTTAGCCATAATCTGCTATTATTCCTGATCCCACTACTGTCTAGCAAACTGTTACTCATTTGTTGATATAACTTCATAATTTTTGCCAAGCATGCTTGGATTTCAAATCTTGGGTCTCATAGGATTGAATTCAGGCTATTCCTTGAAATTCTCAGTACCACTGATTTTTCATCCTTTGGAATATCTGCAATTTTGTTGCATTATCCATTGAAAAAGATTGATATGGGTTTCAGGTGAAACCACACAGCAGTCTTTTTGGACAACAATTTCATTTTGAACAAACCATACTTTAGAGGTCTTTTTTCAAGCAAAAAATACCCTATTATGAGGATTTCACCTAGACCATGTTTTCTAAGTTTATGGGAGTGTCATACTGCTTTCTTCATATTATGGGATGCTTTGCATAAAGTTAACCTTAATGACCTACTTAAGAGTGGAATTTAGTTTAGGAGATAGAGGATTCGGTTATATTTTGGGGAGTTAGCAAAAAATGCTTGGAGTGCTGCAGTACTAAGCCACAAATTGAATGTTCTATTTAAATCTTTCTGCAAGAAATCTGCTGTAACCCAGAAGCAGGACATGCATATTCCAAATCTTGTCAGAGTCTGATTCACTCAGAAATTTTAAAACTTTTTTTTTTTGGAAGTCGAGAGAGGTTTCAGTCATTTTAAATTTATTTTATTCTGGAAGTATTTTAGGCACTCAGTGAAGCAAGTGCCAAGTTATTATTGTGGTGCAGGCTATATTGAAATAGAAAAAATGCTGAATGCTGAAATTTCCATAAATCTATTTTCTTGAATGTATAGAAAACTGTCACACTTTTGGGAAGCCAATGTTTTCAATAAAAGTGAACTAAAAGCATTTAAATTATATTTAAAAATTCATGTGAATATTCTTAGCTTGTTTTGGTTTTTTTTAAGACAAAGTGTCATTAATTCCAGCACAGCATTCTCAGTAAGTTCTTCAGTCAGTAAGATCTGTGTGGCACAACAGCAGAGTTTAGATGTCATTTATAAGTAAATCCAGCATACAGCTGACAAAACCACCAGGTAGACTAGCAAATTGGCTGGAATTCCTGGATTCAGCTCTCTGGATGAGGTAATGTTTTTTGGCTTGACAGTCTATGCTGCAGAAGTGACATTTTTTGCTTTCAGTGTATGCAGAGCAGTAGCTTTAATATTTGCAGAACATTCTTACCCTTGTCTGTTAAAACCATTCTTTGATGCTTTTTGGTTTTGTTTTTTTTTTTTTTTGGTCAGGTCCTGCTTCAATCAGTTTTGAAATGTAAATGTTTTGAGACTTTTGAGAAACATTTTTTATCAAAGGGCATGAAGGTACATTCAGAAAGTTCATTCATGGTTATATGCATCATTCATGATTTTTATTCACATATAATCTACTTGTTTTGAAAGCTTACTTCCAAATATTCCATTGTGTAGAAAATGCCCTAGAGCACATTCCTTTTACAAGTAATACAGTCTTTTATAGGTCGCTTCTAATTTGGACACTTCACTGAACACAGCTGCCACAATTAGAGTCAAATTTGTGATTTTCTTCATTGTATGGTACCAGTGTGAATGATACATAAACACAGCTGGCCTGAATGCAGATTTCTTCACATGATAATGCCTATCAGCAGCAGCAGTATTTCTGAGGCACTGACCCACAGAGGCCAAATTAAAAATCAAATTAAGCGTCATAAATGCAACTTCATTACTATTCATGCTTTGAAAATTATGAACTGATACAATTTAAAAAAGAAAACTGAATGAATATCCCCAGCTTCTGCAGATATAACTATTCTTTCAATAAAGGATGATTCTGTAAGAAAGTCTCCTTCCTCCTTAAAATACCATTTTTCACTAAAATGACATGAAAGTTCTGTTAAATTTATTTTAAAGATGTTTATTTGTACCTGTGCCAGGCTCTACAGTGACCAGCAGAAACTGCTTAGTTTTGGAACTTAGTGTCTGCAGATTTGTCTACAGATAGTATCTGTGGATTGTCTTTCCAAAATTTCGACAGGATTTGGAGTGTGTTTAGAATAAAATTATTCTGCCATAAAAAGTGGTGGTAGAGGGAGAGGCTATAAGGAGAATCAAGAGTAAGAAAGTTAACAGTGGAGCAGGAGTCAAACAATGAGCACATTACCAAATTTCTTAGCATGAGAGAGGGAGATGGAGTGAATTTGGACCATGCAGTAACAGAGCTTGGGCTTTTTCTGTAAAATGGCTTTCAATCTTTTGTGAAATTTGAAAGTTTCTGAATGGCACAAGGCAGCTCAGAAGAAGAGTTTCAGGCTCAAGACAGCTAAATTGTCCTTTGCGAACCTAGATTCTATATCTGCCATAAGCTCTATAGAATACTAGATAAGTCTTTTAAACCAGACCTCCACAAATGGACGCTGATTGCATCTGTTCTTTTTTTCTGTGTACTCAGCAGAATTCATTGACTCTTGGTTTATGCCCACTCGAGTGGAAACTTATACATGCCAAATAGGAGGAGTTATACTTCTGTACATATAGTCAGAGAAATGCTCAAAAAATAAATCAGTTAATACACATGAATAATTTGAGCATCACAGTGAAGAGCACTGCTGAAAAGGGAGTAAGGATACTGAGGAAGCAGTAAATACAATAGCACAGGACCACAGATCAATCCTGGAAGATGAAACAAAAGAGAAAAACTCAAGCTTGTCCAGCTGATTTTTAGCAGAGAACTCTTCCCTCCTGTTAACTGAATACAACAGTGGTCCTGAGGGAAAAAATAGTGCATGAATGTGTAATTACAAGCCTGTATCATAATATGTGTATCCAAAGGGACTGAATTAATTTTGCACAGGCAACCTTTCTTCTGACATTGCCAAACTAAAATGCATGATTAGGAAGGGGGAACAGAGAAACTGCTCTTTTGGTAGTTCTCCCCTTTTCTTAAAAATAAAGCACTCATCTCTGAGGCATTTATTTATATGCAATAACATCCCTGCTTGTTTCAGTCCTGGAGTTTTAGGTTTGATAGTTTATTTTACTAATGCTGTAATATTTGTGTTTAATGTAGCAATGTATTAATTATTTCAACAACCTGAACTTCAGGTTAAACAGGTATTTAGCAAGTGAGAAGCAATGTATGTAGGACAAACCAAAGTAAAGCAACAATTTTCTTCATAGTCTGCAGGGCTAAGCAGAATAAAACTGCTTGTTTAATATTCAAATCTGCTATGAGACACTTATAGCAGTCCTTTCTCCAATAACTCTGAGAGCTTGCTCAGAGACCCAGGATGCTCAGGAGTGGGAGGAGGCATTTCTATTTCTCTTTTTGATCAGGGGCTCTGGGAGGTTACTGTGTGGAGCAATGGGTATTTTCATTAGGGGAAGCTGAAGGTGAGGATCCTACATCAGAGCTGTTTCCCTTGTGGCCTCTGTGTGTCCATGGCTCTGTGCTCTGAGATCCTCCAGGGTTCTTTCCTAGTCAGTAGTGTCAATCCAGGAAGATATGCAAGGTCACTTGATGACTGTGAACAGCCAGGTGACTCAGCCTGGGTTTTAATTTATACAGATGTCTTACTGTGCTACCCTGTGCTTAAAATTCCAGATGATCCACCACAGAGATTGGCTCAGGTTTTGTTTTTGTTGTTTTTTTTTTCTTTCACCTGCTGTATGGATCCTATGAGCAGCACTGTTAGCTTTGTCCAGCATTCTCCCCAGCATAGTCTGATAATCCACTGAGTTCAGTACAACATGTAATTTTTTTACACCTACACTTGAACTTTGGGTCAAATATTTAGCAAGAAAATAAATATGTTAAGGAAAACCTGGAACACTTAATGTAATCACTTTCCTTTTGCATGTTGTTCCTCTAGGAGAGAAAGATTTTCTTTATTTTCACTTCAGAATTAATTATGATGGTTTTTTTTTTAATTTTTATCAATGCAATGTTTTTAAAAAGTAGTTTAAGTCCCTGTTAAGGTATCAGTTTACAATCAAACTCATGATTAAGTGGGGGATTTTTAGCTTTCCTTTTCAGTCAGCTTTTTTTTTTCTTTTTCAAGATACACACTGGAGCAGCTCCCACAAGGAGAGTTATACAGGAAATGTACAGCAATTGCAGCTCACACTGCTATTTGCTTTTTCTTTATGAAGAAAAAAGTGCTGTGAAAGGGATTTCTTCCCATTACCCCATATTTATGGCTTTGGTTGCTCCGTGACAAGAAAGACTTTCCTCAGGCTGCCAGAATGTCTGGCTGTTTCACGTTCTGATCTTAATGTCCCTTGATTTGGTCTAGCTACTATAAAATCACAATGAGAGCAGTCCAGCCAGAAGAGGACAATGCCAGGTGGGGTTTGTGACATACTTCCATAAACATTACAGCCATTCTATCCCACACAGGGATGAGCAGTATGTTCATATAGACTTTTTCCTTTCTGGTGGGCTCTAAGATCATGCAATACAGTGTGTGCCATGGAATAGATATCTTTGAAATGACCTGTGAAGATGCTAAAATTATTAACATTTCAACAGAGGGATAGAGGGGAGCTCTGTAGTATCAAATGTTCTTCTGTGGTTTTCTTTGTGCCCAGTCTTTGTCTAGCCTTGCCACAATCTGGTTTCTTTTGCACGCATTTGTATTTGGTTCAGAGATTTTTATGAAAAGTGGAATGTAATATTCTGTTTTAAAATAATGCTATCTAAATCTCCTATTTTGGAAAAATATTTTGTATTCTTATGCTAGGTGACATTTCAGCCTTTAAATTTATTAATGGTAACTTTGAAAGATAGGAAAGCAAAAGGACATAATGGCAGTCGGGCTTGAATACTGAAGTAAAATAGGCTGAGATATGTAGCAAGCCAAAGTTTTGATTAAATCTGAATTCACATTACTAGTGTAGCATTGCCAAACAAGATCGTATACTTAAATGATAAAAGCAAATTTGACTACAGTCTCATCTACTTCGTGATGTGCTGACTATAAATGTATTTCAGGTGTTTGATGGCTGGAATAAAGGGAAGGGCTCCTTTCATGAATAAATGTTTCAGTCTTCCCAGGACAATCTTTCCAGCATGCTTCTGAAAAACCACTTTCCTATGAGATCCTCCTGAAAACTAAGCACTCTTCCTAATGGTTCTCTTTCGGTCCTTTGGACTGTTTTTTGCTGGGTTTTTTGCAGGGGGTGAGGTTTGGTTGGCTTTTTACTTTTATGGTGTTTAACTACTGGTCTTTTTTTTTTTTTTAACCCCAAGAAAAAGGATGTAAGAATCCAGGAAAGACAAAGATGAAGACCATTTTCAGTTTCCTTTTGATTAATAGGAGTTTGACTTAAATCTGGAAATTTGACAGTCAGTGCTACTGCCAAAAATCACAGTAATATTAATTTTTCTGTTTCACTGTGTATCCTTTCACTTCAAGTTTATGATTTCTAACTTCTGTTTTCACACTTCTACCTGAATTTTTTTTCGGTAATATTTGTATTTTCTTCTGCTTTAAAAAGTACAAATTGAAAAGAACTAAAAAATTGTTCATTTCTTACTGTTTTTTTGCAAAAAAATGCTTCTTTGTTACCACTGACAGCAGTATCTGCCATTGACAGCAGTAGTTAACAGGATCTGGGCATAAATCCCTCTTCTTATTGGGAGAGTTTCAGCCCATGTCTTTTGCCATTGGAAGGGAATGTGTTCACCACCAGTTTCCACAAGACACTGGGAAGAGCTTATCTTAGTCCCTCTTCTTGAAAATTGTTCCTTAATTTAAACTGATCTGCACTGAAGGAAGGAGGGAAGAGTCTAAGAGCTGAATTCTTCTTTTTATATCAATAGCAGAAATGGACAAATGAACTGAGGTTATAGCTCCTTACGTGTTTCTCAAGTTTTGTCAATGTAACCCTCTGTTCAGCCGACAAAGCAAAACATCAGTTCTGGTTTTGTATCATTCCTTTTTCTTTCACTGAGCTGACAGTAACAGTATTTTCCAATTTTACTCATGGACAGAAGTTTTTTTCAGAAAAGTGTTCTCCTTTCTCTTCTATGAGCACCTCCATTGGTTCACCAATATTCCTTTTGAAAGGAGTAACTAAATCTGTGCACGATGTTGCAGTTGAGAATGACAGAGTTATACAGCAAACCACATTTGTGATCTCTTAGAAGTGCATGCCACTATGTGTGAAGCTTCTTGTCTTAATTGGGGTGAGTTCACCAACTGAAAGAAATTCAAGCTCAAATCTTCAGTGGCTTTTGTAGCAAAAATGCTTAAATTAGCAGCTTCATCACGTGATTTTGTGCTTGAGAGTGTTCTGTTTTGGGAGGTGTGATCAACAAAAAATACAGTATGCCTTAATAAAAGAAAGTACCATTAGGTTTAATGAGTGTAAGCAAGGCATAATATCAGAGATTTTTGAAAGAACAATAGACCTTAATGTATAGATCTGTTTTCAGCCCTTGTCCTATACTATAAAATATTAACTGCTTGGGAGTTCTGTCTCAGGCAGTAGGATAACCAGTATCTGGCCGTTATAGAGAGAATTTCTCATTTGTTTTTATCCTTTTGAAATACAAGCTTCTAACCATGGCAAACTTGCTCTATAGCATAACTAGCAGAATGGGGAGCAAGCTGTTCATGTTTGATAACTCTGGAGCCTCTTAAGCCTTAAAAACATGTCAGCATATTTTATGTAGAATTTGCATCAGATCTCAGCTTACTACTGATAATTTAAGCAAACATATATATGCATATGAAGTCAGAAACTTGACTTCTGGTGAAGCTTTTCTCTGTGAACTTTTATAATACCTTGTGGACTGCAAATTGGAGTATTTGTTGCTACTTCTTGGTTTAAGGACATGAAAAAGAGAGGCTATGATCCAGTCTGCCTAAATTTTGCCTACAATAGGATTAGAACGCTTTAACCCCGCTGAATCCTAGACACTGATCCAGCCTGCTTACTTAGTAAGGCTATTAAATCCAGGAGGCATTGAAATTCATTAGAAGCCTCCCATGTAGTCTGAATGTTCCCTAGGCACTAACATTTTGTCAGTCTGTGTGCACAGAAGAGCCTTTCTTTCTGGGGAATTGAGTGACAAAAGGTATATTGCAATCTAGGACGAGGCAGAAAAGTACCAAGAGCAAGAAGATCCAAATATTAGACTGTGTGATATGTGTGTCTGGCTTCATCTTATACAAGGAGAGTGCCAGGAAGGCAGAAAGAGACAGGATCTAAGTTTCTGCTCCTGGTTATCAGCAATATGACAAGGATGTGATTTAATGAGAAAGGCATAAATACATTATTTCACAATCGAATATTTTAACTAATAACTTGGACTTGGGCTTTTCCAGCATTTGCTCCCCTTCAGTGTTCTGGACACTGGTATTTGACTCGGTTGAGTAATCACTAGGCCACTTTTCTGAGACGTGACCTCAGCTCTGATCAGATAGCCTGGCATCCAGATCTTCACTTCTTTCACACATTTTTATTGCCAATGCAGTTCTGTGAAGTGCCACTACTCTGTGGACTGAGTGAATGAACCATTGCAAAATTTTCCTTTAGTTTCCTGTGATCTCAGTTGAAAAGATGTACACACCATTTAAGCAGAGAGCATTGATGATATCTGGAAATGCCTGAATTCCATATATTGCCAGGGAAAAAGGAAAAATAGCTAAGCTAGGAGGACTGCATACACTTTTCCAAGTCTTCAAAGGTGTCTGACTCCATTGACTTGTAGAGAGGCTGGGCAAGCTAAACTGCCTTCCATCGCCAAACACGTAAAACTGAGATGATGCAATACCCAAATTTGAGCAGACTGGATAATACCCTGAAAAACAAAGTTCTGTGGCCAGATGGTTGAATGAAATGGCATGAGTCTCCTGCGGTATGAATATTGCGAATGGCAACATTTCATGTCACCCTTGCCAAGGAGAAATTTTGTATAATGAACCTTATTGCTGGAGGGAGGAGTCACGTGTACAACCTTTTCTCAGACTCCACATGAACTCCTTCGTCCAGAAGGTGCAACAGTCTATTTATTCCTTCTGCACTGTTTGTAACGTACTGTTCTGCGCGAGCAATGCAGCTTGAAAGCAAATTGTTTTGGTGAATCCAGATACATTTCTATATTTCACCACCAATACTTTATCATGATGTTGAGGGACAATGAGCAGCAGATCTGTGTCTGACATATTTTGATATATTACACTGCCTCCACAAGCCAATGGATTTTTTAAATGTTATTCCAAGATAACTGCTAACCTAAGATATAGATGAGTGTATGCTTAAAAGTGTGAACAACTCACACAAGGAGGGGGCTCTAAATTTTTAGGAGGGTTGAGAAAGAAGGAGTAGTCATATTCATTTGGGAGGGGGAGGGGAGTGCTTTGTTTTTCCACATTGAGCATAACAATTTTGCTTCTGTTTTCAGATGTTTTGATGACTTTGAGTTGTACATACCTTATCAAATGTGACCTATTTGAAAACTCCCACATGGACTTCACAAAAGGCTTTCTCAGAGTAGAGTTTGGTGAAAGCATATCGTAACCTACTGAACAGAGTCTGTTCAGATTCCTTATGAGTCCTTGAATATTTGCCAGAGTTACCAAATGCACTGTCACTGTCTTGAGCTGAGCTCACAGATGCTGCTTTGCTTGTGTTCAAATAATCTTGAAATTATTAAATATGGTGATCCTCCATGTGCTGAGGAAGAGCTTCGTCCTTCCTGTTCTCAGATCCCTTTGGATATATGGCAGAGAAATTTCTTTTATCTATATTGTATTCTGAGCTGTTAAAAATATTTCATTTTTTTGTCTGGAGTTATCTGAATAGTAGCTGCCCATCTGCAAGAGCACATAAAGATTTTGAGTTTGTATCAATTTTTATACAGTGAGATTCCAACGTGTGAGGACTTTAACGAAATCTCTTTTTTATCCTAGTTCCATATAATGATGGTGTTTTGTTTCTAAGAAGTGACATGCAAATTAATTTAAGTCTATAATGCATAGCAACCTCTAACACTTAAAAAGTCATTATACTGGGCATCTTTTTCAATCAGAAAAAAGGACTAGATTACTATTAATCTGCATATACCTTTCATTTTGTGGGCTTATTACTCTAACCTTTAACAGGAAGTTCTTTTATCTTCTTTGAGGTTTGGCCTTGTCATGACATTATGGAGAAGCTGTACAAAAATTTCTACTTTTAGGACATATCACTCCTGTTTTTACACTTTTTTTCCTTAGTGTTGGATATTAATTCAAAGGTTTTAACAGTGTTTTTCAAGGCACTTAACCACTCTGTGTATAAAGTATTTGACATCTGTGTTAGCCCTTGATCATTTGTTAATGTAAGATTTGGCAGGCTGTGTAGCCCAAGACTGAACTTTATGCCTCCTGAAGATTTAAATGTGTTTTTATGGAGGAGAATTCTCTTCTGATTAATGGTGAAAATAATTATTTGTCTAGACACATAAAATAAACGTTTTTTCTGATTTTTTCACTTCTGTATGAAGCACTGATGATGTTGCTATGAGCCTTTAAGTAATTCTCTGTGCAAGTTCATTTCATTCTTAACCTTTTGATTTATGATATAAATAAACTAAATTGACAGTCAGAGAGGAGTTATTAAAAAAAGTTCACTGAAAAGCCAAGTCACCTCTGCTCTGAAGGCTTCTCAGGTTTGGTCAAAGGCTTTTCTAACAACAAAAAAATCCCTTTCTACCGCTGAGGGTTAGGAAGAGGGTCAGGGAAGGCTGTTTGCTGAAACACAGTGTTTTAAAGGATTGAGTCAGTTCATTTTGGTGATCACCTAAGCAGTGGGCCTGATTTCTTCCCATACTTTGCCTCACAGAAATCCTTCCCCATCACTTTTCTGGTCTTCCGCTCAGAGGTGGTCTGAGCTGAGAGATGCTTGGGGAGATGCAGGGTTTTGTCAGCCCCACCTTGAGGTGTCTGGGAATCAGGGCTCATGGGACTGGGTCCTGCACATCCTGGCTGTGTGGTGCTGGATCAGGAGGCAGCATAAAGACGCCAAATAAGTCAGAACTAGGGTATATGTAATTTAGGACAGTTTTGTAGCCTTAGGTCATCTTCATGCCAGCTGCGTAAGGACAGGTGATATTAGCCTGATGAATGTTTATTTCTGTATATTTTCTTACCAGGATGGAGGCTTTATGTGCTTTATTCATTTATATAGTGATATTTCTAATTTGGGATTAACAGGAGCTGTAATGGCAAACCATCAGGATTTATTGTTTATAGCATTTCATAGCTGGGGTCTCTACTTTTATCTTAATTTTTTGTAAGTCTGACTACCATGTGTAGTACATTTTCTCTCCCCAGTAGGCATTCTGAGAAAGCATCCCTACCCAGAAACATTTATCCTTCCAATTTGAAATGAAACTTTTCTCAAATATTGACTTTGTCAACAGTATGGAAATTGTGAGTTCTGAACATCTCTACTGATGAGATTGATAAAATTAATTTCCTTTAGGGGTGCCAGGTCACTGGTTTCAAATGTCCAAGAGCCTTTTTGGAAGGAGGAGATGATACTGTTCTATAGTAGCCTGAGAAATTCAGGGTGGTTTTTTTTTTCCTTTTCTTTAATTAATACCTTACAGCCATCCTGTGGTAGAATTACAGAGACATGGCTCCAGCTGTGCTGCTCAGCTTCTTTAAGCAGAATTGAAATTGCATATAAATGGTTTAATTGCCCTTCAGTTTTTAATATTGCAAACTCAAGCTGTGACTTAATTTTTTAAAAATCTGTAAATATAGAACCTGCATTTATTAATGCTTTATGCATGGTTGTTCTTATTTATGTTGTGGGTTGTGGGCAGAAAGATAAGGTGTGTACCTCAAAAGACCTACTTTAGGTGGATGTAGCTCTTCAAAGCTGGTAATTGACACAATTTTCATACCTAGAGTGACTCACTGGATTTTGATTAATGTTTAAAAAGAAGCCAACATTCATTAAATACAGAGGAACTGTTATCAAGCTACAATAAATGAACCTTAATGCAGGTTATTGAATTTAATTTTACATATCAGCAACAGCTGATCCCTTCAGAGAGTTCCTTTTCAGCTTCTTACTCTACCAAGAACCTGATTTTTTTAAAAAATAAAACTTAGAGGTTGAATCTTAAATGTTTTATGGACTAGAGGCCCCCTGGTGCCACAGGGAAATTATTAGATGTAGGCAAAATCAAGGATAATGAATTAGATGATGTCGTGTATTATAATACATCTAATTTATTCTCCATGATTTTGAGTAAAGTTCATTGAGTAGATTATTTCTATTTTTTGTTCAAAGAAAGCCTTCTCTAGATGAAAAGGTGCAGTCAAGCTCATCCTTTATAGAGATTGGTCCTTCTGTGAAGACCTAGATTAAGCAGATATTTTTCTGTCTTAGGTGAAAAACTTTTAGTTATTGCTATGAAGAAATAATGTACACATGGTCATACTTACATACTTATTTGGACAGGAAATTATTCTGACTGCTATTCTAGTTTAATTTTTCTCCTGAAGGGAAGGAAGGAGACAAATATCTACATTTTCTCTCTTTTAGTGCTCCCTTAAAGTTGAATGAGTATTCAACCGTGGAACTTCAAATTGCTAAATCAGCAAAACCTGTTCAAAGTCTATGAAACTATGAATTTCTGTCATTTCATAGCCCAGAAGATATTATTATTCTTTTAGCATAATGGATAGAATGTGATTGCTTATGCTAAATAACCTAGACATCAGCCAGATGCTATGACAGACTTCACAAAGGGGTGTAGTGAGCATAATATACTGCTTCTATAATGGAAAAGCATATGTTTTTCAATTTTATTGCTGGATGAGGAAAGCGTATTTATTTAGTTCATCCTATCCTGTTTAGGGGCTGAGATAAAAGCAGAGGTATTTTTCATAGAAAGAGGCAAACACCTGAATGAATTATGGCAATGCAGTGATTGGAGTTTTCTATTTATAGTTCAACAGTGGCCCTAAGGACTCAATAAACTCCTCTCAGGGAATAATACCTTTTGTTTACAGAATCATCACATTTTTCATCTCCATGTCTTCATTAAAATATAGACTGGTAGCATAGTCCTCCTGTCAAAATGCTATTCAAATGAGTTGGATAGCTGTTAAAATAGAAGACTCATCAACAAGAAAGTAGCTGCTGTTATTAATAATATGATTTACAATTGCAGGCTAAGGTTCATTCATGTCATGTACCTCAAAGGAAGGGTGGCAGAATGGAAATTTAAGGTAGTCAGATAGTGCTGTCTTATTTCTGTGAATCTGTGTTGACTTTCTCTCTTTTTCCTTTCTTCCTTTTCCCTCCTTTTCCCCCTCTCTTTGTTGTGCTTCCAGAAACAAGGCATTACAGGTGAAGCTTTCTGAACTGTTAACAGTGTCTTCCTGCTAGACTGATGTGTTATTTAGTACCTTAGAAAAGACTCTAAAGTGCATGCAGCATTAATTTTATTTCTTATTCTAAATCACCATTCGGTGATGGACAAGCTTCTTATCCTAAAACTACATCTCTCTGCAGAAACCTAGGATCATAAAAGCAATAAAACCATGAGAAACTAATTGTGTTAAGAGGAGACCATCATTCCATATACTTGGAGATAGTTTTAAAACCTCCATCACACTGCAAGAAAAAAACTTGTGCTGTGCTTCTCTCAATTGCTATCTTTATGCAAAAACTCTGCAATGAAAATCATCTCCGGTGCTTTCAGTGAGGAGAATATAACTCCCAGTATATCCCCAACAAAATGCTCTGCTCAAGCAATGGGACAGAAGTCTTGTATTCCAAATAAGGGCTCTTTGGATATAGTCCAGTTTGAGTAAACACATTTCTGTCTGTCATCCTCATTCTACACTCTGGATACTGTTCATGTAGTCCATGTTTATGATAGAAGATTAGCAGATCAAACCAAAGATCTGCACAGACACACACACAGAAAATATTTTATATTGTAACCCACCCAGGAACAGTTGTTTTCTGATCTTGATACAAAGTCAAGTTTGATGACACTAAATTAGCAAAAGAGATAAAAAGAAAAGAGTGATAAACATCATTCTTGTTTTATTTTCATCTGAAGACATTTTCTAAGTGAATGTGCTGTTGGCTTAAATAGAAATGTCAAATAGTGTTAGGACAATTCACTTATCAGACTCTTCAACAAGGCAACATTTCTCCTTGTTTTCTGTTCCTCTTTGCAGATCTCCTTTTGTTTAATTGGATTCATAGAAACTGCCTAAAGCTCTTAATTTAACAAATTTCGCTATGAACCAGGTAGCAGCTCTCAGCCTCTATATAATGAAATGTTTTGTGGCACATCATTAGCCTATGTTATATATCAGGGCACAACTGAGATGCAGCTCCTTGCTGGGTAGACTCAAGGGATGCAATCGCCCTGAAGAGCAAATGTACTCCTTCCAAATCATACACACTTCCACAATTCTACATCAGGTCTGGAGGATCACATGTATTCCATAGAGTGAGAAGCCTTGATTATGCATAATTGTTGCATTTGAGGTTTGGATGAGATGAGAATCAAGTGCAGCTTGCTGAGTTTGGGGGCTCTGTGGTATTTTTGAATATCCATGACAAGCACTCCTGCTAACTGATTGCACCTTACCTTTCAAGATATTTCTGCTTAAAATTGTCGTAAGCCAAGAGATATCCAGGAAAACATCCTTGGTTTAAAGCACTGTCACATACTGAGCTTGTCAAAGAGTGCACTGATGCCAAAGGCAATTTTGCAAGTAGTAAGGTTCACAGAACATGCTGCAGCAAGCTGATTGTAAGGAATGCTTGATCTTTGCAAACTCCCATTTTAAGCTGACTGCCATCTTCTTATGCATTATATGTGAAACATGCTGGATTTTTCCCAAATAGGTCATATTATTTCAGTATCAAATTATCTACCACATAATGATGCTGTAAAAGTAGTCTTGATCAAAAAGTGACCAGGTAAGATTAAAAAATCTTTAGCAGAGGAAACAGCATGATGCCACAACTATAAAGGCAAAAAAAAAAAAAAAAAAAAGGAATAAGTTCCTAATTACATCTTCCTTAGAGTGCAAATACAGAGTTTGGGTCCTGATTACTGAAAAAACGTTCTTCCTACTCATATAATGCAGCAGTTGCTGAGTGTCTCTGAGTACCATGTTAAGGAAATGTCTGACGGAACAAAGTTTCATCCTGAAATGCTCATTCCTTGGGGCAGAATTCTCTGATTCAGAATGTGCTGTGTTTGATTAAATCTTCCACAAAACCAAAGCAGAGTTCAAAAGAGGAGCATCTATTTCCCTGACAGCATCTGCAGTGTCTGAAGGAAAAGTTTCTTTCACCAAGCAGCTGCAAGGCTCAGGGGAATTCTGGTTCTCTGGAAATACAGAAACATTTGCATTTAGTCTCTTTTTGACCAAAATGAGACTCAATAACAGCAGGAAAAAACATTCCTTTCCTGCCATCAGGAAATCCTACTTGTCAACAACTCTGTCTGCATCTCAAGCTGGAGATGACACACTTGTGATGTCCAGAGGTTGGGCTGCAGGGAGTTTCCAAAGAGGAGCTGGAATCTGTGTTAGGCCTGTAGATGAAGTCCAACTGTGCCACCACCCCCTGTTACTTGTGAAAGTCTTGGTTATTTCTTTCACAAGGCTTTTTCTTGTGAAGGGAGCAGTGGTTAGCACGTTGAAGGCTTTGACTAACACAGCAATGGGAACCAGAGTTGGTAGGAAATAGACATTTCAAATCTGTGCATAATTCCAACATTTGGAGCGTAGGTTGGTGGCAGCTTTGTGCTAATGTGAAATGGAAAGAAACCCCAAATTTCAGGTTCTTATGAAAGAGACAGTCCTTTCTCTTCTCATTATCTCCAGTACAAGTGCTGATGGTTTGGGGTTTTTTTTAATTAGTCTAATATCCATATAAAATTTAAAAATTACATCAGCTGTAGGAATCCAATTAGTATTAAAATTTAATAGCTTAAAAGCATGAATCAAGTATTATTGAAATTTGACTTTTGATTTTCTTCCATAGAAAAGCAACATTGACAGTCGACATAATTTCACAAAATGGATAAATTCCTTCTAGGTACATTTTTGAAGGAAAACTGAGTTGCTTCATCATAACAAATATTTTCTTGGCAGTTGAGAGCCAACTTGTCAAGTACTCCATTTCTAAAAGTGATGTTGCTCATTGTTCAGTTTTGTATTTGGCCAAGGCTTCCATTTGATATGCCTAGTGTTTTATTTAAAGATGATCTAAAAATCTAAATAAACATTTTTATGGGTAGATATTTGCCAAGAAAGTGAATGTTAGAATGAGTATTAGCAAGTCCTGTGATTTCTGCCAGGTAGCAAATAATTAATGTATCCTTGATGTGACTAATGCTTGTGAAAATGCATGTTTGCAATGTCACCTTGAATCTTCCTGTTACTTCTTTAACAAGCACCAAGTACCAGAGACATCTCTGCAAATGGGTGCAGTAAATGTACACAGCAAAAAAGTGATTATAATAAAATCATTAAGAAAGATAAAGTAAAAAAATCTGGACTACCACTAATGCACAATCTCATGAGTAAAGGATTCCTACTCCTTTTTTAAGACTCAATGGAACTGAGAGAAGGAAATATGTGAAGGACTGTATGGAAGTGGAAATGAAAAATAACTGAAGGGAATAAGCAAGAAATTCTTGATGATATGCAGCCAGGTTGGGTCACTTGCTTCCTGAGAAGAGCCAAAAGGTGGAGAGGATGCAAGTGGAGAGGATGGCAGTGGCAGACAGTTTGTACCCTGAAACAAGAAGCAGTCTACTCCAGTCAAATGCTTGTGTTGTAGTATACTCTCTAAAATCACTTTGACAAAAAAGAACACCCATTTCCATCTGGCAGAGAATAAAAAATTTAAAAATCCATGCTGACAGCAGTGTGTCCTGAGTGTTCTTTGGTTCTTAAGCATACATGGTGCTCATGCCTATGTTCTGTGCCTGGTGCCAGCTATTATCTCACTCAGCATGGCCTCTTTCTATGGCTCAGGGTTAGATGTGCCCAAAAAATCCAATGCTAAATAGTACTCAACTTTAAGACAAGTGACAAATATACCTTTATACTAAGAACTCTAGCACAGCCTGATAGTTAATTAATATGTAGGGGAATATATTTACAAAAGATACCGTGGCATCTTTTTGTTTGTTTGTTTGTTTTTGTCTAAAGAAACTCAGCATTAAAATTTCTCATCACAGCAGTAGCATTCTCCGATTTAATTAATTCTAAAGCATTAATTGCTTTCTAACAGATAGTCTGACAAAATTTCTTCCAGGCTATAAACATCTGCAATTTGTCCAGGGACCAAGGTCAATGAAAGCAGAGTGATCATCTAGCCCTACATAGGGTTTTCTGGCTGGAGTCCTCCACTGCTGGGATTTCCTATTACCTCTCTGATGTTCTTACCCACCATGTACAAGTTTCCACTAGCTAGTGTACAATCACCTTCAGATGCATTCCTATGAGGTCTATGATCACTTAGCCCAACACCAGAACAATTTTACCTGCTCAGGGTTAGCGGACAGCATGGTTGCAGCATGCACCAGCCTGTGCTCCCAGGCAGATTCATTACCTTGGACACAGCACCACAGCAGCCCAGTGGCAGGGAAGATCTCTTGGTGCTATTTCTCCTCAGGAGAAAAAAATAATAATAAAAAAAAATGATTAAAAAAGCAAAAAAATCCACACAAAAAGGAAAAGAAAATCCATCAAAGTGTAGAGTGGATTTGCTCAAGATTTTCTGAATTCTGCAGATGAAATGCTGTAGATGTCTGCACTGAGTCAGGCAGCCAGACCCAGAGGCATTTGGTAATTATGTGTGTGGTCAGGCAGATCTCTGGCCTCCAGGGGAGGTCTTTGACTGGAAGTGCCCTGGGAGCCTTGGTATTGCCACTGTAGAAGGCAGCTGTGCTGGAGTCTTCACAAACATTTGGAATATGGTTTTTGAATTGCACCTTTTAAGCATTCTCTTTCAAGTCTAGTTTGTAATTATTTCACCAATCATTTATTCCAGATTTTCAGGAAGGATGTCAGCCTTGCCTTATTCTTTTGCTCCTTCTTCAACTTCCAAGGAATGGAGTTTTTCCAGTGACACTCTTTGAAAGCACTGTTGTGAAAGAATATGCCTGAATAGATGCAGGACTATTGTTTAGCACAGGTGAAGATCTTCCACCACAAAGAAGGCTAAAATAAGATTGTGTGACTTGTTCAACCAATGCAGCTCTGTTCAGATACCAAACAGGGCAAAAAATTTAATGATTAATCCACAGAAGAAAAAATGCATCAAATTATTTGAATTCTAAACTGAAGAGAATTACAATTTGCTTGCAGGTATTTCGCAATGTGTACATGGGGGTATAAATTGTACCCTAAAATTATTCACTCACTCATAATCATAGTCAAGAAAAAGACCTTCCTCAAGAAGAATACGTGCAAGAATAGCATTAATCTTAAGGAAGGGTTGAATCACTGAACCTGGAAACCAGATCAGTAAACTTGGGTGATGGAAGGCAGCCACTGTTCTTTGGCACTGAAGTGCTTCCAGATTGTATCAAATTATCAAAATTCTGCAGAGAGCTGGGAGGATGGCAGTGACCCTCAAGCCATTCTACACATAAAGTTCCAAAGCTTCTCATATTTCTTATGATCATTTTCTGATTTGCTCTCACCTACCACACAGGAGGAAAAAAATACAAGAAAAAAAAGTCAAGATAGGTTATGCACTTTTCTTTTATGATAAATTTAATTTTGTATTCCTCATTCCTTTTCAGTTTCTGTTATCAATATTTACTGCTCAATTCTCATTTTTCATTAAATATCATTTATGCTAAAACTAGGTTAGTGGTAGGAATATCTATGCATGAATATTTTGTCAAATTGGAAATTGCTGAGTGCAGCTCTCAGAGTAAATTTGAGTTCATTACTAAATTAAGCTGCCCTGATTACAGTTTTATTTTGTGATGGTTTCTGCATTTGTACTAGATATGGGACTAGTTGGGTGCCACACCTTTTCACAGTGTAGATTGGGCCTTAGCCTGTGTTGATTTCAGTTTTTTGATCATATCCATTTGGTCATATATGTGCATATTGACAGCATATCTCCTTGCAGGTTCCCTAAGTCCATATTGACTGGCATTTAACTGTTATTTTACTCCCTATTGCAAAAACTTACCCTTGCTGGCTTCAATACAGTGGCACAGTATGCGCACAGGAGGAATTTCAAGGAAAGGCATGCAGAAAATGTCTAGCTGATGGAAGTCCTGTAAATGAGTCAGAAGTGAAATGGGAGAGGTGTACAAGAAAGAAGGGGCATCTCAGTACCTGAGGTTGTGAGGATGGCTGGTAAGCCCAGGTGGATTTCACATCTCTCGTCTTCACATCTTGTCCTCGAGCATCCATAACTGCTGGAACTGATCATCTAACTCAGATCAGGCATTTAAGTAGCCCATGCTCAGTTGTCAGAACGAGTTCAGTTTCATGCTATTTGCATTTATTTACCTGTATTCTCTGCTCTGCCTTGGGTGGCAAGCTTCCTGCCCCTCCTCCCAAGCTGTCACACACCTAATGCAGGATGTTAAGTGTATTTGGTCCCCTCAAGGCATGCCCACAGGAGCAGTGGTGATGACTGGTGTTGAAATATCTGTTTCCCCACCTGAATCACAGTCCCCTTCCAAGTTTCCCTGGTTCTGTGTGTCTCAAAACATGGAGCAGAGCTATGGGAGCTGAAGTTTAAATGACTTTTCACCTCAGCAGTGGTAGAGACATAGGTGTCCAGGGAGCATTCCTGATGTAGGAGTATTGGAAGCTGGACAGCAGGTGGGTGACAGCTCAAGATGGGATGTCCTTGTCAGAGCTCCACCAGGAGCTGGATAGCAGATTGCACTGGCTGTGTACATATTCCTAATGAAGCAAGGCCAAAGCACCAGCATGTGATTGCCCTGACCATTAGCCTCATCCCTGAGAGCTTCGGCATGGGCCAGCTGTCACTCCCAGGGAAGATCAAGGACAGGCATTGATGTGACTGGTCACAGACACAATCCCAAAGGACAGTTGGCTTATGGGTAAGGTCTCAGACCACATCATTTTCTAGTACAAATGCAAGGTTCTGAAAGAAAGGAATGCTTCTAGACCTCCCAGCCCTGATCACTCAGTCATGCTCTCACACTGTGCAGTGATGATACAGAGATGACTGTCATGAGATGACTGCGTAGTGTCTTTGATTTTCTCTGTGAATCCTTCTTTCCAGATTATTGGCCTGACCAAAGCTTCTAACAGAGTGGAAACACATGAGTCACTGTTACTTACCTGGGTCAATAGATAATGGGACCCCCTGTTTAGCAAATGTACTATTGAAGAAGCTTTTGGCTAATGATTTTTCACACACCTGTGATTTCTGTAAAAATATAGTAATGGAGAACAGCTGCTTCAAAAGAAAGCTTTTCTTCTCATTAGACTGTAACAACCAGGAAGGAACAGGTCAAAAAGGCAAAATTTAGCATCTATTGTTTTTCCTAAATGTACCATTTTTCTCATAGAATTAAATAGCTTTGTCTCAGCCTTGATTCTCTGTGTCCCTTCAAGGTCTCCTGAGCCTGACCTTTTAACTTCTTTTGGGACTTGTATTTGATGAGTACCTACCAAAATAATGTCAGGGTTGCAGTTATCAAAATTATCATGCAATTTAGCTGCTTGATTCTGAAAATAAGCTCTGAGGAGTCATCATCTTGGTTTTCAGAGCAATTGAGGCTAGCTGAAGACATTAACTTTTGGATTGTACAGGCAAAAAGCTGCATGTAGATCTAAATTGTTCTTTAAATGTTGACACAACTCCCGATCTATCAACTCTATCTATCAACTCCCAATTTAGCAAGATGATTTTTTGTACACTAATACACTAAAATATTCATAAAGTCAAAAAGTAGAGGTATATTCCTTCACTTTTGTTTCTCAGCAGGGTTTGGTTACGTTTCTTGGGGTTTTTTTTGCTTGGTTGGTTGGTTGATACTTAAATTACCATGCAACTTTTTCCAATTCTCACCCCTCCCTCATGAACTCCTTCATTCCACTGCTGAAGTTAGTCTGATCCTACTGAGTTAAATTTTCAGCCAAAGTTATCCTGGCTCTTCAGACTTTGTCTGCTCTCTGAGACAAATGCTGGGCCAGCAGGCGGATGCAGGGATGCTGAGGAGCAGCCTACACTGCTTCACATAAGACTGTCCCAGGAGTATCAAGCCAGTCTCCAAAGGTTGCCTCAAGGGCACGGCTAGGCTGCAATATTATGCCTTAGCAATAAAATGTTACCTGGCAACTGTCCTGTCAGGCATACCATTTATTAATTGTAGGCTATATCTCCCAAACTGGAGCCACACTGGAGCTATTTTCAAGCCACATACAGCTGAGCAATTTCAGTTTGGTGATTTTGAAGTGAGACACATTGCATAAGCCAGGCACGCTAATATGTGTGGGAGGAAATGTGAAATGCTGCATACATATAAATTTTGTTGTATTAGGGTGGTGCCTATGACGAAATCTTGTCTGAGAATAACTGACACTACAGGGTTTCCCAAATCTAGGTTTTGGGTGCTAGATACTGCTTCGTGTTAGCAGTTAAAAGAAAAGCTAATCTGGCCTATAAATTTATAGCATTATTTCCATTGTCTTTCCTGTAGAATGATTTTGCAGTCAAACTCTTTTGTTTGCTTTCCTTTTCTGATTTTTCCCCTTCTCCCCCAACCCTGATCAAGTTTTCAATCACTAAAATTATGACAAGGCCTCCCAGAAATTGATATGTCTGTTTCAGATTCAGATTTTGGCCTATAAATAGAATAAAGGATGACATTGAACATAATGAGGAGTGCACATAACATCACATATTTAATATGGTAATGGTGCTGCAAATGGGTAATTGAGGATTGGTAACATGAATCATTTACAAATGTGTTCTCAATTCTATGAATATTCTTGCAGGCTCTATATAGAGTCAATGCCAATTAACAGGGGCACCTGAGCTCCAAGACAAATGTGTTTGTAGATATCTAGGACAGGAGCATTCTTCAAGTTAAATCTTCCTCATTTAATGACTCCTAGATTAGGAGATAAGCTGTTCCTTGTAGATAGCTACACTGGGAAAGTATCTGCTATCATGTCTAGTAGTAAATCTGACTGATCAGCCATGGGAATCTGATTTACTTGCTTATTTATTTACAAGTGCTGGACTCTTTAACTCTAGATGAAGCTGAGGGAACTCAGCCACTGTGAACATCAAGCTTAAATTAATACAGACATTCTGAGCCTCACATGAGAAAGCTGAGGTTGTGTATTCAGTCCCAGACTGAAAATACCTGACATAGTTCAGGTCTCTTTACACTTTGTGTAGAGAGGTATAGGGAAGCAAAGTATGTGTGCACTCTGCATAGAAATTTCAGGTTTTCTTCTCAGAAGATATTTTTATCTCTGCCCAGGAGGCTAAGCCCAAAATTCCTCTATGATTAAATAGTAAGAGCTCCTGTTGGCAAAGTTGTCAGATGTGTGTTAATATATGGTGCTCTGCTGGAGTTATTTAGGCTTTTGCTACTTACTAAACTGCAAAAGATTTGTTTCTCAGTGGTCAGATGTCATCTTTGATCCAGTAAGATTTAGCTTAAGGACCTTTTCCTCTGTTCTTTGGCAAGCAATCAAATCCAGCTTTCTTTCATGGTCTTCTGAGAAACACATCAAGATTATCAGAATTTCTAATGTGTCACATTTTTCCATTTTATTTATTGAACCCCACAGATTCCAACTTGTTCTGCAAAAGTATATGAAGAGCTGGAACTTCATGTTGTGGTAAGAAAAAAGTCAATTTCAACTGAAGTATAAAAATTGGCAATTAGAAGGTAATCCTTGCTAAAAAGCCTGTGGAAGTATTCCAACGTTCTGCTTCTTGATGAAAGGAGCTGAACTGAATGTATTAAATGGTGCGGGATATGGTTTACAGCACTACTTTGCTCAGAAATTTGGAAGAGGGCCTCAAAATACCATGCCTTTTCCTCACCTGTCTAGTCTCTTGATGCAGTATTCTATCATCCACAGTGTGTTTCGGTTTTTTTAAGGCAAAATGAAAAGTGGGGCAGTCCAGAGCCAATGTATTTGACCTTGCTGCCTCTGCAGTAGTTGTCTTCTCTTACCCAGGAGTTCTCCAGCCAGATTGTCAAATTTTCCTTCTGCTCACTGCCTTTCTGTAAGGGTTCAAATTCAGTGTCTCCACTTTTGCACATTTTAAGCAGCAGTTTTCATTTTCAAATGTTTTCTTTCCTTTATGAAGCCTTATCCTTTTACACTCTGATGTTTCACTTTCTAATCCTAGCAGTGCAAATTCTTTGTGCCCTGAATGTTTTGACTGTCCATCCATAGGCCAAGACGTGACAGGAATTTATTAAAATTACTTACTCCGTTCTCCCTGGAGGCCTTTGGAAAACCTATCTGGGCGCTTGGAAAAAGGAGTTGATCCAAAAGGCAGGCTGTAAAGGACATAGAGAAGTCTCTGTGAATGTATGGTTACACACTGATTATCTTCTTCTATTTGTTTATTCATCAAAATAATTACATTATGTGTAATAGGGTTGGTAGCATGTTCATTGCATTTACAGGGTCTACAGAATCCTCTCTTCTGACCATCACTTTGAAGGTGATGGGTACAATTACCAGAAAAGTGTAGGAACTAGTGTAGAAGCCAGTGTATTTCCTTGGCTGGTGTTATGTTTCTAGATAATGAATGACTTTAAATTGTTGGGAGATGTAGCAAAGCTTATTTACAGCTCTATTGATTTTTGTTATCATGAGTGCCATTATTGCCTTTCCAGCCTTAGATGAATGAGCAGTAACTGACACAAATGAAAGCAGAGTATGTTTGTGTTCAGGGAAGGAAGAGAGCTAGTGCAAGATGTACGACCACTGACAATTAAAATGAAATTTCTAAACATTTCTTATTAAAATGATATACCAAATTTGTAAGTTCAGCTATTGACATAGATTCTGTAATTCATTTAAACAGCAGGAAAGAAAAAACAGCATAAATAAATGAGGCAGGAGAGATGAGATGAGATGAGATGAGATGAGATGAGATGAGATGAGATGAGATGAGATGAGATGAGATGATACAAGCCTGGAGTGGCGTGTTAGAAACCTGAGGTCTATTTCCAACTCTGCCAGAATTTGGTCTGATGCCAGACTGTTTGAATTTTTTTCTCATTTCACTTTTTTTCTGCCATATACAAGCCCTTCTGGAGCATAGTTTACTTAATACAGTTTTGAAAAATTGGTGAAAAGGATCCCAGTTCCTGTCAGCATGAGTTAAAATAATACAAAACTAAAATACTACACCTATTACTCAAATTTATCTTGCAGCACTAGATCAAGACAGAAAGATAGTGTTCTACTACAATTAATAGACACATATTACATATGGACACCCCTCTAATTAATTTGGCACAATGTTCTTTAAATGTTTACATTGAATCACTTTTAAAAGGACTTGTCAAGAGGCTGAATCTACCAATTGTTTTAGGACTGCAGTAGTTCTTTAATTTAGTGTTAGCATTGCACTCTTTTTTCAAATTTATCCCCCCACAAATGCCTTGGATAACAGCTTTAACATGTTTACCTGCCTTGCATTTGAGATGAGCCAATAGTGCACTGGTTAGGGATGGAGCTCCTTCTGGACAAGCTACCTTCTTAAAATGAGATTTTCCTGATCTTCACTTCTGTTCAAATGAAAAGTTTATTTGTAAAGCACAGGTTAAAAGAAAACCCAAAACTGTTTCTGAGAAAGAGATGAACATAGGGGGAAAAACAAAAATTAATCCTTCTTAACTATAGAAATAGCATGATCAAAAAATAGCTACTGTAGAGTAGAAATGAGTTGTTTCATTTAAGAGTATAAAGCATATTTATGTTATTTATGCTTGATTAATTATTAAATTTGTAGATTAGGAAAATTGTATCACATAAAATATAGGGAATGAGGATCATTTACCTGGAAAATCACATACCCTGAACCTAGAGCATTTTTCGTTCTGAATAGGCATTGGTATGAAGTGATAAACAACTAATGATCTTTGAGACAGACACATGAGAAACCCTGTTACCTCTCCTTTTCCCATTCCTGCTGTAGAATGCTTTCTTTCAGACTTACAAAGGATCTTGTACATTTTAGAGGTAACTTACTTTGATCACAGAGCATAGACCCACTTCTCCACTCAGTGATTTGAACCCATGGGAAGCACAATCACACATTTTTCTTTCGAGGCAACACAGCACACAATCACAGAACTCAATCATGGAATCATTAAAATTGGAAAAGACCTTCAAGATCATCAAGTCCAACCTTTGGCCAAATTGATAGAAACAAACACCCCAAAATACTTAATGCAGAGTAATTTCATGACTATAAGGCGCACTTTAAAGACTAAAATTTTGATCGAAACCTGGAAGTGCACCTTATAATCCGGTGCACCTTATAGTCACGAAATTACTGTATCTTTCAAGAAACACACTTGGGTTGGATTTCTTGGATTCATGGTTATATTTGGCAACTTTTCAGTTTTTAGTTTATTTCAGTTAGTAGAGCCTTTTTCCTGCTCCAACCCACATAAAATTGTAGTGTTTACCCTTAAATTTTTCTGTACAAGGAGACAGAGCCATGGCAGCACCCTTGCTCACAATGACACAGCAAATACAAATCTAAGACTCAATCCCAAGCCTGCTCCATTCCATAGATGGTTGTAATTATTAAAATATGGGTTAACTAATGTGATTGGAAAAGCAGTACAAGCAGCAGAGTAGAAGTGTGGAGAATGAAGAACCAACATAGCCATGCAGTGAAAGGAGGGAAGTCCCCGTGCAGATGATGTGTTTGTTTAAATCTGGGTTGTAGGCAGGTCTTCTGTCAGTAAAGCACATGCTCAAGGTTATGTGGTGCAGAATACTCAGGTGCTTGTCAGCAGTCACTCTCCAAAATGCCTGTTGGCTTATTTCAGAAGTGGAGTGTTCTGAATAATCCCAGGACTCTAAATACCATCAAGATGTAACACAAAATTACTGGAACTGTTCAAGGCCAGGCTGGATGGGGCTCTCTGTAACTGGTCTAGTAGAAGTTGTCCCTGCCCATGGCAGGGGATTGGAACTAGATAATCTTTTAGGTTCCTCCCAACCCAAGCCACTCTATGATTCCATGAAAATTGGGTCAGTGCACCAAATATGCCCTGAAAATAGGCAATACTTGATCACAAATGGAGTCGGCAGATCACAAATGGAGATGGAAATGGAAAAGCTATGGAAAATGCTATGGAAAGGGAAAAGATTAAAAAATTTTTGAAAGGCATGGGAACACAACATTAAATTCAGGCTGCCTGGTGTTCCCAGACTGAGGCCAGCTTTCTCACATAAAACTTTGGAATGCAAATTGACAGAAGAGTTTTGGGAAAAAAAAGCAGCTAAGTCAGGAGAAAAAAAAGCATGGGAAGATCAATGCTTTTGTTCTCCAAAAGGCTTCATTTAATATTTTACTGAAAGAGAACAAGGCTGTCTCTTGTATGTTGTAAGTTTAGTATTGCTCATAAATGTTCTTTTCACCGATTCATAGAACTAGGAAATATGTCCAACACCAGATTATTGCTGTCTAGGCTATTTTACTAAAAATTGAATGTACAAGCATTTGCACTGGGTGCTAGATCATGATAAAACCAATCCCCAGTCATGGGTAACAAATAGTGCAGGAAGATGCTTACAATACTTTTTTTTTTTTTTAAATAGAAACCATTAAATCAGATATTTACTCATTTTCTCATTGGAGGCTACTCAGAATTGTAGTGACTCACAAATGGATTATGCAGTAAAGTACAGGATGATATAAAAATGACAAAACTATAGATTGAACTGAGAAAAATTATATCTTTGTTTTTTGGGGAACAGCAGGATTTTGGGGTCATGAGGTCTTTTGCATTCATTCCTTATTGGAATTTCAACAGGTGGGTCTGGG
The DNA here is from genome assembly GCA_009812075.1 of Sialia sialis. NCBI lineage: Eukaryota > Metazoa > Chordata > Aves > Passeriformes > Turdidae > Sialia > Sialia sialis. Next base: position 38,367,391 of record VRYO01001463.1, on the reverse strand, counting down.
AAAACTGGAAAGTTATTACTGCAAGGCAACTTGGCAAACAAAAAAAGAAAAATTGGTGCATATGTCAATGAATGCCTTGAATGGTCTCTGTAATTAGGTATTGCTGGCTGAGGGCAATCACTCCCCAGGTTACTCACTTCTGAACTTTTTGGAGAGAAGCTGTGCCCTAAGCACTGTTGTCACACTGGGAATTTCTGGGTTGCCTGGGAATCTGCTCTGACCTGCTTCTTTTGAACATCACAAACTGCCTCTTTGTCCTCTTGGCTCCTTATCTTGCCTTCTGCAAGTGTTAAGATAGATCTGTTGCTGCCTTACCTCATTTATCCAGGCTCTGCTCCTTTTTTTGGGATATTCTTTCCCACTTGAAGTTTTGTGAACAGCAGGTTTGGCCTGACAGCTGACTGTGTTCCTAAACTTGGTTTGTATACCATGCTTATGGACCCTAACACCTCACTTTCTCATTGTATCAATCACTTTTCCCCCTCATCCACTCTAGGCTTATTCTGCATTTTCCCCTTATTTGTTTCATCAGCACTTGGGACAGTATCTTGAGGTGAACAATTCAGCAAGTGTCAAGCCAGGCAGGCTATGGATTTCTTCATCTCCTACTGCACAGAAGATACATCAGTATGGCATTGAGTGCATGTTCTGATTACAACACATGTAATTCAAATCACTAATACAGTTACAGTAATTTCACGATTATAAGCTGCACTTGAATATAAGCCGCACTTCCGGGTAGCTGGGAAGACCACGGGATTTGTCCATATATAAGCCACACCCGAATATAAGCCACGCCTTTTTTTGGTTGTTTTTTTTTTTAAACTCTGCACGGCAGAGGGGGCAGGGCGTTCTGGCCCGGCCCCACACAGCCCAGATTCCCAGCGGCAGGGGCCGGCCCGCCCTCTTGCAGCTCCCGTTCTTGGCAGTCCCACGCTCCCGGCGGTTCCCGGCAGCACAGGGGCCGGCCTGCCCACTTGCCACTCTGCTTGGCTGGCTCTCACTTCCAGGTTGGCGTTTCGCTGGGATTTGTCCATAGATAAGCCTCCCCTGAATATAAGCCGCACCACTGGGGTAGGCTGGATTCTTCAATGAAAAAGGTGCGGCTTATATTCATGAAATTACTGTAATATTCTTTTCCTATATATGATACTTAAACCTCTAGCCCATAGCACAAATCAGGTGATAGTGATAGTGTGACAGAAGATTGCTCCACTTTGCTACAATTTCCATTCTGCATTAGTAAAAAACTTGATTGATAATTCCACCGCATTTCCAGAGATGCCTCTTCTTGGAGGGAACCTGGCATGTGGTTATATATTTGAAGATGTTCCCATGAATACTGATTACAGGAAGATGCCTTCAGGACATTCATGGTGGAAAGGAGATTATCTGTGTTCTGTGTCTGTATTAGCTTTCTGAATGATTCTCATTCTTGCTTAGGTTCCCTTTCGGTTAAAAGTGATTCACAAGCTTCATGCTCTGAACTAGAAGCAGGCAGAGTCCCAAGGAAACACAAACTATTTTGTTCCAGTAAAGTAACCTGCATATTTTAGGGCTTACAGAATGTGAATATGAAATCTAAAATGCTGCCAAAGATGCTAGGGAAGGTTTGGTCTGTTAATATAATATAAATCTACTTTTTAAATGTAGAAATTAACACAAGAAAAATTGGAAGTTTCAAAAGTGGTGTGAAGAGAAGTATACTTTTCCCCTGTGCATTAGAGGGAACCGTATAAACATCAGGAGAATCTACTTAGTAATACTTTCTTTTCTCTCTAAGTAGTAGCAGTAGAAGAATTTACAAGGTAGCAATTAAAAAAATAATTAGTCTTATACCAACATAATTTACCATCAAGACAGTCTGTTCTGCACTTGGTCCATGGATTGTTATCCCACTGAATGCTATAAAAACATACCTGAGAGAAGATCTAGACTTCCCATGTCTTTTTCTTTATTTGCTTTAGAAGCACACGTTTAATTTGAATAAGTTGTTGATGATAAGAGTTAACTGGAGTAATGGAGTAACAGGTAATGGAGCCTTGTCTCCAGGTGAGCATTTACAGTGTCCTGGTGTTACACAGACTGTAACTGTCCCAAAGTACGACTATAAGGCATACCCTTTTGACTAAAATTTTGATTGAAACTCGGAAGTGCACCTTATAATCCAGTGTGCCTTATATATGGACAAAGTTCAGGAATTTGCCAACCCGGAAGTGCGAGACGTGCGCCGAGCTGAGCTGCGCCAGCCGGCGCCAGGGGCAGGTGGGAGTGCCGGGGCCCACAGCACGGGGAGGGCGCCTGGGGCTGCATTTAAAGGCTATACCGATCCATGAAAAATGTTTGCAAATTGAGCACCTGCCAGTAAACCCTGTGATCGCACAATTCTGTTACTAATTCATTACTCTGTTGTGCACTGATCCTCGCTGCAAAAAAAAAAGTGTGCCTTATAGTTCGGTGTGCCTTATATATGGACAAAGTTCGAAAATTTGCCAACAGCCCAGAAGTGCGCCTTATAATCTGGTGCGCCTTATAGTTGTGAAATTGCTGTAATTGCTCTTGGGTCTATTCCTCTTTCTTCACCCATGATGAAGGGGCATCTCCTTCCCCAGCATTGAGTATTTTGCATCAACAATACCTGCCTGCTCCTTCTCCTCTGTGTCCCAGTTCCTGCTGGGGAAGGTTGGCTGTGGGTTGACCTGGACCATGGATCTCATTGTCCTGATTGCTTTTGCTGAATGGATGACCAGTGTGGTGGCAGCAAGACTGGAGGGAATTGAACAGCACATCCTGCCCTGGAGAGGTGCTAAAGAGGAAAAGGTGCTTTTGTCAGCAAAATCGCCACTGTTGCCAAATATCTGGCTGCAGTTTATGAGTACAAGGAAGACTTGCCATGTGTGAGAAGGTAAGATTAGGCTCTAATTAAATAACTGCGGGGGAATCATTGCACGAGTCAACGTGCAACACCCATGAGAGGAAAAATCAAATTAGGATGGAAAGGTTTTATTGAGGCATCTAAGACTATATCTGACATGCTACTTAGACTGTCCTGCTGTGCAGGAGCCAGAGAAATTTTTTTAACATGAGAAACATAGTGAGAGAGGGTGCAGGACTGTCCGAAATCTGTGCCTCCTCTTCTCTGGTAGATTCCCCTATTTGAAAATGCCATAGTAATTGAAAGTACAACCAAATGAGACCTTGTCATGGACACACCAAATATCCAGGGGTATGCAGACTGTGATTCAGTAGATTGGTGGGCAGGGCATTCCATTGGGAGGTAGACATGTGGGTTTGAGGCTTTTTCCCAGGAAACATTTGTATCCTTGTCTTCACATATAAATTTGAATCTTATATTTTGCAAGGAAAAAAACTTTCAAACTGGACCAAGCTGATAATATTTTTTTTTTCATTGTGTAACATAAACCTCATTAATATTACTGCCCTAACTGCACATCTTAGTCTTTGATTTTAGATCACAGCAGATCTTGTTAACATTATCAGTTCATTACACATCCTGAAGCAAAGTTCAGAAAATGAAAACAGAGCCTTTCAGTAAAATATATTCTGCAAAATTTGAGATGGCAAAATGAGTATGCAGTTTCAGAAAGCTTTCAGAAGTAAAATAATAAAATATTTGTAGCTATTTTTCCATTATATACTTAAGAAAATCTGTACACAAAAGCAGTATTTTTAATATTAAAAACACAGTTTCAGGGGTCAGTAGTAACTTATAGTCTATTTACTGCTCTAAATGGCAGTAACAAAACTCAGTCAAGAATTCTAATTTTTGAAATAGCATTATTAGAAAGGGAAGTAGCATCAAGGAGCTTTTTACACTTGTCTAGTTGGTTTCAGCTAGAGATGAATGAGAAAATCCACTTGGAGTAGCCTCAGTAATGATCAGACCTGACCCCACAATGCCCATAGCCATGCCCTGTAGCTGGATCACTGCAGGGAGAAGGCCTCTTGATTTGCTGCTACCCATCACCATGGTTCATACCATGCAGCTTTTGTAATAAGGGAGCTACTTGAATAACATTGAATGTCTCTAATAAATCAGTAAACGAAGAGAATGTTTATAAAATTATCTATTTAACTGGTCTCATTTAGTTTTCTTCTAGACTTCTAAATGAAATGTTATTCAAATTAATGTAATTAATTTATGTTCCAGCCATTTAAAACTAGCTGCTTACCTAAAGACTATAGGAATATAAGTGCTCTTTAATGAGAGCTTGGCTCAGGGTTCCATTCAGATTGAAATAAGAGTGTAATTAGAGCACTGACAGCAAAGTGTGTGTCCCTCAGAAACTGAGAGAAGGCGCTTGTTGTCCATCTGTTTATACCATTGACATGAGCTCTCTTAAAGCTCTCTTTGTGGTCTGTATCTTCTTTAAGCATGTGTGACCTCAGGTGCCACTGCTGTGCTAAACCGGCTTTTGAGGCCATTATTCAGGATGTGAGGTTTCAGGATGCAGTTTCCTGGATGATGATGATAATAGGTGTATCAGGTTCTTGACCCTTTTGCCCTGCTGTCAGGTTGCCTCACACTGGACCAGCTGCATTCCTCCTGCCAATCACAGGGTAATGACGAGGCACTGAGATAGCTGCTGCTAGTAAAAATCATATGACACCTGAGTTCAATGTGGGTGCAGTGTCTGTACTTACATAACAGGAGAAAACAGTTCCTGGAGGGAAAAATTGAGGCCTCCCAGCTAATTGCTGATGATCTTTTTAGCTTCTGTTATTCTGGAAACAAAACTAGGTGGGTATGGTGGTGTCTTCAGATTTGAACATATACGTATGTCTATAGCAAGGCTAAGGGGTAATTAGAAGCTTTTATGTAATTCAAACTTCTATAAAATTCAAAGTTTTATTTTTAAACTGTTAAAACACTAGATGTAAATTGTGATGGAAGTAGAATCCCTTAAGCATATAATTCAGGTTCAGATAGAAATGGTGCAAGGTCTATCACACTGAGCAGAAGTTTTCCTGCCACCAGTTGACGTGTATGAGCAGACTCCTGCAAATTCCACCTCAATCACAGGCATGCAGTGTATCAGGGAAAAGAGAGGTTGGGACTGGTTGTGGTTACTCTAAGCAAAGGCAGGGGAGAGAGCAAGGTCGCAGTCTGAATGCTCCTGAGGGAAAAACTGTAGAGAAACAAGCCTGCAAGGAGGGTCAGCATGGGTGAGCTTCCTGATGCCCCCTTGTCCTGTAGCCATTCTTTTGTACTCTGTATGTTCAGACAATGCATGATGAGTGGAGGGATGTCATCAGACTATGGTGTGAGTGTGCCCCAAAAACCACTTCCTTTCTGGGAGCCATTCAAAGAGAAAAATGGCAGGTTTGTTTTGAATCACAGAAGCATAGTATCAGTCACAGAGTGCTTTGAGGTAGAAGGACCATTAAGGATCTGGTTCCAACCCCACTGCCATGGGCAGGGACACCTTTCACAAAGCCCTATCCAATTTGTCCCTGAACACTTCTAGGAATAGGGTATTCTTTAGTCACTGTAGTGATTTCTTCTTTGAAATGCATATGTAAATTATGAGTTACTTTATTTTAAAAATGGGTATTACTATGCATGACTCAGTTTTGCAGTGCTTCAGAGAGACAATTTTCCTTTGTCTTCAAGATACTATCAGTGCCCGTTGTGTTGTCAGTGAAGTGCTGTAACTTAAGTCAGAAATAGAATATGATAAGCTATGGAGAGGATAGGGAAAGGAGAGAAAAATCAGACTTCATCTACAGCAATTCCTGAATTGCCATGAGACTGAATTGTCTGAGATTTCATCAATAAAGTGAAGCCTTGTCATTATGTATTAAGAAATTTCTTGCATCCACTTTATTTATTCTTTGATATTTGTTCTTGAATCACTGAAACGATCAGGAGCAGGGAATAGACAATTAAAGGGAGAATTGCACTACTAAACACTGTGTAGTGATCATTCATTTTGGTAAAAAGTTATTTTTTCCCCTGATATATTTGTATTGGATGGTACAAATACACCTAACTTTTAGAAGACTATCACAGCTGAACACTACATTTCCAAGATGCTCCATGGAATTAATCTATCTCTCCAAACTGTTTACAGTTTTATAGGTGAACTGTGAACCATCATCTCTGAATCTGTTCATAAACTGCTATAGACATTTACTCCAATACCTCTCAAATGCCTCATATTTTGAGGGTTGTTGCTCATATTATCTCTAAAGTTGCCCATACTCCACCAAACCTAGTATCCTTCTAGTATCCCAAGTATCTCCTCTGTTGTGAAAAACTGCACACTGTGATTAAGAAATGTCAAGTTTCATGTAGAGAAAGCTTCTCATGAAGAAAATATGAATTGCAGAACATCTGACTTCTCTGGTTTTTGTTGCTTCCTGCACCGTTTTCTGTCATACAGAGCCTAAACCACGGGAGGAAATGTGTTCAGTTCTGTGCCCTGCAGCCTTTACACCGGTGTACAGACCTGCCAGGGCACAGGGTGACTGTCCCCAGCCCAACTGCATCGTCAGCCTTGGGCTGTCACGTAGCCAAGGTGCACAGCAGAGCTGGCAGATGGAAAGTGCTCCTGGGCTCAGAGTTCAGCTGGACCTATGATGCCTTAGATTAAATTTTTTGACGTGAGACTTTGATGCTTGTCACTCATATTTCTTACAGAAGTTAACTGTTTTTCCTGGTATCTACTCTGCAATTTTATTTTTAGTACGTACACAAGTGGCCAAACCAAGCCATGACAAACTTGGCAGTGTTCAGTGTGTTTAGAGCCTCCCTGGCCAGCAGATCATTCCCTGTGCAGTTAATCACAATGTGCATCTGGCCATGTAGCCAACACAGATTGTCCTGAAAGCCCAGCTGTGGGTGCTGCCTACACATTGGCTATGGCCACCAGCAATTTAGACGGGACCAGAGGTAATGCAGTCTGTCAAACAGTGTTATCTGAATGATAGGCTTTCAGCACAGACCAGATCAGAACTCGTTTTGTCTGCTGGCAAAATGCTACTGTGCCACTAAGAAGTTATGACATGGCTAAACTGACCATCAAAGATCCTTGGATTTAAGATGAAGTAGAAGAAGAGAGGAGAGAAAGAAAGCTGCAATGGGAAGTTAGGAGCGTTTTGGTACTCCAGCTGAAAAACCTTCATGGTGGATGTGCAGCAGAGTGATGTTGTTGAGTGGTGACAACAAGGAGTAAGGATTTGGGTCACACAGCATCTGAGCAGCATGGCTGCACACAACTGCACTTTGAGCATAACAAAACTACCTTGAACAGTGTGGGTGCAAACGGAAAATGAGGCAAATATCAGAAGGGTGTGAGAGTTAGATCCCTCACTGGAATAGCAAATTTGACATTTACAGTATTTCTCATCTGGTTTGGTAGCCAATTTTATCAGCTGGTGGTAGAAATCAACCTAATCAAGGCAAATGCTGAGATGTACACTCTGTGTATTAGAACCAGCTGCTGCCCTGACACAGAAGCAGCGTATACCAAGGACACAAGGGAAGATGATTTGAAAGATTTAAACACAACTGGCTTAAAAGCATTCAGCAGAGCAAGCACCATCTATGGCTGTATGGGATCTAGCTCCTAAGTCCACACCAAAGAGGCAGTAAGTTCTCAAAGGCCAAGAGCAGACACCTGAAAATAACTGCCTGAACAGCTTTTGAAAACCAATACAGCTCCAGGTGAATCAGGGAAAAGTTACATAGTACCTTCTGAAGGTGACTGCTCTGAAATCTCCAACAAGAAGTTTTGTGGACTAATGCACTCAAAACCAGCAGTCTGTAAAACTTTCTGCAATGCAGTCCGCAGCGGGAGGAATATCATAAGAGTTTCTCAAGCAGGTTGCTGGGCTTTACCAGTATATTTGACATGGCCACTTACTTCCAAAGTTGCATCCATAGCTCATACTCCTACCCTCATGAGAGAAATTGCAGGAATGTAGGCTCAGTGCTTATGCATCCGGCAGTTGGCAGGGAAGGTGAAATGGAGAGCAACCAGCAAACTCACTACCCACCCTTTCTTAGCAATCATTAAAGTGTCATTTCACACTTTTTCCCGTCGCTGCAGGCAGAAACGTTGCTGCTAATTTTCAGCTCCCTTCTAACACTTAAATTAAGGCTCTAGAGAAGCTTGGTTGGGTTTTTTAACACCTGAGTGGTTGTTTGACAGCTTGCAAAGTAGCAGCTGAATACTGGTGAGTCTGAGAACTAGATGTTGTCCAAGGGTAAATACATGTGGCATGGAGGCAGGGTGAATTCAAAACAACAAAAATAGACTGCACTGACCTGGGAATGAGGATACTTGAAGCAAAATTGCTGCAGGCAAACCTGGTCTGAGAGTATAAAGACCAAAACAAGCTCCTTTGCCTTGCTGATGTGTTTGGGAGACCTTAACATGACCTTGGAAAAGTGGTGTGTTTCAAAAACAAGGGTCGAGAGACAGGGGTCTTGGCTGGGGGACTTAAATGAAAGCCAGGATGGAGTTCAAACCCGAGATTTTAACCTAGCATAACATACAGAATGAAGGTCACAATGATATGTAAGAGTCAGATGGAGGACAGCATGCCTTCATCTCTTCACAAAATGCTGCTTTGAGCATGAATTATCAGTGTGAGGAGATCACACGCATTTGTGCTGAAAGCTGCCCTGCTGACCTGCTAAAACATTCTCTACTATGGGAAAAAAAGATTTGCTGAAGTTGATGTTCCAGAAGCTGTGGCTGACAATAAGCAGTAACACAGTTTAATATGAGGCTCTTACACTAATACTACAGCTTTGGACAAGCAAATTATGGTGAACTTTGGATAAAGTCATAAAGAAGGTGAGGGATTATCAGAACTTTGCAAGTTGGGTCAAATAATGGGACTCAATATGCTTGTTTGCTGTTACATGTTTTCTGTAGGGGTTAAAAGACATATTTTGACCCTATTGAAAACTCAAATGAAAATTTGAGTGTAAATTTGTGTAAAAGATTCCAAAATATAGAGAAGCTCTAGCTGATCCAGATCAAGAGCTCTGTGTGTAGCTGTTGGACTGTTATTAAAATTGTGTTAATTAGAAGCCAAATTCAGAAGTTTACACTGCTTTTCTAAAAATTTAAATTCTGAAATTAATAAATATGTAAATGAAAAAATCTTCAGAAATTCAGCATTTGAGTTTCTGCTGTCTAGAATTTTTACATTTATCCAATACATACCTAGAGAACATGAGAACATCAGGTGTTGCCTTGTCTTGGGCAGAGAGGAACATAATTCTAATACTCTTTTATGACGTTAGCATAATGTAAAATGTGAAACATTGAACCAAAAGACATGGTTCATTTTATTTAAGTGAAGACTTAGCTCATTTACTCATTACTGCCTGCCAAAATAATTTATAAAGTACTAAGCACTCATTGACAGGGAATGATACTTTTTTTAAGCATTTGTTTTGAATTATAATAAGCAATTTCCACTTTATTCCTTTTCTAAATAAAGCAGCACGCATCTACCCCAAAGCTGAATGCAGCCTTCAAGCTCAAATATTAAAAGCACAGGGGAGAAACTTAGGGCAGAACCATATCTTTCTGTAATTTTTAATGCATTATTTCACTGTTTCTTGGCTCATCCCTGCATGTTAAAAATAGCAGCACTGTTCTAAAGCAAGTTGGTTTATAAATTTGACTCAAATACCCACTTGGCACCCTCTTTTCCTGGTGATGATTGTGCAGAATATAGTCCCCTTTGGCCTCTTTTGCAGCTCTGAATGCTCCCTTGCAGAACTAGTGTGACAGCTGCTAAAACAGATGCCAGACTCTATATGATACTGTATTTTTTGTGTATAATCCTGAAGTAGTTTTTGTTAAACAAAGCAACTCTGCCACTTCATGACCAGGCCATTTCCTCCATGGTTTAGCAGTAAAACAGAGTTAGTCACGTGTATGGGTAAAATGTTGGGAAGTTCACCTCTTTGCTTTTAACACCCATATTTCTAATATTGTAGCAGGTACTTTCTCTTCCTTGGTAAGCTCATGTCTCTGCTCCTCCTTTTTTTTTTGCATTGTAAGAATATGTCTTAGTACTTCACTGGTACTTAACTAGTCTGTAACTGGTTTTTTGGAAATACAGGGGAAATCATAAAACATTATTTGCCTCATGATCTTCAACTGGCTCTTTGAAAGTCTCTCTGAAGCAGCATTTCCAGATCTGAAGTGGGGTCAATGGGTGTACATGCCGTGTGAGAATAATTTCTGCTTACTTTGGTTTATGCTATGCTTTTTTTCCCCCTCAGTGTACTCAGTAAAGTATTTAGCATATATCCCATTAACATAAGTAGGAGCACATAGCAGTATATAACTGTTAAGCTGTACTTACTGAGGCTTTTATAGCTATAGTACTTAGACCATCAAACTTTTTATGATACTTTCTTCCAAAATATAAAAGTGACTATTATTTCCATGTATTGTTATTTAAGCCTAGCTTTTTTCAAAGAGAAGTCCTTCCTATTAACTCACCATTTTTAGCAGATGTTTGCAGATTAAATATTCCCAGGTTTTTTTCTTTTTAAAACATAAATTGGAACAGTGTTCTGAAGCTTTTAAACTTGGCAAAGTCTTAATCAATTATTTATGATTTCTTTCCACTTGTTGTAGACATAAGAACAAAGAATAAATATATCCACAGTAGTAAGAAGGACATATAAGCTTATGTTCATGCATCTGTTTGGAGAGGTTACTGGATTATTTGACCTTGAATGACTGGGGTGTGTGTGTAGAATTGGAAGCCAGCATTCTCTCTGCTTTATAATATAATAAAATTTACAGTACTTCAAGTCACCGTGATTTATTTTCCCTGTCCTTCTGTGTTTGTGACCCTTTGGTTCAGAAATAGTGCCCTAAATCTTTATTAAAATATCCTTTGTATCAAATTGTACTTGAATGCCAAGGGACAAATGACATTGAACATAAAGGAGCCAAAGTGAAGAAAAGTTTGGGTTTAGACATTTTGCAGTGTTCTTGGCAGTATGTCTTATTGAGCAATGTTTTAAAGGCATAGTTCTGCATTCTTTCAAAATTATATTCACTACCACATGAGAAGGATGAAACCCTAAAGTCTACTTAGAGGTTAGTGTAGAAGAGCTAGATTGAAGATGCGCTTACTCTTTGTGTTTTAGGGCAGATACCAGTGCATAACTACTGGGGTAGAAAATCATACATACGTATTGGTATCTTGTTTAGACATAAATGATGAAATTCAAGTAAATATTAATTTTTCTGCGTAATTGCAAGCACAATTCTATATGGGCATGGGCCTTTTTATTGCCTTGGTGTATAAGCAAACTAAACTGATGTCTTCGAACATTACAGTTTACTCCAAGGATCTCCTTAATTCAGTGTAGCCACTAAGACCTCTTCTGCACAACCCGAGTGTAAAAGTTCTTGGCATTACTCGCATATGTGTTTAGCAATGTGGTGGCTGCTGAGCGCACCTTTTCAATCCTCAGCTTCCTCATTTGTAAAACAGTTTTAATGATATGTATCCACTTCAGAGGCCAAAATACAAATTCCTAATGCTACATTTATGCAAAGTGTTATTAAGATGACCATCTGGCAAAGGACAGATTCTGGCTTGCAGCCCTCTGTTCTTTCATTGGGCCATTCTGTTGCTATTTTTCAATGTCTCTGAGCTCCCCTAGGTCTGCAAGCCTAGCAAACCTTTTAACACCTCTGAAAGCTGGGGAAGCTAAAGAATTCACAACAACTCTTGCAGAACACAGGGGAAACAAAGAACGAGGCTCCCAAATTGTCCAAAATTGCAGAGTTTTTGTTACTGCTATCCCCAATTATTCCCCATAGACACGGATGGCAGTTCATGGATCATTGAGCCTGTTGCCTGCAAACACAGCCAACCATATGATAAATGTAACAGTCCTAAAGAAGCTAGAGGAAAAGCCAGCCTGTGTGTGCTACACCAACCCCTACAAAATTCCCGTAAGTTAAAAATCTCCTGGAATTACAGTGTCACATGAAAAGAGTGTAACACAGGCATTCTGCATCCCCACAAAACTGTTGGCTTTGCCAAAGGTACAGAGGGAAGCAAGTTCTTCCATGCTTACTGCCTCTTAAAACCTGACCTTTACTTCTTCCTCCCCTCATATCTGGTCACAGATGTTTCACCTCTAAACATTAGAAAAAATCAGAGAATGAGAAATTTCTCAGCTCTGCCAGGTAACCTGCATTTCCTACCCACAAGCCCAGCATCCTGCCTAAGCTGCAGATTCATCTTCAAAGGATCTTTTCCTGCATCCAATGGAGAAGTGGAGGGAGTGAATTCTTTCTTCCTTCGTTACCACAGTCAAAGCCCTGAGTCAGAGGAAAGCAGGTTTGAAATGTAATTGTGACTGCATTGGTGCCACTCTAGAAGATGAGACATATTCCCCTACTATAACTCTTCTTTTTTGCAAATGAAATCTAGATGTAATGGGAGATGGGGTGTTCAAAAATTGAGCAGTAAAATAAATTGTAATTAAATAGTGGGTCTAGCCAGTGTTCATACAAGAATTACACGAATGTTTGAGAAGAAGCAGCTGAACTGCTGATAAAAATGTAGCTTAATGCTAGTGTCAATTACTGATCTACTGCCTGGCTCGTAACAAATACTACACTTAAAAAAAACTAGGGAGTCACCTGAGGAGCATAAATTACTTACATTAGAATCTAGAACAACAGCTGAAAAAAGCAAGGAAGACCCTATTATACACTAAACTAAGCATGATAGAATAGATACAAATCACTGCAACATCCATGAAGAAAAAAAATCTAATCTTATTAATTTAATAGAATTTAAGCTTGCCATTACAATTGCAGAAAGTGTTGTGTCAGCCAGATCTTTATCTAGACTTTTTAAAAGACTTTGCCAAAGTTCTCTAACAGAATTCTGACATTTGTCACACCAGGAGGCTGTCTAAGGCATGAGAGTAAGTATTATTGGAGATAAAAGAAACAAGGAACTTTTGTAGAATGTATGCTAAGAAGGATACAAAAGAAGTGCTCCACATACCTACCTGATATTTCGTGGATCTTTTCTGTTATCTGAATTACTCTTTCTAGGCTTCTTAGAAGCCAGATCTGCCATCTCAGTACAAATGCACCAAGAGAGTGGACAAATCCAGCTGTGGCCCTGTGATCTGGTTAAGGTTTTGTCAGCAGTACCTAAAGGAATTAAGTACAGCAATGTCACGACTATAAGGCACACTGGAGTATAAGGCTCACTTCTGGGTTGTTGACAAATTTCCGAACTTTGTCCATATATAAGGCGCACTGGTGTATAAGGCAGACTTTTTTTTTGAAGCGAGGATCTGTGTGCAACAAAGTAACAAATTAGTAACAGAATTGCAGATCATAGGTTTACTGTCAGGTGCTCAATTTGCAAACAGTTTTCACAGATCGGAGTAGCCTTTAAACATAGCCACAGGCGCCCTCCCCATGACATGGACCCGGCACATCCGCCCGTCCCCGGCACCGGCTGGTGCAGCTCTCATGGCTCTCACGGCTGCCGTTGCTCCCACAGTGCGCAGCTCAGCTCGCACTTCCAGGTTGGCAAATTTCTGAACTTTGTCCACATATAAGGCGCACTGGCCTATAAGGCACACTTCCGGTTTTGATCAAAGTTTTAGTCAAAAGGGTGTGCCTTAAATGCGTGAAATTACTGTACTCATAGTTGGCCAGTCCAAAATAAAGCAATGTTAGAAACTGACTAAGAGAAACAAAGAAGGGCTATAGATGGGATGTGGTCAGTATGGAAGTGGGTTAATCACCAGCTTTCTCCACGGCATTGTGCAAAGGCTGATGATCCAGGTGTGCTTTAATGAGCCAAGAGTGAAATGAGATTTTCTAAGGTCTGAGAATAGCTATGAGATTATTCCCAAATAAATAAGGCAGTGAAACTGTCTTCTTTTTTAACTTAAGGTCAAGACCATGTGTGAGAAAAACTGAGTAATATATTGCATTAAGATTCTTTTCCCACGCAATTAATCTATTTTAAATCCATACCAAACATCATAACCACTTCTTAAATGAGATCCTCTTGAGATAAATTGCTGAGGCAGTGGAAGGAGATGTCAGCTTAAAAGACCCTGTTCCTGATTTCAAAGACACTGAAAATCTTGTCTTACCAATGGAGAATTCCAGTTGAAAGGAAACCTGAAAAGCTGTAAAAGGTTGGCATGTGTGAGGAACTGTCTGTAGAGACAAGCTAGCATAGAAAGCCCAGCAGAATTGGGCCATTTTGTTCCAGAAAAATGCAAAATTAAATATGCACACAATATGGTATTGATATTCTTCTGGAAACTTTGCTTCTAAAGACCTTTTAAAATAACTTAATTGAATGAATGATCTTGAATGGCTTTTTCTTACTCTCTTATTGTCCCAGAGGGAGCAGGAAAAGAATCTCTTAAGTCTGTTGCATTCCAGTACGTATCAAGATGATCACAAATGCTCAGAAAGCTGCTGCCTGGGTTTGAGTATTTTTACTTTGGGTAAAGGCACCAAGACGTGAGGACTAAAAGCCTGGTAAGATACACTCTGAGACAGAGGACAGTAATGAGGTTCAGTAGGTTGGGTTAATACAGCACTTTATTGGAATACTTGTGGTAATATAAATTCATACAGGCTTGCGTGAAGTAATGTGTTTTGGAAGAGAAAATTGTACCAACTCACTCAAGTGCATGAGTTCCTCGTATTTTTAGCAAATGATGTCCTCATTAGCCACCACAAAACCTTTTGAAGTTTATTTGCAAAGTATTTCAGCTTTCATTATTCAGTAAAAGTCAAGAAAACGGATGTGTCTGCATACATGGATTTTTACTCAGAAGAGGGAAGAGTTTTTGAGTGGCTTCTGGTGTAGGCAAGCAGCTTAGACACTCTAATCAATGGGACAGTACTTGGTGTCTGCTCTGAATGCACCAGCTGGGCACTCTAGCAGTTTAAATATTTGTATCATAAAATAAATGAAATGAGAAACCAAAATGTGCATCAGTGAAATTAAAAACCCATGCTACTAAGTTCAGAATAAACAATAATTTAATAAAATCTGGTTTAGTTATACTTATTGTCACAAAATTTTCTGGTCTGGAACATGTAGGTAAATGAAATGTCTGGGAAAAAAAACCAAAACAACAAAATAAAACCAAACTAAAATAAACCAAAACAAAAAACACCTTAAAAACAAAACAAAACAAAACAAAACAAAACAAAAAACAAACAAACAACAAAAACCCCCCAAAACTCCCCCCCAAAAAACCCAAAAACTTAAAAAAAAACCACCACCAAACCAATAAACACCAGCAGGCTAACAAAATTATCTAAGAATCTTTAAAATATTTTTCTTTTTGCTGAAAAAAAGATATGTAAGAGTATTAGTTTGAAAAGAATTTAAGATCTTGGTGAATAAATATATCTGAATTGTTAATCTACCTGCTGGTGCCACTAAGATCTAAACATATGAAAAGCTACATGATATAGATAGTGCAAAACACCAGTGGGATACCTTGTGCTTTTTCTGTAAATCAAACATGGAATATAGTCCCTGACATGTTTTTTCCACCCCACAAGCTAGAATAGTTTAACTTCTGCCTTAGAATTGAAGGCAATAGTTCAAAATGTGAACTTGACATTTTAAATAACAGAGGCAGCTGCCAAACACATCCCTTTACTGTATTTTCTTGCTTGCAGTTGGAGTGTGTCAGTTCCTGGGTTATAAAAGAGCAAAATAGAGGTGCACTAGTTCAAACTATATTTTTATTACTGCTATCTGAATTTTCAGTCTCACCATGTACTGCCTGGAGAGGGTTGTGGAGTGCAAGGGAGCACTATTCCAGTAATGTCCTAATCCACTGCCTCTATAGCTGACATATTTCAGTTATAAACTGAAAAATATGTAAGCGATGCTGTCTTTTGAACCATCAAACTTATTGACAGCACTAGATCTTCACGCTGACTGTAAGAATGAAGTCACATCATAATAATGGTATTTGAAGGAAAATTCAAGATATTAATAGCGGTTAAAAACTAGGAAGATGTGCTTTAAAAGGTCATAGATTGATTCCTCATTGAGGTATAAAGATCCTCAATGTATGCTAATGATCACCAAAATAGAACTTTGGACTTAATTTGGACTTAGTAATGTCACCTTAGGACCTGCTGGTACAGAAAGTATGAGGTAGAGGACAAAGGAGACCTTGCACTCAGGAAAAATAATTAAGAAGTAGAAAAACAGATGTAAAATAGGAGAGCGGAATGTAATTCTACTTCTGTGCTGCTATATGCAAGCCTAGGTCAAATATTGGTGTACTTGCACTGATATGGACAGAACTACTACAGATATAATAAATTTTTTAATAGTAAAGAAAATCAGTCAGATTTTTGGCCTATTATTTTGCACATAGATAACCTGAGCCTATTTTTTTCAAATAAAGACACTTCAAGAAAAATTCTTTAGAGGAGATATTGAGCTTCTGTAGCTCCTGATTATGTCAATTTAAGGCTACTTTACCTCTTTAGCCATTCAATGCATTAATAGATTTTTTTCTCTCTGGTAGTGACAGTTTGGGTCTGGTTTATATGGCCTAGAGAAACCCATGCTATGGAGAAAAAGGAAGTGGATGTACAGTAATTTCACGATTATAAGCCGCACCTGAATATAAGCCGCACTTCCCGGTAGCTGGGAAGACCACGAGATTTGTCCATATATAAGCCGCACCCAAATATAAGCCACGCTTTTTTTTTAACTCCACACGGCAGAGGGGGTGGGGCGCTCCGGCCTGGCCCCACACAGCCCGGCTTCCCAGCGGCAGGGGCCGGCCTGCACATTTGCAGGCCCCGTTCCCAGCGGTCCCACGTTCCCGGCGCCTCCCGGCGGCACAGGGGTCGGCCCGCACATTTGCCACTTTGCTTGGCCGGCTCTCACTTCCGGGTTGGCGCTTCGCTGGGATTTGTCCATAGATAAGCCGCACCACTGGTGTAGGCTGGAGTCTTCAATGAAAAAGGTGCGGCTTATATTCGAGAAATTACTGTAACTTGAAATCCCTTATAGATCTTAACTTTCATGAGTGCTTGCATTTTAGAGAAGCATTGCTCGTTTTGGTTCTGTATCTTCACTGCATGAAATTTTAAGAAAGGTTTTAATAAAAATATAGTAATTTAAAGAGTACTGTATTTTGAAAAAAAGTGTGGGAATAAGCCTGTCCAAATTAATTAAGGAATTTTAAGTAAGTCTTTTTAATATACCGAGGAACCTACATAGTTGCTGAGTCTGTTCGCTCCAAAAGACACAATATCAGGTATTGAAGCATCCTATCCCCATTTATGTCAGATGTTGTAATATAACTGTCAAGAATCCTACATAGCCACAGTAATTACTTTCAGTTCTTCTGTTAATGCACAGTCATTCTGGAAAGGTACACAATTACAGGATTTTTTGCATCCTTTAAAATGTAGAGCTGGAGAGTTTCTGTCTGTAGTTATGCTGCTATAAATTCCTCCTGTACTCAGCACTGCTGAGGCCACACCTCAAATCCTTGTTCAGTTTTGGGCCCCTCACTATGATAAATATTGAGGCGCTAGAGTGAGTCCAGAGAAGAGCAACAGAGCTGGAGCACAAGTCTTGTGAGAAGTGGCTGAGGAAACCAATTCGGTTTTGCCTGGAGAGCAGGAAGCTTAGAGGGGACTATCACTCTCTGCAGCTGTAGAGAAACCTGAAAGGAGAATCCAATGAGGTGCAGGTCTCTCTTCTCCCAGGCAACAAGGAATAGAGCTAGAGCAAATGGCCTCAAGTTGCACCAGGGGAGGATTAGATTGGATATAAAAAAAATTCTTCACTGAAAGGGTTGTCAAGCATTGGAACAGGCTGCCCAGGGAAGTGATGGAGTCACCATCACTCAAGGAATTTAAAAGACACAGAGGTGTCCTGGGGAGATGCTTGAGTGATGCACTTGGCAGTGCTAGATTAATGGTTGGACTTGAAGATTTTAGAGGTCTTTTCCAACTGAACATTTCAAAGAATTATACTGTGTAGACCCACATTCGTTATGAGAAAAAAAGCTGTGAAAGTAATTTTCCAAGGTTTCATTACGTTTAAAACAAACAGTAACAAATTATTTAGTTTGCACATCCTGCAGTGCTCAAATCAGTACCCTTGCCCACTTCTCAGTTTTTGCAAGACTAGTTTTTCAGGCTCTTTCCTTTTTGTTGGGATCTCAAAGAAGGTCGTAATTGATTACAAAATTGCAAGCCTTTTAAAGGGCTTTGCTACCTGATCTGAGTGAATATGACTAAGTATTAACACCAAGTTCCAAAACCACAGAATATTTTTACATATTTATGTCTATGTATATATAGTATGATGTTTTCTATGTTTTCTATTTATAAAAAATAACAGGTCTCCTTCCATTTCTTAAATATTCAAATTACTGTTGGAAGAATAAATATTTAAATGTTTTAAATCCATCCAGTAACTTTGCATCTCTGATTTTAGAATTGTAGTCCACAACTATAAAGTTCTGCATCATAATCCCAGTTTTTGCTAAGAATATAAGTAGAATGACTGTTGTGGTGTATATGTAATGAACAGAATTGTTTTAACTTATAGGCCACTGACAAAGCCTAAAAAGATATTCAGTATAAAATCTCAGGATCCAATAAGTAACTTAACATTTTTGAATATACAGGACTTCTTTCAGTATGTGCATTAACAGTTGATTTTACTGGGAAGAGGCCAAATGTGTTTGCTGCAGCCAAGGATTAAGGTGGGTTTGGAAAAATGAAAACATAAACAAAGGAAGTCTTACACTGTTCATAGCTAATGAATTTCTCTGGTATAAATTCAATATTAAGTGCAGATTGCAGCTGCAATGGTTCTTGGGGGAATTCAAGAGGATATTGTATCTTACGGAGGATGCTAATTTAAAAGAATATCTGATCAGGATGCATTTAATAGCCATTGGAAACTGCAGTGTACATTAAAAAGCAAGGCAAAAAAAATAGTGCCTGATGTGATACAGGTAGCAGTCTTCCTTAGGAAGTATCTGTGATTGCTGTGAATGGAATGGACACATGCAATTTTGACTTATAATCAGAGCCTACTGTGAAGTGATTATTTTCTTTGTCAAAATTGAATTGGTAGGAGCCTAACTTGCATCTAGCTCTTTTAGAAGAACTAGAACAGTCCTCTGCTAACTCATTAATTTAGTGAGTAGAAAATGAGGCTTAAAAAGAGTTCAAAATGGAGGAAGAAGGTGGGCTGAAGTTCCCAGTCATTTCTCTGCTGTTTTGTTTCATTTAACTAGTCATTGTATTTCTGTGCATAAATTTATCTATCAAGCATGGTACATAGGCGTTCTGTGAGTGTGTTTGTTCATGTATGTTTGGGTATAAAGTAACTGTACGTGTGAGACAGAGAAGCATTTTTAGCCCTAAAATGAAGTAAGCTTCGTGTTATTTACTTTGATTCTTTTCCTCTTTTAAAATGCCAGGTTTTCCTTTGCCATTCTAGATGCTTCGAGATGGGTGGTGTTTTGAGGAAAGAGTGGGAGAGAAAAGAGGGGTTTGGGAGGATGGGCAGGTGTTGACAACTTGCTAATGAAATTTCAGCTTTAAAACTCATCGAGGATTTCTGTGAGATAATCTTCTGCAAAAAAATAAAAAGTTTCTCTTACCGTGACATTTTAAATGTAATATATTTCACTTATATAGCACCTGCTTTCCCAGGGAGCTAGTATTTTGCAGATTCTAATTTAATTAGCCTCTGAACATACCTACAATGTTACTGAACAGTACCATTACCACATAGACACGATGAGAGATGTGCAAGGAGATAAAGCCACTATATTGCACCAGACTTAATGGCTCATCTTGTGTTACCTTAAGCACAGGAGAATTCTTGAGAGGAAATACATACTGAAAAGTTATCTGAAATCTGATCTGCTTTTTGTTACATAGGGGATGCTCAAAATTAGGTGGTGGTTCTTGGTAATTGCCTAAAAACTGCAGAAATAGTAACTGCACCAACCTAGAGTATGGTGGGCAGACTATCATGCAGGGAATGCATGGGCTTCCTGCAGGTTCTTCCCAGCCTGGGGAATGCCAGCCCCAGTCTCACATCTCCTGGGAGTTACTAGACAGAAGACTGCGCTTATAGCCAGCACTGGGCCCATATCAGAGTAGCAAGCATGTAAATTTTGGTACTTCCCATAGGTATGGGCGAGGAGAAGATATGAAGCTATTCAGCTGGGACAGGGTGGTGGTGGCTCTGGGCCGTGCCATTGTTTTGGAGTTCCTTGTGAATGAAACTAGAGATAACACTGGTTGTTTTTTTCCTCAGAGGAGTAGCCAAGATTTTTATCAGTCTTCAGCTAAAGGTACTTAAATTGAGTTGCATTCAACTCTATGAGCACATCTGCTTTTTGTGGACCTCTGCCTTCTCTTTTATATTGAATATGTTGTTAGCCTGTCTCCATTTAAGCGATTCTGCAAGCTTATGAGAAATATATAGAATGTGAATTAGGACTGATTTTGCTCACTGCTGAGGCCAATCTTTAGAGCTTTTCCTCCCTCCTGCTTGAAGTGTTTGCCTTTGCCATTTGGACAGAGTTCAAATCAAGCCAGGAAGATAGAGATGGATAAAACCACATAGGTTTGCCTTGGAACAGCAGCCCAAATGTGAAAAGCTTAACAGGAGCTTCGTCAAATTCCTTAGTTCATTAAAATTAATTTGGAGATCTCAAGAGGATCATCAGTCTTCTTTATGACTTCTGGCATTCTCTGTGTCTAGTTAAGGTCCACCCGCTGCAAACACAGGCCAGATTCCCAGACTGCTGAAATTTGTTTCATCAGCTTCCAGGGCTGCTTGATATACCAGAGTCCCAGAGTGTGAAAAAAAATAAATGTTGAAAGCCAGCTAAATGAAGGGATTTGGACTGGCTTATTCAGACCAGGTTTTTGTTTGTTTGTTTATTTGCTTTTCATTTTGAACAGCAGAGACCAAGTTCACTTCCTTGTAATCTACTCTTCTTTTAGACAAAGTGGCCGAAGCTTACCTATGGCAGCTTAATTCTAAATGCCAGATTCACTGCTGTGGGCAGGGAGGTGCAGCAGAAACATTTAGAGTCAGACAGTGAGCATGAGAAAGGTACCCTGAGTTCTGTTCAGTCCAGGGAAATGGCACACAAACCTGAGGAACACAGTATGAACTGCATTCTGCAAGGTGGACTGGCATGAGAAACAGCCTACAGCCTGTTCTTTGCCTTTGTCTAAACTTCCTTAATTTACTATTTTGGTGGATTTCGGTGGGAGAGCTTTGATTGAGGTCAGCTCAGTTCTTTGCCTTCACTTACCTTGAAGGGTTTTGTTGAATATCAGTCTGCTTCAGGGAAAAAAAAAAACAAACCATCAGGACACAAGCATGCAAAATCCTTTAGAGGGTCCAGTAGATGTATAATGGTATGGTATGGTGTGGTATGGTGTGGTATGGTACTGCATGGCATGCCATGGCATGGCATGGCATGGCATGGCATATAGCATGTGAGTGTGTATGCCTGTGTATACAATCCTGAGTCTGTCCCACTTTATCAATCGGTCTCAATATTTAAAGGAAATTAGAGGTCTCAGTCCCAGGTGATTTCAGTGAAATTTGGGCCTCTGCCAATGCTTTCTGGGAAGTGGGATGTTTCAGTGTTTGAAGATGTAGCTATAATGTGCTTCTAACTTCAGGTAATCTGGAGCCAAGTTTAATCCGATACACATTAGTGAATGGAATGCGCTTTCCAATAATGAAATTTTGCTTGGACCACTCAGTGTAAGATAAAATCAGAGCAGATGCTACTAAAGCAAAGGTGGGAGTTGAGGGCAGAGACTGCCAAGAAGTAAATGTGTTTTGCACAAAACTCACTGATTTTTTTTGTCAGTGGCATTTTCTTTGCTTGCCATCTCTCTGCAAGAGAGATTTTCCTCTAGGAACTTGTAAGGTCACATTGACCTGTATGTTCAAACCATGTGGTCAGGAAAGAAAAAAGAAGATATGAACACATTTGTGAAAATACCTAAATAGTTGGTACAAAAAGAATAGTTTTTCTGCAGTCCTTTTCAAACTTAATTTTAAAACCAAATTAAAAGAGTGAATGATGTTCTTTATCTTGACCTAGGGTCTCAGTGCTTCACAAGTATATCATGCAGTATGCAGAACTTGTACAACAAAATGGAAGAAAAAATCACAAGTCCTTAGAGACAGCATTGATCATTACTGTATTTTATGAGGAAAATATATGTATTTTTTTGTCACCTTCTTTTTGGTCTTTTTGCTTTCATGCCCATTTTCACAAGGACAAGATTGAAAAACAGAATATTTGAAGAAAACCATTCATTAATATATCCCAAAACCGGAATGTTTTTATCTTCCTTTCAAGTCATTTATACCACCAAAAAAAAGCTTTAATTCTTCAGTTAAAAAAAAATTAAAATTGCAGTGCATTGAATTAATCAATACAGCAAGAGATCTTTATTACCTTTATGTGCCTGGTATAAGGTGGTTAATAAGCAGATGGGGTTCTCTGGAGCACAGTTAGCCATATTTGACCCACATGTCAGTGCAGATGCATTTAAACACCTGTGTTTCAAATGTCAGTAAGAGGTAGGGGGTTTCTAATTAGAAAAAGAAGGGAAGTATTCCCTGGGGAAATACTGCAAGGAAAAAATGCATCCTTGGAGTCACCAAGATGTATCAAAAAACTGAAGATGTCCTGCCATGGCAAGTGCTGGTTGATCTGGTCCCACCTTCCTCCTCCCTTTGCCCATGGCTTGTTGTTCTTTTGCCTCTGCCTGTGGCTCTAGAGCTCTGTGATCCTCAGGAAGCCATTTCAGCATGCTAAGATGACAGAAAACAAACACAGAATAAATTGGAAAAACAGGGACAGTGGTTGACCTGCATGGCATGTCGAAATAGCACAGAATCAGCCACGCGCAGGAGCTGGTGTGAAGGAGGGAGTTGGTTAGCACAGCCAGGATTTGTGCATGGTGGACATCAAAAGACAGATCAATGCAGGTGTCCCTATAGCCATGGCTTGAATGTTTTTTTAATGGCCTTCAAAGCATGGGGTCACATTTGTTACACATCTCTAGGTGCAAACAGGAGGCATGAGTAAATGTGGGCAGAGACATGGAGGACAGTAGCAGGAAACCTTTTAGATCATTATAATTGTCTTCCTACATGAAGAGATGCTTTGAGGAAACAAAGAAATCCCGCCAGAAGCAAACTTGTCAAAGCTCCTAGAAAAACAATGGAATTGAGCATGTCTGGAACTGAGACAATTGTCTTAAAAAGGTGGTTCACTTTCTTCGAGAGTCTTTTTTTCACAGACCAGTTCTCAAACTTAATTAGTATTCCTAAGACATAAAAGACCTTCTCTGACATGAAAAATGGTAAAAGACATGTAGAAAGCAAATGTGTTACCTTAGCTACCTGTTTGGGGTGACATTTTAAATACAGAAAATAAAGTTGACAGAATTATAGTGACCTTTCAGGCTGAACAAATAAAATAACATCTGCCAAAACAAAATGGCTGCCTCTAGCTGTAGAAAATGATATGCATCTTTGAACCCTAATACACAGGTCTTTGGTAGAGTTAGATTCAGTAATGGTTACTAGGCCTTAGAAATTTATTTTGCTGCAGAGCACAGAAGGCTTAAAATCCCAGGAATATGGTGTAAGTGCCAAGGGACCCACAGGGACCTGCTGTGGCTGTGGGTGTGGCAAAGCCATCTCCATGCTCTTTCACCCTCTTAATCCATCACAGGTGCCTTGTTTTCTGTAAAAGATCCAGAAGGAGCTCTTCACTGCATCACTGTATATTTTCTTCACGTTGTCTACACATGCATATTTCTGTGTATAGAAGCAGTCTTGTGAGTTACATTACCTTTTTTCAATTTCCTCTGGAAACCAAGGAATATGTGTGGCCTGGAAGGCAGCAGCAATCAAGCAGATTGCTGTAAGAAGGGAAACTGGTAGGTCTAAAAAGAGAAAGCTTTTCTTTAAAATAATCTGCATAGGAAAATAAAAAAAGAAAGTAACTGCGAAAATTACTTTTTCTTGCTTCCCCAAGCTCTTTTAGCTTCTGGTCTCATCTTTACAAGCAGATAAGGCAAGTTCTTAATTGTGCTTTTGAAAAGCTGAGAAGTGCAGTTCAGTTCATAGTTTTTATTGCCTCCTTTATCAGGCACATTTACATCTCTCGCCACCTTCACCTCAAATACTCCTTAAATTCAGAGTGATTACAAATGTGGAAAAGCCAGTTCTGCAGTAGGACAACTGGGATACACAGAGGAAGGAAGCATCAGGATAACGGTGGTATTTTACCTGGCTAACTTAGAAGGTAAGCAGGTCCCATGAATTGCAACTGTAATTAGCCAAAGACATTGAATTTCTTAATGGTTTCCAGAGGTTAAAGGAAGTTCATGCAATTTTCTTTCTGTATGAATATGAATGGTTTCCAATTTAAGCAAATAATGCTAAACAGCCTAACAATAATTATTATTATTAATAGCATTATTAGTTTTATGTATTACTTCAGTTGCACTTAGGATTCTGAGGGAATTTTTATTCATTGTGCAAAGCTCTAGGAAGACATGTCTCATATTTTCCTTGAAAAAGTCATGAAGTCTAGACTCAGAATAAGACTTGTAGCATGTGGCATTTTGGAGATGAGGTGTCAGTCTAAATAAGGAATTTTATCACTGGCATCTGTCATATGTCTGAGGGATTTTCAGTGGTGGGCATGGATAGTTAAAAGATCTATCTGCTTCCTAAACATACTTTTTACATTTTTTGTTTACTTGTAAGCTTTCATTTTCACCAGTGCTGTACTTACAGATCTGACCATAAGTCCTGCCATACCAATCATCTTAGTTTTTGTATGAACCTTCCATGGTGAAATGACTAGTACATGGCCTAGTACATGAGGGGAGAGCAGTGGATATTTGCTATGCAGACTTGAGCAGGGCTTTTGACACTGCCTCCACATGATCCTTGTTGAGAAGCTGGTGAAGTGTGGCCTGAAGTAGCAGCTGCTGAGGTGGATTGAAAACTAACTGAACAGCTGATCTCAAAGGGATGTGACAGCGGCGTGAGATCTATTTGGAGCCCAGAAACCAGCAATGAACCCTAGGGGTCCGTGCTGGCTCTGCCCCTGTTCAGCATCTTGAGAAGTATTACATGATCTGGATGATAGGGCACAGTGTGTCCTCAACAAGTTTGCTTATGTCACAAACCTGGGAGGAATGGCTGATACACCATTTCTACAGAGAAATAGAACATCATGAAATTCAAAAAGGAGAGCGCAAAGTCCTGTACCTGGGGAGGAACAACCCCATGCACCAGTATATATGGGGGAGTACACTCTGTTAGAGTGTATGTTCTGCTGGAAGGCAGCTTGGCAGAAAATACCCTGTGGGTCCTGGTAGGCACCAAGTTGGGCACCAGCCAGCAGTGTGTCCTTGCAGCAAAGAAGGCTAATGGTGTCCCATGCAGCATTAGCCTGCTGGTTGAGGGAGGTGATGCTACTCCTCCACTCAGCACTGGTGAGGCCATGCTTGGAGTGCTGTGTCCTGTTCTGGCCTCTCCAGCACAAGAGAGATGTAGAGTACTGCACAGAGTCTGGCACAGGGTCACAAATGTACTTCAGGGACAGCAGCATCCCTCCTCTGAGGAAAGTCTGGACTGTTTTGCACGAAGTAGAGATGGCTCAGGAACCATCTCACATACCTGGAAGGAGAGTGCAAAGAGGGCAGAGTCAGGCTCTTTTCAGTGGTGCCCAGTGGCTGGATTAGAGTCAATGGAATTAAAATGAAACTCAGGAGGTTCCCTCTGAACATCAGGAAACATTTTGTGATGATAGAGCATTTGGAGTTGCTCTGGTCTGGAATGTTGTGGAGTGTCCATCTTTGGAAAAGTCCACAAGCTGTCTGAACAAGCTCTTAGCAACCTGCTCTTGGTGATGGCTCTTCTTGATCAGATGATCTCCAGAGGCCCCTTCCAACCTCAGCCATTCCGTGATTTCTATTGCAATGGAAGGGTGAAGCAGATCACACTAAATTTGCCAGTTTCACTGAATGTACCATGGGCAAAGGGTTTGCATATCCTTCTTACCTCTTTTAACCTTCATCGAGTTTAGGAGAATTAGAACTGGGGGGTGATGTCTGCCCAGGTGCGAAGGGATAGTACCAGATACTTTGTGGAGCACAAGGGTTCCCTCCAGAAGTCCCAAAAGAGCCTTCCAGCTGTGGCATATCCCTGCTCACCCTGGTAAGGAGCAGATGGCCCCATTGTTCCTGGCAAGTCCCTGTCCAGTTTAGCCACCTTGAATGCATTCCTGTTCTACATCAGGCTCTTAATTTCAGCAATTTTCAGTGTGATGGTGAATTCAGACATGATACTGAAAGTGCTGCTCTTGTTTGTGTGTACACATGTGGCACATTTGGGTCTTACAGCACACAGATTTTATGTTTGTTTGGTTGTATTTGTAGCATTTCAACAGTATGCTCTCCCAAGTTTTTCAAGTCTTCTATCAGATGTTATATCCTTCTCTGCTGGAACAAGATGCCTAAACTGCAGGGGAATTACAGATTATACATATGCATATATATGCAAATATGGTTGTGTTTTGTGCTGCTACATCCAGCTAAAAATAGTATTAAAAGATGTTCATAGACCAGACCTTAGCTGAACCTTTTCAAACCTTTCTTCTATTCCTGCCATAGCAAAAAAATCTGCCATATTCTTGTTTCATGCCTGCATTATCTCTGCCTTGTTTTCTGAATAAGTTTTTAGACAAAATGGCTGTTGAATCCAGACTCAGTCTCAGCATATATAATTTCATGCCCTTTGATACCAGCCATTCCTTGAAGCATTTTGCTAGCACTTTGCTAGCACTTTGCTAGCACTTTGCTATCCTTCTGTGCTTCTTGGACTTTGTGCTATTTTTTAAGATGGAGCTAATATTGGAATATAGAACTCCAGTTAGGCTGAAAACTGTACATCTCTAACGACCACAGTTTGCCTTCAAGTCCTAAATGTAGTTGCTGTCTTGCCAGCTCATGTTATTTTCTCCTTTGGCTTCTATGCTGCCAGCATGTCACCTCTTATATTCCTTCTTCTTTTTCTGTAATATATTGATAAGGGGCAAACTGAGAGGTCCTTAAATTGGCAAAATTCCCTCTAGATTCTTCTGAGTGTTTTTCTCACTGACACCCTTTGGATTTGGCCTATGGGCCAAATGAAAGGCTGACATGAAAATGCTGTCATTTGCCCTAGAGCTTTTTCCCTAGGCAAAATTTTATTCCTAAGATTTCTGAATACCAGATTTGCAAAGCATGCAGATATAATGCATGGTGAGGTATTCAGCTTGGTATTCAAGACCATTCCTTTGTGAGATGCTTTTCAGCCCTACTAATGCTATTTACTGGTAAATTTGCTTTTGAATTGATTCTTATATAAAATTCTTCAAGCAGGCAACATTTGAAGAACATTCTCCATTAGTTCAGACAACTTACAAACATCAAGAGGAAGTTATCCTGAATTCCCATTAAATTACACTGTCAGCCATTTGAATATCACATAAAGATAACACGAGCACTACCTGTTTATATCTTAATGAGTGACTAATCCCACATTATTTCCTGAGTGTTTATAGATTGCTCCATGCAAAAAAATGACCATTCAATTTATTAGGAGCTTTTTTACTGAAGGATTAGCTAATGGCTTCTTCTGAATACTTCAAAAGAAAAAGCTGAAGCAGAGACTGCTTTATAAATAGGATGAATAAAAAGTTATTTACAGTGGACATATTTCCAAACAGAATTCTCAGTTGTGTGTTTTCTCTGAGCCAGAAAGAGCAAGCAGGTCCTATAAAAGCTCTTATAAGCAATTTGGAAGGTTTTTTGGAGGAAGGAAGGGGAAAGTTGGCAATAGTTCAGTTTTACTGGTTAGTGGAGGCAGCTAGCTCCTGCTGTTTCACAGTGCGAAATTACATGCTAAGCCCCCAGAGTGACACAACCCAGATTCATTCTGGCACACACCAGTGGTCATGAAAGAAAGATGTTTATATGGAAGGAAACACATTACATTTTGTCTGTGGAGATAAAATAAAGCATCTACCCTAGCCATTCTGATTCTCTAGTGTCTGTACTACTGTTGCTTCTCTAGACTTTTGCAAAAGGTATTGCAGGTATCTCCTCTGCTTTAAAAATGCAATTTTTTTTTTCCTTTCCTAGATCAAAGAAATCACAATTGTCCGCTCTTCTTTTGTGAAAGTTGTCACTGGAAAGCTGCATAATCTGCAGGCAGAACTATCTACTTAATTTATCAACGGCATCAGGGAAAGCAACAAACAACATAGGTTCTTGTGAATACTCACAAAGGTATTCCCTCTTCCAGAATTTGACCATGAGGTTGAGAACTTGCTGAAGAGTTTCCTTACAAAGCAGTCATGACCTGGCACAGGAATGCTCAAGGGTATTTACCTCACCAGCTGCTCTGCTGCTCCACCTCTGTGTTGAACCCACCCTTATGATCTGTTCAAATTGATAAATAGCCCATGTCCCTATGGATCTGGGCTGAGATGGATGCTGGGAGAAACTCAGCTGTCCCAGAGGGGCCTGAGCATCTCCCTGTGTGCAGAGTGAATGATAAACACTGGTACCCAGGGGAAGAGCCTGCCTCCAAGACTGCAAGGTCTCCAGAACATTCAGGGTGTGCCATGGTACACTTTGCTCCTGTGAAAACAAAGGAGCCTGTCCTGTGTTAAGATAGGCAAAGGTTCTTAATATCTTTTACTGGTCTTATCCTTATGTGGTGACGGAAGGCTGCCTGGTTGCTTCTCCAGAGATCTGGGATACACCTGGTACCCCAAGCTGAGAAGCCAGAAACAGTGCTCTCCATCTATGCCCACTCTTACCTCTACAGGCAATCCTTTCTTCAAGTGCAATCAAATAGGTGATTGGGACACAGGTGCATCTTCCTTGCCAGTCTCACATGGCAGGTCTCAGGACCATTTCCAAGGGCTATCATCATAAGTCTGTCAGAGCTGGGAGGGAACAGGGAAACAATTCAATTTCTGCTGCAGCCCCAGGGGCTGGTGAAGTGAGGATGCCTATGATAATGATTATATTCCTGTGACAGCTGCATGGTACAGATCCTTGGCCATGACTAATTGACTTTCCAGGGAATGCCTGGAGCTCCTTGGGGGATTCTGTGCTTTTCTGATCCCTGATTCTTCTTGATATCTCCAGACTGAGACAGAGGCAAACCAGGATTCACTTCTCAGGGTGCTTTAGGGTGACTAACAGGCAGATAGGCTTAGAAACAAATGAAAAATATGACATGGGGAGGAGGGGAGGAGAAGAGAAGAAAGTCATTTTAAGCCACTATTGATTTGGAATCTCAGGTCTTCTTCATAGGACAAATATAGTCTTCCACTCAGCCACCCATAAAACTATGTAAGGCTGCAAGGAGGAAACCAAAAGCACAGTCTCAGAACAGACTGTGAATCAGGATTTTAACTGATCTCTTTAGAGTCCTCTGGCATTTACCAGCAGAGCCATGTTTTTCTAACAGCTTCAGGGGAGTATTGCTTCAGGAAGCCCACAAGGACCCTTTCAAAAAAGCAGGAAAGCCTTCAGCTTCTCAGAGGACACAAAGCAGGGCAGATATCGAATCTCTCAGGAAGCTGCTTGCCCTTAGGGGTCTGATCTCACATGGGCATCACTTCCAGGGCTGCAGCTTTGACAATATATAAGAAACTCCAGTGCTTCCCCTAAGTGGAAACCAAGGGAACCTCTGAGGCCTGAAGTGATTTCATCAGCTTTTGATGAAGCAGTGCCTGTAGTTAAAGAGCACACAGGTGTGCAGTGCCATGTAGGAAATTACAGTGCAGTAAAACGTCTTAGTTGTGTTGCTGAACATATCTAAACAGCCTTGTACTATGATCAAAAAAAGAAAGGCAGCTCTTATGCAGCACCAGTGGAAATGCCTGGTGGAGAAACTGTGAAAAACAAAGCTAAACACATCTGCAGCAGATTATTTTTTATTATTTCACTTCTGCATTCTCCTTTTCAATACTAGCCCATTGATGATAGTGCAAAAAATGCACTGATGTTTAGTCCTGGGAAGTATCTGGGCAGCTGATAGAGGAGCTGTGGCCAGTGGCTGTGTCATACTTCCTGACAAAGTTATGCCACCCCTGTCACTGGCAGTGTCACCATCAGCTGCCTGTCCTATGGGTTCATGGCCACCAAGCTCCACCTGCCCCCTGCCCTTGCTCTCCAGCACTGTACAAAGGGAAAGCTGAGCTGGGGGTGAGCCTGAGCACCACAGGCATGGCAGGGGCAGCCTTGGCAGCACAGGCTGATTGGGATGCAACAGAGCCTCCAGGCTGACAAGAAGCCCTGGGAGGCAAGTGCATCCTGGGAATACCCCAGTTTTGAGAGGAGAAGCATGGAGATGATTAAACTAAACAGCAAATATGCAGGAGTACTTCTGTCTGATCTCGCAGCATCCACCAGGTGTGCTCTGGGGGTATCACCTCACTGTCTGCAGAGGCAGAGGGGTTGCTGCCTATCTCATCTGAATCTGCAGGGTACAGAGAAAAGGAAGGGACAGTAAATTGCTGTAGAGCTAGCGGGGTCCTGGTAGAGGACGGCCCAGCATCCATGCTGTTCAGTGCAAGCATCCAGGCTGTACCTCATTCCAATACAAGGAGATTTGTTTCCTGGAGATTTGTTGCCTCACCTCACCCATGGCTGAATCCCACAGTGGGCTGAGCAATGGGGCTGAGCAGCTGCACCCAAGGGGTGAAGACAATTACTAGGGCAGCAGGCTGCATCAGAGATTTCTTTAGACCACCCTGCCTTCTCCTCATTAAACCTGGACCCAGTCCAACTTAGTCCCACCACATCCCTCCACCACCAGTTCACAAACTGGAGGTCTGCAGTTTGCACATGTCAGAAAAGGAAGGAAAGTGCTGAGTGTGACTGGTTACAGTTGGGAAATTCACAAAGTAGCTAAATTCAGATGGCCATAAAAATTTAAATGACCATAAAATGCTGCTGTAATACGACTCATGGCCATTTGAGAAGGATCACCCAGTCATAGAAGATGCTGGGGGATGCTTTATAGGTCATAATGAAACAGATGTAAAGATTTTTTTTATGGTCATAAAGTGCCTTGCTTTATGTTATAGGAAGTAAAGCAGTTATTTTTTCTGATATCTTAAATACTGCAAAATAAAATTAAATACAAGGAGTTGAGTTTTGTTTTTTATCTTTGTAGGGTATGCATATTCTGGAAATCAGCCTTTTAATGGCTCTTATGATGAAATATTCCCCAGTGGGATCTGTCCTCACATTGATCTCATCTCAGTGACACAGATGAGGATGCTGCACTCATAATTTAAAGTAAATTAAGTCCAGACTTTTGACTGCTGGTAAATTGCCAGAACCATGCTTAGCTGGACAAGTTTTGGTCACTGCTGTGCTCCAGAATGCATTTCAGTTTCCTTTTGCGTATTAAACCTTAATGGTCCCATCAAAACTAATTTGATTGGAAAATTAAATGTTGGCTATTTTTTCATTCCTAGAATAAGGTATTAAAACTGAAGGGATTTGTTTGTTTATTCATAACAGAAAGAATAAGCATTAGCATGTGCTGCTAAGGCAGTAAGTATCCCTTCTAAAGAAACCGTTTTTTTTTTTTAAGTATTCGGGCACACCTAATAAAAAAGCACATAAGAAGTAAAATAGAACAATCTGTTGTTATTTAACATGGCAAATGCTGTTGAGATACAAACACAGTTAAGTTTTCTCTAGTAACTAAGCAACAGAAGAAAATACCACTTATCCGAATTACTGTTTATTCTACTGATTTTTAGCTCTGCAGTAGTGATTTTCATCCTCTAAACCTCAAACACAGAAAGAACAACTGTTTAGGGTATGGTTAAATTGTTTAATATAGTGTTAGATGTAGGGACAAATTAGGCATCAGAATAAATGCCTAGGACTGGTCCCGCCAGCCATTAATGAGTTTTGGTCTTCTCACAAGTGCTTCACTAGATTATGAAACATAAGCAGGCATCCTCTACAGACTTAGGCAACTGCAATAAAATGGACTACATGAGGCATGAAATCAGAATAATTTCATTTTTCCAAAGAATGCAAATGGTCTCTCATTCATGTGTATCATCCTAAGGATTTCTTAGATAAAGCACATGGTAACAATGTAGTCTTTGACACTTCTAAACTGAAAACTTTTTTCTAGAGCTCTATATATTATCATCAGATGAATAATTTCATTATGGTGAAAATCTGTAGCAAGTGCTCAGAGCCATAGTCAGGCTGGACTCACATATGGCTCTGCACTTGCATATGCACATACTTGTTGTGCACACTGTCTAAATGAACAGCAGATGAACACAACTTTTCCAAATCTCAAAAATCTAAATTTGTAGCTAAAGATTTGCAAAAGTTGTGGGAGTGGAAGAAAGGAGGTAAAAGCAAATAGCATACTTTGGGTGAGAATCCCAGAAGAGCTCAGAAGATTGGAAGACAATGACTGAGCCGAAGAATGTGTGGCAAGAACAGTTAAGTCCCACATGCTTGGGAACAACATGTCCACCATTAAAAAGGGTTTGGTTTCTCTTTTCCACTTATAATAAGCCTCAGCTATCTGTATGATAATATAAAAAAGAATGAAAAAGAATGGTGTCTGTGAAGCATAAAAGAGCGGCTTCTGATATAAGTTCTTAGAAGCAATAGGCATAAATGACACTCAGATACTATGAAGTAAACTGGGGTAAAACTCAAGTTCTGTTAAATCACTCCCAAAAGCATCTTCATTTGCAATGATACCAGGATATTCACCAAAGGTCTTTTATAAAAGACTAGAAGAATTGTAGGCAGGTTGGAAATCCTTAGCACAGGTGACAGTGGCACCTAACACTCTTCCAGAATAACCACTAAGGAATTCTCTCCTGTTTGGTAGATATTCTGGGTGCCTCTTTGCCTACCTTGTACTGAAGCAAGATCTGGAGATAAGGGAGAAAGGAGTTAGAATTTTCTTCACACATGAAGAAGGCACATCCTCCCAGTCATGAGCTTCTGAAAAATCAGCTGGATTTGAGTGTGCTGACTCAAAGATATACCTTGCTCCTGCAGAATACCTGCAGGTATTAGGCTGGTCAGCTGCCAACTCCTGAGGAACAAACTCTGTAAGATTATTTTCATTCATCCTAGTTAATCGAGCACTGGTTGTACAGCACTTTAAACACAGAAAGCACTCTTATAAATATCTGGTATTGTAGTATAATTACACTACCTCATCTCAATTAAGTACAGAAGTGGGCATGTTTTAATCATGTAAGTGAATTGTTACCAGAATTATTTCAAATGTAGTTATCTCAGTCTATGCTGATCATCCTCACGATTGGTATGTGAACCTGGAGCAAAATGAGGGCTCTTGATTTTGGAGAGCCACTGTCTTACCAGAACGAATGTCCCTTTCCCTAGAACCAGAACACATTTTTTCCCAAATTCAAATGTAGACAATTTTTTATTTCTATTTGTTTTGCATCTTGGACACCTGTTGTGGACAGCACAAGGAGTAGCCTAGCTTTCTGGTTTTTTTTAATTTTCTGCCCTCTCTCATTAGTATAGTGGAACAGGAATGTCACTTGTGGTCTTGTCTCAGATTCACATCCTGCAGGGTTATGCTTTGTCAATGGTCTGTACACTGTGCAGTGTGATGCACTGAAATAAATTAAAACAATTAAATGCTGGAAAATTCTTTACTTCCTTTAAAGGTTAAGACATTAAGACTCTAATAACTATATATGTTGCCATCTGATTATCAGTGATACAGTGCTTCTCACTCCATTGTATTTACTCTGAATATAAGCTCAATTAAATCAGCATTGACAACCCAGGAAGTGGTCTGTCTTCAAACAAAATAAAGTTAAATTAAACTAAAATTTAAAAAAGGGAGAGAGAGTAAAACAGTAATTTTAAAATAAAATTATTTTTATATTGCTTTTTCATAATGTATTTCATAGAATAACAGACTGAAAGAATAGTTTAGGTTGGAAGGGACTTTAAAGATCATCCAGTTCCAATTTCCTGCCATGGGCAGGGACAGCTTCCACTAGACCAGGCTGCTAAAAGCCCCATCCAGTCTGGCCTTGAACACTTTCAGGGATGGGGCATTGACAGGATCTCTGGGCAACCTCTTCCAGTGTCTCACCACCTTTACAATGAATAATTTCTTCCTTATAGCTAATTAAATCCTACCCTCTTTCAGTTTGAAGCCATAACCTTCAGACTCCTTCAGGTACTGGAAGGCCACAATAAGATCTCCCTGGAGCCTTCTCTACCCCAGGCTGGACAACCTCAGCTCTCTCAGTCTGACTTCACGGGAGAGGTTTCACAATCTTCTAACTGCAAAATCTCTAAGAAACTCAGTTACATCCAAGTTTTTCTCCACAAATAAGACAGCAATGAAATTTTAGGATCTTTTTCTGGAGTGGTGGGTTTTTATTTGGTTTTACTTTTCTAGTAAAAAAAGAAACTTTAAGATTAACTTGATTTATTAGAAAAAGTAGTTACTTTATTAGATGGCAGTATTGTTACCACACTTCCCATTTCTGCTTCCTTTTCCTTTTTTGTCAGGTTGCTCTACCTCTCAATTCTTCACTCCTTTTCATCTCTTTTCATATCAATTAAATGCTCTTTGGGAACATGAATGGGCAATTTTTGTATATTTGTAAAGCACTAGCAGAACACTGTAGTTGACTGAATGCAATCACAACCAAAATAAAAACATTCACATCTACTCTTTCAGGTTAATTGACATCAATTTACCTAAGACATTTTGCAGAACTCTATACTACCTTTTCATGTATCTTTCTGGAATTACTGTATATAAGAGTCACTACCTGGACTCACACAAAAATGTGAATTTCCACCAAAACAATACCAGAACACCAAAATATAAAAACTCTTTAAATCAGGAACTACCTCTGACTGTGTCTGTATGACATTTGCTGACAATAGGCTTCCAGTGAGGGTGTCTGAAGTGGAATTACATAATGCATATATATATAAAATGGAATGTGTCATTACTGCAGTGTTAAGCTATATTTGGAAGCCACTACTTTCTCTGATTTTTTTTCTTCTACATTTCACTATCAGAAAAAAGTGTCTTTGATATATGAATCATTTTATGAGGCCATCTTTTTATTTTAATAACTGCTAATTTGCACACCTATTATCAGTTGCTGGTGCAATTAATTGTGGATGCAAATCAGAATGTTTAGCTGTCTAATCACTTTGATTGTGCCTATAAATCAGTGACAGTAATTATGTGTGTAAATGTTCATTTCAGCCTGCAATTATTTTGGCCAAAATTGAAAGGACAGGAAAAAAAAACAACGCCCTAGTCTGAAATTTGGTCCCCGGTGTGTAAAACAGAAAGTATCTTCCTCCTCTATGTCCTGTGTTTAAATTGCAGAGAGCTAAGTAGACAAAGAGCAATGATTCCCTAGTCCCCAATAACTCACTGCCAGTGTTTCACAATAAAGTGCAATGGGAGAGGAAATATTTCCATACGGGTTCATTAATCACAACATATTTGCCATGCACAACCACTCTGCAGAGCAGGTAAAGAACCCTAGGGGTCCTCAGCTGCCACAGTATGTCATTTTTGTAATGGGAAAAGTGGTTTTTTGTACAAATGCTGTAGAACTGAAGTTGCAGATGGCTCCACTGGCAGAGCTAGAGCCTCCTGGCATAACTTTCAGCAGCCACAGCTCCTTTAGGAATTTATAGCAAGGGCTAGTGACACCTTTAAAAGAAGGATGCTGAAGGTGCTGTCTGCTCCCACTATGCAATATTCCAAGGCGTGCCCCTTAGGAGGACATGTTAGGCAGGACAAACAAACCCCACCCAAACAATAAACTGCAGAAGGAAATACAAGCCTTACCTGTCCCTGTTGTGCTGCAGGACTTTAATGAGAGGTCTAGGAACAATTAAATGGATCGTGACTGAGAACCTGTGGGTCCAATGGACCCCATTAACAGAACTGTGCAGCAAAAGATGCCTTTCCGGCTCAGTGGCTTTCAGATCTGGGCAGCAGGCCATTTCACTTTACCTAACCCCAAAGACAGCAGAGAGCCCCAGTTATCCCATCACATGCTGACCCATCTAGACCTGCTCAGTGTTTTGCATGAGAGTTACAGTTGGTGTCTTGTTTATTGTACCTCTGTGGTCTCAAGCTCTGAGCAGCTCATTGCTGCTTCACTCCCACATGGGACTTTGATAAAATTCAAAGCCACCTGGTGTGATTTTAATTTAAATGTGAGTTTAATGTGTTTTCCTTTTATATTGCTGTGATGTGCATTGTCAAGAGAAATGCTGCAGGCTCAGATCTGTCCTCTCAGCTGTTTCTCTGTGCTACTCCCTGGTTCTGCCTGGCGAATATCCCTGAATTAAAACTGCTACTCTGCAGTAGAGTGTGCATTGGGTACAAGGCTGCATTGGGTCATTCTTCAAGGAGGCGACCGAGTCTTAGGCTCTTTGCCAGTCAGAAGCCAAAAGTCTTCTCATCAGCATAAGACACCTCCAGAGTTACATCTGAACAGAGTAGAGATTAAAGGTTGCATGCAACCTTTGTAAAAAGAATTTTCACAATTCACCATACTCCACCAGTTATGAAATGGTTTTAAGACCTGTGGAAAGAAGAAATACTGAAATATTTTATCTTAACTACTTAAAACAATTCATATTGAAAGTAGTTAAAAATTACTAAACTTTTTCTAATTATAAAATAGGATCCCACTTTAAAAATCGCTGTGAAAAAATACTAAACATATCATAAGAAAATGCTGTCAGGAACAGGACATTAAAGATACCTCAATAAAAAGAGAAACAAATATCCACATCAGTTAGTAGCGCATCAGGCTGCTACAGTAGGACACAAGGCACCCTGATGCAAGACAATGTCTTAATCTTCAAATTTTTTCACGAAGTGAAACTGGGGATTTTTTCAGCCAGTTTTAATTAGTTTGGAACTAAAATTGTTGGAACAAGGTGGGGGCTTTTCTGACACAGAATAACTGAGATCCAATCAGAATAACAGAGCGGATTAAAGGCCACCCAGAGTGATCACTGTGCTGTGACTCAGGTGTGTCATGCAAGCTCTGCAAGGGCCACCACAGGCATCCCAGCATCTGAGTGCTCACCTTCAGAAGACATCCCTTGCTTCCTAAAACCACTCATTCCTCCTGCACCCACCAAAATCTACTTAATGAGCTGGTTGCCAGATGTTTTTCCTGCTGATTGCACAGGCCATGAGAGCTGATGGGCTTTGGCTATTGCTCCCTTAATCTGCAGGTTACTACGGGGAGCAGTAGCAGCCTGTTGAGTTCCTGGCTCCTGCTGCTTCTTACTGCTACTGCTGCATGGGAGCTACCCTAGTGAGTCATTTCTGATCTCCAAGGGAACCCACAGCCATATCTCCATGCCTCCTAAAACAGGAACTCACAGCTACATCTTCTCTCCAACTAAAATAATCAAACTATGAGGATAAAAACACTACATATTTGGCAGTATCTGAAATACTCAGTGCATTGGATGGGTGGAGAAACAGGACAATAATCTCAGCCATAGCAGAGCTACAGGCTAACGCCACCTCAGACTTGCAGTGCAGGTGGTCCTCCAAGTCCAATAGAGCCATGCAGAAGGAGATTAGTTCGTTGCAGGTTCTCATTAAAGAGTCAGTTTTGCTCCTCTCATTATTTTCAAAACCTCTGAGGAAGGCCATATAAGCAAGATACCACCCATAAGACTTCAAATTAGAAAACTAGGTCCTTGACAGAAATACTATTTAACGGATTAGACAATGCTAAGTGTCCTGGTTTGGGGGACAGGTACTGACAAAAAAAAGGGGCAGGAGCTTTTCCTAAAATGGAGAGTGAAAATCCCCTCCCCCCCAGTTTACTATAATTTGGAAATTAAGGGGCTCTCAGGCAAAGGAATAGGTTTAGTAATAACAGTTCTTTACTGATGTATCTGCAAGACAAACAAGAACAACATCAGCTATGAAAATCAGTGACATCAAATTAGAAAACTAGGTCCTCAACAGAAATCCTGTTTAACAAATAGGACAATGCTAAGCTTTTTCAATGGCCTCATAAAAGCTAGTCTTGTCTTCGGTTTAGTTTACTCTTATCAAATCAACTATTATAAATTGAAATAGAGCAATCTTTGCAAATAAATGCTCATTATTTTGAAGTACATTGAACAATATGTTATTTGCAGGCAGAAGTATAACCCGTAAAATGTCATTCTGCGCTTCTGTAACCACTCTCTCTCATTTACAGGTATTTTCACACAATGTACTTGGGAATCCGGAGTCGACAGAGTGGAGAGAATGACAGATGGCGGTTTTATTGGAAAATGGTGTATGAGTATGCAGATGTGAGTATGCTGCATTTGCTAGCCACCTTTCTGGAAAGTGCACCACAGCTGGTCCTGCAACTCTGTATTGTTGTACAGACTCGTACACTCCAGGCTCTCCAAGGTAGGTATTTATTTTTTATAATTTTTGGAAGATGTAATTTCCACACGTACATATTTATCCTTCATTCAGACTGCGGTGTGCCTTGTAGTCCTGGCATAAGAGCAGATCTTGCCTGCTAGCTGCTATTTAGCTGTTAACAATAACTCTGTCAAGAAAGCCTGTGTTATTAGAGGGTTTTTTAGCCTTTCTTAATGGCCCTGAGTTTTGTGCAGGATTTATAATGTTTTGCTTTCTGCATGTCCTTGTAATAGAAGAGCTCTTCTGATTATCCACTGGGCCAATGTGAAAATTGCATCAATCAAACTATTACTCTTCTCTCTATGCTTTTTTCTGTGAATGTTCAAAACCCTGCAAACTGCAGTAATGAGGTTCATATGGCATTATGCAGAACAGGAGACAGCACAGGAGATAATAGCGATTCTGTGAGGAAAATGCCAATGTTTATGCCCATCAGTTCTCGGCTGTGGTTACCTGAAATAATACAAATCATCTCTCGAGCAGTACTCATTCCTGCACACTCTGAGTTTCCTTCTAAGGTTGATGCT
This sequence comes from Sialia sialis, assembly GCA_009812075.1. Classification (NCBI taxonomy): domain Eukaryota; kingdom Metazoa; phylum Chordata; class Aves; order Passeriformes; family Turdidae; genus Sialia; species Sialia sialis. The sequence continues at coordinate 38,328,197 of VRYO01001463.1, read as the reverse complement.
TTCAGCAAGTGTGGTTACTGCTTTGAAATGGTACATGCATGAATATGTCTTGCTCTATGGCTTTGTCAGATGGTGATACAGATATGAGAATATCTCATTCACTATTGTATTTTTCATGCTGCTTTTGGCTACCTGACAGCTGTCCTTTTATATTGTGCCATTGTTTTGCCTTATGGCTGCACCTGGACAGAATTTTTTATCAAGGTAATGAAGTGAATGACAACGTGGTATCCAGAAGGTGACAAAAATGCCATGAGGAAGTGAGGAGTGAAGGGAGGAGGGGAGAATCAGAGGGACGGAGAGAAGAAGGAAATGCAGACTTTTTGTCATTTGCTTTTAAGGAACAGCTCATGTCCTTACCACTGTACAAGAAGAAAATGTGACAGCACCCTTCTCCAAGAAAACGTTAGGTCTCGTTGGCTTATTATGAGTAACATGCAGTGAGTCTGATTGGGTAAAAAAGGACTGGGCACAAAGTGGGTAACTGTGTGAAGATCTTGATCCTGGGCAGTTCCCTGTGGATAAATCAGAGACTTTACAGAGCTCTGAACTGTCATGTAATAAAGAGCAGCACTTCTTCCTGTGTTTTTATTTCATTCCATCTAAAACTCTGTCATCTTAATGGAAAAAGAAAACCAAAGTTTCTATTTTAATTAGTTGGTGCTCTGTAAAAGGAAGTTTGCCTATGCACTTCCTACTGCTATTTCTCAAAATGATGAGGCCCCACACCAACAAATTCAAACTATTATCATTGCAGAGAAGGTATTATTACTTCAAGATTTGTCTACCCAGAAAAACGAGTCCAGAGAAAGACTTAGGAGAAGAACATAGACAGAATACTGAATGGTCAGCTGTAATTGAGCTATCTTCATAAACTATTAATACAGAATGCCTCTTGTCCTCATTTTAGTGCAATAACAGATCTGTCTCTGAGAAATGAGCCTGGTGAGTAGGCACTAAGCCTGTGATACACTCTGCAAGTGGTTGTTAATTAGAGAAGACCTGAAATACTTCAGTTTAAAAGGCAAAAAAGGTTCCTGCAACCTGCAATCAGCTCTGTGAAACCTATGTATCAGAAACCAGAAAGTAATAAAACTATAATTATGGATTTCAGCTGAGAAGGTTGAAGGTATTTACTTATGCTCTCTTCCCCCATTTTCTTCCAACTTCCACAGAGAAAAGGATCCATTAAAAAAAACTAAGAAAATAAAGAAGGTGGTAGCATTTTCTTAAACAGTGGTACCGTTATACTCTCATGGTAACAGCAAATGTTTTAGTGTCTTGCCAGCTGTGAAAATCCTTTCTCTGTTTTCTCTCCTTTCTTAAAGAAATTATAAGGATAATGCATTGCACCATAGGATGGTGGATTAGCTGTGAGGCTGCATAAGAAGAGCATAATTTATCTCAGTGGTATCATGCTACAAATGGGTATTTCAAAAGGCCCAGCCATAAGGTATCTGCTTCAGCTAGCTGTCCACTCACTGAGCCTGTTAGAGAGATTTCCAGCATGGATCAATAAACAGAGTGTTTGATTGATTTTCTTTGTTTAGGGAATGTTACATGTTTTTTATTGTTGTTCTTTTAGTTCTCTGTCCCAGAGGACAAAGTTATTATGAGACCTGTTAAGTGACATCACTGGTCCATGTTCTTAAAAGTATATGTCTTTCACAAACCACACATTTGGCATGGGAAATAAATGGCCTGTAAGCAGGGTATTTCTAATATTAACCCATTAATTACTGCAAGAAAAACTTTTAAGTATTTTTGTTTATGAAATTCTATATTTTCAATTCCAAATGCAATAAAATAGCATTATCCCCAGCAGGAGAATGCTATCAGCATTACTGAAGATTCCAGGTTTTGTAGTGGGTGTTGGCTTGGTTCAGACTATTTCTCATTTCAGTAACTAAGCCCTGCTAATTAAGGGAAGAGATACATACAGATGTACATGCATCTTGGTGGGGATCATGAAAAATATTGTGCAATATCTGCAAAACCTTCTCAATCTCCCAAGCACTGCAGTAAGGATCACTTGAAAAGCCCAGAGGATGCACCACAAGGATCCTTTAGCACTTGCCTGGGCTCCCCAAGCTTTTAGCAAGGATAGTGTCCCCTCATATTGTGACCCTGCAGCAGAGCAAAGCTTGTGTAGGAGGCCATCCACAGTCCTTACGGAGTCCTTGTCCCTCTGCTGCATCCTCATCCAGAGATATCCAAGTAATAGTAAAACAGTAGCTACATTTCTTATCTAAAAATCTGATTCTTCTTTAAGATTTCGTCAAAACTGGCACATTTAGAGGCAATGTTAATTCTTACTCAGCCTACAAGCAGCAGCCAGGTCTCACCTGAGTAGAAGGAGTCCAATTGCTTGTGGGGAAAGCTGTTGATTTCTAGGTGCTAATTTCTCAAAAAGACAAACAACTTCAGTTTGACAGCGGACTAAACTGGAGCTGTGCTAATGTCCCTATTACCTCCACCTTTTCCACTCTGGTGATTCCTTTGAGTTTGAAGAAATACCTGCTCTTTAGAAGACTGAGTGATGTGCCTTGAAATAAGTGATTCCTTCTTCTTTTCCTCACAGGAGACTGTTTCTCCTGCCTTTGCTCTGAGCACAGCCAAACTCCCTGGGACAGGGGGATATCACAGCAGGTAATGCCAGTGCTGGGGAGGCAGGGGAGGACACAGCAGCAGGGTAGATAAGGAAGCTCAGGGCTGTCCCTTAGTGTGGCACCTCCTCTTGGTAGTCCTGCCCACAGACAGTCATCCCTTGGCACTCTTCTTTTACTTACTTTGGTTTTCCCACTATGCCATTTGATTTTAGAAAGGCTTCTCATCTTAAAATTACTTAACTCATTTAAAAAAATTAAAAAAAAAAAAATCTTGCTGACCATCTGATTGGAAAGAGACTCCCATCAGTTATCACACAGATACTACTTTCCTATTGAAAGGTTTGGTGTTCTAACTGCACCTAGATGAGCAGATAGACAAGATGACTCCCTGGATTTACCACAGATTTCATTATTTATACTGTATTAATTAACACATTGCTTAAATTATATATTAGCTTCTTATTCCTGTTTACTGCACTGACAATTTTTTCTTCATCAGCCCCTGGGAGGTTTGTTCTGGTTTCTCCATACAGTGCTATTAATCAAAGTCTCTAGCAAAGTTTAATCAAAGTCTAATCAAAGTTCATGTCATATAAAGCTGCATTTCTTAACGGGGACTGACAGTAGTGCTAGAAGCAAAATGAAAAGTTCAGACCAGTTTATAAATTCATCAAGTTTCATTGAAGTCACCACACACCACAGAGCTACTGGATTCTGCTGAAAATGCATTTCCAGGAAATCGCCCTGGCCAAAAATTTTCCCATTTTCTACCAGCTCTGTTGCAAACCCTACACTGTTCATATGCTGACACTGCAGCCAGTATAAAAGTTTACAGTGCCACCAAGCACCACTCTCCAGTCCTTCTACTCCAAACGAATTGCTGCTCCTGCCTGAGATGATGAAGCAGCTCAGAGACTTGATAGCAGTTAATGACACGGGTGATAGGTCCTAACTTCATCTGGCAGGAGCAAATTATGTTGTTAACTAGTTGATTTGAAAAATATGGCAAAGCTCAGGAATTGTGCATCAGGACATTCAGACTCTTTTCATATCAGCACAGTAAGCAGAAAATCATTTAAGACTACAGTATTTTGTGTGTGTGTGTGGACAGTGTTATGCTTTGGCACAACTTTTCATTTTTGTTACCTTCACAGTAATTTTGGATTGCTCTGTAAAATGCTGCCTACATTTGCAATGCCCAATAAATAAATAAATAAATAAATACACAAATAAAATACATGAAAAGAATGCTGATGCAATATTTTATACAATTCAATGTTTATTTGTATGAAAATCAGGTGCAGCACTTGAGTTCTGGGCAAGTTGCCATTACTTTTCTCTGTGTTGTCAAGGTTCTGCACCACTGCAGTCCAGCACTCAACCTCTCCACAGAGAAACTGAAGCAGAACAACCTGTAGTTACAGATTCTGCTTGATACTTGGCAAAACAGATTTCCAGTGACAAGGATAAACAAGTATGATATACTACAGAGTAAATGTGTTTTCTGGAAATTACTCTTAAACTGATTCGCAGGTCCTTTTGCAAATTTTAAAAATGTTACCTTGTGCTCATTAAGATAGAACCATCATATTAGCATACCCTTGTTTCTTATAGTCCGAGAGAGGACTTCCTGAAGGCAATCGTGTCACATAATCCATTTCATAACCTGATTACCATCTTAAAACTAGTTATACCCTTAGTATCTAATATACCAGTTGAAAGTTTAATTCTCTGATTGATAGAGGCTTGCTGTTGCCTGTCCCGGCTTTTTAATTTTATGAGCAGTCTGTCCATATTTATTCTTCTGACATCCCTGTTATCACACTTGTTCCCTAAGGAAATGGAGTTTGTACAATTATATAGCCCATTTCTGTCCTTCAGTCCTGCTTTTAAGAACTTCTGATCCATTGCAGTATTTCAATCAAGCATGAGGGAACAACCAACAGCTCCAAGATAATTATGTTTTCTTAAATGTAAAAAACAGTCAATGCAAGAAAAAATAGAAATAATTATAATTTAAAAAAAAATAAAATTGAGAGCCTCCAATACAGGGAAAAGCAGTCAGACTTCAGTTAATATCTTTTTTTATTACATACCAGCCACTGGTCATCCCAAATATGCATCCTTCCAGAAAAGGAATTGCACTGCTTTCCCTTGCCCAGTGGGACTGTTGTGAGTGACAAATGGTATTAGGGAATAAGAGACACTTTGATGGAAAAGTGCAATCACAGCACTCCTGCTGTGCATTCTCTTATCTCATGAGAGGTTCTGAATTTTCTTCATAGACCTTTTCTTCCTCGGTCCCTGTGTGAATTCATCTTTGGTATATACAGATGACCAGGACTGCACAGAAGACTCCAGATAGCATTTATCCAGAGCTCCCATATGATCTAAGATTGTAATTCCCTGTTCACTCAGGTGTTGGACTAGCTAATTCTAGTTATTTCATGATCTTTTAAAACCCACAGGCTCTTCTGATGTCTTGTCACTCTGATGAGACCTCAATTACATCAAAAAATATATTAGCAACTAAATGCGTGCAATGAAATTTCATCTTTTCTACTTTTCCCACCTGCAATGTGGCCCTGATTTTTCCACATATCACTCTCCTTTCCTACACTGTCTCCCAAACACTTACTAGTAAATTATGTTTCAAAAAAAGGTCATTAAAAGTATTCAGACAAGATTGGTTCCAAGTGTAATCAGTATTAAAATGGTAAGAGTAACTCTACTCCACCCCAAGGGTTCTTTATTGGCATTTCAACATAATCTTCAGTATCTTTAATTAGCTCCTTTACCTGCCATATTTCTCTTCTACTATTCCCTAACCTCTCGAGCATCACCAGCATTTTTCTATTAGCATTGTATTCACCATTCTGTCATTTGATAGATTAGAACTGCCACATTTTACTTGTTGAGAAAGGGGTTATAAAAGAAAGATATAGAGCTGTTCTAGACTCTTCAGCTCTCTTATGATCTACTTCATTTTTAATGTATCCATTCTTTTTCATACACTTTCCATGTTTCGAGGCCAGGTGGGAGGAATCTGATGTTCCTGAAAATTGTCCCTGCCCATAGCAAAAATTAAGAACTAGATGACATCTAAGGTCCCTTCCAACCCAAGCCATCCTATGGTTCTAGGTAAATACCTTTGTTTACAGTTAGTTATTGCTTTAAAAGCTGCTCTAAAGCTCTCTGTTGAAGCCTGCACTGTAGTCCTGCTTCAGCCAGGGGCTTGTGAAATGCCTCCTTTTCAGCCACATGGCACCAGTTCTGAATGGGGATACTTAAGATGCTTCTCACCAGCAGCATGATTTCACACTTATTGGCTTATTTTGAATCCTGAGACAGAGAGGTTTTGGTTGCAATGGATGAAAACAAGGAGTTTCCAGTTTTACTTCCATATACATTAACAGAGATTTCCTTTCTGTTCTTATTTTCTATTGGCTGGCTCTGTCTTTGAGCTCTTATTCCAAGAGCCCTTTTGGAAAATTGTCCTATAAAGCGCAACCTTTATTGCTCATCCTTCTTTTCTTCATTTTCATCAAAGAACCATTTCTGAGGTAGGTTTTGAGGCTTTTTTTTTCTGGGAGTTGATGGGTTTCAGTGTTCAAAAGCTCCAGAAATCTTTCTGTGCTTTGCCTCAAAAAAAATCCAAGTCTCCCCCACAGAAAAGTGGGGAACAGAACATTTAACTTCTGCTGCCTTCACTCATTTCTCTAAAATTCTGTTAGGCTAACTAAAAGATCTATTTTTGTTTATCCCTCCATTCTATATAAATTAAACCAACATTTATGTGATTCGGTCCTATTTTGCTACAATTAGATGTCCTGTAACAACCTCTATACTTTCCATAACTAAGTTTAGAAAGAATCCTCTGCTTTCTCTCAGAAAAGCTGTCAGTTGTCACACTCTGGAATATCTGGGCTGCCTTCAGCAGCACTTGTTCTCCAGCCTATATCTGACAAATCAGAGGCTGCCATAACGAGACAATTCTGGGCAGAATTTCTCCCTGTAATAATGGTTTGAACATCTCAATCCATATCCAAATTTAACTCTGGAATTCTACAGCAGACTCTAACAACTACCCACTATCTTTCCCCAAAGTGATTTTGTATGCAAACAGAATCTTTTTTATCTGAAACATCCTGCTGCCATTCCATTCACACACACTGCTTTTGCCATTATGTCCATCTTTTCTGAATACCGGCTCTCTTTCAGCACCCATGTCCAGGGAGTGATTATGAGACCGTGGGTGTTTCTGTAACCCTACAGTTCTTTTTGTAACCCTATAATGCTTTATGTCCTGTGCTTATTTCCTGTGTTTCCTGAGGTCCTGTCCCTGTTTATTCATCTATCTAAAAATATGATGCATCAATACAATTTGTAAAAGAAAGATGCAATATACGCAGGTATTGTCAGGAAGATAAGGAGTTGGGAGAGTTAAGGTGTTGCTTCTTTACCAATTTTACAGTACCTCAACCCCTGAAAGTCAATCAGAGCTGACTAGTGAGCATGTTTTATTCTTTCTGCTTAACGGCAGTAAAATAACCCTAATTCATCTAGCAGCATTAGTAGTGAGGGGAACTGCATCAAACATTTTTTCATAAATAATATGTTCTGGTGACTCTGTTGTTTAATGAGTTTATGCTGATATCTTTATCCTTGCTTATTACCTATTAACTGGTTATAAAAAGACCAAAGGATCACACAGCACTATATAGACATATAAATGTGAGCTTGCATTATAATGCAAAAAATACCATTTGTGAAGCTTGGCCACTCATTGAACATTTTTTTCCACTCATTACATCACAGGAAAATGGATAAACTATTCAGGTCATTCAGAGTGAATAGCAATAAGGCTTCATAACACACCAGCATGAAATCTGCATATGTAATTTTAATAGAAAAAAGTCATTAGAAACAGTATTAAGGAGATTTAGTATACATTTTACTGCTACTCTTTTTGTCCTCATTCTTCTCACATTAGCTATCCTAGCTACATTTGCAGATACAGGTGTCTCTAGCTAAGCTTCAAAAACCTGTTGGAAGGTCTCAATAAATCATCTGCTTTCCAAAGACAGTAGGTAGGTGCCTCCTTCACTAAATGTATTTGTATATTTGAACACAACTTTAGGTACATATTTTGTCATACCTTAGAAGTATTATGCCAGTCTGCAAGAAAAGAATTATAAGTGGTTTTATAAACTTAGGTTTGCATAGAAATATAATTTAAAGATTGGTTTCCCAAGGCTTTTCAGATACCAAGCTGATAATCTCACCTCGGGTGATATTTCCAGCTCACACCAATTGAGTGTCTTGTCACAGAATGAAAGAATAAGGTAGGTCAAAGGGTCCTCAATCAATCATCTGGCCCAAACCCTTCTGGAAGCACAACCATGTTCAAAAATTGATCAGATTCCTCAGTCTCTTTGAGTTTTGTGCATTTCTGTGGCTGCTGAGCCCACAGTCCCTCTCGGTGAACTGTACAAGTGCTTACCACCCTGGCAAAAATCTATTTTCCTACAGCAACTCAGATTTTCCCTTGCTGCAATTTTGACTCATTGTGTGCCTCTAAGTTTGAGAGGTTTGTGTAATTCTCCTTTTAGGCAAGAGAATATGGCAATTAGATCTCTTCTCTTGGTTCCTCTCTACCAGTCCTCCCTCAGGCTACACAAACCCGGCTCAGGCACCATGTGCTCTAGCCCCTAACATTGTTGCTCTGAGTGGGCAAGGGAAGGGTTACTGATGTTATATACCTGGACTTCTGCAAAGCCTTTGACATGATTCCCTACCTCCCTCTCTCTAAATTGAAAAGAAATGGAGCTGATGATGCTAGATGGACAAGGAAGTGTTGGATAGTCACATGCAGAGGGTAGTGGTCAGTGGCTCAGAATCCTGATGGACATTGGTGGCAAGTGGGGCTCCTCGGAGTCCATATTGGGACCAATCTTATTTAGTATCTTCATTGTTGGCATAGACAAAGGGATTGCATGCACCCTCGGCAGATTTGCAGATGACACTGAGCTGAGTGGTGCAGTTGCCACACCTGAAGGGCAGGATGCCATCCAGAGGGACCTGGACAATCTCAAGAAGTGGGGCCATGGAAATCTCATGAAGATTAACAAGACCAAGTGCTGGTGCTGCATCTGAGTCAGGGCAATCCCCGGTACCAGCATGGGCTGGGAGATGAACAGATCCAGAGCAGCCCTGATAAGAAGGATCTGGGGATGCTGGTGGGTGGGAGGCTGGACATGACCCAGCCATGTGCACCCATAGCCCAGAAAACCAGCCATATCCCGTGCTGGGTCAAAAGCATGGCCAGCAGGGCAAGGGAGGGCATTCTGGCCCTCTGATCTGCTCAGGTGAGACCCCACCTGCCGTGCTGCATCCAGCTCTGGGGTCCACAGCACAGGAGGGACATGGACCTGTTGGAGTGAGTCCAAAGGAGGCCATCAAGTTGATCAGAGGGATGGAGAATCTCTCCTACAAGAAAAGGATAAGAGAAGTAGGATTGTGGTGACCTAATTGTGGCTTTTCAGCACTCAAAGGAGGCCTAAGAGGCAGATGGAGAGAGATCATTTACAAGAGCCTGGACTGACAGGGCCATTCTATGATCCTATTATTTCAGTGACCCTTCACTGGCCTCAGTCCAGTTTGTGAAAGCATTTCCAATACTGGCTGCCCAAAATGATATGAACATGCTAGAGTTTTCCTTTGCCTTTGTAAGTCCTTTTGTCACTCCTCTCAGTCTTCTGAGATTCCTCTGCAGGGCAGCCCTGCTCTCCTGCAGATCAACTGCTCTTCTCTGATGGATCCAGGCTTTAAGGGTTTTATGAACCTGGAGGTATTGTGAAAAGAAATTCTTTACTGCTGCAGGAAATGGCAAAGCCAATAAAAATTATTTTCATATTATCTACAGGTTTTTGAATGTAACAGTGCCTTCATAAAGTTGCTAATGTATACATAGTGGTAAAGACAGCCTGAGACACAAAGTAGTGCATTTAGTTTCTGCAAGCGTGATATATTGCCTACACACTGAATTTTATTTGTTGGGGAATGTCAGAAAGTTGGTGGCATATCCTTCTGCTCCCTTTTTGTTGTGCTAAAAGTGAACTTGCCAAGGAAAAAATTTCCAGTTTCATTTTGGGTTCCTGTGTTTTTATGCCTGGTACTTTTTCTCAGGGATGGGAAAAAAAAGTGATGCATGCTTGGCACAGAAAAAGCTTTCCTGTGTCTATTACAGCAGTGAGAAATTTTAGTCATGATTGTGTCTTGCCCAAAGACTGCACAATACCTCAAAGATAAGAATTAATGTGAATTCTTCATTGTGCAGTGACCTTTAAATCTCCAGTCACAGAGCCAAAGTGCATGTCCAGCTTCACACCAAAAACACAGATCTGAAATTTTCTGTCGTTTTCATTGCTAGTGCATATTAATTTGTTAATCTGAAAAATTACTTTTTTTTTTTTTTGGCCAAAATTAACCAGAAAAGAAATCTTTTCTATTGATAGTGATTTTAGATGCAAGTGTCATGTCAAAGTGGGAATGCAGGTTTTAAAGTGTGCCTCGCATGACATCCAAGTTTGGTGGTATACAGGATATACTACAAATGATGAAATTTGTATGGTATTTCATATCTGTAACTTGTTTTATACATATTAGTATTTTTCAGCTGTGTGTTGGGTGAGTATCAAGCTGCAAATTTAAAAACCCATTGTATTTTTGCTTTGAGCTCAGAGTTTTGCAAGTGTCAGTGAATAACCAGCGTTACAGGGAGACTCAAACAAAAGGTCCAGTCAGGCATAGGAGGTTCACTCCTGTGAGCACCTTCTCACTGAACAGAGTGGAACTCTTTTAATGAAGAAAATCTATTTGCTGGGCTGGGATTTATAGGAGCACTGTTTTACCTTAAAAGATATTAAGTAACTGTCTTTTGTGTTAAGTATGACATTCTACCTAACCTAATGGGGATAAAAACCTATTAAATGTGTTTTATTAGTTTTTGGTTTCCTAACTAAATTATAATGAAAATGAATTTAAAATATTTTTCCTTTTTCAGTGGGTGTTATTTCTCACAGTATGTCAGTTAATAAAGTAAACTGTATTCTGTTCTCTGTATATAATGAATGCAGTTTAAAACCAAACCATCAACTGCTTTTGTGTTACTGATGAAGAGAGAATTTCAAGTTTTAGTTTTGAGTGGGGTTTTTAGTATATCATTTGTGCATAGGTGGCCAGTGTGCTCTCGGGAGTTAAATAGCCTGGGCAGGCTATATCCCCGTGGTATGAGGTTACTCAATTACTATTGACCACAGGCCCTTATATCTAATAGACACTGCCTCTATGTGTTCTTTCCCACCCTGTGGACACTTCAAGATGCAGAGGAATTCTTCCACACTCACATAATTGAGTCAAAAGAGCGAATTGAATCCTCCCTCGGTGTGACTTTTTCTGGCACAGCCACAACTAGTGCTCCCTGTCATCCTCTAGCAACCATCTAGGATTGTCACAGAGTTTTGCAGGAGCTCTGGCAGCTCCAGCTTCCCTGCAGCTCCTACCCAGTGAGACCAGGAGGACCCAGGAGCCCCATGGCAGGGTCAGAGAGCAGCCCAGGGACTGACTGGGAGCATCCTGCAGGTGCTGGGCCCTGGCACCGTGGAGCTTTCCGGCCTCATCTAGCAGAGATCAGCAGCAGCAAACCCCTTCTGCCAGCTGCCAGATCGCTCTGAGCAAGGCTGCTGCCGTGTCCCCGGCGGTGGGGACAGCAGAGTGAGTCACAGAAAACCTCCCAAATCACTGCAGTTCTCAGTCTGCAAAATGATATAAACTAGCCCCCATCTCTTTAGTACAGCTTTGTGCTGTACTAAAATCTGCAATAGCTCAGGGGCTGCTTCGTGAGCTGAGCTGTCGTCCCCATCACAGGGACAGTGAGTGACGGGGTGTACCCCTCCTTCAGCCATCTGCTGCCACCTCTGTCAAAGCCCTCTGAAAGCTTATGCAACTTCAGGCTCTTTGCAGGTTTTAATGAGTGCCTCTGGTGCTCTCACAGTCTCCTTGCTGCTCTGTGGAAAAATGTATTAGTGATTCATTATCACCAGAATGGTGGATGGGTGGATAGATAGATAGATAGATCGATCGATCTCCTGTTCCCATGCCATAGAAAGGCATTCAGAGTTCATTTCGAGCTCCTAGGTTAGTCACTCTTGGTAATGAAGCTAAATAAGTAAGATGCCCCAAAGCCATAAAAAAATTGAGCTCTGGTGATCTTCTTGATCCTGACCCTAAGTGACATGGTAGCATTTTCGCTCTGTAAATTCATAGCAGATTGTCATCCTTAAATATAGCTCAAAACATAACTGCTTTCCTCAGTAACTGGGCTCTATGCTGGTTTTGCTCAGCAGAAGCCAGAAAATGTGCAACATGAGTTCAAGGCAACAGAAAACTGAAAATGGCTCTCTATGCCTTTTCTTCAGACCCATGGTAGTCCCAGCAGATCTCACTCATGCCATGAGACCAGGACTCTCATGTAAAGGTTTTCAGTGATGTAATTTCACCTGCAAGCACTGTAGACACTAAAATAATATGCAGAAAAAGAAATTCTGCTAGGAGATGAATATTTTAAATCCTTTTTTCTTGGCATTTCCTTTACAAAGTGTGATTTTACTTTCCACCCCTATGAAGTCAGTTCTGTTATAGAGAGCTCAGAAATGCCTGAAAGTATCTTGAATGGTGATTCAGTAGGAAAGAAATGGAGCTACAATCATCTGCTCAAAAAGAAATGCAAAGGTGTTCTCTGCTTCTGAGGAGTTTTCTTTTACTTCCTTGATAATGCGTGCAGCAACAAAATGGGGAAAACAAGCTGGGAAATTTGCATGATGTACCCTACACCTGGTTAATTCATTTCCACACCTGCTCTGGAGTGGTTCACTTTCAGCCACTTCAGTGCCATTCCTTGAGAGGCAGAGCTGTGCAAACAAGGGCAGAAACAGGCCTTTGGCTTCACAGCAGCAGCACATCCTGTGGCAGCAGCCTTTGGAGCCAGATGGGTTTTCTGAGCAGAGCATAATGCATTGCAATTGAATTGGTATTTTAAGCTAACACATGTTTAGATCAGAGAGGCTCACAACACAGTCACTTACAATACATGGCTGATTGCTTCATGACAGAAGCAGCTAAATGCTGTAATAGGGAAGGTGGTATCAGCATTTCACTTCTAAATTTTGATTCTCAATTACTTAAAGCAGCTGTAAGAATTCACTTTTAGCTGGGGCTTGAACAAGGACATGGCCCAAGACCCAGGGCAATCTAAAACGCAGTAGGAGTTTCTCTCTTTATGAAAGGCTTCCTAGTATGAAAAAACTTAAATATAAGAGGGCAGCAAATCTGCTACCCCAAAGGCAGGGTCCTGTGTTTCTCTGAAACTGAGATACAATTGAGGCGAGAATGAACAGAGCTTTGAAAAAAGCTCTTCTGAAAAGATCAGCTGGATAAAATGTACCGAGCTGCAAATGATTCCTAGGAAAGCATGCTAGCTATACTTCACCTAACATGAAAGCTCAAGGACCACTAAGTTGAACAGGGGCAAAGTGTGAATTGTGAGTTGAGGAAGTGTTACCTTTAAAATATTTGCCTGTATAAGGTATCTCTTTGTTGTCAGGTACCACTGAGGGCAAGCACAACCAGTAAGGGTGACCAGGGATTGAAGAACATTATTATTATTATTAGTAGTAGTAGTAGTAGTAGTAGTAGTACTATTATTATTATTCTAACAGCAAATGCTTGCAATCTTGCTATTGTGTCTTTCAGAGTTCTGCTTTCTGAGATAGAAAAAGCATTTTTCTTCATGGCAGGCTATTCCTGAACTGTTTATTGTATAATTTTTTATACCATTCAGTGAAGTGTCTTGCTCTAGTAGCTATCAGCAAATGAAGTAGCAAGTCCATCACAACTGATTTTTGTAATGTTTGTTGCTACTCTGGGAACACTTATGCATTAAGGGCTTTTTTTTCTCCTACTCAAGGTTTCATTAGTCATCAAGACCAAGTCTTTCAGATTATATATTGAGAAGTATTTAAACTGGCTCTGCAGAACAAATTAGGAAGATCAGACACTTTAAGAATATATTCTGCTTTGACAGTACCTGTACAAGCTGTGAATCAATTTCCAGATTTGATTCTAAGCAGAGCATTCTTTATGCAGTCTTGAAACAGAAGAGACAGATAGCTGCATATACAAAAGCTAAAAGTAAGATTGAAAGTTACTATAGAATACGGTTAGACAAATATCTGAACATGAGTAATTTGTAGAACAAACTCTTCAGCTAAGAAAGGATCCCAGTTAGAGATTTTCACACATTTTTCTATATATAAGCTATACCTGCCATTAAGTAAAATAGTCCTGCTGGGAAGGACTATTTTATGGTTCCAAAGAACTTTACATTAAACACTGCCAAGTCTGTAGGGAGGGAAGATCTGAAGTCTTTGGAAAGCTGGAATGTAATGAAAAGAACGCCAGGCTTTTAGGTCACATTTTTGGTGGTTTCTTCCTATAATACACCAATAACCTGTCACTTTGAAAAAAACTTTATAAGTTGTATATCTCAAGGTAGGAAAAAAGATCCATAGCTAAGCACATAAATATGTCATCTACTTTCCAAATGGATAAGTATGTGTAACCTAAAGAAAAATTTGCATGTATGGGTTTGTGTATGTGTTGAGGCTGCAGAGGATTGTCTAAATACTTGTTGATCCAAATGACATCTCAACCCACTAAAAAACTGAAATCACATATCACTGAAAAACATGAAAATATTTGAGTGTTTTTATGACATCCTGTGAAATCATTAATATCTTGTAGTCTTGTAACAGTAATAATCCAGTCATGAGATGTTTTGCTTCTTAAAGGACCTTCATGACTCTCTTAATAACAGTATAAAACAGTATAAAATCATTACCTAATTTTGAATATATGTATTTCTTTAAATAAATAGGGTTGTCTGGAGTACAATTAGCTTTTCTTTAATTTTTGCTCTTTTACTGATGTATCTTGTACCTGTCAGACTATGAACTTACATATGAGTCCACATTTTTGTTGCCTGATAAGATGACCACAAGGAACAAATCTTTTCTATAAGGAAAGTATTAATTAGTTAACTAATATTTAGTTTTTTATTTCCTCCCCCATATGGACACAAAAACATACATTCAATTTCATTACCACCTCACCAGTGAGTGCAAAAATGTTTATTAGTTCTTCACAGTGACTATTTGATCCTGGTTCCAGTTAAGCACTACTACCTAAATGCCTAAATGTTCATTCCATGGTTTATTAATCCATGGTGACAAATCCTATTTCCTCCTTTTTGTCCTCCCTTCTATTCCCCCACTTTCTCTTGACTGTCATTTGCAAAAGATGCTGACTTTAATGACAATGGCATAAACTTTGAAGAAAAGAGAGGTAAAGCTTTAAACCTGTATTTCTGTTGTCAAAACCAGATGCTTTAGCTGTCTTTGAATACAGTCATTTAAATGTGTTCAGCCCTCTGAAGCCATTACCAAGGCTGTAATGGTACAACTCACATTGTGTTTTTATTATGGCCTCTCCCAATAGCTAACGTCAGGTTTCAGATGAGGAGGAATGTATTTGGATCACAAAATTCACTCTCCTACTATGAAACATTAAGAAACATTAACCAAACAATACTATCCTATGAAATGCAAAACAATGATCAACAAAAATTAGCATTATGCCATTAACTATGTCCAAAGTGAGGCAAGAATAGGCAAACTGTACAGAGTGGGTCATGAATTTCTGCGTAGAGGGACTTAGGACTGAGATTTGAGATTTCTGTCCAAGCTGGCACTGAATTTGTATTGTTCCCCTGCAGGGGCATGAGAAATGTGCCCTCTTCTCCTCACCCAGGACTGAGAATTCATCCTGCACGTGTGCATCTAAGAGCTACATATGTTTGGCAGAAGTCCACATCTCTGCTAACATTTACTTTAAACAACTGCAAGAAATAAGTTTAAAAAAAAAAAACAAACAGTAACTGTGCATGATCATAAATTGCTCTAGCCTGTGTGTTTCCATGTCCTGGTAAGCTTCAGGGTTTCGCCAGAGGATGCAAATTGAAACTGACTGCAACAGTTGGCTCCAGACTTTGTTGTCAAGGAACAGTATTCATTTTCCTCAGTGCCTGATTTCTGTTGCCTTTCTGCTTAAGAGAAAAAGAACAAAAGGAGATAAGGAGGCAGATTGAGAGAGCATGGCACAGAAATTAAAATGCGCTAAAATTATACCTTCTTCCTGCTATGTAGTGCCATAACTCCAGGATGCTGCAAAACTAGATCTAAAATAGCAGAAATGTGCTGTTATGAGTGGGGAAGAAAGAGGCAACAGATAAAGGTACTGGCCAGCAGAGTGCAAACATGTAGCTGAGCTGCCAAACTTGAATTTACATTTTAATTCTCCACCTACACAAGCTTTGCTGAAAGCCATTGTGGGGCACTGTGCATCTGAGTCCTTCTGCAAAACTGCTGAAGAAAAGCACAAGACTCTATCTTTTCTTCCAGCCAAGATTCCACCTTGGAGCCATCACACCCTGAGTGACCTCACAGCAGCCTTGCAGAAGTGATTTGCTGTGATTTTGGCTCAGATTCATTTCAGCTCAGTGATTTTCAGCTATGCTTCTCAGACATCATCCACTGTCACAGGGTAACTGTTGTTGCCTTTTTCCCAACCTGGAAATGAAACTCAAGATAATTTTAGTAAGGAGGCAGTATAAAAGGGGATATTTATTTGAAGGCCTTCAAAGCCAGTTATGGAAAGATGTTCACAAAATCCCTCTCCACTCCCCATGAGTACATAAAAATGAGTACGTTTTTATAGACTTTAGGAAATTAGCACAATTGATAAAAAAACATTATAGGAGGACAAGTGGTGGTGCAATTCCCCCTCGAGAGAAGCCCCTTCTCTGGAGCCCCCCTTCAGCACCAGTTGTACTCTGTCCATGAGAATGAATCTCCAAGAGTTGTCCTCAGCATTGATTCCCAGGAAGAACCAAGATAACACTGGAGCCTTGTATCCCCCAGGCTTGGAGCTCTGGAATTCATTTTTTCTTTCTGCTTAAGGAAAGACCATGGAAAAGTACAAGGAAAACTATCTACTAAAACAATAGGTGACAGAGTTACAAATATATGTGTGAAGAATATAGATAACAGAAAAAAGGCAAAAGCTAAATGGCATGACTGTGAGCTATAATTTTGGAGATACTGGTGGAATATGCCAATGCTCTCAAACACCATTGATCATCTGGCTCAAGCTCTTCTTCCGACTTGTATATTAAATGAGCTGACATTTGTTCCAGCTCATTTTGTTTTTCAACAGAATTCAAGCTATCTCAAATGAGTTTGTTTTAGGAATGTTCTTTCTGATCTCTGTTTGGATGGGGGCTTCATATTCCATTGGTCTCAGTGATCCACTGTTCTTATAGATTATCATCTGAATATCCAATTCTTCCTGTCATCAGGGTTTTGTTCAAGAATGTGCATAGTTAGGTCAACAAGAGAGAAAAAGTATCTTAAACTACATATTCCTCAGCCATTTATAGTGGAGCATTTTGCCTGAAATAAACACAAATGGAGACATGTCAACTGTCTAAGACTTCTTAGACTCTCATGTAAAGAAATTACTGGAAACTGCTCAAAAACTGGCAAGGTTTTTTTGGAATTTTTTTCTGATTTCAAACATAAAGTGTCAACAATGGCCTGTTTACACTACACTGATACAATTTATGGCCAATACTTTAATCTCTATCATCAGCTGCCATGGGAGATGCCTGAACAATAGTTCTTTATTATGTGTGGAACATTTCACACCATGAAAGTGTCCCCAAACACTTAACAGAGTTACATAAAACAGTCTCAGTAAATAATAGCAGAGAAGAAATAAATTTAAAAGATTTAGGCAAAAGGAAGCAGAAATAATTCAAACAGTTAGTCAGACATGCAGTTCAGAGCAAGGCAGTAAATGATGCCATGTATTTATTTTGAAAATACCTAGAACAGTTGTTTTGTTTTTTCCATTTGCTCTCTGAAATACCAACACTGCCTCTCAAGAAAGCTAAAGAGAGCTAGTGTCATAAACAAGCAGCCTGGAGTCTAACAGAGGCAGCCATGCAGAGTGTTAAGCTTTCTTTTCAAGAAACCATCCAGTCTTGATGTAACAAGATATTTAAACCAGTCTGTGCGATTAGAGTTATTCAGCCATGGAAAGCTGGGCATGTATTTAAACACCTTGCTGAATTGTGAAGATGGTACTGAGGGAACTGCATGTTAAGAGTGGAATTAATCTTGCTGAACTACAGTTCTGTTTAAAAATTAGATGTTCTGTTTAAGCTACTTTTATAGCCAGTTAAGAGAGAGAGGCATTTGAAGGATTTTCTTTCTTTCTTGAGGGGTATCTAATATAGAAGGAATGACTTACCCTATTGATATGCTCACATCTCTCAATGGACTAGAAATGGAGTTCAGGTAATTAATTTAGTTTCAGTATCTGATTTAAACATGGCTGAAATTTAGGGAGATGGACATACATTTACTTCTTCTACATCTTTCACTGCAAGATAGATGCTTGAAAAATTTGTGGAGAGATTTCTCATGGCTCTGTGCCATACTAGAAATTTGCATTGCTGTGGAATCTAAGAAACTTTTAATTCCTTCACCACAGAGGTTTTCTTGCATTATCACACAGGAATAAACTAAAAGTTTGTTGAGTATGAAAAAAAGATGCTGAACTTAAAAAATTTGCACTTGAACCCATGGCAGTTGTGTGTCACACCTGCAGCAATAAGAAGCACTGCATGTGTTTGTGACCTAATACTGCTACAGGTCATAGAGTGAATTGTAATGTCTATTCTGCCCTAAAAAATGACAGTGCTGCTCTCTGAGGAGGGAACAGCTTGTTCCACCTGCCACAAGACCAGCCTTTCAGCCTTGTACAGAAAATGCTCCAATATGATACCTTGGGATTATCCTCGTATAACTGGTTTGCCTAATTCAAACTGGCAGACACAATCTGAATTCAGTGAATCAGAAGATACATGAGATTTCATCAGTGAGATCATTTGAGTAGATTAACTCAGGCACTACCAGCAGAACTCTTGGGGCAAAGGAGGTGAGGACAGAGGCCAAACAAAACTGCTTGATTGCAAGTGCCTAAATCCCACTGTATCAGAGGCATCCTTAAGGTAACTGCTTTTCTAGGGATGAACTATGAAGTGTCTGGCCCATCCATAGAGCCTGGGTTAACAAGTTCTCACAGACATGTCATATGCAGAGCTTACAGTACAACTTACAGTCCTTCTCATAAGAGTTATGCATCCCTCACTTATATTGTAGACATAAATTCACTGCCTCAAAATCTTAATAACTATTGAATAACAAAATGCAAACATTATACTTTGTCAGCATAAACAAAACAACAATTATATTTGAGGTCCTACAGGCATTGCTCGTTTGTGTTAATAATTTCTGCTTTTCAATCAGGCTGTACAAGATGCCAAGTTAATTATTTTAAATACTTTTCAGTCTTGGCACTTTATTTGGATGGCAAGTGGGGAAGTGAGGAGAGAAACAAAGAGCAGAAAAATGGAAAATCCTTCACCATCAAATAATTGAGGCATATGACAGAAGAGGATTTAGGAGGAAAAAGCCCTAAGGAGATTTTGGGAGGTTTCACTAGTTTGTTCAATGGTGAACCGTCCAAAAATGAAATGCCTGAAAAGCTGGAGGCTGAACAGCTTAAGATAGACTGTGCACACAGAAACATGGCAATGTTAACTGCTGTAAGAGGCACAAATTATGCATTTCTGGTGTGTCTCTGTAGGCCTTGTAACCTTCTTTCGACCCTTAGGGTGCTCATTATCTGCAGGAGCAATTAGCAGAAGTATCTTGCAGCTAGCATGATTTCTTACCTTTAGAGTGATTTCAAATCAAACAAAAAGGAGGCTAATAGAGCCAAGGAGGCCTGAGCTGTGAAGTTGCTTCTGAAGTTTATTGGATAGAAATAATCAGTGAATTGAAGGTACATGGTGCCAGGGAGGCTGGATTATGTCTGGCTGGTTTTGCATGCTGAACCTTTTATGTTTCAGATAGATATTGTTGTTCCTGTGAGAGATTATGCAAGTGACACAAATAATGAAAATGCCTTCATTAATTGTGAAAGGCCTAACTTCCCTTACTTCAGCAATTTCAAGATGATTAATCAAAAGATATCTTTTTTTAACTAGCAAGAATAAATCATACACAGCAGAGGCAAAAAAAGCACAATTAAGACTGGTCTTAGAAAAAGAAGTTCTGGTGTCTAACAATCCGCTTAATTTCCCAAGCCTAGGAAAATTTTTCAAAATTTAAGATATAGGAATAACTTAGGAAAAAATAATGATCAAGTGCAAACTACATAATTCTAAGATAAAATTTGTACAAAACTAATTATTTCAAGTCTTCAAAAATCTAAATTAAATGTTTCTTATCTGAAAGAGCAGATTGTTGAATACAAATCAGTCCTATATTATGAGTTGTCCTATTGCAATATGGAAATCCATTACAATGTTTCGTATACAGAGTCTGGCACACTTCTACATGTTCCTCTAGTACTAAATGTGATGCACCATCATTTTCTTTAGTGGTAACATGATTTATTTTCAGCTCCTTCCTAATGCATGAAAATCATTCCAAAGGCTACCACCTTATATGAACAGAGGTACATTATAAAAGCTATGTATTTTTTAAAAATTACTAAATTTCTAATTTGAAAAACAAAACAGATTTTCAAAATATATACCAAAATGTTCATTACTGCCATCCCATTAGTCCACACAAGCCACCTTTTTCTAAGAGCATTTTTTCACTGTTTCAGCATGAGTTTATGCTGAATATGGAAATGGGATTTGTGTATATTCTTACAACATACAGACCTGCTGATTCCACTGAGGATCCAGGTAGAGTCAGGAATCTGGCTTCCATTACAAGATTGAAGTTTTAAGTTTCAGGTTCTTGGGACTGAGGACATTTTTCTCCTATAAACTATTACGCCTTGAAAAATGCTTACAAAGAAAACCTTGTAGTCATTCCATTCACCTGAAGTTTATCATCATTCACATGTGGCCAGGATTTTTCTACCATGAGAAGCAAAACCAGATAAGAATTGAGACTGGATTGGTAGCAACATGATTTTATTCTTATCAAAATTATTTTTTAAAAAAGCTATTGAGCCTAAAAAGCATATTCAATTTATGATAAAAAGTGAAATTTCTTCTTACATGTAGAAACACCAGTAAATTTATTAATTTCTAAAGTGTAAATGATAACGAGATTTCAGAAGGAGAAAATAAAAGGGTGCTATTGAGCTTGTAAGGAGGGGATATATTTTGGCAGACTGGTTATCATTTAGCACAGCAAAGTCAATCATCTGACTCTGGATGTTGCTTCCCTTCACTATAGGAGTTTGAGAATATAGATCAGGAAGACAGCAGCCAGAAAGTCACGGCTTTGATCTTGGGGGATTTCAATTACTCAGGTATTGATTAGGATGACAGCTATACAAAAGGTGTAGAGAGGAACACATTTGTGAAGGTTGACCAGGTTGCTTTCTTTAGCCATTGTTGAGGTGACTACATAATGAGAGTTTATTAAGAAACTTGTCCTAACAGTTGTGAGCTCTGATAAACAGAGTTCAGGAAACAGCAAGATCTTTCTGGGTATGAAATCTGCCTTGTGGTTGGGAGACACAGCACTGTTTTCCTGTCACAGCTGCGACCATTCCTTCCAGAAACTCCCTGCCAGCTCCCTTGTGACAAATGTCCATATGATTTCCAAAGATCTTTTGTTCCTCCTATATTATCTCAGAATGTCTCTACCTGACTAAACTCCTTAAAAAGTCAGATATACATCACAGGCACACTACCAACAGACCTTACAGAGACGTGTGTGTGTGTGTGTGTGTGTGTGTTTGTAAATATTGTCATCATCCTAACACTAGTAGTTTTTTGGGAGCAATGCTTTATATTCCTACAAAAGAAGACCCATAATTAGGTTGAATGTCCTCAAAAATTGCCATAATTGTACTTAAATAAGCAGTGTGGTGTGGATGTGAAATCATCAAATCACAGCCTCTGCCAAATAGGTAAAGAGGTAAATAGAAATGAAATCACAGTCTAACAGAGTAGGAACCACCTCTACTATAGAAGAGTTTACTCATTGTACACAAAGCGTGCTTCTTAGTTATCACAACAAACACTTTCCAGGGGTTTCATTAAACTAAGGGCTGCTTCAAGGCCAAGGAGCCCAGGTCACATGTTCAATTAACCCCATATATATTTTTTTAAATACTTGAACAGTGTGTCAATTTAAGGCTTAATGCTACCTTCAGATATTCAGCCTCAAAACCTCACTAACAGAGCATGTTTATTTCTTCACTTTTGGGGAAGTGGAATGCAAAAAGGCTGATATTGCCTCTAACATTGCTGCTTATTGAGCATGTCTGTGCCCCACTTTAGCCAAAGGTGATTCCTCTGCAATTAAAATGGAATTTCATCCATTCCCAGCCTCTCTTTCATGCAGCTTCTCTGACTGAGCCTGTAATGAGCAATTTGGGTCCGGCTAGCTCATTCGTGTGCGGAATTAAGAAGTTCCAGCTTTTCCCTGGTACCTCAGGAACGCTCTTGATTTTCAGCTGCTGTGTGTGCATGTTCAAGTCTGGGAGGGAAATTTCTACAAGGTCTCCATAACAGGTCAGATCTATTTTTTTCGGCGGGGAGGGGTTTGAAAAGATGGAAAAAGCATTTGTGATCGTAAGGATCTCCTAAAACACATTGGCACAGCTCAGAGGTACAATTCAGAATTGAGCTGTGGGGTATGATTTCCCACTCCTGGCCACACGGATTCTTGCGTGACACAAACCAGCAGTCTCTTAGAGCCTGAAAAAATCTTTCTCAGGCCGTCATTCACGCTGGAGAGAGGAACAGGTCTCTATTCTGCCGGCGGATCCTGTTTTCCTTTCGCTGCCAAAATGTTCTGTTTCATTGAGACGAAGTTGGAGGCGGGAGCGGAGGATGCGGAGCTGCCGTGCCCGCAGCAGCCCCGCAGTGCCACCTAGTGCGGGTCCCTCCAGCCCGCTCCGGGACGCGGCGGGGATCATCCACTGCGTGCCAATCCGCAAAGAAAAAACAAACAAATGGGAATTCAGGTCAAACTTCACCCCTAGCAGAGTGAATATACCACCAGAAACCCACCGTACAGTGGGGTGAAGGGGAAGCTGAGAGGAACTAAAGAGAGGAGGATAAGCTGGATCTACCAAAGGAGAAGTTATGCGGGCTTGCGGTTGTTCGGATTCTTCACTCATCCTGCTGGCTTCTTCTTGCTGGGGCTGCTAGTACATGGTGTGCATATAAAACAGTTCCAAACTGCTAAAAGAAAGCATAGCGAGGCGCATTTGTTATATTGCTTGGCAAAAAAAACCCCAACAAACTCCACACATAATAAATAGTGGATCAAAATTCATACCTGCTGTTTAGGAACAGATATTTACACATTTATTACCAGTTTTAAGTTCTTTATAATATCAAATGTAGCTATATCAAATCCCAGAGGAACTCTCCTGCAGAAAAAGGGAAATACATTGCATCAGTATCTCATTATACAGTCCATTGATCACAGAACACATCCACTCTAGGTTTACCCCAGAGTCCCTACCTCATATACTGCTCACTCAGAACAAATGCAGGCTCCAGAGTCACAGGAAAGGGAGTTTTAACCACAGTCTTTCTTTGTGACATCTTATTCCCTGAAGATAATTAGCACACTTCACAAAGCTCTGATTAAAGTATTAAAGTGGTTTTTTTTTTAAATTTTCTTCTGTTAACCTTATCCTGTCATCTAATGGTCTGAACACTGTAAAAATGAAAATGCACTCATTAAGTTAATGGTTTTGTGGACTGAGGTACAGCACATCTCCTGTATTTGCTGGCTTCCCTATGAACTACCTCTGCAACCAGGTGCTGTCTACCACAACTGCATTTTAGAGTACAGGAAGCTCCAGCTTCTTATTTCTTATTACATTTCTTATTACATAACATGTAAGCTGAGACTAAGTGGTCTAGGAGCACACTGACAGGGTATTCCCTCATGCCCAGAGGTGCCATCTGGCATGCTTAAACCTCTTTATGTTCCTGTTATGATGTTAATATGAGGAAGAGAATATGGGGGTGCAAGAGTCAAGCAAGACAACTTATTTTAAAAGCGGCAATTTGATACAAGCTACTAGTTCCTGAAATGAGTATGGTTTTATGCTTCCAAATATTGACAGATTTAGTCAGTTAAGAGATCATGATGTCTATGGTAATGGATATCTGGAGTAACATAAAGTTTGTTCTCTTCATACTGCACAAAGGTACAAAATATGATTAAACCAAAAGAGTATTTTTTAAATACCCACTTTACACAGGCATAAAACATTTCAAGAAGCTTAAGGCAATGAGAAATCAAGCTGCCAGTAATGGAGAGAGCAGTGGTATGCAGGAACACTACACCATTCAGCAACAAAATGGTTACAGTACAATGCAAATTGTTCGCTTCAACATTGAAGTTGCCTGCTTTTGCCCCTGGTTGCATAACAAACTCAGACTCAAATACTGATTACTTTCTACACTGAAACAATGTTCAGCTAAAAGATTACTCTTGTTCAGACTTTTTCAGGAAATTTAGAGGGGTTTATGCTGTTAAATCAAAATTCTAGTTTGCTGTTTTGATTCAAACTATATGAATTCAAAGCAGAGCAGAACATTTGTGTCAAATAAGTTAATACATGAAAGCATCCTGTTTTCTTCTCACAAATGGTCTGCTAGAGCTACAATTTCAACAGTGTCTCTTTCATGATATCTTGTCTTTTGAAGCTGAAATTCAAAGTGTGACTTTGAGAACATAAAGATGAGAAATTGGAATCAGAGGCTATATCATAACAGTTTTTATAGAAGTGTAACAGAAAGTTGAAGAAGTTTTAAGTAAGCAGGGTTTTGTCAAGCCACATACAGGAATTACTGTAAGAATTTATTTCCTTCTCTTTCATTAGTATCTAGCATTGAGATAATATTTATAACTACTTGTTCAACTTGCCAAACGGGGACATGTGTCATCCCTACATACACTAAAGCAGTTACTCATAGTGAATTAAAACATGTGGAAGTAGAAACATAAAAAAAATGTAAAGGGAAGATAAAAAGTACATTTGCCACCATTGCATAATAAAGTTTCATAGGTTGTGATCTGCCCTATCTATCCATGGACTTGAGATGGGAGGAAGCACAAAAAGAGTAGAATAAAAGAAAGGATAGTTTTGTTATGAATCCAGGTATTTTATTGAAGTTCTAAGTGAAAGAGACTAGAGAGACTATAAAAGAGCAACAAGGAGATGTGGGCCAATGGACAATGAGGAGCTGTATTTTGGGCAAAGCAGGCAGAGACACAGTAGGTAAGTGTGATGACAGTCACGGGATGTGACAGATTTTGTCCTCAACAAGATGGCAAATTCATTGGGATAGGGAGCAGAGTATTTGGGGTTTGCATTTACTGTAAGTAATAATGACAATGGTTTTCTTTAAAATGGCTCCAAGAGGCCGTCTGCTCTCTTTTCTGATTAGTGCTGGCTGGCACAGTCGAACTCTTGACCATAGCTTACTAGAATCTGGAACAAAAGGAACAAAAGTCAAGAGCCTCTCAGAAACTCAGCACTGCAAGAGCTGAAGAGCTCAGTGCAAGTTCAAGTGCCCTGGAGTACCTCCCTCTGTGGCATGAGTATTGGTACAATGGCTCCTTTCCCACCTTTACATTTATTTATTCAACCACAGCGGCCTTAGATTTCTCTCTATCATACCTTGGTAACACAAAGCACTTTTGCTTTTGTAAGGTAAGCTTAAGAAATCATGCCCACTCAGACACCTGGGAACTAGAAGCTGTTTATTGCTACATTACAGCTAGGTCACAAATCTAGAGCTTATTAATTAGTTCTGCAATATTCACTTAACTGGCAGCGTGGCTTTGAAACAAGCATCCACTCTTCTCTTTGCATTCCCCAATTTGCGTTTGTCCTACCTGTGTGAGTGTCGCAGTGTAAGGCAGCCCAAGTGTGAGTCTGACAGGAGGCACTCCTCTGCTGCCCTGCGTTCAGGAGGGCAGAAGGACCAGAAAATGCCGTAGGTCATTTCATCTGCCTAAAACTGTGGGTGGGGATGCTCTGCCCTGATCACAACAGGTATACTGCCTGCTGCCCTCTGCCTCCTTTCACCGGGCTGCCTATTAGAATTGTAAAGGATGGTGCTGTTAGTATGGAAGAGACAAGCTGGGAGCTACTTCAGTGCATTAAACACAGCAGAACAGGAGTGTATGGAGGGGTGAAATGCTAGTTAACTGGGCAAGCTCAAAAAAGACAAAAAGAACAGGATGACCAGGTTGTAATGTGAAAATCAAAGTGATGAAAAGTTGCAAGTCATTCTCAGGGAACAGAAAAACAGGGTCAGAAACAGGAATATGTCAGCACTGGAATCATGCATGTGGAAGATCAGAAATTTATCCACTGGGAGAAAGTCAGAAACTGAGATTGCTAAATCAAGAAACAGCTAAAGCATCACCAAATTATTTGTTTCTGAGAGCCAGTATCTGGCAGGTATCTATGAACAGAAAGAAACAGAAAAAAGTATTAATTCTGGAATGGAAATTAGGAGATACATGGGACAGAAACATTAAAGATTAGCTTTCAGCCATCGTGGTCACAATGAGGCAAATGGCAGAAAGAATTTGGAAGGAAGAAAACCCCAAGGAGAATTTTGAAGGTTTTGTGCAATATAGTGGCAAGCCTTCAAAGCTGGGAGATCTGATCAGAGGAAGAGAGACTGTGCACAGAGAAAGATCTGTTGAGTACAACATCAAGTAGAACAACTGCTCAGCTGCATCTGACACAGTTCTGTTGGGACCAGACACCATAACACAAAGAGAACCAAAAATGCATCTGAACACTGACAGGAGGATGAAACATTTCTGACCAAAGAGCTTCATTTCGTTCATTGGATCTAGGCACAAACCAGTTACACTGAGCCACTGGATCTACCATCTGCAAGGTAGTACATGATCCTTTACTGATACCAGCCATGTAGAAGGAGTTAAAATGCCCCTTAAGATGTGGAAAGAAATTACTGAACAAAAGGCAGGCCAATTTAGGGATCTTGCCATTTTAGTACTGCAACATTATGTTAAAGTGCGCCATCCAGGAGAGGAGAAAAGGGTCCAGAACCAAGCAGAGGAACATCCACTACAGATACACAAAACTGCATTAATCTCTTATGGGGTTTGTAGATCCATGTTTGCAGATTTGTGTACCTTGGATAGCTGGCTGCAAAGCTAAAGGAAAACCAAGGGTTCAAAATTTCCTGCCACAGTGGTTAGGAGAAGAAACAAATGGCAAATCACAAAATCAGATGAGGGTGGAAGAAACCTCTGGTAATAACTTAGTCAAACCCTCTTACTCAAAGCAGGGCAATCACTGACAGACCTGGACCATTTTCAGAGATTTTTTGGGTATCTCCCAGTTTGGAGACCACAGCCTCTCTGTACAACCTGTCCCAGTGCTCCATGGCCTTCAGAAAGAAAAGAAAGTGCTTATTATCAGCGGGTATACCCTGTGTTTCGGTTTGTGCTTATTGACTCTTGTCCTAAACATCACTGGGAAGAGTCTGGTTCCATTTATTTTACACTCTCCCCTCAGTTATACATTAATAAGATTCCCTACCAAGCCTTCTATTTATCAAAATCCTTTATGCAGAAAACCTATAAAATCGCCATAAGTCCGCATAAATTCTTAATGAAAGATCTCAGGTGTGGGAAAAGGAAGAATGTTTGGTTGGACGAGGAAGAAGGGATCTTTGCCAACACAGCAAAGATCTTGTTGTTGTACATTTGAGAAGGATAGGAGGATGTAGGCAGCTCCTTCTACAAGAGAGGAAAGTATGCTTACTTGTATGATTTCTGGGATCTTTGCAAGCCCTACTTCAGTAATATTTCCCTCTCTGTTCAACAACAGCATGTTCATGCTGCAGCCTAAAGGTCCCTGGGGGCAGGTTGGATTTGCTTACACTGTGGGCAGAGAGCAGCAGGACTGCTGCACCAGTGATGGATGAGCAGGTGTCCAGGTGTCCAGTGCCACCATCAGGACTTCTTCACATGTTAGGGAGGAGAACTTCCTTGTGGAAAGGCACATCCAAAAGAAAATGTTTCATTAAAACAAACTTCCATGCAGGCAACCATCACAAATTAATTGAATAGCTAATTTTAGTTAGAAAAAGGAAGCTTCTGGAGACTATTTACTGCTATAATGATTGTAATATCGTGCATGGAAATCTGTGCAGTGTGGCAAAAGTGTATTATGCACAAACCTAATTTCACAAAGATTATTAAAATATAAAGACACTCTGTCCACTCAAATATGCCCTGGCAGTCTGAGAAGTAAAATTTTCAGATGAGGGAGGACTTTCCTTTTCTCTCTTTTATGCCTGAGTCTTTATAGCAAGTAGGAACTGGAGTGAAAATTTATCTCTGTCTTTAGATATTAGAGGGTTTTTTGTCTTCAGATGGTTCACTGCAAGATTTTTCTGTGCAGTCATCAAAATAGGCTGACTGTGCTGATTAGTGTTACAACCATAAATGTAAAAGGTTGGTTAGGAAATATAGCTTATCTGCAGTTTTCTGCACATTTAAACTTTGGGATATAATTGAAGCTTTAGTTAAATGTACATTTCAGTCTTAAAATTTACAGTTAAACTGGCAATTAAATCATACCTCTATTTTTCCTTTTAATTAACAAAATCACATTTTAAATAGATATCTCTTGTGTTTCTATGCATGACAGAAAACATGCATAACATTCCTTACACTTTGTAAAAATTTCACAAGGTTGGGGTAAAATTCTAGTGTAGTGGGTTCACCCTGGACAGCAGCCAAATACCCACACAATCATTTACTGACTTCTCTTCCCTCCTCCAGGAGTACAGAGAAGAGACTAGGAGGAGTAAACCCAAGAAAAGTCCTGACAGTTGAGATAAAGACAGCTTCATAAGTGCAGCAAAGGGGGAAAAACTATACTAGAGCTGCAAAGACAATCACTCACCAGCTTCCAAAGGCAGAGTGCTGCCCAGCCAGTCTCTGAGCAATGGCCACCTTGGAAGCCAAAATCCCCTACTTGTTTCTTCCTGTCCCGCATCTTTTGTTGGTGAGCATGAGGCCGTAAGATATGCACTGCCCTTGGTTGGTTCAGCTCAGCTGTCCTTGTCCAGCTTCTTGTTCAGCTTCAGCCCGCTGCTGGAGAGGAGAGAGGGGGAGCAGAATGGGGAAAGGAGGAAAGTTTGGAGCTGTGCAGGCACTGTTCAGCAATAGACAAATGTCAGTGTGTTATCAACACTCTGTAACCACAAGTCCAACACACAGTGCCATATAGGCAAGAGTGTGTTTACAAATCATGAGGTCCTTTTAATGGCATTGATTTGCTTATCATGCCATAATTTTAGAGCAAAACTGTCAATGGTCATCTCAGGTTTAAACTTCAACAATAAGTCAACACCTATGCATGTAAGTGGTTCCCCTGTCCATTGCGTGACAATCTGCTTTGCTCCCTTACTGCATCCCACAGCGATAAGCCTGTACAGAAGGCTGTCCAAATAATGCTTTCCCTTTCTTCTCCGCTGACTTCTGAGGTCTTCCACATCTGTTTGTGGCCTGTGTTCCCCTCCTCTTTTGCCAGCTGTCACATTCTCCATATGTGTATCTATATCTGTATGTACTGCAGGTCAAGAAACAAGACTAGGGTGGGGTGGGCATGGATGTACACTGCCCCAGCCCCAGCCACCAGTACTCTCCAGGCAGCAGCTAGGCTATGTGGGGAATTAGCACAGCCCCAGGGTCTGCTTCCAGAGGGCAGTTTGGATGGCATTGTCCTCCTGGTCTGTGTTTCTGGGGTTTTGGGAGATGGAGGGGAATTAGGAATAAATTTATAAATATAGGGATGTAAATGATGATGTCCTCAGGGCCAGACAATGGATCTTGGCCCATTTTATTCACAAGGTTAGGCACGTTCCTGCACTTCATCAAGGTTTTTTCTCCTGTTTCTTCTTGCTTTATATCCAACATCATTCTTGCTATCCATTTCCTTTCTTCTTTACATCATCCAGCCCCATCTTCTCTACAATTTGTTGTAGAACCCACAAATAAATCTTCTCTAAGGCCTTTCTGTCTCCCTGGAAACAATGCACACTTTACTAGGGCAGCAGAATGCACCACCAGCAGTGCCCACGTCTTATCTCCTCTCAGCCGAGACTACTCTGAAATGTGAAATTTTGCAAGGCTGAAAGAGGAATATTATCAGACACTAAGAGCTGGCAAATTAAATTCATCTGATGATAAAATCAAAGGAGCTGGCTGTGCTGTCATCTGGGGGTATTTGCCAGCAAGTCCCTATAGGTAACATGGCAGCTCATCTTGTCAGAGAAACACCTCATAAAAAGGATGTCTAGATGTGAAGTCCCTTCAGATCTGTGAACTGTCCCCTTGTTCTGGAGACATCTGTGTTGGATAGCTCTATCCTAGAGGTAAATTATGGGAAAACAGCAAAGGCAGGTCCATTTTGACAAATTAGGTGCTGTGATGGAGCCCTGGGAAACTGACACCAAGTTTCTGCGGGAAGCAGTGACACTAAAGCGCATTGAATCTCTGAGCGGGATTAAAAAGGGAAAGGGACAAGGTGCAGTGGTGCTAGAAGCCAGGAGAGGGAGTCTGAGCCCAGGAGAAGGAAAAGATGATGGGAAAAATCCTCCTCACTTGCTTCCTGGGTGGTGGGACTGATGGGAGCAGAGAAAAGCCAGAGTCTGGTCATTCCCCCAGGGAGTGTGCCTGTGCCTAACCTTCCACCCTAACCCAATGGTCAGGTTGGCAGCCTCTCACCTAAAACTGGAAACATTTCATTTTCAGTGGTCTCACCAGCCACACAACAGAAAGTGTATTTTACACTTGGGCTTAATTACTGTGACCCTTTTGCTTGTTAGCATCAGATGTGCTGTATTGAAGTACATGAGTATCTACGGAAATTTTAAGTCTTTAAATAGTTTGTATATGCATCTATATATATACACACGTGATTAATTGTACCAGTGACTAAATAAATCTATTTTTATCCAATCCTATGATTCAACAGACGTGCCCCCTCAGTTTCCTGCTGACATGCACGGATTTAATCAAAATGACTGCAACTCTTTGCTCACCTTTAAAAAGGAGAAATGGCACGGGTTGTGGATGCATGTAATTCCTGCACTGCATTTCTTTAATTCTCTGTGCTATAGCTGTGAAATAATGACTAAACAGTTCATGAATTGAAAATAGTATGCATAGTGTGGTAATTTTGGAAAATCAAACCAAGACCAAGGAACAGCAATTTTTTTCTTTTGTTTTATTTGTCTTAAACCTAAGTGCTCTCACTGGGGGCATTTTTAAATGTTCAAAGTTCAGGCCAGAGCCTGGTTTTGAAAATCCTAATTTGGTTTTTGAAGCAAGTTCATCCTTGTGTCAAATTTATTTCAAGACTTGAAACATTCATGCACTGATGTCTAGAACCACTTTATCCTCTTTACCCTACCATTCTCTTTCTTGAACCTTCAGTGATAGCTATCTTTTTCCTGACATCAGTACATTCCCTTTGAAACTATGAGCAGCTTAAAAACCAATTTTACTGGTGCCTGGGCAAGGTTTGAAGAGCAAAGAGAAAACAGTTTGAGACCAACCTGAGAAATACCTACAATTGGTTTCTAATCATCTTTATCTTGTCTTGCCCCTCACCAGACAGCTACCACCTGAGTGCTGGATGTGTTTTCCTAACCACTGCTGTAACACCAGCAAGGATAATGAGTTTGACCTCACTTTGGTTGCCCTTGTGATGGTGGATGGGTTTGTTGTGAGGACTGCAAGCAGTGGTGGAAGGGAGCTCAGACAAGATACCTGCTGGATGCCCTCTGCCTCCCCTGGAAGGAGCCATTCTAAACCTGGCTGGAATGCTTCAGCAGTGTGGTTTATGCAAAAAACCATGCTGCTTTATTTTGGGGGACTGTGAATCGTGATATTTAATACCATGTTTCATGATATTTAATACCATGTTTCACATTTGCTGAATGGAACCAATCAAAACTAGTTTTATACCCAGCAGATTGGGAAATGAGGCACCAAGATACAGAATAGAATGACCTCTCAGACATGTCCACTCCTTCTAAGCATAGATGATCACGCTCAGTTGCAGACTGGGTGCACAGAAATGGGTTGAGTTGGTGCTGGCCTTTGCAGAAGTTAGGTGAGATCAATGGGGTAAAGGAGTGTTTTGAATTCCTTCACATATGATAGCTTCACTCATTTCTTCTCTATGTACCTTAAGCTGATGAGGAATATTTTGCAATAAGTTGGATGTCAGCCTTGGAGCACTGCTCCACTACTGGATTTACTAAGGTTTGTACTAGATTTATTAAGGTTTGTATGACTTTGTTGGTTTTTTGCTCTTCACAAAGGACAAAATTTTCCCATTCCACACCTTCCCCTCACACAGCAGACAAAACTAAATTAAATTCTTGTGTTTTGGTAACATTTGAAACCGGCTGCAGGGTTATGTTGGGTCACCTTTGAAAAGTAGTGACAGCAAAGTTTCTAGGAGACTGATGTACTTAGTACTTTTCTTTAATGTCATTTTTATTTAATGTCTGTTTCCTGTCTACCATGTCCTATAGGGCAAACCTCAAAAAAACCCAAACTTGTCATTTGGGTTTTAGAAGGGGCATTCTCAGATGAAAACACACATTAAATGTTTTGGAATTATGATGAATTGTGGCGCTGAGGGCATACAAGTGTGCACATAATGTTTCGATTATTTTGTCCTCTTTAAATTAAAGCTTGATGAGAATCAATGTCAGTGTCCCCTGACATTGCAAGAAGAAAGACAGTACTTTACCCAGAAGAGTGAAGGCAGGCAGTGCCTCCAAATGGGAAAAGTTGTCACAGAATATGTAAGAAATACCAGACCTAAGGCAAAAGCACGTTGTGCCCACCCACTCTATGAACACAGATAAAGATGTGATTTTTCACCTGTGTTACTTTATGGAAAAAATGTAAGAAACTTTCTTAGGAAGGCAGTCTGAACTTTCCAAAAAGGAAAGAGAAAGTGAGCAAAATATATCCACAGGAAAAAAAAGGAAGAGATAGTTATATGCATATTTCTCCATTAAATTAAACTTAACACAATTTTTTATTGATTGAGCAATCTTTACAATTTGCCAGATATTTAGCTGGTATTTATTCATACCATAATGTAATGTTGTATCTTCTTTTAATACTTTACTTTACTATAAATACTTTACTTCCAGCTTGATACAGAAGTATCTACACATGATAGTCAGTCTCACTTGAAAAAACCTTGTCTAAATACATTTGCTTAGCCTTGGAGAGAATGAAGAAAAGTAAATCTTTGATTTCTTTCCTTATTATAAATGTTCTAACTCCTCTGTTAAGTTGGGGAAAAAATCAAGTGAGAAATGTTTTAAAGTCCCAAATATGGCCTCTTAAATAAAGTTATGACAGTTTAAATTAATTAAATGAAGAAATGGTATTAGCTGTTTCTGTGGTGGTGAACGTGGTAAAATCTGTGTATCTGTTTCAGAATGAACTTTGAAGGTGTTTTGCAAAAGCCAAGCAAAAAAAGTATCATAAAGCTTTTTGATGATGCCCTTTCCATGTTATCATGCAATACAGTATTTTGAGTGTACTTTGTTAAGGAGAAGCTTTAGAAGGTGCAGTGAACCATACAAAAATTTTTTCCACTTTCTTATACTAAGCATAAATTTGTCTCCAGAAAGTTTGCTATGCAGATTAGGCTGAACTTTGTGTGGCCTGGTGTGACTGTTAATATTAATCTTTCCATTTCATATTTTAGTTTTTCTACCACAACTTGGAAATTATGGCTATAGTAACACACAAAGATATTCCCTTTCTTTCTGTTTTTTCTCTCTTGCTCTTCCTTTCCCAAGATCTTTTTTTCTGCAAAGTTAAATTAAAAGATGCTATCAAATGGATATCAGCATCTTTCACAGCAGCTCCATTCCAATTGCAGATTCCAATTGCCTACCAGGGTAAAGCTGATGCTCATGTTTGTGCACAGACAGGAATAACTGAATTAATAACTGGTACTAAGGTAGTTTGTAATTGATGGTTCACATGCAGGTAAAAAAACAGCTTCACTGACCTTGTAACCTTCTTATATAGCAGCAAAAGATGACAGAAGATAAGCTTAGAAAGGCACAGGACATGCTGTCCTTAATGCACAGGTTTTCTTTGTGATTTCATCAGAGATTTAACATGTGATCCTGGGCAAGCCATTCAATTTCAGTGCACCTCTTTCTTCATCTGAGAAGGTGAGGATGAAGCATGCCTGCCTTACAATAAAATGGGAAAGGAACATCAGTAATTTGTCTCTCAAGCATCATGGGAGAGTTTGTTAGAATTGAGAAGGATTGATAGTTATTTTTCTCTTAAATCCAGCATTTTATCCATCTCTTGAAGTACAATGCACACAAGGACAACAAGCCAGTTATTTCCTAATATATCCAAGATAGTCATATGCACGTGTGGTGCTGCACAAGTGCATCTACAGAGATCAGCTTCATCGACTGTCTAATTTCATATAATCAGTGAGGCATAATCCAGATCTCTCCACACCCTCATTATCAGTTCTGGCCCTCTAAAATCTTCTAAAACATTTAACTCTTCTCACTGTAGAGACAGCTTAAAAATGTGAGCAACACTATAGCAAACACTTTACAGGGTAATTTTTGCAAGGGATAACCTCTCGAGCAGTGATATCTTTGCATAATACACAAAAATATAGACTGTGTATATAGAGAGGGATAAACACAATCTCTTGTAGTGAAGTTCCTTGCATTGCTAATTTGGTGGTTTTTAATGAAAAGAGTGTAATACCACTGTATTTCTCCTTCATGGGTTTTTAGGGTTTGAAAGTATTGTGCTTCATTTGCTGACATAATATGCCCCAACTGCATGAACCTGGGGATAAATAACACACTTCCATGACTGTTTCATCCATGGCAGAGCCAGTTCAAGCATTCCCTGACTTTCCTGTCAATCACAGAGTCACTGGGGGTGGAAGTGACCTCTGCTCAAGACAGAAGTATCCATATGGTCACACCAGGCTGCTTAGGGCTTTTCCCAGTCAGATATTGAACATTTCTGAAGGTGGGGAGTGTAAAATCACTCTGGACAGCCTGTGTCACTGCCTTACTGCGCTCACGGGGAAAAACTTTTTTAGTTCTGTTCAGGTTGAACCTCCTGTGTTTCAACTTAACATCATTGCCTTGATCCTTCCACCTTGCACTTCTGTGAAGAGCCTGGCTCCATCTTATTGATGATCTCATAGGTTCTCCAGGGGAAAAGCCAGCTTCTCACATGGTAAGGGCTCCAGCCCCTAGCTATCTCAGTAAAATTCTGCTGAACTCAGCCCAGTTCACCGATGCATCTTGTACTGGGGCCTCCAAACTGGACATATCTGTATGTGTATATATGTATGGATGTACATGTGGCCTAACAGGTGCTGCATGAATGGAGTCACCGGCTCCCTCAATTTACAGGCTGTGTTTCTAATGACACTACTCAGGATGCCATTCAAGCAGGGAACATGGGGCTCATGTCCCACTTACTGTCTGTCAGGCCTGTTCCTTGGAGCTACTCCCCCACCAGTCTGTCCCCAGTCTGCATCGATGCCAGCCGTTCTTCCTTTTCAGGGGCAGGCTGTTCTTACTGAATTTCATAAGTTTCCTGTTGCCCTGTTCCTCCACCCTGTCCAGGAAGCAGCCCTGCCTTGGAGCGTATTGGCTGCTCCCCTCAGTTTGGTGCCATCAGCTCATCTAATGAGTGAGCAGTGTTGCATCTTCAAGGGGATTGACAAAGATGTAAAGGTCCCAGGATAGACCCCTATGATGCTCTGCTTCCCAGCAGCCTCCAGGCGGAATGCAATCCATTAAGCACCAACCTCTGGGCCTAGCCATCCAACCCTCGTTCTCCCTTTGTGCAGGACTATTCCTGCTGAAGGATAACCCAGACAGTTTTGGTGGGATGACATTACTGATCCAGTTCGCTGCAGAGCCTTGATTTCACATGTGCCATGATAACCCTGGGGGAGGTATGGAGGTGGAAACCAATTCAAGGCAGGGATTGACAACTTCTTAAACCAGTTTAAGTGGCACCACTCAATGCATGAACTAGTGGCACACACTAAATGTTAAAATTTGGAATCTCTTATACTATACAAAAATGCATATGAAGCTTGCTTTCTGTGAGCTTGTAAAACTTCTCTAAAGCTTCCTAGACTAAGTATTTGTGTATTCAAGGAGAAAATGACATACTTGCAGCAACTAATATTTTAACCAACTGGCACCATTGACAGTCTAGTCCATGCAGTTACAGTAAACAGGGTAGGATTTGCATTTCTCTTGGTCTGTGTTGTACTCTGCCTTCATTTGTTAGG
The DNA here is from genome assembly GCA_009812075.1 of Sialia sialis. Lineage (NCBI taxonomy): Eukaryota > Metazoa > Chordata > Aves > Passeriformes > Turdidae > Sialia > Sialia sialis. The sequence goes on along the minus strand of VRYO01001463.1, from coordinate 38,291,925 downwards.
TTATTGTCTGTCCTCAAGTAAAATTAGTATGCAAACAAACAAAGTTTGGAGGAGAAGGGTATTAGATTTTTTAAACATTTGTCCAGAGTAAAAGAGGCAGTCCGCAGTACAACCAAGAAGTCTAAATTAAGTATAAATTAAGGCTCGCAGTGCCTTAATAATTATTTTAATTAGTGCCCAAAGATATGTTCTTCCATGCACTATCTCAATAAGAAACAAGAAAAACCAAATCCGCACCATCTGTTTTATAAACCAAGCCTAAAATGTTTTAAAGCCAAGAAATTAAAATTAAAAAGAGCAAAAGATCAGCCATGCTTTGTGTTTTTAATGAGTATTTACAAGATACTTTGTGTTTATAGTAAACAATTACTTGGAAGTACATTTTGGCTTCTTTTTAAATTCAAGTAAATGTTGCAGAAATGTTTTCTGCACAACTTGTACTTCAAATCTCTTTTTTTTTTTTTTTTGGAAGTGCCAATTGAACACTGCTAGTGTATGTTTTGATAGAGCCTATGAGGATTACAGTTCTAAGAATGGAATGCAATCCACTTCTCTCTTATCTAAATGAATTTCAAATAACATTGGAATCATGATGGATTTAAGTGAAGTTTTTATAATGAAAGGTATTGTTTCCCTCTACAAACTTATCCTAAAGTAACTTATTTTCTTAATAATAGCAGGTATTTTCTTAATAGTAACAGGTTTTACAGCACATGCTAAGAACTCCAAGTATAAAGGAGATAAAGGCAGAGATTACAAAAGAGTACTGGACAGAAGGCAGTGCATGCAGCACTTTTTCCTTCAGCTTTAGCATAGAAATCCCAGTGCCCCCTGTGCCTCTATATGCAACATAAACTCAGAAATTAATGACATATTTAAATGGTACATTTGATCTCACTCTGCTAGTCTATGTGAACTCTCTAAAGAGATCAAGAGAGTGTGCTCAGATCATAAACTCAATACTAATACTTTAATGCCTGACAGCAATTTAGCTTAAGTCCTATTGATCAGTCTTCTTGTCATGTGATTGCTCTCCACTGCATTACCCAAACCCTTTACACATGCTTCTGTCCCATGTTAATAAACTAGTCAGGTCACTTGTTGCAACAGCTTCCACATCACCTCCAAACCGCACTCCTTCAGGTCTGAGCCTGTTGTTTCTTTCAGCAATGCCTGGGTGCCTCCCAGAGCGGGGGTGGTGGTAATCAAGCACCCCCGCCTCCATTGTACCACTTGCAATTTCTTCTTGCACATTTATATAAGGACTTAAGGTGCAAAAGTGCTACAGCAATGGGAGATGATACTTTTCAGTTCAGAGTCATAGTGACACATTTCCTAACAAATGCAAGTGGGGTATCTACATGTTTTTTTGCACACTCTTTTCTATTCCTCATCTCTGCTCTGTAATTCACCAGGTTCTATTGTTAAATGATGTTTCCCATACGTTGTTTTATCAAGAAAATGAATCCATTTTTCTAGATTACATGCAAGGCATTTAAACGCAAACATCTTTTGTAGTATCTATAGATTAGACCCTTTATTTTCCTTCATCGTTCAGCAGAAGCGTTTAAAACTACTAATTATTATTCAGTGGTCTATGTAGAAGAGCGATGGAGGTTCTGTCACAGGAACCCGAGGCACTGCACTTGATGAAACTGAAGGTCATGCTAGACCAATAATTTATTTCTGACAGTGGCCAGTAGGAGAGATACTTAGGAAAAATGTGTAGGAAATATTGTTCCGTCGTCTTGGCAGGTTCTCTTCTATGTTGCACTACAGGAATATGGGAATCAGTGATCATCAATTGAAACAGGAGGTGTTCTGGCTGTATGTAAGAGGGAACAAAAATTCATCAAGAAGACAATTAATCCTGGAACATATTGTCCAGAGAGGTTGTGAACCCTCCCTCCTTGGAGATTATCAAAAGGCATGAATCTCTTGGCTTGTATTCAGTGTTGATGCTGCTCTGAGCAGGAGTTTGACTAGGTCACCCAGGTCCCTCATTGATTCTAGAAACCCTGTAGGAGTAATTGTCCCTTTTGCAATCAGACAGCTATCACATCTCTGAGCAGTTCTCACCCTGATTGCACGTGTCTAATTCTGTTTATCATGAAATGAACAGTTGCAGTTTTGTTTGTTCTAAAGGCAACAGTATCTAGACTATAATTTCATAGAATTTAATCCAGTCAAAGACCATGATTATTTTTATTCAAACATTGGCTCAAATGTTACCTTTAGATGCATGGACTGGCAACTGTAGCTATCAAACAGAAAGCAATGACATTTCAAATACACCTTCTCTGGAAATAAGTGTTCTTGGTTAGAATGTTTTCATTATAGCCCCATTGGGCAGTTATTTTCAGTATTTTTGTGAGATGCATCTGCTATAGGTATTTGCCCTGCTTTCTACAATAATGCAATATCCTTTTGTTGATGATATGAACACCCAGTAATTGCATCCTGTTTCTCTCTTTATCCACGTGTCCGTGGACTTTAGTAACAATAAGAAGTGCTTAAGTATTATTAAGTTCATTGCACATTCAAAATAATCTACAGTTTGAGGGGTTTTTGTTGTTGATGTAATGCTTTGAATTTCTAGAGCAAGCTACAAAATAACTGCAGAGAGGTGTCTTGGCAATTACAGCTAGGACCAAAAGCCCTACTCAGTGTGAAAGAACATAAATGTCCATCCAGTAGTTCTGGCAAGGCTAAAGCAAAGTACAGCTGATTTGCATGTAAGCACAGGATGTTGTGAACCTTTATTCCAGAGGAGACCACCTCAAAACATTTTTGCATTGTGAAGGGAATAATTTAAGTATTCTATTTGTATATTGATTTCAGACTTCAAATGAAGAAGTGTATTTTTACCTACTGTTTTTGAAAATAAACAATGACGTTAAAGGTATACAATGCCTGTCAGATCTCAAGGGATATGAGCCCATTGGCAATCCAAGTGTAGCTACATTTTTTGGTAGAACTTGACTTGAGATAACTAAACTGAAAGATTTCCTGTCATGCTTGATGAACAGAATGCAAAAATCATTTGTCCTTTACAATGTCCTAGGAGGCAAAGAAGGAATTTCAGAGACTGTCCAACATGGCTTTGATGAGAAAGTAATTAAAGTCACTGACTGAGCTGTCCACATGTTTGAGTCAGATAACAATGTAATTGACTGCAATGGGCCCTGTGCTGAAGGACAGTAATCAGAAGATAGATGTGGCAGAAACCAAATTTGCTAAGGGAAATTTTATTGGCATTTCTAGCCAATAGTAATAAGTCAAAAAGTTAATTTTACTTTACTCGAGCTGAGTAGGCTATGCTGTGCTGATTTTTGAAGAGAAATGAGAACATAACTCAGTATCTAGATAGTTTTATCTTTTTTCATGATAATAACCTGCTATTCATAGTTTACAGTTACTATTATCACCTCCCTCGTTTTGCAGTGGTAATCACACGTGCATCATGTACACACCTCAACAGCTCTACCAAGAGCAGCTGACTTTGCAAGTCCTGCTGATGGGCCATCAAGCCTACATCACAGACTCGTCACAGCATACAGTAGTTTTTAGGAGTTCATCTCCTCCCTCTCCAGGATGGTTAGAAGCTAATTTTAACTATAGATAATTTGCAGGCAAAGAAGTCGGTTTGACATACTCCTCTTAGCCTGATTGAATTAATTTTAAATGCTTTGGCAGGTTTTCACCGTGCTGCTGTTAAAAGAATTACAGATAATGACACAACTTACAGCTGATCTCAATCCTTCCTCGAAAGGAAGAAAATAGCAACCCCCTACAATAACCACAGCCAACCTAATTCTTTGTGCTTTAATTGCTCCTTTCCTCCCCCTAATTTTTTGTCAATTTAGGCTCACATGGTTATTTTGGGATGTAAAGTAACCAAGCATACATATTCTGATTTTTTTAACAGTGCTAGGTTTTCTGGGTATGCTTAAAAACCACAGACATTTTCCAATTCCTACATAAATTTTTACAAGATTTGATGCTCTCAAGTCACACTGAAAAGTTTCTTCACTAAACTACATAGATAGTCCATTTCATTATCCAATAATATTATTTCAGAGGAGTCAGGGTCACACAGTGTGAGTCCCACTATAAACCATCTGTTCTGTTTTCCTTTATTGCAGTTTCATGCAGTTGTCATTCATGACCAACCAGTCTAAGCTGTGCAAAGAACTCAACATCTAAACACCACTACAGTCTTTGCCCGAGTGGTCCTTGAGCCTCTAACAAACCTGCAAGGGATGTTGATTTTTCAGCTTGTGCATCATCTAAATAATTGATGACGCTTTTCTCAGTCTTTAAGCGCCCCTAAATAATGAATGGCTGGCAGGACACAGCAAGAGAGGTTACTGCTCCCCATTCTTCCCTGGTATCCACTGGGAAAAACATCTGGTTTTTCCCCTGAAGCTCAGTGCATGTTGTAGTAGTATTATTGTCATGGTTCTCTGTCAGTCAGCAGTGTGTCAGTCCCAGGAAAGCTTTTGCTCTTTACAGAGTCAAAAGAGCACCAAGACACCTTTCTAGGAACCAGGGTTCAGCCCTAAATTTCAGGTGCACAATTCTCATGGTTGCTGAAGTAAGACAGTAATGTCACTTTTAAGAATATCCTGAATTTAAATTACTGGCAGAAAAAGCAGTGTACTTTTAATTTGTACATTAAGTTCTTTGGATTTGAAAGAAACAGACCATGCCCCATAATTTTTTGGCAATATTGTTCTTCCAGTACCTTTGCAGCTAAGAACCATTCTCAAAGCACCATTTTTGAAGAAATCCACAGTCAGTATATAAATAGTCAGCATGTAGTTTAATTTGCATGTGAACTTATTTGCACACCTAAACAGTAGAAAGGCACACACAAACTTCTATGTATCTTAAGAGATGCTGACAACTTCTGGGTTCATAAATTTGTCATTCAAATTCAGCCTGTAACCACAAGATAAGTTTCAAAGCAACCTATTCATTCCTGCCCCCTCCTGAAGCTGATCCCTCACATTTGTAAGTTATAGCTACTTATGGCATTACCCTCTAAACTGGATAATTTAAATGATCAAGTTTTTTAAACTCCTGTTTCTCTCAAAAGCTTCCTTCATAATATAGATATTTCTGAAGCTGAGGTGGAGATTAAGGCATGTGGGGGGACAGAAGAGAGAAGATAAGCCAGTGTTGCTAATGAGTAAAAAAGTATGTGGGATGAGACCTTTACCAGTTGAAAGCACAAGTTTGGAAAAACAATATAACCAACTAAGATATAAACCAATTAAAGAAAAAAATATCACCCTAGCACTCCATGATCAGTTCTTTGTAGGTGACTGTATTGATCTTTCAAATGTGTATTTCTCCTTTACACTCTGCTTCAGCAAAATCCTTAAACAAGTACTTGGCATTAGGTATTTGAATGCTTTTATTGGAGTTTATTATAAATAAAATACACTTCACTTCAAATACTTTCCTAAATGTGGGTACATTTGATTGTTTAAAGTGATATATTCATTTATGCATGCAGCTGAATGTGGACACTCTTAATTGTCCATGCTAGGGACTAATAGCTAGCTGATAAATATCTCTGAGCTCATCTTATGGAAAGAAAGCTCCTTATTCATTCTTAAAGATGGCAGGAAAGAAAAGACAAGACCTTTTGACGTAAGAAGGCCACCAATAAAATTTCTAATGTTTTACCTGGTAAAAGTAATCCTAAAATTAGAATTTCTCATACTTTTGAGAGTATCAAGAAATCAGCACTTGAAATGTACTTAGATTTGCATGTGACTGTTACCTTGAAATAAGTGTAGGTGACATAGCTTTAGATGAGTCACTTGGCAGAAATTAATTCTTCATTTTAGATTTTATCAACAACTCTTTATATCTGCAGTGACCATTACACAGCTGCAAACTACTGAGTCTGTCTACAAAGAGCCTGGTTGATCAGAATCTTACCAGCACTATCAAAGAAGCTCTTAGAAAATGAGTCTGACATTCCTTTAAAAGATGCACTAGAGAGATTGAATGCTACCTTTGAATGATGTAACCTTCATTTAGCAATTCCAAGCATTCTTTCTGCTGTATCAATCCTCTTAACAGCTGCAATGGCAGTGATGATTCAATCCATGACGTGTTTATGTGATCCGTGCTCAACAGGTGCATTTGAACTGTTTCACATCCGCGCAGCACCTAAGTAGTGCACTGTGTTTACATCAGCAGGGGCTGAGAAAATCAAGGCAGCTTATTTTGTGTCCTTTCCAGAGCAAAGAAAAGGGTTTGCTTTGCAAAGGTGTTGCTGACCCACAGTGGGCAAAGTGTAGAGGAATGAGGGGAAGCAGAAGTTAGCCAGTTCTCAGAGAGGAGCTGGTAAAAAGGCTGATCTTTAGTGCTTATTACTGAGCATAGAGCAACACCCATTTGTGCCACCTTAACCTCTGACATGGCCTTCACAGGAAACCTTGCTATTAAAGGGGATTTCTGGTGGTGGCACAGTGGATAGATGGATGGAGGCCCCAAGGCTTACTCCAGCCACTCAGTATATTGCCCCAGTATTGCAGAAAACTGGGCCAGGCTATGAAAACAAGAGAAGACAGCACTGCCCTTTCTTCTGCTTCTGGTGAATGAAAAATGTTTATTGCCACATGCACTAACCAGGTATTCATCGTGTTTATGTATCAAAATACTGCTTTGTGTCCCCTGTATCCCAGATTACTTCCATAAATTAGCTATACTTGTAATTGGGATTTCTAGAGGAGTCTGAAGTAATTTGTTTGAAATTGCAGTGAATTACTTCTAACCTGGTAATGTTAGCAGAACCTTTTAATATCTGTGGAGATATACCCTGCTAACATTTCAACTGCTTTTTCTCCTCATCTTTCAAATGTTGGGAAAAGTCCTTTTGAAGTCTCTATACAGACTCTTAGTCCAGCTAATTGAAATACTTGGATAAAAGTGAGACCAAATCTTTATCATTCAGATATTCAAGCAGAATACCTAAATTTTCATAGCACCTCTAAATTGCTTCTAGATCTGACCTAGTCTGGCCCTATATAGCTTATAAATATGGCAAGTATGAGAAAGATCTAATCTCTAGTAGGCTGTGATAAGTCACTATAATTCATTTACAGTTATGATGTCATCTTACACTGGCAAATACAAGTAATATAATTAGTATTAGCTCAGACTGTAGTATTGTAGTATGTTGATTTTTCTTTTAGCTATAGTGATCCTCAGTTTAAATTCTCAAGGGTTTTGCCAGCATAGATATCCTTTTGGCAGTATTGAAATATTTCAGCTACACAGGACTTGAGTGATAGATACTATATGAAGCTTTACCATTATGAAAAGCACAGCTTACACTTTCTTCAGAAACTGTACCCAGCATAAGAATGTAAACAGGACTCATACACAAATCCAGCAGAAAACCCTTAGGTAAATTCTTTTGTTTTGTTCTAGTTCTGTCACTAAAAAACAAAATGAGTTTTTAGACTCTAGGGTCTCTCTCTAAAATCCCTTACCACAGATATGTCTGTCAACTAAGGAAAGGTGGCTGTTAGTTTAAGAACACTTTTCCACACCCTGATGAATATCTGATAGCCAGAATCCAAATCAAACAGAGCTTTGTGCCTTGGGCTGTGCCTCTGTAAACCTTACTGTTTAATTAAGCAACAGTATCAGAGATCATCCACATTCTATAAACACTGTATTACTTCTTTTAAATATTTACCTGGTACCCAAAGAACACTTGGGAATTTTTGAATCAAAGAAACATAGAAATTAGAAATTCAACAGCTGTTTGTGAGAGAAAACTGCTTATTGCAGGCTTAATTTCTCTTTTCATTTAATTCTTCTTATCTAAAAAGCCATTTGGCAGTTAAAATTTGTTAAGAATACAAGACAGTATTAATTCAGACCAGAGAAAAATAATAAAATTTGTCACTACAGTACTGTTTTTCCCATTAATATATATTTGATGCTTGTAGATGGGACAACCCTGGAATTAATATTAGCTGAAATTTCCATTTAGTATTCCCAATGAATAATGTTTACAATCCAGATACACTATAATGCTTCTCCTACCTAGCCAAATGTTGTATTTTGGGCAGCGAGAGGCAGAATTTTCCCTGAGATTATGCATTTTTTCTGAAATTTAATTTATTCCAAAAATCCCAAGTTCACTTGCCATGAAGAAGCACTACAAGTTTGTGTTTATTGAAGTCATATTCTTGGTGAATTATTACAATTGGGAACGGTTTTTCTATTGCTCTTGCTTCAATAGCAAGACAGTACGATGTTATCTTGAACATTTCTGCAACTCGTTACTGCCTTTTATTCTTCTACATAGACTTGCAGATGAATAGTCAGAAAAACTCTCATATGCATTGGCAGTTCCCCACATCAACACTGATTTGTTTGCTGCTCGTAAAGAGACTTAGAAGGCTGGTCCCAGTGGTCATTAGCCGGGCTTTCCTCCTTTAGTTATTTTGTAAATAAAATATCTCAGATCTATACTATCCTCAAAATGGTACTGAAAAGATACCAATCTGATTGGAATCTGAATGCGGAAAAGAAATTGCATGACCTCTTTACCCATTCCTGGCAGCAGAAGGGACAAGTTGCAAACACTGATGCTTGTCGGGCTATGAGAAACTGTGAACTCTTACGGTGAAAGGCAGTGCAGATCCAACCGGAAGGGTGATGTGGTCCTGGCATTGTTCCTCTTTTGTCCTCTGGCTGAGTCGCTGTGGGTAATGAGGTCTTCCTAGTATGGATTACAAGTACATGTGATGTGTTCACAGTTGAGTGGTGTTCTGTAAGAGACATGAACAAATCCATCCAGACTGAAAGGTGATAAAGGGAGGAAAGCTCATAGAGAGGGCAAGGGATCTTACTGATGTTAGCAAACAGGGATGGCACAATTTGTATCACAGGTGTATGCAGTAGTCTCCTTCTGCTTTGGCTGCCTATAACTGTGCTCCCTTGTGCTTTTAGGGCATTTAAGTACAGTGCCTAATCTCAAATTGTCACTGCAGAGTTCAGTCTCTCACCACACAGCAGGCACAAAATAGCTCAGGAAGCAAGACTTCTCCATGTTCTCCCTTTCAAGTAACATGCCAAAACAACAGCTGTTAGCACTTCTAAGCTGAGTAATTTGGTGCAACCAAACTATTGCAGCTCTTACTAAACTCCACTGGTATAAGTTTGTGGATTTGGCAAACTGCTCCTCATTATGAACTTCTGAGATCTAGGCTGAATCTCCTAAGTGATTAAGGCCTGTGTAGTCTTATGAACTCTCTGGAAAGCTTATCATTACCTAAGTCTGTTATAGAGAGATCTAGGCATAGTGACTAGGATTTTATTTATTTGTCAGAGCATTTATTGTTGACTGGGGGAGACACTGTGTATTACTGTGAAATTAAATGACATGGAAATACCCAGACCATGGGACAGAAACTTATTTGTGCTAAGAATGTAAATAATGCAATAATTAATAATTCTTCACAACAAAGCAATGAATCCTGTGTATGTTTTTGATAGAAGCATGTTCTATCAACTAGCTGAAAGATGTATTTATGTCCCATGAATTAGAGTTTGCCTGGCCATCAATGACTGGAAAACAGGGAAGCAGAAAAGCTTTATACAAGATATCTTCAGTGAAATTATATTGAAAATGGGTCAGGAGACATGTCTGATAAAGAATCTAAAGCTCCACTAGTGCAAAGGCTCCTATTGCTACTCTTGCTCACTGTGAAGAAGGAGAAATCTT
>VRYO01001463.1:38259734-38277316 GCA_009812075.1 Sialia sialis | reverse complement strand
AAAGGTGCGGCTTATATTCGTGAAACTACTGTACAAGGGTGATAGCTGGAAAACTCATGGGTTGAGATAAAGGAAGATTAATAATGAAAGAAAAAGCTGTGCACACCAGCAAAGCAAAACAAGGAATGAATTCAGTGCTTCCATGGGCAGGCAGGTGTTCAGCCATCCCAGGAGAGCAGGGTCCCATCATATAACAGTGACTTGGGAAGACAAAAACCATCACTCCAAACATCCACCCTTCCTCCTCCTCCAGATTTGTACACTGAACATGATGCCACATGGTCTGGAATATCCCTTTGGTTTTGGGGTCGCCTGCCCTTGCTGTGTCTCCCCCATCCTCCCATGGACACACTTCTTTCCTCACCAGCACAGCAGCACAAAAAGCAGGAAAGGCATTGGCTCTGTGCAAGCCCTGCTGAGTGATAACAGCACTTCTGTGTCATCCACATTGTTTCCAGCACAAATCCAAACCATAGCCCCAAACCAGGTGCTGGGAAGAAAGTTAACCCTATCCCAGCCGAAACCAGCTCAGCCACAAGGAACAGGCGAGGCTGGGGGACATCACACACTGGGAGATGGTGTCACAGAGCTGAGCACCCTCAGTCACATCCTGCAACACCAAACCACACACCTGACCAGAACCAGACACTGCAGATGACTTAGCTTCACTGGTAAGCCCACATTGGCCTGTAAGGAATTTTCTGTTTTAGCCTGCACAAGGCAGAACATCTTTCTTCTGAACTTTCTTTTTTAAGTAACCCTTAAGGACAGTATTTTCTTTCAAGGCTTCTTTCTGATAAGACCTTTTTTTTTTTTTTTAGACTGTTATAAAAACACTCTACAAGAAAAAGAAGTGTGTAGATTTGAACTTGCGTGAATGAATTTTCGTTATATTTGGTGGGTTTTTTAGATCAATGTCTTCAATGATCAGATGCTATAGCTATTAGATTTTTCTGTATCAACCAAGTTGAACAATCTGGTTTTGCAGAGACTTATCTGGACAGGTTGTTTGCCTCTCTGAATTGTACTTTTGTGATCATCATAACACATTTCTGTGAAAAAGAATATTGCATATTCTCAAACACTGAGAATTGTAATGTCCTTACAATGACCCTAAACAAGGCTGCTAATGTAGGAACAGGACAATTCTACCTGGTATAAATAAGGACACATAAACAACGGCCTACCACTTGTCTTTAATTCACTGGACATTAACAAAATGGTGTATTTTTGTCTTGGACTACATGTGACTGGTATAAGTTATGCCTTATCTACTGGGTGAGGGCTTTTTTGTTCCTTTCATTCTCATATCTTTGTCTCCATGTAATGTGCCTTCTGAAATATCCCAGCAGTGCATGTATTTGCAGACTTGTTGATGGACTTAAGGAAAACAGAGTGATGCTTTCTGTAAAATATTCTTGACCACAGAATTATCTGTTCTTCTTAGCAAGACAACATAGAACCCTGTAGAAAAGGAAGGACCTTTTCTAGAGGGCTCTGTGGGAAGAGACACAGGAAAATTGATTAATTTTGCAACTTCTCCTGGAGGTTGTTATGCTGGTTGCGACAGTTGGAGTTTCATAGGAATTAAGGTCCAGCTATCTGTATATCCCCAGCTATAAAATTTTACCTATATATCTTTTACCAAGGAAAAAGACTTGAGTCAATTTGCATTTGATTTCCAAAAATACCTAACCTGGCTGCATGGAAAGAATGAGATGAACTAATGGTTCATCACTGCCAAATATTAAAAAACAATATATATATATAAGCCACATTCTTAAAGAAGTCTGACAGTTTTTAATTTATAAAATATTAGAAACATAATCATACTTTACAAGGATGTTTGAGGCTCTGTCATAAATACTGAGGGAACTTTAACTGAGGGAGTTGTTTGATAGTGTAGGCTCTATTAGCTGGAAGAGTAGTGCATACCAAACTGAATTTACTGACACTCAGCTCATATTTGCTTAGGAGATTGTCTCAGAACAGATGAGTGTGAGACATGTTTATTTTAAGTCTGCACAAAATTAGACCTTGAAAATCTTTTTGAGAATTTTTGCATGCTTGTCTGTGAGTGGCTAGGTGCCTTGCCTTTTTAAACTAATACTGTATTTAAAACATATTTATAATAAATGTACTTGTACGCTATCTAATACAAATAATTGATTACTTAGAATAAATATTCATCCTCTCAGGTATAAAACTCACTGAGGACTTAGTCAGTTGTGAGCCTGTTCGAGGTTTTAACATCCATATCATTGACCTTCCTATAGTACCCTGCAGATGTTTCCATGCTACCATTTTAAGCTGCAAATTTTCATCCAAATAAGCAACTGTCTGCTTTTCTGACATACTCACAGCTCTTCCTCTTGTGTTCTGTTCAGCCAGTTGGCATCCACAGGATGTCAGAGCATATCACAAGTGAGGAGGGTTAACCTTTCAAAATTGTTTACCTCCATATGTGACCAGTTTTTGCAGCGCTGCAGTATTGTGGCACAATCTCTAAGTATAGCCTTTAGATGTGTTTCTAGGAACACTGGATTATAAATAAATACAGTTGACAGTCTGCTGATCACAAGCCTATATTTATCACAGAGAAGTTGACATGATGTCATGAAGGATTTGACAATTAACCTTGAAAATTCCCCAAATATGTGCAACATCTATTGAAATTTTTCTGTATAAAACATTTTTAAAATAAGAAACATGTGGCTCAGTGTTCATTTGGATTACAGAAGATAATCACAAACTGTAAGGAGTGAAAAATAGTTTCACTTCCATCAGAATCATGGATAGAATTTTCAAACATTTTCTGGGTTTGCTATTTGATGTTCCAGCTAGGTAAACATTAGTGAAGCAATTTGCTATACTGCTGCTTCTTCTGAGCATTTGTAGTAAGTTATTTCAGACGATAAGTTGGCCATGTCTACTTTCCCTCCTGGAAGGTCATTCTAATGGTGCTTTAGCCTTATCTTGGATTTTTCATTGAGTTCTATTCTTTAAGCAGGGGCTTCAGCACAGAAAAAAAGTTTGTGGGTGCATGATTGACCAAAGGAAGAAAAAAGATACACAGGTATCTTAGCTGGATAGAGCCCTGGAAACAGCACAGGAAGCTTTTAACAGTTAGCTGAAGAATATACCACTGAAAACATAGTTCAAGTCTTGGGGAAACTAATTTTCCCAGACAGGCAGTGAACAAGTTCGCAGCAAGGGACTGGGTCAATATGCCCTCAGGTTACATTTCCAAAACTGTAACTGAATTGGAACTAGCACTAAGGATTCAACATAACGGTTTATTTTGAGCTGTAGTAGGAGTCTTATAGCAAATTTAACATCGAAGTTATTTTTAGATGTGGAGATCTTGGCCCATAGAATTTCATCTGAAGTGCTTTAACGTCTAATTCCCACTGACATCAGGGGGTTTAAACACTTAATTACTGCTGAAGCTGAAGTTACTTTTGAAACTGGTAACCAGACATTTCACAAATTTCTTGTGATGGTTTTAACATGACTCAAGTCCTATTAAGTTACACTTTTCCTTTGCACCTCGTTGTACCAGGGGTCAACAAACAAGAAGTTTTACCCCTAAGGTGCAATGTTGGCAAGTATAGCCAGCATAAGGGAGGATTGTATTAAAAACTAACTCTTTATGTTCCTCAGCAGTACTCTTTTCCTTCTGTGTGACTATGTGCCTCTACTGAAAAGTAGTTTTGGTGAGCCTTATTTTTCCTCACAGAAAGACTCACAGCTGTTTTCTGGTTGCTTACAATGCATTAAACCTTTGCTCAGCTTCCCTCCTTCCCCTACTGTCTTCTCTCACAAACATGGTTTTCTAAGGCTTTGATGCTTTTCAGCTGAGGAAAGAGTCTTGCATTGCTTGGCAGGATGACGTATTTCACAGGCACAGGCAATTAGTCCCACCATGGAGCAGCCCTTAATTCTCAGCCAGGGACTGCAGAAGAGCTTTCTGGTGTGCAATAATCCCCTGATGTCCTGGAAGGCAAGCAGCTCTTCCCTCCCTGCAAAGATGGTGGCCTTGGCAAAGGCTGTGTGGCCACACTCCTCCAAAGCTTGTCAGCTGCATCAATAATCCTTTAAAACTGTCAGCAGCAAAGGCAAATGACAGCCACCTTCAAGCTCCTTTAATTTATGCCACGATAGCGTGTTGGCAAACTCCCTCAATCCATCCTCCTACTGTGAAGGCCAAGGACCTGCATTTCCTGTGGCAAATATGTGTGATTATGTAAGTGTCTGTCTTCAAAAGTGCAAAGGGTCTTTCATTAATTTCATCCCAGGAAAGCAAAAATGAGCAAGCTAATTATATTAGTAACTTATTTAATTAATTGACAATTTAGCCAAGGTATGTGGTGTTTGCCTTTCAAGATGCAAAGGCATCCTGTGCTGTGGATGCTGCTGCATCAAACCCACCTGGATTGGCATCCCATTTTTCCTCAGCTCTGTTACCATGCATGCCTTATAAAAGCCATTTATTATACAAATTGGCTATCTCAATTCCTTTTTCTGGATGGTATTTGCTTTTTTAAAATGCAGTGTGGAGTGTTTGCTCATTAGTCAGTATTCTTTAGCTGTCACTCAAAATGGCTGCATGACTTGATTCCCTTCTGGTCAAAAAAAATTAACAGAGAAGCTGCCAGTCAAGTTTACCAAACAGTCCAACAATAGAGAAACTGCAAGCCCAGAATATTCTCCAGTTTCTGTAATTATACACTGAGCAGAGTAATAGAATAATTGGCATTCATTACATGCATTTAAGTGTTCACATTATAGACTTCTATTTTGAGGACATTATTACCATGCAATAATAATTCAGTTCAGGTTGGTGATACGTAGAATACAATAGCTTTTGTAAAGTTAGGGGAATATGTTAATATTCTACTTGCAAATATGCCAGTAAAACTGCTGCTTGATTCCTAAATATGCAAAATAAGTTTTTAAAGACAAGTGGCAAATCTTGAATATTTCAGAAAAAATAACTGATTTAAATCAGTTATCCTTATTTAGACAGTGCTGCGATTAAATTGCTATTTAAACATCAGAGTTTAGCTCCAGATGTGGATGTGGAATGTGCCATTGGCCAAAAATAATAAATTCAAATTGCAGTGTTTGATTGAATGATTGTACTGAGTACCTCAGATAAGATATTTTTAAAAAGCCCATGAGGGTTTAGTGAACCAAATTCTGCTAATGACCCATAGAATTTATGCTTATAAATACTCAGTCCTCAAGTCTCTTTCAAATGAGGAAAGACATTGGAATTTTTTGCGTCTGCAAAACTAATCTAAGAATTAATTCACCTAATGGTTATTGCCAGTGAATTAGCACAAAACTCATTAGAAATATGCGTGCACAAATGTGAAGTCTTGAAGAAATGTATCACCACTGTGATAATCTTGTGAATGGCATCTAAGCTTGGAAAAACTCCAGGAAAACGTCTCTCACCCAAAGGCATGCCAGTGTTTGCAGCAGGCATTCTCAGCATGCTTGAAACGCAGTGGTGAAACACTGTCTTGGGAGAGCACAGGCACAAAGCATCACCTCCAGCTGTAAAAGATAAACTGAGCACTTCTTGATCTAATATGTAGACAGCTGCTAAGTTGGTAGGATAGCTTGATTTATATAGCTCTTGAGAAATGGCAGTTGTGATAATTCTGAATTGTAGTTGCTAGCCGAGTGCTTGAAAGAATGAAATAAATACCTGTCACTGCCCACAGTTGTAAAAAGCATAATTCAAAAACATTCTCTCCTTCATGCCTTCACCTATTTTCAAAGACTAGCTGCTTTTGATAGATTAACTGGCTTCCAAAGTATACAAGTTGTGTATCCTTTTGGTAAACTAATTGTTCAGGAAAGCAATTTCCAAAGGTCCAGCTCAATGCTGATGAGCCAATGTCTGCATTGCAGGCACTGATTGTAGTGCTGGCTCATGGGCACTCAAGTCCACTGGTAAGCACAGCACCAATGCAGGCAGATAATTCTGTGTTTGAAAGTTTAGCCAAGGATTCTGCTGCAAAGTGGTACTGAGGTGGCATTGAAGCCATGCTCTTTGTGCCTGGGATAATAGACTCTGCTTTAAAACTCCTGGGCTCCTACTCTTGAAAATGCTTTGCAAGTTGATATTCCAGGCAGTTCCTTTTCCTCATTCAATTCCTTTTTCTCTGGTTCATGCATCAGGAAAATGGATGTCATACTGACATTATCCATCAGCTATTTTAAGAATAATGCAATGACTACAGAGAATACTAAAATATTTTGAGAAAAAGTGTTAGATCTGCAAAGAATTGTTAAATGTCCCATTCACAGGAACATGCACATTCTGGGAGCTAACATTGTTCCACTTGAAGAGTTTAGAGGAATACGGTGGAGCTATAGGGGGAAATTTTGTCACCTTTTCAGCATGGATAAAGGAGAGGGAATCTTACACTGGAGACAGAAATAATGTGTTTTACTAACCGAATAATGTCAGACACCATTTTTTGTACAAACATCACTTGCATTTCCCAGAAGCCTCTGAGATACTCAGTTTATGAACTCTTTGCACTGAGAATAGGCTCTGTTGAGATCATGCCTATGACTTTATCTATTTTAATGTTAAATTATGAATTTATGGATTTAGGTACTCTCTGAATAGCATAAATTATTTGAATTCAGACAGAAACACAGTGTGACAGCAAATAATTACAAATATATTCCTGCAGTCTGCGGAATTTTACCTGATTGCTTGACTATTGTATTCAGAGTTTCCTCACCTCATTATGAAAAAGAGAGGTAATAAAAGAGTATAGAAGCACAGGGCAGGGGTTGTTCTGATGACATAATTTAGGAAATAGAAGTGCTAGTCAGAACAGGAAAAAGTGAATTGAATTGCCCTACATAATAAAGGCTGCTTTGGAAAAACTGGGAAGCAGTGCATATCCTTGCTGACTTGATAGTTACACAAGCAGACCTTTGTTCTCAATATGACATCTCGTATTAAAATATGAGGCAGGTAACACTGGTAAAACTTTCTTTAAAATTAAGAAGAATATTAGTTTCCTATGAAATTCATTCCTGTAGCAGGATCTTTTAACAAAAAGAAATTTTAAAAATAACCACAGTTAACAGGACTTAAAAAAAAACCTGTGTGTTTATGGAAAGCAGATGAGCTGGCTTATGGGGAAAGCCTGAAAAACAGCAAGTAGGTGTGGCCTGTGTATGACTACACACACACAGGCTGGAAACCACAGCAGTGAGCTGCTGGGACAGGATGATGCTGCCAAGAGGAGTGAGCATGAGAGGGCAGCTCTCTGGTTTTATGGTGGACCACGACACATTCCTGAACCAGACAGCTCTGATCCCAATGCTCCGGTCATCAAGTAGTTTTATCTAAATGCAGATACCTGGGCACCCTGTCCCAGTGCTGGGATGTAGAGACACCAGATGTGATGGATATAGGAAGGGAGGAGGAGGGCTAAGAGTCTGGAGCACCGCTACAGCAAACAAATATATGAGTTGGGAAACCTGTGTGAAAGCAAGAAATATAAGGAGCATTGGCAAAAAAGCAGTTTGAAAACTTTGCAGGCAAGGTGACAAGGAGAAAAGGAAGGTGTCTCAGGGAGCATTTGGGAGGGAGGTGATGCTGAATCCTTTTGGGCTCAGGAACAGTAGAAGGAAAATTTGTAGAACTGAAATGAACAAGATGTTTAACCTATGGCTTATGGTAGTTATTTTGTGAGAGGAGAAGGAATATTTGAGTATCTCAGAAAGATAAGTTAAATCACACACTTTCCTCTCAACAGATATTGCTTTTCAAGAACAGAATTTGGAAAATATCTAAACAACTTTGTATTCATATACTGTTCTGAACATAATCAAAACAAAATTTCTGTCTCCTCCTTCCCAGATCAGGTTAAGATTTGAAAAAAAATTAATAATTTAAGTATGCTAGGTTATTGCAAAAGTGTTGCCTTTATTCTTTGGCTAGTATCAATGTCCATAATATGTTGTTTCAAAGCAGTCAGAAATAGCAGTAGAAAAATCTGAAGCTCATTACAGTATAACCAGGCCAGAAGTGCTAAGAGTTCAAATTAAATGCTAGGAGCTCAAAATATAATTAATCTTGGTATCCTGACATTAAGACTTGTAGAGACATAGAGACAATCTACAGTAATTTCACACTGATAAGCCGCACCTATTTCACTGAAGAATCGAGCCAATCCTGGAAGTGCGGCTAATCACCAGGTGCGGCTTATTTATGGACAAATTCCGGTCAAACACCAACCCAGAAGTGCGAGCCGGCCGGGGAGGGAGCTGCCGCGGAGCTACTGCTGGCTTTGCGCGAAGCTGAGCCCGCCGAGCCGCTGCTTTTGAGTGGTGCAGGGAGCCGCCATCGCTGCCGATCAGGTGGGGAGCTGCAGCAGCCAGTGCATGCAGCACAGGGAAGGGCACCTGGGGCTGTGTTTAGAGGCTTCGCCCGGTCTGTGAAAACTGTTTGCAAATTGAGCATCTGATAACAAACCCTGTGATCGCGATTCTGTTACTAACTTGTTACTTTGTTGCACATGGATCATAGCTTTAAAAAAAAAAAGTGTGACTTATCACCCAGTGCTGCTTATTTATGGACAAATTCCGTGGTCTTCCCGGCTACCCAGAAGTGTGTCTTATAACCAGGTGCAGCTTATGAATGTGAAATTACTGTACATGTACACTGAATGAATTTCTGATTAAAGTGAAATATTTTTTCCAACCAGTTTCGGAGTGTTTGGGGAAAGGTATTTTACATGTGCTCTAGTAAGAACCACACTTATGTTAAAAAAAAATTGCCTAACCTATTTACTTCATCTCTCTGTGGAAGATCATTTACTCAAACAGATCATGGCACTTTTTTTCTCTAACTGGGAATCTGAATTCTTTGAAGTGTATTTTCATATTACCTTCCAAATCTCAAAATGGGATATTAGTTTGCCATGGTGTTGGTTTTGATTCTTTGTTTGGCGGTGTGTTTATGGCATGGCTCAGAGAGCTATCCATGAGCTTTGTTTTCTAAAGAATGGTTACGTTTATAATTGACTGAGAGGGATGAGTTATCTAGGAGCAGTAGTAGCAGAGGTATTTTTCTGCAGACTGGATGAAGAGTCATTCACAGTTGCACATCCAAACAACTACCAAAGCTGAAGGGAAATAGCATATCATCACCTTCCCCCAGTCAAGGGCACACACACTATCCTCTCCAAATCAAAATTAATAAGGTGCATCAGACTAAAAGTATTCTATTAGTAGTTTAGCATATTCACCAGTAGGTTTAGAACTACTGCTTCTGGGCTTTTATCAGTTATTGCTACTACTGCTGATGTTGAGCAAATTCTGGATTTTTATATCAAATTGTTTCCTTAGGTAACTGTTATTGATTGAATGCTTCATTGTTGTTATTCTCTTTGTTAAAATGTCCTAGTGAGGTGAATTGATAACTTCTTGATCATCAGTGCCATAAAAGTGCCTTGCTAATCTGCTGTCACATTGTATCAAAAAACCAATAAATCAAACAAATATTAGATATGCAGTTGACTGTCACTTCTCCCTTTGTGGCTGTAGAGAATCTGATTTACAGTCACAGTGGTATAAAACTAATACTCGTTTATCTGCACTTTGAGGCAGATGTTCAGTGATCTTTAAAAACATGATCTAAGTCTTTGCGTTCTATTTGCAGCCTTTGTGTTCTATGTCCAGCCTGAACTATATCGTGTTCCAGCCTGGAGGACTCCATGTGTGTGTGTAGACACTGAAACATTACATTTTTACTAAATATTGGAGAAGTAGATGAGTTCAAGAAAAGGAGAGTGCCTATTAATAAATGTTCTTCAAGCAGCAAATATAATGAAGTCTCATTTCCTACCTTAACCACTGGCTCAAAAATATATCCATTTTTTTCTCAGATCCCCTGGGTTGTCACACTGTGCTGTTCACTCCCTTCTTTATTGTGAGCTCTCTCTCATGACTTTGGGTTTGGATGGCTAAGAGGCAATATCTGCTGGGATTAGCTCAAAGTTACATCTTTGTGAATTTGCCAGCTGCCAGGGACATATTTATTCGCTTACTAATTGGTCCCTAGCTGTTGCAATAAAAATGCCTGAAGGCATAAAAATGCCTGAAATTCAGGCATAAAAATGAAATGCCTGAAATCCGCTGTACTTAGAGTGAGAGCATTTCTTTGGGCCCTTCTCTAGCTGCCATCTTCGCTAAACCTCACAGAACTTAGTATCTTTGAGACATCAGTTTCTGTGTCAAATTCTGTTGAAATCAGTTGGTCATTCTTTAACAATTGCCATGGAGCAGACTGATATGTAGATGCATAAAGAAACAAATATAAAAATTCTGAAAGGAAGTGTGCATGGAAATAAACATTAGTATAGATTATCCCGACTTTAATTCAGCAGAAAATAATAGAAATGTCAACTGTGTACTCAGGTAACAAAGAATTAGAAGTGAGATACTAGAATTCTGCAAACCTTTTTTTATTGGATATCAGGTCTTTTTACCCAGACCTGTTGTTATTCATTGACAAGCTCAGAAGTTAGAATGATGATAGCAACTATAATGAATAATGTATAAATTATTTTTAAAGTTCATGTAACTTAAACTCACACGAGATCTTGAAGCAGGAAGGAGTAGAGCTCATATAAAGAGTACTAAAATCTGTCATCTAGATTAATATGAAAATTAGGAAAGAATAAGTGAGGGAGAACTCAGAAGCACCTACTAAATGTATGTCCTTGCTCTTATCTTGTTTGATAGCCTTATGGATGATGACATGCATCATTTGCCAGTTGGATTTCCAGTGACTGGCATTTCCAGGCTTTGCACAGGGATGTGAGGGTAGCTGATAGTGCTCAGGACAGCTGCCATCACAAGCTGATCTGACTGACTGGTCAAAAGTATCACAGCCAACTAATTATGGTTTAATACAGGAAAGGGTATTTTACAATCAGAAACACAGACCACACCCATAGGATGGGAAATTCTCTGTCTTAGAAAACAGTAGTTCAGAAGAAGGCATAGCAGGAGAGAGAACAGCTTTTTTGTGAGATCTCAAGTGTCAAGTTGAGGCTTTGAACCTTATATTGATCCATGGATGAATAGGAAAAAGAAAAACACAGTAGACACATTAAAAAGATCAAACCACTTTGAACACTACCTATAAGACCACTGTGCCTGTTCTGTGACTCACATTTCCTGGAGGAAGAAGCTGCTCAAGGAAACTCAAAGGACAGGAAAACAATGGTCTCAGAAGTCATCAATAAACCATTGGGATACAAGCCTTTTAGGAACTCCTAAGCCTAGAATATTTGGGAAAGGTTGAAGAAGTAATTCAATCACTCTCTCTGGGTACTTTCCCATTTGAAAAAAAAAAAAATAAAACAAGCTTAATGACACAAGCCAGAGGAACTTTTTCAATCTTCTAGACAAGCAGCAGAAATTGAAATTAGATTAATTTAAACTTGCAACAAGGTGGAAGTTTTTGGCACAAACTAGAGATAAATATTAAAACAGCTTTTCAGAGGAAATTTTGAGTCATTATTTTACTTGGTATATTCAAATTGTGCCTGTTTTTCTGTCTGCATGTAGTAAATAACTCTAAATATGCCATACATACAGAATGTGTGTAATACCTACCTGCATATGTCAGGCATATATATCAGACATAGGTTGTAGAGATTCCTTACTTACAATTAATAACTTTGCAATAATATTGAAGACAAAGATGTAAGTATGAGACCTAAAATAATCCAAGCATGGCATGAGTTGGAAGCAGAATTAATCTCCAGAATGTACTGAATGTTCTTCAAAGCAGTTTGTTAGACTTTGCTTCAATTTAAATTATCTTCACAGTAGGTAAAAATATGGATTTTCTTTTGAGATGCAGGAGAAGAGGTTAGTGATTGCTTTTCCACTAACAGAAAAAGAAGTCTATTTAATGAATTATTGTGAAAATATACTTGAACTTATTCAAAGTGAAAGAAACATAGCGAAGAGTTTGATCCAAAGGAAACTTCTTCATGTACTAACATGAGCTAACAGCTCCAGTTTTTCCTTTGCTAAGTGGGATTGAACAAATACTAAATTGATTTCTTATTCAGTGACACTAATTGTGTTTTGTCCCAGAGCACCATATCAGGCATTATCCTTGATATCTCTTATGAGCTTAGAGAAGTTTAAAAGAAAAACACAAAAAAAAATACTACATATGCAAAATATTTCGTATACAAATTGTGTCAAATAAGGTACTGATTTCAGACAGATTTTAATGTGCAAGTGGAAGAAATAGAAGTTCCTTAATGAGGGCTGAAATTTATCCCCTTTCAGAAAGCCAATATGGGACTATGAACCACTGAAAGCCAATCCTAAAATCATGACTTAAGGAGATTTAAGGGCCCCATGCTATCCTTGCGTGGAGTCAATATTTTTTTGCCAATGACCTGATTCCTTATTATTGATTTGTAATAAAACTTACTATAAGATATTTGGGATATTTTTCATGCCAAATTGCATCTCAGCTTCTAGTCTTCTCTGTGTTGGATGCTGGCCACAGATAGTGCAATATCTTAAAAAATGAAATAAAATAAAAATTCTCTGGTGTATTTGAAATATTGATTTAGCTCTTCATTTTCCTAATCCTCAGCAGGCATTTCTAGACCCAGTGTGATAGTGCTATTTGTAGTTTAGGATACTCTCTATGTCTTGGAAAAAGTACTCAGAAGGGATAGTTTGAATTTGCCAGATACTATTTCTGATATGTTCCACCATATTGCAGCCAGTATAATGATTTCAAGCTGTTTTGCTTGTGGGATGCTTGTGGAAAATACATCAGAAATCTTGGTTAATAGTAAAAATATATATCTTCCACCAACTTGTTTCAGGCTTAGGAAAATTGTCTTCAGCTATTTAGTACCGAGGGCTTCAGTGTAAAACACTTATGACCTGGAAACCTTTAATTTTTAAAACTCTGAAGGTCCATTAAATGTTATGCTTAAGTCATTTGAAGCCTACAGAACTTGAGCCAAATCAATTGCTGAAAACCAAAGGCAGATACATTCAGACTGGGAAAAAAAAAGTGCCTAAAGTCAAGGCAAATAACCCTTGGAAGGATGTTTTGCACCTGGTTTGAAACTTCTGAATTCTTATTCACTTCTTTGAGCACAATTATAGGATTCACTCAGTGCTCATGATGCAGTGCTCTGTGGCTTGTATTTTATGCTAATTGCTACTGTGCTATCTCACTTCCAGTATATCTCTACATCTATGAAGCACATTACTGGAATCAAATTTTTTACATGTTTCACTAAAAAAATAACATGGTGAATTTGTTGTGACTATGTTAAACTAAAATTTAAAAAAAATATAGGTACAGTAATTTCACAATTATAAGCTGCACCTGATTATAAACCGCAGGTTTTTTTTTTGTTTTTTTTTTTTAAGCAAAGATCCATGTAACAAAGTAACAAATTAGTAACAGGCTCGCACCAGCGCAAGGTTTGGTGTCAGGTGCTCAAGTTGCAAACAGTTTTCATAGACCAGCGAAGCCTTTAAAGGCAGCCCCAGGCGCCCTCCCCAGCTGGCTCTCACTTCTGGGTTGGCATTTCACTGGGATTTGTCCATAGATAAGCCGCACCTGAATATAAGCCGCACTACTGGGGTAGGCTGGATTCTTCAATGAAAAAGGTGCGGCTTATAATCGTGAAATTATTGTACTTTTCCAGAATTTGTACTTTTCTCTACAGGCATTGAAAAACTGTATTTGTAATAACCTTCCAATTCTCCCAGGTATTCAGTGCATTCTGCTCCTACATCCTCTCTTTAAATCTCAGGAAATAATGTGACAGATTTGATATCCTCAGACATCCATTTTTGAGGCAGCCAGCACATTGCAGGTCACTGGCAGGTGACAAGACACCCTTCAGAGGAAAGAAGGTTTATAGAATTTTGAGGAATGTTTCAAGTATCCTTGGAGGAGCAGGTACAACCTGGCCCCTAAAGCCATGACCATATGTACAGTTTGGGCATGCAAAAATATATTAGCATGAGGTAATTGATGTGATGGGTTTACCTTGGACTGCAGTCAGACATCCACCTAGCTGTTCATTTACTCTGCTTCCTCAACAGGACAGGTTAAGGAAAAAGGATGAAGAACCTTGTGGGTTGGGGGAAGTTACCACCACAGGCAAAACAGAGTCAACTTTTAATATTTCATTGTCAGTGAGAACACATGTGGATAGTGAGACTCAGAGACAGATTAAAGCAAGATTTAACGCCTGTAATCCCTTTTTACCAGAATAAACTTAATTCTTTCATCCCTAACCCTTCTTCTTTCCACTTTCATATGGCACAGGATGATGCATAGGGAATGGGGAGTTGCAGTCAGCCCTTACCATTTTCTCTATGGTGCTTTCTCCTCACACTTTTTCTCTGCTTCAGCATGGCATCTCTCCTACAAGGTATAGTTCTTTCAAGATGAAACTGCTCCATTGTGGGCTTTCCAAAGGCCATACTTTCCTTCAAGAAATATCGATGGGCAGTAGCTGTAAATGCTCTCCATCACAGTCCTTCACAGGCAGTGGGAAATTACCTCTCCTATCATGATTCTCTCCCAGAATTGCCTAGAGAACCTCCCCCTCTTCCTTCTTCTCTCACCTTAGTGCTTACACAGCTGCTCTCTCATCCTCATTTTTCCCCCCTCCTCTCCCTATTAGACATTTTTAAATGTCTGTTCTCAAATACATTTTCCAGAGGCACCATTTTCCATCGGCCCATTGGCTGATGGGCTCAGCTGTGTCCTGTGGTGGCTCACTTTGGAGCTGGCTGAAAATGCCTGTGTCCTATAAGGGACAGGCTCTGACCTCTCCTCATGAAGGCCACCCCATGTTTCCCTCTGCCAACACCTGGGCACCTGACATCCAATTAGATATAGTTAGAAAACAATTAGAAAATATTTTCATAGAGAATTGGTTAGGAAACCAATACTGTTTGTAGCATTACCATGCTTTCACTTCAACAGATTTATTTCCAAATTTTGTACCATTTCAGTTCGAGTTTTGTACTGTTGCTGAGAGTTGTTAGTCCAAAGTTTTACTTTCTTGCCCCTTTTTGATGTGTGGGTTCAGTCCACACTGGCAGCAGTGCCAAGCCAGCCACCAACATCTGGCAGGCACACCTCCCCTGTGAACTGAGAAGGATGGCATACAAACCTTGGGGCATGTGACACAGTGATTTTGCAGAAGAAACAAATGCTAATACTAGTGTTCTCCCTCTTCATGCTTATGCATTCTCACAGACTAAGTACTATATAAATAGATATATAGATATAGATATATAGATATAGATAGATATAGATATAGATATAGACACAAAATTGTGTAATCTTTAATAGAAGACTTAAATAACCTAAATGGCATTTACTGTGTACATCTTTGAAGGAAAGGAGTCAGTTTAATATTTTACCAAAGCATTTCCAATAGAAAAACATTCCAATTGATCCTCTTCTATGCTGTGGAATGAAAATCTGTGTGACTGGTTCCTCCAAATCAGTGAAATGCACGAGGACCGAATTTGTACACAAGCTCAACAGAAGAGTACTGATGAAATCACAGCAATGTGGACCAACAGAAATGCGTTTCCTCCAGAGTTGAGCTCTAACGGGATTTTTCATATGCCTGGTAAACTGCATCTTTTTGTCTTTCTCCTGGTGAGTGGCAGGGAGCTGCTGCTGGTGCCACTGGCGCTGTGGGAAGTGTCCGTGCCCGCCACGCATTGGACAGAGCTCTGCAGGTGGAGCTGCCTCCTATAGATGGTGCCCTATATTTAACCTAGCATTAGGTTGTCACGATGTTTCTTAAGAGCTAATGGCAGGGGGTTTGTTCTCCTTGGGGTTTCTGGATCCTCCAAATAATCCCTTGGTTTCTGTAAGCTACTTGCAGAAAGCTCAAGCTGTTGAAAGCCCTGAAATGTAGAAATCATGGAAATGAGCCTGGAGTCAGTGGGTATGTTTGTGCTGCACATACTTCACTGGGATAAAAGACACCAAACTACCTAACAGACAAGGAGTCTAGCTGTGAAAGTACAGAATCTAAGTTTAGATTCCTAACAGGCAAAGTGATCTCATGCTGTCTTGCCAAGCCTGGCAGCACACAGACTGCACAGCACACATGAGTACCTGGGGCTTTTCACTGCCAGAGAAGGACTGGACTTGATTGGTGGCTAATGAGGACTCCTAAACATAAAGTTTTAAGTATTACACACCTTTAGCAGAGCAAGAAATTAACAAATCTTAGAAAAGTGTAATTGAAAGGGAAGAGATCACCCAGCATGTGAGCTAGTAACTGGCCTTAGCTGGGGTACTCTGGCAGTGAGACTTCCATTCAAGTATCTGAAAGAGTCAATTACTTCTACAGATAGAGGAGAAGATAGTGGAGCTTTTGGTGTCTGTGAAGAGAGATCTCAATTTCTTACAGTGGTCTTTTGAAAGACAGGAGACAGCCAACTTTCAGACCCTGCATGCCAAGTTGCCTCTCTTTATCTGTGTTGATTATATTCATAGTTTCTAATACAAGTCCTGAAACACTGACAACAAAAACTGGGTAAAATCATTAATTTGCATTTACAGGCAAGGCAAAGGGAAACTGTGCTTGATTTTATCTTAAAAAAATTATGACCATCATTCATGCATTTAAAGCTATGACCAGGATTGCTGCTCAGCAGAAGCTTTTCGACACTGTCTGACAGTTAGATTTTCTAAGGGGAATAAGACACCGAGTGCAGCAAGAGATAAATCATTAGGTAGATGTCCTGAACGGACCCTAAAAAAATGCTAAATATATATACAATACACCAAACTTTTACCAGCTAACCTTGGTCCTCTACACAGAGTCCACCCAATGCTGGTAAAAAAATTGGGAGTAGGTAAAATGGGTAAGGTTGAAAGTAATACAATACATGGAGTATTTCTTGATTTTTCAGGGCAATGACAAGTTGTTGTGGAGAGGCAAATTAAAGAAGCAGCTGCAAGTTATAACACCAGAAGTGTCTATCGAAAGCAGCTGAGGGGAATCATGGGAGAAATTATACCAATATATAGGCTAGGATGTTCTATGAGTATTGTGCAAGACATAGAAGTAATATCAGGTGTAATTCTGACTTACATTTCAACAAGGAAGAGTTCCTGATACCCGTTCTGCTGCGTTAATCCACCTCTCCCTCTCAGTGGGAGAAAGTTAAGCTGAATGTTGGCAAGCTGATGAAACCATCTATGTTGCCTTGAAAATCCCCAGCTATGAATGAAGCCTATGGCAAAAACTGGAAATGTGAACTACTGGAGACTTGTCCTCAGACACTGACACTCCCATGTTTGTGGGGAGCAAACAGTCTGAGTGTAAAACCACAGGGGTGGAACATTTCAGTAGGGTGCCATTTCAATTTAGACACAATCAGATATAGTGGGAGTTAAGGAAAAGAAAAAAGTCCTTCTCTCACCTCAGGAAGCTTATTTCAGTTGATCTTGATTTAGGCTATCTAATGTATGACAAACATGCTGA
>VRYO01001463.1:38239799-38258734 GCA_009812075.1 Sialia sialis | reverse complement strand
CAACAAGTGTATGGGGAAGTAAACCAGGTGAGGGCAAGACTTTATGTTGTTGTCCCTTTCAAAAAATAGGAACATATGAAACAAAAGTAAGATTCATCTTTAAGTTTCACCTCACAGTTTTGGTCAGGGAGTGAAATCCGTGAGCATGAAACATGTACTGGTGACCTAGACACACAGCCCTTGGTATGACCAAAAGCTGCCCTTAAAGTCTTCCAAGCTTCCTCTGTACTAAACTACATATGGAAACACACATATGTACACCATGACATACATTGCTGTCATACACTGAGTTTGGGAGGAAAAGAATTAGTGCAGAAACTCACAGACTATTGTCAAGCAGCCTGCAAGGCTGCTTCCATGTGAATCTTTAGCTTGTGCCCATACTTGCAGAGCGGTGTGGCAAAAGGTGTGTAAATATAGCAAGGCAGTTTCTGAAGCTGAGGGGACATAGTCATGATATGCTGTTTCCTAAAGACCTAAGATATAAATATAAGAGATATATGGCTTTGGTTCAGAGAAGCACCTGGAAGCTTGGATGCATGCCATGACACTTCTCCAGCTGAGAAGGAAAATCAAAAAATATGCTTTCTTAAAATAATGTTTCAAAATCTCACATCCCAGGCCATGTTGTCAGACCTAGGTGCCCTGCTGCATTTGGTATTCCTGCTTTTAGATGAATTTACTCTGGGAAATGGTGAGATGAGTACAAGTTTTAAAGGAAGGGTGAAGCAGACAGATGCCTTGGAGTGGTTTGATTTCTGAAATCAGGTTGAATGTCAAGGAACACTTTCTTAGACCAGTTCGTTCATTTGTAGGGTTCTCAGCTGACTCAAGCTATTCTGTCCTTTTGCTGTATAGGATTTATGTACTGATATGATTAGAAAAAAAGTAATTTATAGACCTAGATATACCTTTAATCTTTCAAATGCAAATCAGGTTTTTCACAAATGCCATTTAGGTGAATTCCATTGATTCTCATCTAGTTATTCAAGCTTGCTTGCTTCATTGAAACAATATTACATTTGTGAATGTATTCATCTGTGTATACATTATCTTTACCCTCATATGTGTTTGCTTTCACTTGTGAAAGTCATGTGTAAGGTTTTTACCTTTAATGAGCTGTAGTTCATTGTAGTGTATTATGTATTTTATTTCAAAGTATCCATAGAGAAATGCCACAATCTATAAAATGCAAGCACATATAAAAATTAATAATTTTAGAGATAGAACTTAAAATTATGATTCAATCAAAGCAGTTGTGTTCTTTGTGTATCAGACAGAAAGTCTGATAGCCTCTCATTATGTTAAGAACATCTGAAACTCATCTGTAATTTAAAAGATGTCATTCCTTTACACAAATAATTAAGTAATGTAAACCATTCACAGAATAGAAGAGGTTAAATTGTATTTTTTACTCAAAGCAGATTATAATTAGTTCCTGGGAGAATGTTGTCTGATACAATGCACTATTTTCTTGCTGTCGTGACTATTGTGGATGGGCTATGCTGCAAAGGCTGAAAGTGGATACGTACACTCCCACTCTTTGCTATTTAAAGTATTTCAGGTGTCCACTCTAGAACCATACAAAAGCATCCTTTTGCTGATGCAAATTGTGGTGTTTTTCCTGTGCAAACCCTGCATTTCTTTCCTCTTCAGGAACAGGAATTTAGAGATCAAATCATGTACTGCAGAAAATGTTTAAAGATTCAGCTTTAAAAGAGAAAGAAACAGAAACATGCATTCCTGCTTCCTTAAGGCCATTTTAGAGAATTCCTGCTTTCCTGTTCTTCTGACAGTCTGTAATGGATGAGCATATAGTTGCTTGTGTACATATTCACTGGGAGTGGCTATTTAGTCTTAATTTCCAAGATCAAGACCCTAAATATAGACAGTCTCATAATACAAGAGAGTCAAATACACCAGAAAGCTGCTGCAGTGCCTCAAAAATTTGCAGAGACTGCAGATGAGCAAGTGGGAAAGTTGATTCTTGTTCCTCTTGAACCATGGCTCCACAAATCTTGTCCAATCTCTGTTTGTTTCTGAGTGGCAAATAAGTGTTCCTGACTGTGCCTGCATTGCCAAAATTTTTGTTTCATAGTAATAGAAATTTTAGTTCCTCTTTGAAATAAAGAGGTTGGCATGAACATATACTCAGCAAATGCATCAGTATGTTCTAATTAATGAATTATTCATTCAATACTACAGTAATTCACTTTATTTCTAACCATTCCCAGCGAATTATTTATATAGTGACATTTATTAGGAAACTGCCATTTGCATCACTTTTACATCATTCTTCTCATTATTAACTTACTTTCAATAATTCTTTAGTGCTTGGTCTCATCAATAAAGAAAAATGGATGGAGCCCATGAAGCATTTAACTTTATCTTAATTCTATATCCCTTAATACCATTGCCAATAGCCAAGAGCAGATACATAATATATTAACTGGCAGTTCTTCCCTTTTGTACATTCCCTTGTCTCCTTTTCTTTCCTGGATGCCAGTATCCCTGAGTTTGTTCTGTAAAAGCAGAGAATGATTCCCTATTAATCACTATTTAAATAACAGAATTACATAGCTATTGTACTTGCTTCTTTATGTCCCAGCAATGACTATGAATTAATTAGCAATAGAACAGTGGAAATTCCTATGAATTTAACATTATATTCTGTGTGCATTATTGAATGATTTTACACTTCCTAATGCAAAACTGATGATATCTCTGCAAACATCTGGGGGAGTGTGTGAGGTCATTAAAATTAGATTTGCAAAGAAAATATATGGATTTCTTGCTCACATTATTTTTTCCTGTGCTGATAATGCTATTCTTGAGCTCTTGTTCAGAGTGGCTTGTTTGTATTGAAGGATTCTTTATCCCATTCATCTACCTTTCCCAACTTTTCAGTTCATGAGGGAAATGAACTGTGTTTTTGCAATACTTAAAACATTCCTACAGGAAAACAAGAACTTAGGTTTTCAGCTCCCAGGGTTGTCATCAGAGATAATGGACACAGAAAGGCAGCCCAGTGTGAAAAAGCAAATATACATGTCAGAAATGAAAACACCAATTTATACCATGTCTCTTTCCTGTCTACATTGCTAGTAGCTTATTTTCTCCATGAAGGAATATTCCAGAAGTAACTTTGATGTTTTTTTTTCATATAGGCATCTGCATGGGTAGAAAAATAATGAATTTTTATTTAAAATTCTTCCTGGAATCCTAAGTTTGCCCTATATTTCTTCTGATTGTTGTTATTATTTTTATTGTTAAAACAAGGGGGATTTCATTTCATGGGAGCTCACAACATTATTATCACCCTGCCGAGAGGGAGAAACACTGGCAAACACAATGCCTCCTGAAAGCAATGAATCTCTCTATATTACTTACTGATCAAAATCTCAGTGTGTTAAGCCAAGTGAATTCTTTAAATAGATTTTATCTCCATAACTCACTTTTGGTCTTTTAAAATAACCTTTTTTTGTTTTCTTTCAAAGTAAATAGCAACATGTGTTTAGGCTTAAATTTACCATTTTCTATTAATATAATTTCTTAAAATATATACTTCTTAGGTAATATATTCTTGATGGTAAGCTCTAAAGAAGACTGTTTAATAGGGAAGGAAAATACTGGCTATGCATTCAGAACCAAAGGTTGTTGAAATGATTAAACAGCTTTTAACAGCAGACAAAAGAAATGTTTTCTTCATGTCAGTTTGATTTACTTCAATAACTAGTTCAAAGTTAAGGAACTTCTTAGAAATAGAATAAGCTGAAGCATCATTATCTTTAAATGGTCTATGAATAAATTCTCAGTCTGGGATCCTGAGACTTATGAATTCATTCATTAGCTGTATGTAAAATTAGCTTTGGTAGTAAACCAGTTTTAAATATAAAATGCTTGATACATTTTTCCTCTGTATACAACATTTATTGCAATTTTATTTAAATAATAAATACACTTGAAAGGCAAGGACTTTGCATTTCAATTGCAATTCCCATTTCCATCAGAAGCAGCTGGATACAAGTCATAAGTAAATAAAAATTAGTCTTCTAGTAAAGAAGAATTATCATTCATTTCTACCAGAATACAATGTAAGTATTTATCATTTGAATAATTATGCTGAACTGAACCATTTTTGAAATGGGAATGTAAGGTGTTTTTCTAGTGGTGTATGGAAGCAACAGATTAGTTTAAAAGTCAGATTCGTTTCAAAGCAACTTTTTTCCTAAATTTACCTACTGACAAGAATCAAACTCCCTTGAGGAGAAAAGAATAATACACATTTAAAATAAATATAGAAATATCTATTTTTTAAATTATTGCTTTACAAATTTGGAATTTTCACGAAACTAATGTTTTAAACCTTTTGAGAAATAATTTCTTACTGTATGCTTTAAATATTTGTCAGGTTTTACTAAAATGTTACAGTTTAGGGCCTTGCAAATAGGCAATTCTGTGATATATTGGAGATAAAATGGCTATATATATAGCCCCCTACTTTATAAGCATCTTTACTCACAATTTTAATTCAGTAAAAGAATTCCAGCATTTAAAAAATGAATTTATTTTCCAGATGGAAGAAAGTAAGTTCTGAAATTTTCTACTTATTGAAATTCTGTTTTAAAATGGTAAAAAATATTAAAATGAGCTTTTTTTTCTCTCAGCAAGCGTAAGGCAGTCAGTTTAAATTTTGATGTAAGAGAGTAACATAAATTTATTTTTAACATGCAGGTTTATGCTCACACTGTTATTGATTCATTCTATATGTAGATGATGCTGGCATTTTAATTAGAAAGACTTGGTTGCTTTATATTAGGTTTTTATAATGGTTTATCAAAATCAAAAAATTCATATTCTTTCTTGAAAACAATAACCACAGTAGGTCACCTTAAATCACAGCTGACAGAGATGCCTATTTGTGACATGGTCAAAGTTCTGAATTAATTAATTTGTTTCAAATATGTAATTGCTAGGGAAGAGGCTCAGAGCATGGTTTAATAGCTGCTCTTGTTTGTGTGCATCCAGCATCGGACAATGAAATCTCAGCAGCAGAGGTTCATTTCTCTGAGCTGAAGGAGAAGGAAGAATTTTAATTGTGCCAGTGGTGGAGAACATATTTAAAGCAGCAAGGATCTCACTGTTTGCAGCCAAGTGCTGACATACTAATTATGCCTTAACTGCATCTCCTGTTTCCTCCCAGGTCTTACTGCTGCAGCATCCCTTGTATCCCTGGCATGGGCTTTGGCTTCCTACCAAAAGGCCCTCCGTGACTCCCGCGATGACAAGAAACCCATCAGTTACATGGCTGTTATCATCCAGTTCTGCTGGCACTTCTTCACCATTGCAGCAAGGGTCATTACTTTTGCTCTGTTTGCCTCAGTTTTCCAGCTGTACTTTGGGATCTTCATTGTGCTGCACTGGTGCATCATGACCTTCTGGATCGTTCACTGCGAGACGGAGTTTTGCATCACTAAGTGGGAGGAGATCGTTTTCGACATGGTTGTTGGGATAATCTATATCTTCAGCTGGTTCAATGTCAAGGAAGGAAGGACACGCTGTAGGCTTTTTATTTACTATTTTGTCATCCTCTTAGAAAACACCGCCTTGAGTGTTCTCTGGTATCTGTACAAGGCCCCTCCAATCTCTGATGCATTTGCCATACCAGCACTGTGTGTAGTGTTCAGCAGCTTTTTAACAGGCATTGTTTTTATGCTCATGTACTATGCCTTCTTTCACCCTAATGGACCAAGGTTTGGGCAGTCACCAAGCTGTGCTTGTGAGGACCCTGCCGCTGCCTTCACCCTTCCCCCAGAAGTGGCCACAAGCACACTGCGCTCAATCTCCAACAACCGCAGCGTCACGAGCGAGCGCGATCAAAAATTTGCAGAGAGGGACGGGTGTGTGCCTGTGTTTCAGGTGAGACCCACTGCACCATCCACACCTTCATCCCGGCCACCAAGGATTGAGGAGTCTGTCATTAAAATCGATCTGTTCAGGAACAGGTACCCAGCATGGGAGAGACACGTGTTGGACAGGAGCCTGAGGAAGGCAATCTTAGCGTTTGAATGTTCCCCTGCTCCTCCACGGCTACAATATAAAGATGATGCCCTTATTCAGGAGCGCTTGGAGTATGAAACCACATTGTAAACAAAGCAAAAACAGCTTGAAGCAGCTCCAACGTTGCAGTCCAAATTAAGGGTTGACAGTAGGGCTGTAGGAACAACTGAACTGCATACTACAAGTAGAGCAGCAAGCTATAGTGTTCTTAGTCTGGCTATCATCATGATTATCATTTGATCCACTGTGTGCAGTCTGTCTGCAGGACACTGATACAGCAGCATCTTCTGAAAGCCTCAAAAACCCCAAACCCTGACCCACACATACAAATCAGTTGCATCAGCTGGGCAACCTCACCCACCACCCCTTACTGCTATGAAACTCTGACTGCACAGTACTTACAATCAAACCAATAATAAGGCTCTGACCAGAGCTTTCAACTTCAGCCAGTAGTGCTTTTATTTTAGAAATTAATGATTGATATTTCTATAATCAATGGCAAAAACAAAAAAAATCACACCTTTTCAAAAGTAGTGAAGCTGTAGCACGCAGTGTTGCTGTTAGGAAAACTGTTTTCTGGGGCAAAATACAGGAGCTTAGTAGTCTTTAACTCTCCCATAAATCAACCATTCAGGTTAGAATAGTATTGCAAATTAGTTCTTAATTGAAAAGAAACATCATCATGTTTATAAGGTTGTCAATGGAAAAGAAACTAAATTCTGATTAATTGGTCATTAAAATTAATACTACCAGAACTGTTTTCTGTGGAATTTCAAATTCTTTTAAAATTCAATTTAACTTCTTTATGTTATTTTCAACAGAAACTCTATGCAGCTCACTTCTGATTTTGAGGAGAAATAAGGAGCTCCAGCACGTAGTGATATTCATTAAATGATAATCATGATTCAATGTTCAATTTGCAAAAAAAAAAAAAAAAGAAAAAAAGGTAAAAGAACAAGGAAGTATAGTTTTCATATTCTAAACTTTTTGGAGGACCCCACTCAGATATCTCAGAAGAAACTACAAGGAGCTGAACACACTGAAACTTCTCTGTTTCAGGACTGAGAATGCATGATTCAGTGTGCGAATGTATGCAGGTGTGACAAGAGACTGACATGCCATACCCTTCTAGTGCCAAACATTGTATAACTGCAAGGTTGATATTGCCTGGGGGACACAAGTGGCACAAGCCCTAACAGAAAAAGAAGCAGGAAAGACCAACCAAGCTCTCAATGTGTAGAGACAGCTCTGATTTTTCCCACCCAAGGTGAAAGTGATGTCTTTTAAGGCTTTCAGCCACCTCTTAGTAAGTATATTCACCGAAGTATAATATAAAAAGTTATGTGGAAGAGTCTCTTCTGCCTGTTCAAGACTGGTGTCCAGATGTGTCTAAAAATTAGAGTCTCTTGTAATAGAGTGCTTTTGCTGCAAGCTTTTGGGTTTTAAATAGTTCCCTAAATCTAGTTAATGGTATTATACTTTATGTTAAAAGTATCCCCTGATGGTGCTTTCAGATGCATTAAAGGTGCAAGTCAAAATTTGATAGTATTTTTTTTAAAGCTGGTGCAGAGTGAAAAACTCATGGATTATTTCAATATTTTTGTAAAGTAAAAATATGGTATAAAAGGTTACTTTTTATAAACCTCAAATCTTTTAATACATTTCATTCTCTTTATAGCTTAGATTTTAAGAATTGGTCCATGAATTTTATTAAATGGCTTTTGCAGGTTGACATAAACCTGGTTTTCACACTTTATGGATTTGTTTTGCAGTGTAATGCCATATGAAAGCCTACATGGGTACTTTTAGAATACTCTATAAACTGTGGATCCTGCTTCAAATGTAAGTGGCTTGTAAAGACACCAAGTGATTCCATGAGAAACAATTTGCTATAACTATTTCCATCCATTTTAGGAGAGAGAAGCAGAACTGAAGAGTTACTGTTGTAAATGGCATTGTCAGGGTGGAGAAAACCTGATAATTGGTATTGTAATCTTCACTGTCAGATATATCCAGTGTAGTCACTGCTGTGTATGCTGCTGGGTAAATTTCTGTCTTTCTTATTACAAATATTTGTACTATGAAATGGCCAAGGTTACACAGACTATGTTGATTTGTATGTGTTCAATTAGCCATTTTTAATGTGGACATTTTTTATTAGTGAAATATTCAATACCTATTTTTCTTTGCTGGGGTGAGTTCCTCAAAACAAAAACCTGTGGAAGTGCAGGAATCTGCAAAGCAGAGGGAACTTTACACAGATAAGAAAAGAACTATGCTTCAGGGCTTTCCTAGGTATTTTCAAATTAAGCAATGGCAACTGCCTCTAAAATTTTTTTTTTAAAATAAAACAAATCTTTGATAGTCCAAACCTGAAGCTTTTTACAAAGTGATTACCCTTTTCTTCATGGAGATACAGCTGATTACTCAGAGAAAAGCACTCAAGGTTTTTTTTCAGAAAACATACTACTGCAAGAACTGCTAAAAAAAAGATTTTGGGAACAAGTCTTTTGTCCTTTCATATTCAATAGACCCTGCACTCCAGAATCAAGTTCTAGTTCACACAAGGGAATTGCTGCTTTTCTTTACAAAGAAGGCAGATGTAAGCTCTGTGATCCAAGATGTGAGGGTTTCTTTTGGAGGCAGTTTGAAGTGTTGGCTGCTGCTTTAACCACTGGGAAATTGAAGCCTGAGTGAGGCACAGTGGGCAGCCTTCCCAAGTTTCAGTCTCCCACCAGCACCTCCTGGGGAGAGGCGCAGCATCGCTGCTGCCAGCGAGGCTCTTCCTCTTCTGATGTACCTCTCATCCTCTCGCTCTTCCTCAGAGCTGTGAGCCCTTTGGGCAGGCTTACAGAATTGAGGAAAGGCTGCTTCATATGGAATTTAAAGAGTTAAGGTCTTCACCAGTGCTTGCATTGCAAGGTTTCTGAAGAAAGGTTGGGATGAGTTTGTTTGATTTGCTTTTATTTGATTTTGGAAGGAAGGACACAGAGTTCTTTGTCCATGTGGTTTTACATGCCTAGCATTTATTTTCTTTACCGTGACAGCATTTTATTTTTTTTTTAAACTAGTGTTTGCAAAAATGTTTGTCTTAAGCAAATGCTGCAGAGTGACATATATATGTGTTTGTATATATATATTTATATATATGCAGCATTATGTATATACGCCTTGTCCTCAGAATTCAATCTGGCAGCTTGAGGCAAGGGTAGAAGTTATTATGCACTAAGTCAAAATTTGGTCTCCAAAATCTTGCTGTCTTACATTCATAACATCAGTGTTTCCTGCACTGAAAACAGGGCAGAGACTGAAATCTGAACACTCTGATGACTCCATGGACAGTTTCCTAATGTGCATTACTGTGAGTAGTCATATTAAAAGCTGGAAGAATTTTTTTACAGAAATTGCCAAGATTAAACACAGTCCATGCTGAAATTCCATTATGGCCTTATGGACAGTAAATAATCAGTATGCACTCTTCTTTTTGCCACAGACCGTTCTAAAACCAATAAAGTTCTACTGAGACAGCAATAGAAAAAATAAAATTTAAAAAACAACTTGTAAAAAACTCAAATTTTGCTTTTGAAATAATGAAAACATCAGGCCTTTTAAATTTCATATCAGAATTCAGGAAATTTAAAAAGTTTTCATGTTTTCATATTAACATTCTTCTAAAGAAAAGCAATCACAGCTATTTGTTAGAAGACTTACAGGAGCATTGCTCTGATGAACCAAACAAACTTAGCAGCAGACTTAATGGTAATTTATCTGGTCATAAAATTTTGAGAGTTGTGGATTTTTCTGTTGCAGAAAAGACAATTAAACTACTATCGCTAATTAAATGAAGGTGATGTATACCCATATTCATTCAGAAAACATGCAAGAAAATAGAAGAGAAAACTTTTTTTATTTATTTTAAAAGCTGTTCTGTAATGGGACAATTTTTCTTCAATAAGTTCTTTACAAATATGTGCAATACTTTCTTTTCATGCATATTTAATAATGAAAAAACTAATTTCCAATTTTGTTTATGTCAATTTAAATATGCTTCTTGTGACAGAACAATGTTTCTTTGCTTGGGTTATATGGACTTGGTGACATATATACAATATTTTCGTTGTCAAACCAACAAATTTTCTGTTAATTAATTTTTATAAAATTGGAGAAAATTCTCCTTCCAAAGTTTAATGCTAGGCCTCATCTGCCTGATTTTGTAAACTTTTAAGCAGAGGAGGAAAATTATAATTTTATTGGCGATTTAATTTTTAATATGTGGTGAATAGCTATTAAACCTGTATTAGTTTAAAACATATGATGGTCTTTCCAATACATCATTATCTCCCCAAAAGAGCAATTCATAAGCCGTACTAAAAGAAGAAGTGCCGCTTTATTTGGAAAGAGACTCCCAATCATGCAATATTCTCATTTACTTTTTATTGGCCAGCAAATATTCACAACTAGACTGTTGGGGTTTTTTGAACACAAATTAAATGAGTTTGAAGTGTTTGTGATTTGATCATATCACTCCTAAGGAGCCTTAAAAGTGGCACTGTACTGAGTTTTAGTTGGCTCTGCCAGTGATTTAGTTTCCAAAGCCACTGCCCTTTCTCTGCTCCTGCCTGAAGCTGTGCAATCCATAGTGACTGAGATGCTGTGATTTACTCTGCACCCCCTGCACTGCCTGCACAAAGCCAAGGAAAAGACTTCAGCAGATTCCTGGGGTCCTACTGCTGCCTCTCTTACTCCTGTGCATGGTGGGAAGCAGAGTAAATTGCATCTGTGCATCCATCTAAACAAGCCTGTGTAAATTAAACCCCTACAAGATGTGTGATGAAAATAATCCCAACACATGTCCATGAATCTGCAAGCCCAGCACCACAATTACTAATTCAGCAGTGTAACAATGCAGGACTTGGGAAGAATTGTCTAAATATACAATAAGCCATTTAATTTGGCTAATTGTAGCAATTACACTAGCTCACTTGGAGCCCATGCTCTCAGCAGAAAACCAAATGGAGTAAG
Source organism: Sialia sialis (assembly GCA_009812075.1). NCBI lineage: Eukaryota > Metazoa > Chordata > Aves > Passeriformes > Turdidae > Sialia > Sialia sialis. Next base: position 38,247,652 of record VRYO01001463.1, on the reverse strand, counting down.
TGGCAAACAGCCATTTGTGTACCAGAGACATTAAGTTATAAAATCCTCACTTGATTGTTTATAGAACTATGTCTTTTCAATACAGCAATGAATCCATTCCTTTTTATTCTGATAAAAGAGATAAAATACAAAATGAGAACAGATTATTTTAAATCTGGGAATAAAAAAAAATGACACAACAAATTACTGCAGTTCCCATGTAGTGATTTTTTAAAACAAATTCTGCCATCATTTTCACTTGGCTGCAAATTGCTGAGTGATCAGCTTCTGAGGTGATTTCTCACATCTGGTATGAGCAAATGCATTACAGAAGAGACAGAGACGACATTACAAAGCTTTGTTCCTGTAAAGTTAGGGGAATGGTATCACTGATGAAGAGATCATTTACAAAGCTGTTTTAACACAAGAGGTCCCCTGGCACCTCAGTGACCTCAGTGCAGGACTTTGGGGAGATTTCTTCACTGGTATGAGTATGTCAAAATCAGGCCCTGACCTAGAGTGAACTACATGAATTCAGACCATGATAGTGTAAGTCTTCACCTCTTCACTCCAAACTGAACTCAGCTGGAGATTTGCTTAATGCCAAAAGCCTGCATGGCACTTGGCTCAACCTGAAATACGTACACTAAACTTAGTGCTGACTCAGCATGAATCAAAGATTTCTTATTCTTTCCTTTTTCACAAATATACCTACTTTGACTGAATTGCTGTTTTGTGATCCTCTTAAGAAGACTGAAAAATGCCTCTGAAACCAGCCATTTCCAGTGATTCTCACAAAAGCCAATTCCTGACTGGTACATTCATTAAAAGGAACTTTTTCTAGCTGTGTAAGCTTGGCTCCTGTACTTTTGCTCTAAATGCTTAGCATTGCATTCTTATGCAGTGGATTTTATATACCCATCAGTAAACTGTGTGCCTACTCTGAATCCTAGGGCAAAGAGAACAGAAATGCAAGATTCAGGGCAAAAAGTCCCCTTCAGCACACTTATGGGGTGATTTGCATGAGCCAGAGAAGTCAAACAGAACAGACAGGCTTATACATATAGTTGCTATATTCATTGGGAGGGATTTATAAGAAATTGTGATGTAAGTGACCAATTAATAGAAAGATCAAATCTCAACTACGGGCAAGGCAGCCTAAAATAAAATCAGCCAAGAAACTTTAACGTGTAACCAAAAATCTCATTTCAAGGAAGGATTAGAATAAATTTCAAAATGTAACAGATTTGTCAATGTAACAAAATACAACTTTCATAGAAAGAAAGATATGACCACTGTAAGTTGTCTCTATCTATAGGTTTCAGTCTCTTATTTCAGATAACTTCAGAAGCAATTACTTCTGGCGTGCTGCAGCTCTAGGAATGCTAGCAGCTTTTCTGCACAAGAGCTATAGGAAAAGTCCACATCCTTTTAACAAAGCATTGAGTTTGGGGTAGTTTTTTGCACTGAACTAAACCTCACAAAAGCATTTTTTAGCGTGAAATAGGTGCGTCCAGCCACCTAGCATGTAAGGGTACTGCAAAACAGAATTTCACAGGTCAGTGATTTCCTCAAGGTAAAAAAGCTGAATGCTAGTTGAATGTCTAGAAGAGCCTGCAGAGACATAACAGCTAGGGCAAAGCATAGACTGTGTCTGTGTGCTACAAGTCTGCTCAGGGCAAGGCCTGGCCATAGTCCAGCACTCTCCTCCCCACCTCATGCACCAAAGAGCTCACAAAAGAGAGGAAAACCATGTGCATGGGCTGGATGAAAGCCTTGGGACCAGCCTGGGGGCCAGCTACCTGGCACATTGCAGCACAGGTGCAGGGTCTGTGCAGGCACTTTGGGGGTATCAGGCTCCTGCTGTGCTCCTCCAAACTACACTAACTAGGAACTCCTGAACATTTTTAATGCTATAGGTTCAAGGACCTAAAATTTGCCTCCTGGACTTGGTCAGATACAACTTGGGTCTTCACAGCACAGTTAGCTCAGCCCCTATCTCCCACCTAAGCCTGCCGGGACACTCTGAGCAGGTATTCTGCCGATCTTACCCAAAAGAATTGGGTCCTCTGTGGTGCTATCAGATGGGGCTTTGCACTGTAATATTCGTGAGGGCTTTTTCAGCAGTAAATTGGTGGCAGAGACCAAGGGGAGAGCCAGATACAATGATTTCTTCAGCTAGCAATGATTCATATCTTTAGCTGCTATCTCTCAGGGGAAGGATATAGGGCTGCACTCCAGTGAGGAGAAGGGCAATTCTCCCTGCCTCATACTTTGAACTGTTCTTCCTCTTTGTGGAAAATATAAATGTGGACATACTAATGTAGACATGTGCAGTGTAGACATGCTTCTAGTATTTTGTCATGTTCAGTCTCTTTAGTGTTGAGGACTCTGAAGTTGTTGAGCATGTTCAGTGCCATTGCCTACACCAGCCAGAGTAATGTCTGCAAACATCTGGGGCAGAAGCATAATCACTTTGCTCACCTTCCAACCTGACCAAAAGCTGTATGAACATGGTTAGCACTGTGACACAGCCTGAATCTCTACATGCTGCCTTGAATCAGGTCTATTCATGCATTGTGTGCTGCTCTGGCCACATTCACATAATTTTTCTTTGGAGCTCAGGCAGACTTTGTATGGACACCAGAGCTACACTTGTAGCTTATCTGTAGTTCCCTGAGCCCAAGTTTCACACACCTTGAGATCCCAGTTCCTTTGCCAAACAAAGATCAGTTTGGGCTGAGCAAAGGGCAAACAGGCTCTGTGCTATCTAGCAAAGCACGTGGAGCAGACATGGTTTCTCTGCACAGTACATTTGAACCACAGCTGTGTGCAAATTGCCCAGGTTATGGTGAAAGCAAGACTCAGTGTCCACAGCACTCTGTAATGAATGCTAGTAGTGAATGTGCTTGGTTTTATCATAGCAAAAATAGTAGGACCTTATCTCATGCTTGGGAGCAAATTTACAGTTTCAAATGCATTTATATACGTATATATATGTATGTATGTGTGTGTGTGTATATATATATATATATGTGTGTATGTGTGTGAGTGTGTTTGTGTATACAAGCGACAGTGAGTCCTGAGATTCTATTAGGATTCAATTTACAATGCATTTCATCCTAAGCCTAAAACAAAAATAGGATCAGGAACGTTGTCATCAAGGATAACCAAGTGGTAACTGCAAAAAAGAAAATTACGTTATTAGGAAATATATTCTAGTCATTATTGGAAACAGCCTTGTGATTTAGTGTGCGAGCACTTTAAGAAAACACTATGGAGAAAATATGTCTAATGTTATATTTCATATCTTAAATATTTTGATAAAAGAATAGAGCAGGGATAATTGTGTAAAATAAAAAAGGATTTTTCACATTTCCTTAATCAAGGAAAAAAAAATCACCGAGAAAAATGTCAAAGGGATCAATTAAACTTTTGTTTCATGGAATGTAATGTTGGTTGTATTTGTTTCACTATCAGTTATCCCTGTTGGTAGTTTATGAAGGAAATAACCTGCAATAATTAGGATGGTTTACTTGCATTTTGACTGAAGAACACTAATTGGGTTTGTTATCCAGCACATGCAGTTTCCTGATGCAAGCTCTCAGAAGGAAAGATTTGCTCTTGCACAGATTACATACTGAAGAAGAGTTTCAACTGCATGTATTTGAAAACAATACTCCTGTCAATTTAAATGTGTCATACATATGCAGATAACTATTTCTGAAATTCTAACTACTGATTTTTTTTTAATATGTTCTGCATTATTATATGCCAATCCCTGTCTGTTTCTCAGACAATATGTGATGAGAATTAATTTTAAGTTTTATGCAGCTGAGGAAGAGACTACTAGCCAGTGGAGGCACTTGCTTCTCTGCAGTTCAGATATATGTCTAGAGCTCCCCACCTTTGTCACCATTCAGCATTAAGTGCATGCTTGAAAAAAGTACAGTAATTTCACGATTATAAGCCGCACCTTTTTCATTGAAGAATCCAGCCTACCCCAGCAGTGCAGCTAATCATCAGGTGCAGCTTATTTATGGACAAATCCCAGTGAAATGCCAACCTGGAAGTGCAAGCCGGCCAGGAGGGCACCTGGGGCTGCCTTTAAAGGCTTCACTGGTCTATGAAAACTGTTGCAACTTGAGCACCTGACACCAAACCCAGCTGGCAGCAATTCTGTTACTAACTGGTTACTTTGTTACACAGGGATCCTCACTTTAAAAAAAAAAAAGAAAAAGGTGCAGCTTATATTCAGGTGCGGCTTATATATGGACAAATCCTGTTGTCTATCCAGCTGCCGGGAGGTGTGGCGTATAATCAGGTGCATCTTATAATCGTGAAATTACTGTAGTAGGTTTCCAAGGAGATCTGTTATATGGTCAGAGAGATCTAAAGTCCTCATGACTGGGTAAGACAATGGCAGTAACTACAGAGGAAAAGTTCAAAAGGAATCGTTGATGATTTTCAACATCATTACCTGAATTTCCATGGTGGGACACACATCGCCCTCCTGCCAGCCAGCATCCACATGTGCTGGGAGCACACCTGGCACCAGCACTGTTGTGCTCACTCTGGCTGAAAGTGAACACAAAGTAGGCAGCTTGTTTCCAGCTCCAGTTCTCCCTGGGGTATTGGGCTGGCCCATGGGACATATTTCACTGAGAACACTTTAGCTATCGGTGAGATTGCTGCACCAGTCTGGGCAGGAATTAGCCTTCAGATAGCACTGTATGGACAATGAAAAATCTTCCTTTGTCAGCACAGAGGGCAGCTGCCACTATTTATAGTCACAAAGTACCAACATATTGCCATGTATTTGTGGTTGCTATTGATTCCTCCTTTTTTATTTTATTGGAACTGCTTGGAACTTGTCGAGCTGTGCCTAGGTTGATTTCCAGCTAATTAATTCAACAGACATTTTTAATCTTGCAAATCTGTGGCTTGTAATACATTAATCAAGGTCCTGTGAGCAAACATTAATCAGTTCAGGAGGAAAAAAAAAACAAAGCCATTGTTAGCTGTGTTCAATGAGGTGCCCGCACTGGAAAGAGAGATCTTGAAGAAATGCAACATTAGTAAATTCATCCTGGCTAAACTTTCATCATTCATCTTGCACAACATTTATCTATTTGATTTCATATATGCAAGGAGTTGTATTTTAAAGAGGATTGCTAGGGCTGAGACAGCTTTTGTTACCATCAATGTGAAACTGGCCAAATTTCCTTCTGGTAATTTATTCATCTCATCAGCCAAAAAGTCATTCTATCCAGCAGCAAGCAGTACAATTTCATCTTTGAGATGACTGTACTGATTGTACAACTGTTTTATCCTGAAGAAACTACTGTAACAAAAAGCATACTGCATTTAGCAACAGCACTAAAAACTGAGTGGAAGAATGAGCAAAATATTGTTTTTCATTGCTTTTAACACACAGGTGGATTTTAGCTACTTTGACATGAAGCAGAAGGTAAAAGGAAATAATAATGCTGCTTACAGAGATATCTGAATAATGGAAGAACTGCGATCAGCAAAGCACCTAATTTTTTCATCATCAGAAACAGTGTAGGTTAGTACAGTCACAGTTTTATAAAAATCAGAAAGAATGAGTGGATGGCTTAGTTTTTAATTTAACTCTGGTACTTGTAGGATCAAAATTACAGCAACATGGGACTCACCAAGTGCTCTGCCTTGGGACCCTCCTGACACAGAATTTTCAGGTGGGATGATGTCACAGCCGTCTCCAGTCAGGCTACACAGGGCACAGATGAGAGTAATCTGTACACACATTTTATTGTGGAAGCATCTCCTCTAGTGACCTTAGCAAGGATGCCAAAGATCAGAAAAGTCACAAAAGCAAGAGGATGATTCCTTTGGTCAAGATTAAGAGATGTTTGTGAAACATTGTGGAAAAGCTGCCCCTGCTGTTTCAGTGGATAAAAGGAGAAGCAGAGCCTTTTAACAGCTAAAGAACCCCCAAAACTCAAATCAACAAACCTTGATGCCTAAATATTATTTATGGTGCAATTACTCTCTCCTCGGGGAAAGACTGAGAAAATTCTTTATATGTTACAAACTAAGTGAAACACACAGGGAGAGAGTGAAAAATACTTCTTAGATATAACTTTTCGTTGCTATTGACAGGAGTTGTTTATTAGCAATAAGATACAAAAGTGTCTCAAACTAAGGCCTGGGAGACAAGGGTTTTGTATGGCAGTTATGCCAGTGATTGTTAGATTTAGCAATGATAGATCTTTGTAATAGATTATGGGTCAGAGAACCTTATTGCCTTCTTTATGGAGGATAAACCTCAGATGGCTTCCACAAGAAATATAAGGTTTAGAATAGGCTCAAGAGATGGTATTTTCTTTATATGAAGTATTATAGGCTTGGTGTTGCTCAACTGGTTGTGCATTTTCTCATGCTCTCAATTTCTCACACAGTACGTCCATGAGCAAATAGTCGATTTGCAGGTGCTTGTTCCTTTATTGCTAAGGGTCCTCACATCCACTTCTTCATGTACAGCTAAGGAATATGCACATGGGACAGTGTAAAGGCATAGAGCAGGAAAAAAAATAGAGAAAATGGAGATCAGTAGATGTGATAGAAGCTCTGTAATTAGGAAAGAGTCATGAAGCTTTAGAGTAGGTGAGCCTTCATAGCATTTGTTCATGCTCAGGTATTCTGTCACTCAGCTCCTCATGGAAATTACTGCTGAAAGACTTCCAGTTGTATTAGATGTTAGCATCAATTCTTGCTTGTTTAGGAGCAGAAACAGTCTTGTCCTGATTTCAGTAGAAAACACTGTGGAATAATCCATAACCTCATGCATGATCCATAAGTGTAGCATATGACAATAGGTCTCTTTTCTTCAAAGAAAGATTTACTCAGAAAGGTTGGCAAAGTTTACTGTATACTGTTCTGATGTTTTTCCTTGCTTCTGTTTTTCTCTTGTGCATATGAGTTTCATATGCAAACCTCACCAATGAGAAAAGGCAATGCTCAGGTTATCTAAGAAACTTTCTTTTCTCGTGTCATTGTACAGGATTCAGAAATTCCTTTGCACAACACCTGGCTACAGGACAACTTCTACAGCTAAGATGGAGAACTGAGTTAAAAATGCAAACACTGAAGTAATTTTCTCAATTGCAAAGCAGGAATTTTATTAAAGACAGCTGTCACATCTTGATTTTACTTCAGGTCAGCTGATTTTACTTCATCATTCCAAACCCTTGGTATATGCCCACAGCAACCTAAAAATTGGTATATTTTGTTTCTGAGGTAATTTCTGACTCACAGAACAGCCCGTAATAGGGATCATGCTGGATTAGGAAACAAGGATCTGCCATTCCACTGCAGTTCTTTACCAGGACTGCAGTTCCTTTAAATCAATTCCCATTGATTCTGAAGGGCAGAAACTGTCCCCTGTGTAATTTGTTCTGCTTGAGGGGACAGATATTTTGCTGTCTCTTCTCTGTGTTCTGTATTATTAACAAGCTAATGTTTATTCTAACAAATGAGAATCACTGTATTTTCCTGCAGGTGCCATTCTGTCTATAAGATTGTCTCAACAGGGGCAGCCACCTCTGTTGTTCTTCCCATTCTCGCTCACCTCCCTCTTTAATCAAATGTTAACTTAACAATTGTTATTCCACGTGTTGCAGAGCCAGGCAAAACCCAGTTTGGCTTCTGGATTTGACCTGTGGCATTAGCAAATGGGAGATTCATCTTCGCGCTGTGAGCCGAGTGCATTGGAAATGGTACCCTCTGGGACACAATAAATGCAGATCATTATCATATTGTTTTTATAGCAATTTACCAGAGCACAGCTGTGCCTTGGAACTTTGTGCAGCTCTCTGTAATCTTCATGTATT
>VRYO01001463.1:38211843-38238799 GCA_009812075.1 Sialia sialis | reverse complement strand
TGTCCGTTAATTCACATTGGATATTTCAAATGGATTCCTACAAAATGTATTAATTAACCCAGTAATAATTTAAAAGAGCACATTCTTCACTCATTACAGCAAAATTTATATTCAGATAAGGCTAACTAATTTGTGTGTTCTTCCACCCTCCATTTCTTAATATACAGAACTCCAAGTTTTCAGGTTGACTGGTGGATTTGATTTGGTTCAGGGAAATGTGCTAAAGTTTCTAGGCTATTAGTAAAACAAGGAAGCCTTCCAAAACAATTTCACATGAGGTGAATGATCCTAAAAGACAAACTTGATAACAGCTATGCTTATAAAATCATCTTCAATAATCTACAGCTAAGCAAAAAAAAAAACAAACAAAACCAAAACCAACCAAAAGACAGCCTTAGAAGACTGATGAAGAAACTTTGCATGGTGCACATGTCAATAAGTCATACTTACACCAATGCTCTGGGCAGGAACATTTATTATACTGGGATTTGCTTTGATTACAGACAGTTTATAATCATAAAGGGCTTCCCTGAAGGTCCACCACAGCAAATGAATTACTTTCTCTTGACTTTAGTGGAGTCCAATTAGCCCCAGGAGAAGACTCATGGGCATTTTCATTTTAAATTTCACAATGCCAGTCTAAGTAAAATTTCTTTTTTAGCGATTCTCTTTAGTAGCTACTTGATAGTGCACTAGAACTTTACTGTCAAGAGAAATTTTCAGTCTTTGTGCACCCAATACTGATTTGGCTGTTATTGAAAATGTCTGAGGAAGAAATATCAGGCTTTGTATTAAAAAAAATAGCCTACTGGAAATAATACTAAAGCATTTCTAGGTCTTCCAATTCTGTTAAACACTGGATGAGGCCAAGATACCTCACTGGATTCCAGGAAAAATTTGAATGTTTAAATTTTCAGATAGCTTGTGAATATATTAATTATATTAATTATATTTTAATATTTCTATTAAATAAAAATTGTCAATTGAGCTATATATTTCAACTTCAGTTCCACGACAAATATATATCTTTCTGTAATGTCCAGGTCACTGAGCCCCAGGGAAAAACTCGAACAAGCTGGGGAAGTGAAATTTTATCCTAAGCTCAGACAAGAGTCCTATTTTTCTACCCAGCCTGCTATCCAGCTCTCCATGATACTTGGCTGTCATTCTTCACCACTGAAGTCTCTGAAAATGGATATAGCCTTTGGATCCTGGCAAATTTAATCTCATTTAGTGCTGGGTCATGCAGCAGTTGACAGAGGCAGCTCAGTGGCACAAGGATAGGGATGAGGCAGGGGCAGGCAGATCCTCTTCTCTGCCAGTTTCTCCAATGGCTACCAGTGGCACAACTGAATTGGTGATGGGGACTGCTTCTTCTTGGAGCAAATGTTGGTTGTGAGTACAGGGACTTGGAAATATAATTTGTATTTTGAAAGGAAATGTGGCAAATAAAAGTTATGACATGGTGAAGAGGATGTCTACACATCTCAAGTACTCACAATGCCAACACACTGAAACATCGAGCTGGATTCCCTAGGCTGTAGAGGATTGTCTTTTCTGTTGTTTCACATGCAGAAGAATTATTTTTACATCCATTGCAAAAGTGTGCCTTTTAGCATCTTTGTGTTTCATGAAATCAGACCTGAAGAAATATTTCTCCCCTCTTTAAAATCAGAGCATCTTTTTCTGCTTTGGTTTACATAAAGCTATAAAACTTTGACTTGTCTGAGAAACGCCCTCTCATGCTCAAAAAATCTGAGCAACTGAGCAGAAATTCCTGACAAATATTTTGAGAAAAGCTGCAATATCACGCCACATCAAGAAATCTCACAGTCCAGTCTTCTAATTTTCCATCTAGTTCTAGCAGGAAAAATTAAAAGACCATGATGTGCAGGATGTCCAAGATTAATTGGCCATTACCATCTCTGCCACCTTAGTACAGACATTTAGCACTCTGAACATTAGTGACTCCTCATTTTGGGTTGCCAGAGATTAAACTGGCCAAAATCACATATCACTTTTGAAAATCATATTTACAGTAGAGTGAGCTTAGGAGGATAAAATTAAAGGGGGGGAGGGGAATTAAAAAAGAGGAGGGAAAGGGCTTTAGGACTTCCTTGTTTAATAGAAAGTAAAAATAAAAGATGGCATATGCACACACTTCATAAGTACAAGTCCTACTTTTTCACAGTCCAAGTAAAAAAAAAAATAAAAAAAAAAAAAAAGAAAAGGAAAGCCACTCACACCAGAGCTATTTTGGTTTGTGATACTCCCTGCTGTGATGCTCTTCAAGCCCGGTGCAGAATTCATGATAGTAAATTGCACATACCCATGTTGTGGCCATCAGCAGAGGGATCTAACAGTAGGGCTCAGAAAACCCAGCACATTGCACATTCAGTAATGTGATGGTTTTAGGCTGTTGCTATTGAAGACAGGAAAGCATCTCCAAACTGATGTCTCCTACAAGTAGGCACTTTTATGGTGAATTTCATTCACAGAACTTGAAGATTTTCCACGCACCTCCATACTCCATTTGGGCATTTTGTTAAAGAAATCTGCTTGCTTGTCTTTCTAGACAGGAATGGAAGGGAAAGCTGAGGCTGCCTCTGTGCCAGGGGCTGTTGGTGGAGCTCTGGGACCATGAATGCGAGCCAAAATCCAAATTCAACCTCAGTGGACTCAAGCAAATGCTTTCTTGGAGACTGTCCTGTGTGCTGGAGATGAGCAGATGAGCAAAGGTCCTTGTGAGAGCTGAAATGCACTGGTGCTGGGCACAGGCAGGAAGGGCCATGAGGAGCCATGGCTGTGCTCCAAAGCGGGAGCGGATGCTCTCGTTGGTGCACAGGGTCACTCCTGGGCTGGGTGTGTGCACAGCAGCTCTGCAGGAGCATCCTGTGCAGGATCACACGCGGGCACATCCCGCATGGATCCGGGCGCGTGGGCACATCCCAGGCAGGCTCCCAGGACATCCATCCAAGCAGCGCAGAGGCACAGGCGCAGCATCCCTGGCCCTGTCACTCTCAGGTGAGCTCAGGAGAGAATGATGTGTGGAAGCTTGCCCAGGGGGAGATGGTGGTGCTTCCAGGCGCACATGCTGGCATTTCTTCAGGCACTCACAGTGTATTTCTGCCTTCCAGGAGCTTCAGTCCCAGAGGCCAACCAGATCTCATGTGATGCCTGATAAAAAGTAAATGACTTCCTATTACTATACAAAGCCTGTAAAAAAATGCACATGCAAATAGACTCAAATACTTGAAATTAAAATTCCAATAGTATATTCTGTTTTCATTCGTATGTTATTACTACTTTTTCTATCAGAAGTCATAAATTTAAGTTGTTGTCAGATATAAAATTAATTCCAAATGAGTGGGTTTTTACTGTATATGTCCTCGTTTTAGTTTTTCAGTTATTTCTCATAAATACATTTTACATCTAACTACCTCAGCTGCCTTTTGTTTTGTTTTGGCACATATGAAGTCATGCACTTTCTATATTTGGGGATTTGGGGGGAGGAATTATTTCGATTTTGAATAACCAGGTTCAAAGCCATGTTGATCAATTTATAGAGGAGATCAGTTTAAAAAGACATAATTACTGACAGTTGCAGAACATACATTTTATTTTTAGGTTGTGTTGGGATATAGTTTAACAAAAAAACACCATAAGCTGCTTATTAATTTGCCTTAAAAATGTATGCTCTTTCCTATTCAAGTTGTGTTATTTAACTCTTCTCTTGCAAACAATTTATGTGACAAAGGCTAACATAACAGTTGGCAGATAAACAGCAAATTGAACAGAGTGGACCAATAGTTTCTCAGTTGTCTGTTGTAAACTGTTGCATTATACACTGATTGTGCTAAAAGAATTGTTACTGTGCTTATACTCCTTAGTCACCACTCCAGAAATAAAGTGATGGAAGGTCACGTTTGTGCTTATGGAACAGTGTAGATACTCCCTCTCCCCCCCTCAATACAAGCACAGTGACTAGAGGTGAATGATAATCATTGCAGAACTTGTGCTTTGACTTGTAAACATTGTAAAAATGTATTTGGTATTTTATTTGAAATGAAGAATCAAAATAGTTATTAAAAAAAAAAAAGAAAAAGAAAAATAAATCTTCCTGTAAATATATATATTCTGAATCCATGTATACAAACATTCCTTTAGAGTTCAGATTGTGAAGAGTGTCTTTATTGGCTAGAGACCACTGCCTCCTGTGGCAGAGGTTACATGTGCTATAGTAAAGAACACAGTGTGTGAAGTATTTGATGTACTGCAGTACCATAGTTATTTTGGTCTGTTAAGTAAGTTGCAATTTGTGATGAAATGAAATTGAAAGTAGTGCTTCATACTAACAAATTTCCTTGGTTACAACTTGATTTTTCTTGTAAAACTTAAAAGGGAAACTTGAAAATTTTATATATTTGGATTTTGTAGATTTTTTTTATTTTATTGCAACACAAGGTACCAAAATCATTAAATAAAGTACACTGTGGTCATTTTACCCTGTCTCTTGACTCCTTTTTAAAACTTTCTTATCCTAGTGGATCATAAAAAGGAAGCTAACTTTTGAGCTTCTGAAATCACTAGCAAAGAAGACAAATGTTAGTCCAGCTTGGACAATGGTTTGGAACAGATGATCTCTAGGGATCCTCTCCACCAGGAATTATTTTGTGCTTCTAGGCAGTATTACCACAGGAGCTCCCATCCCTGAACTGGGAGTGATGCAAGTGGCTCCCAGGTTACCCCTGGGACTGGGAGAAGACTCGACCTAGGGCTTGGACAACTCTACAGGTGGTTGTCCCAGGAAATCATGAGATACCCCAGCAGGCATCTCAGCCAGAGTAGCAGAAGAGGGTGCTCTTGCCACCATGGATGAGGCTCTTCATGCTGTCTGGAAAGAAAACCTCAAAAACAGCTGCCCTCACCCAGAGAACAGGCCAGCAGAAACCCAGGATTTTTCCATCACCTGAGATGGGCCCCAGTCAGAGGAGACAGAAGAAGGTGTTTCGTTCTTTTTAAATCCCTTCAGACCCCTGAAAGGATCACCATTCAGGGACACTCACTGAGTAGTGTAGAAGGGAGAGCTGAGCCTCACCCCAGCCTCGTCTTGACCCCAACAACTGGGAAAAATTCCAGGAAAGATTTGATGGTTCTACCTCTGGGTAGCTACTTAAATCACTGAACAATTACACAAGTTATTGCTGTCTTTGGCAGCATCTCCAATATCCTTGATAACCCTTTTGAACTTCATTGCCACATTTCTGTGTGCAATGCTACCTCAAGCAGCAGCCAAAATTTGTGCAAGACAGGTAAGTTTAGATCCCACAGCCTTTCTGTCCCACAACCATGCTCCCACTCCTACTTAGATACTGCTTCTTGGCCTTCCTCAGGTGATCAAGAGAGGGAGATGAGGGAGAAACAACCCACAAAACAGTTAAATATCTGTCATGAGTTCAAAGAGATGAAAGAATATGTGTGTATACATCTTGGGTAAGTGAACTTGGCACTAGGGATGATATGATAGATTATATCTATCTGATAGATTCCCAGAGGGCTTGTTTCTAATGTGTCTGTCATGTGGCTAAGGGTTTGAAGGGAGCAGTTCGTTGTTTTAACTTGGAAAAGCATAATGAAGAGGGCAGCATCTCAGCAACACTACTGGGATTGTTTCACGTGAGTCCTAAATCCTCAGTCTCTGTAACCCTGTGAATCCCCACCAAAGGCTCCAAAACCAGTAGGTAAGTAATAGAAACATATTTTAAAATATTTTTTCCCCATAGCATGATTTCCTACTTCTCTTCCCAAATGCAGGCTGCATGGGACATATTAACTGGGTGGGCTGCTGCCACGGTGGAGTCTAGTTAGCTTGGGGTAAAAGGCATTTATTCTGCATGGTTTTATGGTAATTATTTACCTCTAGGGAAAAAGCTTTCTTCAGGGGACTTTTAATGAAAACTTACATGAAAGAATCAGAGCAGCTTTTTTTTCAGCTGAACAAAGGTAGTAGACAGTTTAATTAGATTCCTTGAAACAGAGGGGGAGAAAAAATTTGCAAGTGGCTTGAAAAGTGCTTATTCAGAGAACTTCTTGTCTCTCCTGCCTTCAAAGAATTGACATGTCTATGATTTCGGGGGGAAAAAAGAAAATCTGAAAAAACACAGGGATTTGGTAATAAAAGTCCTAGGTGTCTTGGCAGAATTATTCAAGCAGGGTTTTTCTCCTACTTTACTTAGTTTGGGAGCTAGTAAGAGTCTGTGCTAATAATGCACCTCGAGACCTGTGTGCATGGGAAGCAGCAGTGTCTTCCTACTATAGCAATGGGAAACTTGGAAAAGTAGATTTGAGATGAGAAGGTTTTTATTTTCCTCCTGAATGTTGCACAAGTATAAGACACATTTGTTCAGTGATTTCTGAGACAAAGCTGGAAAGCAGAAAACAAAACACTGATGTAGAGTACTTTTGCTGTGGGAGTATCTCAGACCCTTGCTCAAGCAGAGAACCACAGGTGAATTTGATGTCAAGATGGACTGGAAATCTACTCTCAGGCATGGTTTTGGGCTAAGCAAACTCTCAAGTTCACTAGTCTCTGCAGTGTGTTTTCCACACAATAATGCATTTTTAACTACTTTGTATTAGTATTTGTTAGTTGTTAGTTATTAGTTATTAGTTATACTCAGGTGCTCACAGTACTCCGTTCCAGTGGGAAGAGAGCTCAGTTTGCTGGCAAAAGCCCAGGAGGATGTGGAGCCAGGCTGGCTGGAACGGTGGCTTTCCCTGCCTTTGCTGCCACCTAGCACAGCATGTCGAGGGCTCCAGGGGATGCTCTTCAGCACTAGGCTTCAGCCAAGGCAGGATTTCTCACCCACAAGAGGCTACAGAAAAAAATTGATGCTCACACTTCTTATGTCCTTCAGCAATCAGGTCATTCATTTTAAATCAGTGTCCTGGTTTAGGGCAAATTTGGGAAGAACCTCCAGAAAGAGCCCCCAGAAAACAAAACCCCCACAACTCCTCCTCCCACCACCGGGTTCAGGAAGAACTTCCTCAGAGATAAAAGTGGAAAAAAAATGGTTTATTTAACAAACAAAACACTCCCCAACACAAGAAAAGAAAATGAACAGACCCAGATGACAAAAAAATTTCTTTCACCACTCTGAGAGGATGACAAACTCTGAAAGTCTCTCCTGCATGTGGTCGGCCAGTTATTGGTCTCTGGTGCTGGGGATGACTGCTGCAGATCACCAATTGCAGACTCCTGGTGTTCCTTAGTGTTTCCCAGGTCTCGGTCCCGAACAGGTTCAGATAGCAAAGATGGGAAAGAAAGAAAATTTAAAAAAAAAAAAACAGTCCAGGGAAAGAAAATGGACTGCCTAGCTAAACTAACTAAAAAGCAAAAGCAAGCAAAGCAAAGATAAGCAAGCCCAGCAAGCAAAAGCAAGCAAGCCAAGCCAGCAAGGACAAGCAAAACCTAGCCTCTCCTAAGCACAGACGATGGGGGAAGGGCAGCCGGCTGATAAGTAGACAAAACAAACCTTCACTTTCAGAGTTAGTCCAGAAAGCACAGAACATAATACCAGGCATAAACAGAACACATGACTCGGGATACAAGCAAGCACCATAACGTCACCCCAGAACAATCAGGTTCTTGTTAAGTGCTGTGAGTACAAGCTTTGCTACCATGATCACGCCCAAGGTATATGTGCTGCTTCCCAGTGCTGTGTCACTGCTCCATGTGCTCACAGGACTTACTTTGTCAACCAAGTAGATCAGTTTATAGAAGTCAAGACCACTGAGAATGTCCCAAAACATGGAAGGATAAGCTTAAGTACATGACTATTATGAATACAGTAATTTCATGACTATAAGGCGCACCCTTTTGACTAAAATTTCGATTGAAACCCGGAAGTGCGCCTTATAATCCAGTGCGCCTTATATATGAAGAGATTTCGGAAATTTGCCAACACGGAAGTGTGAGCCATGATGAGCCACGAGCCGAGCTGTGCCAGCCGGTGCCGGGGGCAGGCGGGAGTGCCAGGGCCTGTGGCACGGGGAGGGCACCTGCAGCTGCGTTTAAAGGCTATGCCCATCCATGAAAAATGTTTGAAAATTGAGCACCTGACAGGAAACCCTGCAAGCCATTACTAATTCATTACTTTGTTGCGCGCAGATCCTCGCTGCAGAAAAAAGTGCGCCTTATAGTCCTGTGCGCCTTATATGTGGGCAAAGTTCAGAAATTTGCCAACAACCTGGAAGTGCGCCTTATCATCTGATGCTCCTTATAGTTGTGAAATTTCTGTAATTGGAACTGAGCTCATGGTTTATTACAGATATTGTGGTATGCAGGTCATTGCCAAACTATCTCACAGTTTTAATCATGTTAGTCTTGTACTAATTTTAAATTTCATCTGTCTGTAACATCAGTAAGCAGTCCAAATTTAGAATTTCATCAATTCTTTTAACATCACCAATCTTTTCAATATGGACCTAACTTCATTTTAACATCCATGACTAGTGGGGCTCTAGCTGCTGCTAGTAGTTCCTCTGTATCTTCACCAGCATTGACCCTACTTTATTCCTCTGTTAGCTTTGTGCACTCTTCCAACAGGCCAGTGGAATGAATATAATTTCTCTTCCCTGGGTGTAGTTTCTCACTGTTGTAATGAGACAAGAGGAACCATGACCAGCGTCAGCTCAGCCACCCTCGGCAAACCAGCTATTTCACAACTGGTAGTTAAATGAAAGTTAGAGGGAACATCTGGAGTCTCCTTCAGACCGAGCGAGCAGCGTCACACGACTCTATTTCACATTTATCCCTCCTGATCTTTTTTTCTTGTCTGATGATTTTGTAACACTTCCAAGATTGTCCCTGTAAGGCATTTTCCTTTTGTACGCATTTCTTCATTTATTTTAAATGCCCATTTGTCTCTGATATTTGTTTTTTTGTTTCCCTTTGGGGATTTGTTTTGCTTTGGGCTCTGCCTGCCATCTGTTATGTTTGAGACTACATTTCAAGTGCTGTCACCTCTCTGTGCTGACTTTGATTCCAGCTGACTGTGTTGATGCATCATTTGTGAGGAGCTCTGTTGTTACATTACAGGTAATATTTTGTGATTTTTGACAGAGGTTTGATGTCTTGGGGAGTGTTCTAACAATGTCCTAATAAAATCAGGAAAGTTAACCCATCTCTTAACTTCCCTGCCTGTTAGTGTTTTGTTAGCTACCCTGTGCCATCTTCTGCCTACAGTTTCACCCCAGGATCTGTTGTGCTGACTTGGAATTTCTATTACTTCTATATGTGCCAAAATTTTAAAATCTAGAAAAAAACAGCCCAAAGTAAGGAGATCCTTTTTTAGCTGTTCCATAGTATCCTAGAGAATTCACCATTTCCCAAGAATGTAAATAACTGCCATGTACTTAAACTCTGCTTTCCCATAAATCATGTGGCATGTCTTAATGACCTCCTTTACTAACAGCTCCAAATATCTTCCCCTGTGAGCAGCTTACACAGTGCAGGGTGTGCTGTAAAGCAAAAATGAGGCAGAAATGGGCTGCTTTGCTTCCTGTGAGAAGCACTGGTGCTCACACAGGGGTTACAGCTCTCCTCTCTCTGCCTCAGCTGATGGCAGGCAGGGCCATACAGGCTATGAAGAATAATTATGCCTCATGGTTACATCTTTCTTTGAAGTGGCATCAACTCCTGTGTGTGACTTGTAACTAATAATGAATCAAGTTTAGCCTTTAGATGGGCTTTTACTTTTATATCTGACCCATCTCATATTGAAAGTTACAAATAACTTTCTTTTAAGTATGTAATTATCAGGTTTTTACATTTGGTCCCATCACCTGATCCCAGACTGTTACCCTGTGCTGCTATGACATGAGATTTTAGTGATTCAACACCCTAATGGGACAGGATTTCATTATAGTGGTGAATTATCTAGCATATAAAATTATTTTACCTTGCCTGTAGAGCAGCTCTGTGAGGCTTTTTTGCAGAGAGAATTTCAGGGTGAAACTTCTGTCTTTGATATCCTTGTATGGATGTCTAGAATCAGACATCTTCAGAAAATATGCAATTAAATGAGAAACATTCTCAGAAATTTGGGGATCCCAAGAATGTGGTCCTTGGCATTCCCTCTCAGTGCTCAGTTGAATGTCTGACACATCATGATGGTGAGACTTTAATATATGGGCTGGGGAGCAGGGAGTGGAAAAGGACAATTTCTGCTCCTGGCTGACCCTGTCTCCCAGCCCCTACAGGAGGTCAGCTCAGGATCCTGCCCATTTTAAAGGCTCTTGTGCCTCCTGCTCAGCACAGGACCATTGCTGGATTCATCCAACCTACCATACAGCCCTTTGGAATTGTGCAAGGGCAATCTGGACATAGCACTCCTCACCAGTGCATGGTTTGGATGGTGCCATGGCTAATGGTCTGATCCAGCATCTCCTCCCTCAGCAGTGACTAAAAATCACTGCACTGTGTTTCCAGTCAGGTGGTGCATGGAAGTAGGACATGAGAAACCTCAATTTTAAATTTCACTTTTTCAACATTGTTTTGAATAAAGACCTCCTAAAACCTTTTCTTTAATTAACTTTTCTTGCATAGATAATTCATTTTTACCAGCAGCTTATGCTACAGGATGCTTCTGACTGTGCACAGAGATAATAAACTCTCTTTTTTATTTCTGCCTGAAGCAGAATTAAAATAGGAAGTGAAGTTTTGGTTGCACTTTTATCCTTTGGAGTAGTTTTTCTTGTGTGCACATGTGCAACCTCTTTTGAGATTATAGCTCTTACATTTCCTAAAGGAAGACTCAGAAAAAACAGGGCAGCCTTTGAGAGAAACAAAAAATCTTGGAAGAACATAAAAGCCTTGTGTTCATTACAGTTTGCCTTGAAGACTTTATGTGACATTTCTCTGAAACTTGAGTTATCAGAAGCCGTCATTTGCTCTGCATTTATCTACTACCTCGATTCAAAGGAAGTACTAAAGCAGTGCCATCTGAATTCAGACAGGAAGACAGGCCTAAGGGAGATGCTCTGCCTCTTGTGAAGGCAGCTGCTTAGGGGGAAGAAAGCAGAGAAGCTTCTAGGCTCAGGATCTCTCTGTTATTTATCTTTAACTGCCTGGGACAAACATAGAAAGCCTCTGTGGAAGTGTGTCAAGGCATGAGTGCACAGATCAAGCTGTGCAGGGGTAAGCAGAGCCACCAAGGACATACAGCCAGTCAGGCATGGAAGGGAGGGTGAGTAATGGAGCTGGGCATCATGTCCTGCTGCCTTGCCACAGCTGAGCTTTGAACTGTGGCAGGGCAGCGCTCCTTGTTCTGGCACATTCCAGGTCCCACGTCTTGTTTTTTAAGCAGAGGCTGCAAAGAGAACTTTTTCATACTGTTTTTTTCAGTCCACATCAGGCTGTGAGAACAGCCCTGTGGTTGTTGGCTCCCTGTGTGCCAGCTCACATTGCTGCTGGCTTGGACAGAGCACAGTGCCAGTCTGAGCTCCTCCTGTGAGCTGTCAGGACACGGATGCAGCATCTGCTGTGAGTGCTCAGAGGTGCTCAGCGAGCATTCAAAGAAATAATCTCTGTTTCAGCAATGTGGGTTTCCACTTGTGCTATGGCAACAATGCTTTTAAATTCTACGTGTCCTTATTGTGCCTCACATTGGAAACACTGACTGCAAATTTGCTTACAGCCAATATGCTTGGGGAAAAAGAAGAAAAAAAACAGAGGCCAAAGTGTTAGCAGACCTTTTCACACTGCAAGCTTCCCTGTTCAAAGATCCTTCCTTCCCTTGCCCTCAGATGCCAGCAAAGGAGATGCAATGTTTGGTGTTTTTCCCTATATGTGTCAGGCATTTGTAAGTGTGAACTGAGCATTCTTAACTCCATGAGGAGGGCAGGTTTTCAGGCTGGCCAGGAAAAACATCTTAAGGATCTGGGCATATAAAAAAAAATTCCTTTATATCTAATACATGTTGAGATATCATAGAACGTCCTGAGTTGGAAAGGACCCACAAGGATCATCTCCAACTCCCTGCCCTGCACAGCACCATGCCTGAGTCACACCATGTGCCTGAGAGCATTGTCCAAATGCTTCTTGAGCTCTGTCTGGCTTGGGGCTGTGAGCACTTCCCTGGGCAGCCTATTACAGAGTCCAAGCACCCTCTGAGTGAAGAATATTAATCTTTTCCTAATATCCAGCCTAAATCTCCCATGACACAGTGTCAGACCGTTCCCTGTCCCTGGTCACCATAAAGAAGAGATTGATCCCTGGCCCTTTGCTTCCCTTCACAAGGAATTTGTAGACTGCAATGAGGTCACCCTTCAGTCTCTGCTTTTCTAGGCTGAACAAACCAAGTGACCTCAGCTATTTCTTGTACATCTTACATTTGACAGCTTTTCTAACTTAAGACAATCTGCCTTGCTGAGTAATGTCTGTGCTAGTGGCAGCTAAAGTTGGTGATTTTATGCTAGGATGGCTGCAATGGGGCAGCATTGCTCACTAAACAAAAATTTATGTAAAGAAGGAGGGGGGAAAACAGCCCAGAAATCTGTACAGGATCAAGTATTTCCATTCCAGATGCACTGTTGTTACACAAATGAATTCTTGGGTGAAATAAACCTTCAGCTTTTCTGCTAAAATGTAAGGTAAACCCGGCACACACAGTGAGCAGTATGGGATGCCAGGAAGGGGAATTTGGGTCATGGGCATATGAATTACCTGGAGCCAGTGATGTTTTCTTCATTTGACTTACTAATTTATTTCATGCAGCTGCCAACACTTGCTGCACCTCTTAAAATTGACTTTGCCCCACCCA
Source organism: Sialia sialis (assembly GCA_009812075.1). NCBI lineage: Eukaryota > Metazoa > Chordata > Aves > Passeriformes > Turdidae > Sialia > Sialia sialis. The sequence goes on along the minus strand of VRYO01001463.1, from coordinate 38,225,975 downwards.
GCAGTGGCACATTTATATTTGGCTGAATCACCATCACCTTCTCCAACACATCCTGCCTATGCTCAGCCAAACATCTTTTCCTCTCTCCAGTTACAAAATAGTAGCTGCTCCCAGGGGTTGAGTATTAAATCTGATTAAATTTGATGGAAGTAGGCCCTCATTCTGTCTCAAAAGAGCTGATACTACAGACTCACGTGTTTTCCTTTGACTGCCTGTCCCTGTTGCTGTCTCTTGCCTGGCACACTGCCTGGAAAGGAGGAGGGACTGTTGAAACAGGACAGCCTGCCAAAGAAATCAAGCTTCTCCAGAAGAAAAGCCCCAGTATGAAAATTTCAGTCTTTTTGGGGACGTCCCGTGAAATACACTTTTATATTTGAAAATATCTGGTTTCCGCATTGTGAAATCTGTTAGTACCGTGTGTTTTTTCCTCTGGAGTGCAAGAATATCCTGATATCCATAATATTAAAAATATTTTGATGAGGTAGAAACATTATTCAGGAACCTGAGTGTTTCTTGCTTTATTTGCCACAGTGTGAGCATGCTGTTAACACAGGTGTTGTCTCCCACGTTAGATATCAGAAATAGGGCCCAGATCCTCAGAAATGGGCAAATTAATTAATAAAATTTCCTTGATAAACACTTCCTCTAGACCTAGTTCCAACAATTGCAGAGATCTGCATTAAAATTAGGAGCTTGGGCTACAGAAATAATTATTTTCTTGCTATTTTTGCTGCATGGTTTGAATGGACAATCTATTAGAAATCAGCACATCTACAGAAATTGCTTGGTTCACCAGCTAATAAAAATGATTAAGTGTAATAATGACAAAGCAAGCATGAGTGATATCATCTTGACATTTGCAAAGCCCAGGTGGATTGAATAATAATGGTCTGCTATTTGCCTTGCATCAGCAGCTGAAGTAGGTTCCAGCTCCTGTTTATACCAAAGAAACAGGGCATCACAAAAACACACATGTATACTTACTTATGCTGCTGTGTAAAGTCAGACAGTATCTGGTCCTGTAGCTATTAATGTAAGATATTATGAGTTAAGAAACTAAAGATGGATTGATGCATTCCAACAGCTGAGATTTTCTGGCTGCCTTTTTAGGCCAACTCTCTACTCTCACCTTTTCTTGGAGTGTGTTTTTGGACCCTGGTGGGTGTTTAGCTGCCCACATGCCAGGTTCTTCTGACTCACCTTGCTGCAGACAGCAATAAAAGCCATCCTCCAAATTTAAATGCTTGTCAAAATGTACATCCAAAGGAGATGGCTCAAAATGAGAGCTCTGCAAATGAAACACTGGGCACAGAGAAACCAAAGCAATTTAAAAATGGTTTCAGCACAAATTCGTACCCTTTACTGCCCCAGAAGGGTGGAATAAATCACACAGTATAAGTGTCTACTGGTTCATTTATTACAGCTGCAGAACTATGCAGAAAGCTTATTGCCTCCTAGAAATGGTATTTGTGCATACTGTAGGATGACAGAAAAATACCAGAAGTTCTTTATACAAAGCTTCCTCTCTTGTTAGAAAAGCAGCCTTCCCTTATCAAGTTTGCTCTGTATGAGGATCTCAAGGAAGGTGGTGGGATGCGCACAAAGAGCCAAACTTAATGACATAGCTCCTCAGTGTAACTTCCTGTGTCTGTCTGGCCACGCCTGAGCCAGCCCTGGGCTGACCAAGACATTCCAGGGCACACAAGGCACTGGAAACAGGGTGGCTGGGTCAGGCAGGCTGCTGCCTCTTCCTCTGACTGCTCTGCAAAAGCAGCCCAGCACAGCACCACACCGCATAGTGCCTCAGCCAGGGGAACCCACAGGACCCTGAGCTTGCTTTACCCCCCTCTGAAGGCAAGGCTTCAGTGGGATTTAAGCCTTGTCCTGAGGACCCTGGGTATCATCACAGGGGATGGCTGCAAGAAAGATTTTTGGCAGAGAGAAGTGGCAGAGAGAGGAATTGGGTAGCAAGCATGACTACTAGCTTGCTTTTGAGAGGAAACCACAGCCTGGAGGTGGAACACCTGACGATAGTGTAATACAGCATTGACTGCTAGAATTCTTCCTCTACGTAACACTGAATTAAACTTTGCTCCAAACAGACCCTGAGGGTTGCAGAGGTCTTCTCCTGAGCTTGCTCCTCCAGGATAAGTGCCCTCACCACCACTCAACTCAGATGGCAACCTTGGTCCTGGAAATGCTATCAAAACTGCTATGCTTCTGTGCTTGTGTCAGGTTTTGCAAAGAGAAAAAGGAGCCAGGAAGTTTTGTTTTTGTAAATATGGCTCAGGATTGCCTAAAATCAGGATTCCAAAAGTAGTTTTGGTTTGTGTGTGCTTGCTTCAGCTGTGAAGATTTGGTTTATATTTTTCATTAATGCCTTCAGAGACTGAGCCAAGCTGCAATCAGCTTTTTCCCTCAAGCTTGTTCTCACAAAGCCAGATCAAATACCAAAATTTCTGTCTGGAAAGTGGAAACTTATGGTAAAAAACATTAACCAAGCAAGCATGAAAATGCTGTGCCCACTAGTTAAGAAAATTAATCCACTGCATAACGAGCAAAAGAAAATGAATTCATTTCTAAATGGACAGGATGCTTCAAAGGTTTTGGTGGATTTGTCAGGAGAGTGTTTTTCAAATGGAAGGGAGAAATCTGATCATTAAAGAAGTGTCTGGAGAGCTTACAACTCCATTACAGAAGGAAGAGCTCAGAAATGTTTCCAGGTACATTCGGTAGATTTCAAATAGATATGGGAAGGAACAATTTCTTCACAGAAGGGATGTTTGGGCATTGGAATGGGCTGCCTAGGGAGGTAGTGGAGTCACCATCCCTGGAAGTGTTTAAGAGAACACTGGACATGTGGCACTCAGTGCCATGGTCTAGTTGACATAGTGGTGTTGGGTCACAGGTTGGACTTGATAATCTCAAAGGTCTGTTCCAACCTAATCGGTTCTGTGATCCTGTAAAACAGAACAAATGTTCATTGGGGTCTCCATTTCCATTCCCACTTAGGAAGTAACTGAAAGAAAAGTAAGTTGCTCTGAGTGAAGTGCAGACCTAAGAAAACACTCCTAAAAGAAACAGAAAAGCAAATCCATCCAGAATACAGGAAGATTAGCCTCATCTGCATCCCAATTCATCTGCCACAAATTCTGTATAAAGATGACACAAAATTGTAAATTCCTACCCTCCCCGATTATTTGGGACACTGTGTTTCCTTGTTGAAAAAAATTAGGTAAAAACAGTTCCATTTCTTGACTTCTATTTTTTTAAACTTTCAATATCTTTTCTGAATAATAAGTGTTTTGTTGAAACTTCAGCATCTCATCTTTCCAGAGCATGGCACGGTTTCAGCTGGAAAACGAAAGCCAAAGGTGAATCAATGAGCTGTGCTGCATTCACTTATTACAGTAACTGGTACGGACAGACAAGGCCCAGTGGAACAGGAGCTGCTCTACAACAGCCAACTCAGCTCCATGGTGAGGAAGAAAATATTGGGAACGCTTTATAAATGCAGCCTGATATTAATTACAAATGGCATCTCACCTTCTAATGTTTTACACACAGGCAAAAGCAGGAAGAGTTAGTAAACACTTCAGGTTTTAAGAAAATGCTCCCTGCAGTTCAAAAGTTTGTTACATCTTTCTGACCAATTTTCTGACATAGGGAGATTATTCTAAACATTTTTAAATGGTTCAGGAAGCAACATATGGTACGCATGCGATGTATGCTGTGACAAAATTCAAGGTTGCAAGTGGCAAATCTGCAACCATCTGTGCAACAAAAAATAATGTTTTAAAAAAAACCAGACAAGCAAATACTTCAAATAGCCCACAATGAGAAGAATACCATGGAATCATAGAATGGATTGGGTTGGAAGAGGACCTGAAAGATCATCTGGTTATAATCCCACTGCCATGGGCAGGAGCACCTTCCACTAGACCAGCCTGCTCAAAGCACCATCCAGCCTAGCCTTGAACACTTCCAGAGATGAGGCCTCCACAATTCTTTTCAGGCAATGTGTTCCAGTGCTTCATCAATCTCACAGTTAACAATTTCTCCCTAATAACTAATCTGAACCTACTTCCTTCGGTTTAAAGACTCCTCCCTTGTCTTGTCACTACATGGCCTAATCAAAAGTCCTTCTCCAGCTTTCTTGTACCCCCCTTCAGGTTATGGAAGGTGCCCCAATATCCCTCTGGAGCCTTCTCTTCTCAGACAACTCTCTCATCCTGTCTTCACATGAGATACTCCATCCCCTTCCTCACCTTCATAATTTTGAGACGATAATTTCTTTTAACTAGTCCTGAGCTAAAAAAACAAAAAAGTGAAAAGAGAAAAGTATCACCAGGTTGTCTCTTGAAGTTTCAGCAGACACATTTTGGAGAATTATCTTACCTTAACATGTATTTTCAGCGCTACTGTGCTCATGTAGCAATTACGTGCACTTCCACACTCTTGGTACAGTAGTTTTTTTATAAAAATAACACCAAGAAAAGCATCCTAGCGTCTATGATGGGCTTAACAGGGATTAAGCACTGTAGAGCTAACAGATTGTCATCATCACTGTATCTTCTCCACAGAATAATAGGATGAAGCAACATAATGCCACACTTGTACAGCAAACCCCATACCGGATGAGCCACACAGTTGTGTTGACAGTGCTGATTAACTGCTCTACCTTGCATTTGCAGAGATTTAATTTCATGTGAAAGCATCCTAATAATAGATGTTCAGACTGAGCTCTGCTATTACACAACAGGACAGTAAATTGGCCAGTAGGAGATTTGGGTCTTGCTGAGAGATAATGATGAATACCTGTCAGTACAGCAGTTGGTCTACTTCCAAACAACTAAAAATACATATCCTGCTTACACTGCTCACATGGCAAAACATGTAATGTCTTCAGTGTATCTAAAGGGTAACCAGATAATCAGTGGTCTAAGTCTAACTGCTAAAATTCCCTTTGAATACTTCTGCTTGATGCACAGTAAACCAAATCAGGTAAAAGGGTGCCAGGTCTATAACCTTACTTGTTAGTCTCTATCCATGTCTGCCTCTTTTTCAATAAACCAAAGCAGGCCATCATTCACACCCCAAATATGTACAGATAAACCTTATTAGTCAGTATTTATGGCCTATTTTCTGTTGCAGAACTTTTAACTGAAGTGGTGCTGCAGTGCTTGTAAATGCCTTTTGCAGCACAGACAGCAGGTATTAAAACTCAGACCTTGTTTATGTGACTTTTTTTTCCTTTTTTCCACTGTTGTTTGAATTATGTTTCCTTTCATTCCTTCTGGGGTGTTGTTCCTTCCATCACTATTCAGACACTGCAAGTCAAGAAGGGCATCTCAGGGGTAGGACATGCTGCTCAAAACCGCTCAAGGTTCAGCTGGACAGACCATTTATTCCATTTAGTTCAAACACAACACAAAGCTTCAGAAGTCTGTTCCAGTTGTCAATTTTATTCAAAAGATGTCTTCTACATATTTTTAATATAGAGAAATAAAAATGAAAGGCCTATACAAATATGAACACTTAGAGTACCAATACTGCCCTTCATTTTTATACTGATCCTTCAATACTTAAAGGGACAAAACTGCAGCAAATAGCCCACTTAGTTAATAAAATAAATTTTACAAAATCTTATAGTGTCCATTCATGTCTAACAGAACCTTTTAGATTGAGTTCTCCTTTACATATATGCAATCTCAACACAAAAGATGTTCAGCTGCCTTTGAGATGTTCACAACATAGACTGATATAAATTTTCTCAAGATGGACAGTAAAAAAAGGTCATACTTAAGTTATACTTCAATGCAGGAATTTACCATTATCACTTTTAATGACATGCTGTGTTAACAGCATTTTTGAAACAGTCCAATAAATTAAAAGGAACCCAACCTTGCCTTCAAGGAAAACCCAAGTAATTTCAAAAACTTCAGAATGGGCATTTGCTTTTATATACCTTGATTCTTCCCAAAGATTTAAAAAAAATTAACACCACATAAAATGTTTTTGGTATAAATTAATATCATAAAATAAGCAAACCTTTTGCTTCTTGTAAACCACATTTGATAGACAATTTCCCATACAGTGATGTTTTTCTAACTTAGGGCATCACCCACATGCACTTATGCTATGTCACTAATTCAAAAGAGCATAAAGAAAAGTGTTTTATGCTTAAATGGTAAGAGGAATGACTACTATATCAAATACAACTGCTCTTTTAAATGTTGGTTATTTACTGGGTTTTTCTTTGGGGGATGTATTTTTTTTTTAATGATTTTTAAGAAAAGGTCAAACCCTAACAATACTGAAAGGTGACCACATCATATAGCAAAAATCTTTCATCTTTTCTGAAGGGATTTGTCCTCATCCCATAACTAAAAAGTTCCCAGATGTTAATTTAAGAACTGTAGATTAAAATTCCTGGAAATTGCAAGAAATATTTCAGATATTTCCTATTTGGAAAATAAGACCATAGGCTTTAGCTAAGAAAAAATATAACAATATAATTTGCTGTAAGTGCACAAAAGCCCAATCTCACAACTCTCTCCTGTTGATTCAATTGTTTTCACTGAAGGAAACTACACAGAACTTCCCTCTCCATTATTTAACTTACATAAATAACTGTTTGAAGAATACATTTAATATTTTATCCACATACTAAATCTAAAGGGTATTTGGGAATGCCAATCCTGTTTTTCAAAGAACTACTGCTTTTACAATGTTGTAACAATTTTCTCTTTCCATCAAAATAAAGATTTTTGAGCTCATGTTACTAAACAGTACTCTCATTTCTACTTCCTGATGTCTGAATGCTTGGCTCATTGTTTCAAAGGAGAATTTGTAGATTTACCGAGAAATAAATGGGACAAGTCTCTACTCAAGGGCAGATATCCAATATTCCTTGGCTTGGAATAGCAGCTGTGTTGCAGGGTTCTCACTGACAGTATCAGAGAGGTTTCCGTAACAGGCCCCCTTGATTCACTGTAGTTCTCCAATCAATTTTCACTCCTCTGAGCCGTTTCTGAGCTCACCCAGCAAAACTAAACACTTTGCAACTCAGGTTTTGCAGGTATTGCTAGAGGTTCTGCAGGCCAAAAGTGGTGGACTGTTTTCCAGCAGTGTCACAGTAACAATTTCAGGAAATTTTTCATACGTGTTTTATGGCATTAATCTGGCCCACAAATCCTCCTTACATCAATGAGGGTCAAGACTATAAGACTCCAGCTCTGCAGAGGGTTTGACATGTAGGTTAGACATCCATCATGGTGGGGATGGGAGACAATGACAGACCATGTACATAAAGGTTTGCAATATTATTTGCAAAAAAAAAAACAAAACCACAAAACCCAAAACAAACCCAGAATCAACAACCCAGACACTTCCAAGGTAGGACTCCATTTATCAAAAATTAAACTTTGCCCCATTATGAATGATTTTAAGTTTGGGTTCCTGAGCTTGATACTGGACAGGGGAAAGGTCAAGGGCACGTGACTTCTATCTTAAATTATACAGTAGTATCATTAGGATAGTATTTAAAACCTATTATTAGAAGAATGAATAATTTACAAATGTAACATTAAGAATATCTTTAGTAGTAGTTAGTTAAATAGTAGTTACAGAAGTTTAAGTTCAGAAGACCTTAATCTTCTTTCTTTTGTGTTTGAAATCGTTCCATTAAAGCCCTAAATATATTTCCTGGTATTTTCTGATGTTTTTCTATGAGAGCTTGGACTGCTGCTTTTGTCTGTAGGGAAAGAGAAAAGGTTTTGGTCAGAAAATCTCATCTTCAAACTGCTCATATAATTACACCATTTCTAGGCTCTTTTTAATCCTTTCAAGTACTACAGAACTATTGCAAGTTAAAAACACTGTTCTTCCATATTTAAGCCCACAGGATGTGATTGTGGCAACACTGCTATGAAACAGACCAACAAACTAGCATACTCTTATGTCTGGTAGCTGTGTCCACAAGCTGTATTAGTGATACACAAAAGTCAAATGACAACAGAGTAAATTAATGAAGAGACTTAGGTCTATAAAGCATGTTAAACACCTGCATGATGTACTGCAACTAAAACTCCTGCCTATACGCAGGTTTGCATCAGTAACACTCTCCAGTAGGCATCAACTTTGCGTCTACACATGCTCCGAAGAGGCACTGGAAACACCACTGTGTCTCAGCACATTTGACTTGTACCAAGTAATGCCCTCCAGACCCAAGGCCCCTGAAGGAACTGTCATGTGACACATGCTCAGGCCACTTAGCTGCATGTGACAGCAGCCTTCACTTTCACTCTCAAAATAAACACGGCCAAGGAGTGCACAGCAGTTACTCTTATTATCTAAAAGCTCCATAGGCAACATTCAAAAGCAGGGAAACATGCAAAAGTTGTGGTGAAAACACACTTCCTATTCTGCCTAGACAAGCATGGGCCCGTGAATTCTTAAAGCCAGAAACAGAACAGAGGATTATTTGCCCCTGTAAACCAGTGGTCAGCAAGGGCAGGTGTTGGCAGAATGTTGTTTGTTAGCATAAACTCCCACGGTTCATATGAATTAAGTGATCAACTGTTAAGTCCTTGGAGAAGGACTTTAGACATCTGGCCCTAAGTGACTCTACAGATCTAAAATTTGTATTAGGTAAAAAAATTGAGCTTTATTTTTTGCTCTACATAATGGGAAAATGCATACTAAGCCATAGCCTGAAACATGAGATACTTTAAAATCACTAACTAAATAGGGTTCTAGAGAATTCACATTCTGGGACCTTATCTAGAGGAATTTGAACTTCAGTCAGAAGTGAGGGTTGGCATAAATTTAAGATGCCTGAAGGTTGGCACAAATGTAAGATGCCAACACATCTTTGAAAGTAACTTAAACACATTCTCTGCCGAAACCCATCAGTTCTGAAGTCCTGTCTGAGTGACCCTACAAAAGCAACAACCAGTTTTCCATAACCAGGGCTTAAGATATTGCAGACAAATATTTTAAGATTCTTTTGCAGAGACCTAATCATATGGTAAACAGACAACTGAACTGACACCTGCATGGTCAAGAAGAGTCTCTCTCTCTCAAGTGAAGTTTTTGGAATATTGTAAGTGACCATCTGTGGAGTTTTCAAAAACACCAGTTTCAGCCCACTCCATCTCACTGTTCAACCTCTTACCTGGTTTATGTCTTTGCACTGTGAAATCTATTAATAAACTGAATGAACATGAGGACCTGAAAAATCCTTTATATAAGGCATCTAAATCTGAATTAGAGGAACATTCATTAGTTAAATTGCTGGGCTAGAAGCTGGACAAAATTGAAACACACTAGACAAAGCAGTGAAATTATTTACCTTTTTCTTTTATTGTATGTAATCCCAACAGTTTGTGAGCATAGATTTTCTATGTTTGAAAGGCTTCCTTAGCATCTTTCTGAAAACACCGGGAAGCAGAATGCTTCCTCTTGGGTGAAGTGCTTCTCTCTGTCAACTGAAAGCTGTCTTATCTGACCAAATCTCTTCAGTCTTTAAAGCAAGTTGTTTCTCAAGGCAAATATAGGGTGCAATTAACTTTAAAAGACCTAGAACATCTGCAAGTCGGTAGTAATAAAAAGATAGTATTTAAGATGACATTCAGAGTTAGGCAAGTAAAAAACTTACCATGATTCCACCAATTTCTATAACTGGCTCCTAGCCAGAAATCACTTGACAAGACTATGGCGGTGGTTTTTATCAGAACATTCAATATTTTAAATTTACATATATAGGTATCTATCTTACCTTTGCAGCTAGTTCCTCAGCAGTCATATTTGGTTCATATGGAATGGGTTCTCCAATAAACGTACGTAGCTTGACAGGAAACCCCCCATACAGAGGAACTACTGGCAATCTAGTACGCTCATATAGAGACCTAAGTATTTCTAATGTGAAAAAATGCAGTGGAAGGCAGGAGAAGGAAAGGTGGGGAGGGTAAAGGAGGGAGAAGAGAGAGAGAGAGAGAGAGAGAGAGAGAGAGATTGGGATTATTCTGTAAAGTTTTTCTCCCACTATGTCTTAACATTGAAACTTGCTGGCAAAGTAATCTAGCCCCCAACCCAGACTCTCAAACAATGTGTCATCTCAAGTGCTATCCTACCTTGACTTTCATTTCCTAAAAGCTGCATTAATGCTTATATTAGACTTATTTCTACCCTAACTTGGTGTGAAATCTTTCTCCAAAGAGTAGCTGAAACGAGAAGAAAGAAGAGGAGAGAAATTCAATAGCTACCTCTCTGGAGAGGAAGAGACTGCTATGCAATACAGGCTACAGGTTCAGCTCATTTGACAGGTTAGCATTAGACACTAGTATTGGAAAACTGCATATCTTCCACCCACTGAGGTCTACAGGATCAGAAATAGCCTTATCTGCCTAAAAGTCAGTCATACTAACATACTGAATTGCTTTCAGATCACACACTGGTTGCAGTTAAACAATATAAAAAGAGAATAAACATGTATTTCAATCACCTCTAAGAGAACACATCCTTCTCCACATGCCACCTTCTAACCATTAGTCCCAAATGTACTCAGAAGTGAATCTTTGAAAAATGTGCACTAATATTATCTTTCTCAATTTCAGACAAGAAACTCCATTAACTGGGGTGCTGGCATAAGAAAATCCTTACTAATCAGGATGTGGAATTTTCTGTACACAACCTATTAAAACAACGACAAAACTACTAAAACTGGAGTAACATCTCCAGTAATCAAGAAGTTATACTCCTCTAGCAAATCTATTGTAGACTACATATAGCATAAATAACTTGGGCTTCAATTTCCTCTGTTTGAGATTCTCCCAAACACAGCAACAATTAATTGCTGTTTATTTTTGTACAACATGACGAATGTGTGAATTATTCCAGGTTCTGCATCTGATGTCTTGGCTTTCTCCATGCAATATATAGCTCTTAAACAGAGGGGAAGAGAAACAGAACTATGCTGCCCTGCAGCTCTCTGATGAAGGTGATGATGCCATACTTGAGGCAGAACACGTGGTGTGGAGGAGACTTGCTCAGGCCCCTGTGCTAGATAGTAATTAAGAGAGTACAAAAAAGAGGGAGTGAGCAGAGATGTGGGCATCTAATCATCCCAGAGATGGACCCCTCAGACAAAAGACAATTCATGTTCTGGCTGTAATTTCCATAGAGATAAGGAAAGAGAGCTGCCAAATGCAAAGTTTTGCGAGGAACCACAGGTCTAGTGCAGCATAGAAAAGCGAATACAGATTAAATGTAGTTCAAACCATTCAAACTTTAGGTACAGGTAGAGGTGTAAGCAGAGAGCTTTAGGACAACAGGAACTACATGTTGCCAACCTATTTGCTTTGCTTCTCGACAGCAGAAAACACAGGGTTGGCCTAGCAGATATAAGCAGAGGAAAAAGTGCTTTAAGTCTTCCTGCCTTTTCCTGGCTCCCTTTTTCTTTCTTCTACTGCTTGTGTAAAAAAACCACCGTTATGTGGAAAATTACCTAGATGAGCCAATATCGCATGTATGCTGATATTAAATCATAATAACATCTCTGAACCCTACTAGAGAACAAACACCAAGAAACAAGGCTGTGTTAAATCTCAAACTGATATGAGGATTATTTCTACAGAGATAGGCTAAACACATATGGAAAAAATAAACTACAGAAAAATAGAAAATATCTTACTTATTCCTCCTAATGTCCTAAAGCCTTCTCGAACATTTTGTGTAAACATAGGAATGATGGGCTAGGAGGGAAAAAAAAAAATTAAGAATTTAAAGGAAGATAGCACTATCTAAAAAACTTTTACCTCACTTAAACTTTACAGGCAAATTAATTTCAGAAGTGTTTCTCAGACAAGGATATATGGAGAGCAAAATAAGTATTCTGAAGTTCTGTGACCTTCTGCATAAGGTTTCAAACTGGAGAATACTGCAAGACTCCAGGGAGCCACTGTTTCAGCAAATCTATTTTCTTAGAGTAGTAGAGAATTTTTGGAACCTATGGAGTAAATCATTTAGGCCTCTGTCCACCCATCTAGCAGTGTTTGCATAGTTGTGACTTAAGTGCTTAAACCTCTCACCTAATTTGTAGTTATGCTCAAAGAGAAGGATTCACAGGATTGGGACACTAAACTTGTCTGATTCCTCTCTGCTATGCTGATGGTATTGCTTCACACTTGATGTGTCATATTCAACACAGTCCATGACTTATTTCTGCTGATGAGTACTTGGAATGGTGTTGAATATTTCAAGTTTTTATTGTTGGTTTTAAGATTGCCAACAGCTGTCAAGATCTAAAAGAACTGTGAGGGCATCAGATACTATATAAATTTTTCAATATCATTTTATAGTATGTGCTCACTGTACGTAGCCTCATTAGAAATACAAAACTCTTAATGGGTTTTCATTAACTTGAATTCTTTTAAACTTTTTAAAAACAAGCATGGAGATGAATTAACAGATGTAACTTTTCAGACATGCATCAAGTGTCGGGTTTTTGGAGAGGAAAAAAAGTCTGTAAATAATTACAGAGAATAAAAAGAAGTGCAGTTGCCTAAACTGAATGCCTACAAATATCTTTATTCTAGAAAAATCTTATTTTTCACAACAACTTTCTTTTGACATAGAGGGAGAAATTTTTGTTTACGTGACAAATTCCAGCAAAAAAACTGCTGAAATAAGACAACTTCAACAAGTTGAAGGTTCCAGTTTTAGACACATTCTTCTGATGTTTCAGACACATTCTTCTCTTCATGAGGAGTTCTGCTTATGATTCAAGGTGACTTAAAAGTTGATCTTTAATCTAAATAAAGATGTTTTTCCCACTTTCAGCCTGCCTCTGACACTCTTTCTATTTTACTGCATCTCTCAGATTTTTTTTTTGGAGGATGAAGCTATAATACCCTTGTGAGTGCATAGAGAGAACCAAATTCACATCCAATAAAATAAATCTCATGTATGGCATTTCACATGCTATTACAATACATTAGCAAAATCTAAATCTGTTGAAAATACCTGTTTAAACAGTGTTATTTTCCTTGTGAGAAAAGTGATGCACACTTGGGTCCTAAAAGTATTCTATTTCTGTATAAAACCCAGAGATATAACTAGTCCTTCTCTGACAGTAACTAAATATAAAACTCCTGGTGTGAGACCTGTTTTTAAATTAGGTATATGTAGACCTGTGGACATATGCACACATCTTCCAAGTACAAATCTAGAATGAGAGGGACTCTGAAATGATTACTAACATAGTTACAATCAAATATACCACCCACTGTTGTGCCTTAACAGCTGGTTCCCTATGAATAATTATTCACACCTGCCTGCCAACCAAGCCCAATGCTGTACATTAGAACTGAAGAGTTCACACCAGTGACCAGCCCTGGACATCCCTCACTACCATAAAATACAGTACAAAGTGTCAGTGAGTCTATGCCCTGCTGGGTCACACCTCAGTGACAGAAGAAACAGTTGGACTCCATGATCCTAATAGTCCCTCCCAGCTCAGCATATTCTGTGACTCTGATATGTAGGGTTGTTTCCCAACCATGCTGGTCAGAGAGGGCTAAGCCATCACAACACTAATCAGTACGTGTAAAACAGCACATGCTTATAGGGAGAAACCATCCTGTATTTAATCTCTTGTTCTTTTGAACTCTGGATTTCCTAACCACACTATTCTTAGCTGACAAAAGCAACTACTAGGGTCTTGAAATGTAATTGTTAGAGCAAGCAGACCACACTCACGAGAGTCAGAAATCTAACATAAAATATATAATAAGCAAAGCAGCTTTCTCTAGAACAAAGTACTAATAACTTAGCTTTCTTTGCTTCTCTTCCAGGATGTGTCATACTTACCACTTTTGCATCAATGGCCACCTGAGCAAAGCCCTTCCGATCACTCCACAAAATAGTATACATTTCATCACTGAAGAGTGCTTCCCGAACTCCACCTGGGGCAATGGCTAACAGATGGCCCTTCTCCAGAGTCCTGACACAAGCTTCTTTTGGTCCGTGTATAACTCCAAGTACCTCAAGTAGTATTCTAAAACCTGAAGGCGAAGATAATATTAATGCAGAAAATGTTAGTTCATACCACCAATGAGTACAGATTCCCA
>VRYO01001463.1:38180251-38210843 GCA_009812075.1 Sialia sialis | reverse complement strand
AATGAAAAAGGTGCGGCTTATAATCGTGAAATTACTGTACTTGTCTAATAAGCTGTGTTCCAAGTCCCCAAGAGGGACTGAAGCATTAAGTCAAACTTACAGATTTTGGTGTGCAAAGTTGAAGATTTAGAGGTTTCAGTAGCTTTTTGCACAGTAAAGTCAGGTGTTACCCCATAGACTGGGCTAAACTGAAGAACTGTCAAGTACTCTGTGATATCTTTCACATGTCCCTTTGAAGGAGCTGCTTGACTCAAGGGCATTGGCTCCTTGCTCAAGCTCTACTGTTCAAACATAGCATAGTCCAAGTAAGAGCACCAAGAAGCAATACCAGAAAATTGTTGTGGTTCTGTTTTGTGAACTTTGGTAAAGAACAGTAGCGCATAAAAAGGAGAATGACAAAGAAAATGCATCATTCTCTGCATTGCGGATCACTGCAGCAATTGATTCTGCTTCAGTCTGTGAGTACCTGGATGACATTTCATACAGAGAGGCATCTGTATGCCTCAACTGGGTACACTCACCTTCTGCTAATATTGCAACTGAAGTTTTTGACCTAAGGTTACATAAACTCCTTGTATCACCTTGAATTTGCCATGTCATTTGGACCGTACTCCTCAAGAAACAGCAGAACATCCAGAATCTGCTACAAGCATCAAAAGCAACATACCTGATCAATTTAGACAACTAGTCTATTGTTAAAGGACATACCTAGCACAAACCTCTGTTCACAGGAAACAAGTCCTGTTCAGTTGGTTCAACAAATTATAAGTTTATATAGTATTTATGAGTAGTGAATACCAAAATGGTAACTTTGTATGACTTTGCAGTAAGGCAAACATTACTTCACTTTCTTGAAGCTTCTCACTGAAGCAAACAATCTTATCAGCCACAGACAAGGAGAAAGAACTGATCTAGTTGAGTTTGCCTCCTAATAACAAATTAACAGCTGTAACTATAAACACATTTTTGTTACATACACACACAGGCTAAAGGAGAGCCCAAACAAAGTTAAGACAACAGAGGTCTAGCTTCTCTTACAGCTTGCATAAATTAAAGGCTTAGGGGGAAAAGTATGAGGCAACATATTACTTTATTCTTAACTAAACTCTAACTAGTCTTTGTAGCTGGTGTGGGTGTAATTACTCCCAACTCATCTCTATACCAGTCAGGATCCATATGTACACATGGCAACAGAACACAAGCTGCATTACACCTGTCTCATATTTTGCTGTGTCTGCCTCACACACTGCTGATGACACTCAGTCTTCATCTAGTAGCATTAGCATGGAAGAATACCTGAAAACAGAGTTTGCCTAATTGAAATTCATTTCTTTCAGGTGCTTTTTTTGTGGGATTTTCCATAGCTGATTTTTACAATTCTTGGCATTCCCAAACTAATTAAAACTCTCTGAAATGTATCCAGTGGTAAAAAGCTGCCTGTCTCTAAGTCCTTTCTGTCAGTGAGCTCAGGAGATAGACAAAACAATCATGAAAAGGGTTGAGATGAACAGGAAAAGAGACTCCAAGGAAACAGACCATGATAACACCATTCCTTTCTACACTTGATACACTGGGAAAGGACTGAGGGGGAGGGTATGGTATGTGTGACAAAGCAATACCATGAGTCTGTCCAGTTCATAGATCAGTAAAAAAAAGAACAGAATATTGACAGAATAGAGACAAAAAAAAATGTACTACAGAATAGCTGTCCAGGAAGGTTACACATCTTCACAAAATTTCTCAACTGTACTTCCTTCGTTGACTTTTAGTATCAACTTTACATTCTGAGCTTACTTCACAGCCTTGCCAGAAGATCACACATTACTACTGATATCTCTGCTTCAGTACCAAAGAAGAATCTGGCCCTCAGAAAGCTGCTGAGAGACAGAATCTGACACAGTGGCCCTGAAAGGACAGCCAGGGTACCTGTGTCAAAGGCAAAAGTCACCACGAACTTAGAAGAAACACTGGAGTAGTATACCAGGTAGCACTGCATGAAAGGGACCAAGAATCTGTTTTTCCATTTTAAACAACAAAACAAAATTATCTAAACATAATTTTTCAGAACATGTTCTTCCAGACACTAAGAAGTTCAAACAATTTTTTTCCACCACTCAACCTGAACTCTGCCCTTTCCCCAACATACTCTTCTCCTATTTTCCACAAGATTGTGTTGGCAGAAATGTTTGAAAATCCTTTGGAGAGTACCCAGTAGGGCATGTAACGCTGCTTGCAACTTGAGCACTATGTACATTTTTCTATCTTGCCCCCGGTTACTGTAACATCAGGGCTGTCAGCTAGCAGACAGCAGGATGGCAAGGATGTCATCATTTTCCCACGGTTTACCTTTAGGACCCCAGACAGAGAGGAACCATTTAGACCATTGAATCCAACCTTCCATAGTTGTAGGTAATCACACATATACATCTGCAGAGCATCTGGTCCACAAGATACTTTGCAACACCTTGTGCATGTAAGAGACAAGAAGCCAAAGCTCCTTTCCTCTGGAACATTACAGGAAAGGGACTGTCTCAGTTACATAAAATAGCAAGGGAACCTTTTAAAGAGGGCTCCCAGATGACTTTTGGAAGCAAAAATGGCCCGTACTATAGCAGAGAATGATGGAGAAGAACACAAGTCAAATCTCAGTCTTCTCTGAATGCTTTGGGAAAAGGCTTTCTCCTGAACTTAGAGAAGTCAATGTATTTCTGAGCACTGCACAGCTAAGAGGCTAAAGGAACCAGAAAGCTGGAATACTGAATTTGCTTTTTCCATGTGGAAAACCTCTAGTTATAAAAGAAGGAAAAAAAAGAATTCGTATGACCATCTTTCATATCCTCCTTCTCCACCAAAATGCAAGAAAAGCATACTTAATACTGGCACAATTCTGACACATCCATGTGTGTCTAACAGACCACCCAAATGCATGCCACCCCTTTCCATTTTCCTGCTTTGAGCATAACTTTTGTGTAAAACATTTTCTGAAAAGGCATCCAATTTAATGTGAACACCTAATCACAATCAGACAGCCTTAGGACTAGAATAAAATTATGCAGTCTTTCTAGTTTGATTCACAAGAGAAGAGGCATCTACCCAAGTTGCCAATCATAGATTACTGTGTTTATTTTGAAACAATCCACAACATTTTCTGGGCTCCTGGGATTTGTCTCCCTGAACAGCCTTAATTCCTTCACAGAACCAGAGAATTATGTAGATTAGAAGGAAGTTCTGGAGGTCATCTAGTCCAGCCTCCCACTCAAAGTGGGTTCAACTAGATCAGGCTAATCAGAGCCTCACCCAGCGGAGTTTTGAAAGTCTGCAGGGATGGAGATTCCCCAACTTGCCTAAGCAATCTGTTTAGGTGTCTGATCACTCTCATGGTAAAATACCTTTCCACATGTCTAATCAAAATTTCCTGTGTTGCAACTTGTCTCTGTTGCTTCTCAATCTACCACTGTGCACTTGTGAGATGAGTGACTGCCTCTTCTCCCTGCCCTCCCACTAGGTTGCTGAAGACAGCAATAGAATCTTTCCCCACCCTTATCTGGTACAGACCAAACAAATACAGTTCTCTCAACCTCTCCTTGTACACTGTGTGCTCCATCATCTACTGAAATGCTCCAGTGTGTCAGTACACCCTGTACAGGGGAGTCCACAACTGGAGATCATATAATGGGATGTGCTTGCACAGGTGCCATCCCGAGGGAACAAAATCACTTAACCAGTGGCTACATTCACGGTAAAAAAAGCTCACCTTTCAGTTCATCTTCTTTGCTGTAAGGGCACTCTGCCGACTCACATTCAACTTGCTGTCCACTAGAATTCTAAGTCGATTCTTGCATAGGCCCCTTTTATCCAGAGTATTGTTGCACAGACTTGCTCCATCCCAGATGCACAGTTCTACATTTGTTTTTGCTGACCTTCATAGTATTTCTGCCAGTTGAATTCTATGAAGTCACTCTGAGAACAAGCTTTAATGCTCAGTGTATCAACAGCTCCCCCAGTTCGGTATCATCAGTGAATTTCCTGTGCATGCTTCAGCCCCTCATCCAGGGGGTACTATAAAAACACTGAGCAGCAGTGGTCTCAGTATCAATCCCTGAGGAATACCTGTAGCTGTTATCTAGATGTTGTACTTCTGAAACCAGCCCTTCTAGACCAGCCACTCAGCAAGATGTTTCTGCCCTGCTACTGAACAGTATCTGGGGAACTCATAAGTATACTCACACTTAGAGCCTTACTTTAAAGCAGAAAAGGAGTAAAACACAATGCCTCACATGATAAACAACTGTGCCTATATAAATTCAACGTGGAGCCAAATATGAATCATGAAGTAGATTATATTAGTCATCTGTATGCAAAAGATTTGATAGCCACTGATAAATGAATGTGTTGGCAAAAGCAGCTGTAGAGGCGAAGCCATACTGTGACCAGTATGAAAAAGTTATTTTCAGGGACTGAGGCTGAAATAAATGTATACCGACAAAAAGACGTTTTTCTTACACGAGTTGGTTCCACTAAAAGCACCAGTACAGTACAGAATGCTCATTGTAATTCATTTTATGAACTGACAGGCCTTTAACCACGAACTGAACTTGAGAAAGAAAGTGGGTACTACTGTATTTCACAAAGACAAAAAAAGAAAACCTTCACATAATTAATTTCACCAACTGGCAGTGCATTTCACTAGGCTCTCCAGCCAAAATCTTGCCCTCAATATATTTTTCATTTTCTACCTGCTTTACCTTATGTTTCACATTTCTCTAGCTTTCCTCCAAAACAGATTCTACTCCAAACAGTCTTCGTGGGAACAGGTTCCACTGCCTGCCATCCTCAACTGGGTAACAGCTGAGCAGGATAAGAAAATACATTGTCTCTCCAGACTAGTACTCTTAACATATTCCACACAGTTTAATTCTTAAATCAGTTCATACCACTCATTCTGCCTATATTAATGCAAAAGAAATATCTTATTGAAATATTTGCTAATGATTAATATAGAGAACACAGCTTCTCCTACGATCTCCTTGTTTCTAAACACCCAAGAGTCATTGGAAGGTGCTGTCCAGACAGTATTATATCCCATCCTTGCCCAGGGGCCAGTGTCATTCTTGTTTGTCAAGAATATGCTCTATTTCAAAACTTTCACTAAATTTGTCTGAATGTCTGTTCTGAAAGCTGTGTTCATGCAACACCATTTTTATTAATTACACAATTAAATTAAAACAAGAATTCCAAAACTGCTTGTTTATATAATGAAGAATGTTACCTGGTAATCTAAAGACAAAATGATCAGCTACTACGTTGCAGCATCTCTTCTTCATTACATGAAGTCTAGCTGTGAAATAGATATAGTCAACAGGAGTAGCTCCATGATAAAACACAACAAGTCCTGGTCCTTCAGGAATATTTTCAACACCATGCAGCTCGTAACCTGTTAGGAGTCAAAAATGTAACAGATGTTAAATTCTTGTACAATTCTATTCCAAAGAAACTAATCTGCAGCAAGCTGGCAAACACACCAACATGGATTGTGAAGTGGCAAGAGCAAAGTCACCAGTAATAAGTCAAGAGGTAACTTGCAGCACCTACAGGAAATAAAAGTTTCTTCACAGTGAACACACAGAATGCAAGTTGCTACACAGAAAATAAAGTTTCATTTGAGGCACCACACTTTGAGAGAGAAAAAAAAAATCAACATTAAAACAAAACACACAGTCACTATCTCAAACAGTATAATTTATCCTTATTTTTTCAGTTCACTGTTTTCAAGGCTGCAAAGTCCTCTGAATCAATCATTCAAGAGAAATCAAAATACGGATTGGAGTGGTGAAACAACAACTTCAAGCTGCTATTAACCTTTTGAAGTTCATTGCCACCAGTGACTGTTTTAGAAGATTTGACATGACAGCACTCATTTTCATGCCTCCTTTTACTCCAGGATATGAAGGTTATCTTTGTTACTTCTCTCCAAGTTATATACCTGTTCCAGCTTTCCATCACTATATACATACATCACTATATATTAAAAGCTAGTTGGGACTATATATGCCTAGCTGAAAAATACATGAACACACATAAGCCTTTTGCTGACCTCACACTTCTATTCAAGTTACACTGCAGAATATATTTAATTAACAGTAAATGCCAAAATGCACCAGTATAGAAAATACTCAGTTAACACCCAGTGCTATTACATTATCTTTTTTAAAATAAAATAAAACAAGCAAAAAGAAAACGCCCCAAAAAACCCCAGAAACACAAAACAGAAAAAACTCTCAACCAAATCGTGTCACCTTCTTCCAAAATTAATCCCATTCCATCAATTTAATTTGAAGCTACTCCAGGGCTTTTCTCCCTCTATTTTATTTTGTATACCTATGGAGCTGTAACACATTGCATGTGTATCATCTCGCCCATCCCAAGGGACCACTAACTGTGCTTCATGTCAGCCAACACACATGGCATTGGAATAATACATGTAAAGTTACAGGTATCAGTCACCAGGTTTGGAGTTGGTTTGGGGCTTTTTGGTTGCGGGGTTGTTTTTTTTTTTTAATGCTGTTAGATTTCAAGATGGATAGTTCTTATGATATCCAATGAATCAAGTAGGGGAAAAAATAACTGGAAAACATTTCATTCTTTAGCAAGACAAGTGTATAGGTAAGTGGGAAGCAGCTGGCAGGGCAGAAAAAAGTCACAGCTGTCAATGAGGAACCGGATAAGAATCTTCTTGCACAAAAAAAATGTCGAACCTTATAAAAAGAAAAAGTTAGTAAGAATTAAAAGATCCAAGGCCTTAAAAAATAATTTTCCTGTGAAAAAAGAAGTAAACAGCTTTTTATTGTGAAGTGAGCATTTTAAGCTCTTTGAGGTAGCTGTTGATTTTGATGTAGTGTACTTTTCTAGATTTGAAAGTTACATCTTAGTCTTACAAAGCCTATCTGATACAGCTGCTGCACCATATGGTTATCAATGCCTTGCAAACCCACTTCCCTTTGACTAGAGAACAAATAGAGATGATTTTCAAGAAGGATTTATTCTTTATGTAAATTGCTCTTAAGTATCTCTTTCTCCTTTAGCTGCATCTAGACTGAATGGCTCTGAAAGAGACTTATGATCTCCTTAGAGAGAAAAGCCAAATCATTTATTAAGTCTGTCTTTATAACGAAGTAATAGCAGAAGGACAAAGAATAGGGCCCTTAGTTTTGACATTCTAGTAGAGAAAGTAGTAGCCCAAAATACAAAGACAAAAAAGTAGGACTCTGTAACAGTGTCAGGTTGCGAAGTTAATTTCAAGAAGCAACTAAGGTGCCATCATTTGGCATTTTATGTAAGACTGGTTAAGTACAATTAAATTATGCTAACACATGTTGGCTGACATACTAGCTATCAGGGAACTGGCATTTAAATTCCAGTCATCATATACTGACCCTGAAACAATATAGTTAATTGATCTAGTTTTTAACACATTTCAGGTCTTCTTCAAATGAGGAAATCTAGGAATTATTATAAAAAGCAAAAAATGGAAAAAAGGGCAATTTTAAAAATTGCATATATATTCAACCAGAACAGAGATCTCATTTTATAGCAGCAAAGGAATAAATGCATCAGACAAAAACTTAAATTCAAAAAAGTCTCAATGTTTTTTTTTGTTTTTTTTTTTTTTCCTCAAGCACCACTGACAGTCATTCATAAAACAGAAAAAAAGCCTGGCCTGAACTGGCATGCACCAGCAGCAATGATCAGGCATATATTGATAATCTTGAAAGCTAAATGGGAAGTAAAAGCTTCAGAAGTTTTTAATGGAAGGTCAGATCTCACTTACCATGCCATATTCTTCCATGTCCATCCCATATGGTTGCCAACATTTCTCTTGCACCTATCCAAACATCATGGGAATAAGCTTCCTTTATTTCATTCTTCCTTTGATAAATATGAAGCCAGAGAATGGAAACGTAGAAGAGAATGACAATAACTCCTGGAAGTACAAAGACTACCACAAGTGGAAAAAACAACCATAAAATGTAGAATGCGTAACTCAGATAATCTCCAATATCCTCCACACCAGTCCATTCTTCCAGAATGTAAGTCAGGCAAGTTAAGTAGGACATAGATGTTGGTCCTGCAGTACAGGATTCATTTCCACCTGTCATCTCCTGTTTAAAATAAAATTTTTAAAAAGTACATTAGTAAGTCTTCCAAAAAAGATAGATCTGGCTATACTGTTTCATCATATAATAAACTTCTCTGTGGCATTTTATTAATATATAATCTATCCCACATCCCAGCAGCACCTATTAGAAACATAACAGTTCACAGAGCAAAACTTTTGATCTTTCAAGTCCTTTCCTTTTGTGTACTGGAAATTCTGACAATTCTAATGGAGAAAGATAGTGCAATTGTTTAATTTCAGGGTAGGATTTTATCTAATAGAAAACTATTCGACTTGCACAGACTCAGAAAATGTATACTCTTACCAATACCAATTAATAATGAATTTTTGAACTTCAGAAAGCTGTATTGATTAGTATAATTTATCATTACAATAAAATAAAACCTCCTCTCAAGCACTAACTACAACAGGAAACAGCATAATCTCAAATCCAGTGCTTTAAGGAAAACCTACTGAACACTTCCACTCACTACCACCATAGGATAACTCAGGAAGAAGACTCTCAAATAAGAAAGCTTCAGCCTTGGAAAGACCTTTATTTGTACCCAGAAATTTACTAACAGCAAATTGTCAAGACCCAGAGCACAACACTGAGAGGCACCCAAAAGGACAAGGGAAAAAAGATCACAAAGAGTCCTCTTTAGAGTTTTACCTACTCTGACCCTACTGTGCCTATGTATAAGAATCTCTTCACTCCAATGCCAGCTCCTAAAAAGTTACCAGCCCACATTAGTCAAGCTTGCAAATTCTGGCTTACTTTAACTCTGGAG
This sequence comes from Sialia sialis, assembly GCA_009812075.1. Lineage (NCBI taxonomy): Eukaryota > Metazoa > Chordata > Aves > Passeriformes > Turdidae > Sialia > Sialia sialis. The sequence continues at coordinate 38,201,897 of VRYO01001463.1, read as the reverse complement.
CAACCCTTTTTAAATTAGCTTTGTACAATTTGGGGAAAACTTGCTATTCACCTTACAAACACAGGACAGGACAGCCTAAATGCTTGGCTATTTTAGCTACAGTGCTTGAATTGCAAACCTAATACCTCTAGGTACAGAAAGTATTCTAGGCTAGAAAAAACTGGATGGTCAATATTCCAAGTTCCGCTAGTCAGGACCAAGAAGAAAAAAATGTTGCAACAGCAAAATAGGCTTTTAGAGAGAAATGGAATAAGAACAGCATTTCTAAGAATGAAAAGAATCTAAGCTTGAAGCTGCTGTGTTATGTTTATTAGAATGTGAGTTACAGCAGGTATGACTGCAAAGCTCCTATGTCTAGGCAGACATACATGTCTCTCATTCTTTTATTGTTTCTGCAAGAAACAAGAGACAGAAGATGATACTGCTTTCAGAACACCAGTGACAACAAAAATTACAAAGCAGATCTATTTTACTCCACATTCGCTAAGGAACATTGAGACATATACTAGAGTAGAACTCATTTCACTTCTTTTCCTACCTCAATTTTTCCTCACCTTCTGACAGAGCAAGGATGTCCTTTTCCTTTGTTTTTGGAAATTGGCCTCTACCGACATTACACAAGGTAACTCCTATTAATGAGAAGAAAGCTGATCTTTGCTCCCACAATCCGTGCCTGTTCCGCACTAATTTAGGCTTACAACATTTTGTTCCTCAGCATGTTCTCAGAGACAGTGTGATGGGCAACTGATTTATCTCCAGCCACATATAAGCACATAGCATTAGTGACATGCCCTTCACTGATTATGTGCAACTTTGAGGCGTGTGGGAGAGCAAGAGTAAGCTCTTTTTCATTCCTGTTGCCAGAACTGAACTCCAGAACCCGTCAGGCAGCAAACACCCACAGCAAGTATAAGAAACACAACTTGTGAGACCAAGCAAGATTTAGGAGTACCATTCAACACCACAATATTTAACAGATTGTTATGCCTGGACTTCTCCAATGGCTCCACCTACTACCTAGAGAACAATATGGAGCATGGGTTATGGCACAGAAGCATTTTTTCAAAACTGAGAGATGATTACATAGCTTTTAAAAGAATACTTACAGCTATAATCTCCTACTTATTATAGATTTTAATTGCTTATGGCTTTTTCCAAACCCCAAATCCTCCATCAAGTAAATTTAAAGTCCTGTTCACACACGTAAGTCTTGCAAAACATTATGTGTCCTTTTGCCTGTAATGTTCAATGCAATACCTCAAATGCAATCACCACAGTTTTTAAAGTTTACTTGCATCTCTGTGTGCTAATCTGCAATAGAAATTAAGATCTAACATCTTATGTGCTATCAGCCACAGAGGTAAGAGCTAAAGCACTGCCTTCCCTTAGCAACAGTCAACTCTACCCTAACAATGCTGCTTCCTCATATTGAAGAACACCACAGAATAATTTATAGTGGAATTTATACCATCCAACCTCTTCACAACTAACTAATTAACCCAGCTTGCTCAATGAAACTTCATGTCCAGTCCAGTTTGCATTATCTCCATGGACAGAAATCACACATCTTCTTCAGGGTTCTAATCCAGTGGTTGAATACTTTCATGGTGCAAATGTTTTTCTTATTCTAGTTCCAGAGTTCCCCTTACTACACCTTGTGTCTGCTGCCTCCTGTCCCTTTGCTGTGAAGATTCTACTTCCCCCTCTATAATCACTCATTAAGAGTAGCAGTAAGGTCATCACAAAATGGGTACAATAGCAGTGAAGAAGGGCAGGCAAATTATGATCAGAAAAAGCCCAGGAGCTCCACATTGAACACAAGTTCAAGATAGTCCTTACGTGCTACAAACCGATAACGACGCTGGTCTGTTCCACTTGCTCTTGAGCAGTTCAAAAGACACATTTTTAAGTTCTAACTTGCTAATGCAGTAGCTTGTCTTTTTCACTAGTCACAAAGACGCAATTTCTCATTTGCCTAATGACAGTACACACTGACTTACGCTTACACTTCAGGCTTTATGAGGTGGAAACAAAGCTAAAACACAATTCCCTTCACGGACTTCATGATCTAGAAAAGTCCTTAACTAAACTACAACGGAGGCCTTCAGCTACAGTCAGCAGATGCTGGGGTAACTGAGACCCTGCTGATCACCATGGAAGGAGCGATTATGGACAGAACAGAGCTCTGCTGTAAACAACACACAGCACGACTCCAGTATGCATATGGAAGGTGTAAGGACATCCCAGTGTTTCCAAACTAGAAAGACACTGCAAAGCAGCAGCTCCGACATGTCCCTGCCTACAGAAGCACACGGCTACGGAGGGGATTTCTACCAGAATTAGTACAGGCACACACAAAAAAAATCCCAAATAAACGAAAAATACCAGAAGATTCTGATAATTCTGCTAATGGCACCTGCGACAGGAGAGAGCCTAGGAGTCAGAGGGTGGTTTAGCCCTTGTTTTGGCACAAGAACTGGGCGGGTTTCAGTGCCGACGGGTCACTGGTTCCTTCTGGAGGCGGACGGAGGGGTCGAGGCTGGCTCTCCTGACAAGGCCACAGCCCCGGCCCGGCTGCCCGCACCAAGCGCCCCCGGCTCCCACCGCGCTCCGCCCGCAGCCCCTAGGATTAAAGCAAGGCCCCGAGCTCGCAGAGGCCACCACGGCAGGTCACCTCCGGCCCCGGCACCGCGCGGTGGCAGCGGGGCCAGGCCCGGGCCCCTCCACCCGCCTGGCAGCGTCCGCTCACCTTGCCCTAGCGGCGGCGGGTCCTGCTCCAGCCCCGCGTCCCTGCCGGAGCCCGGTTTTACTCTCCGCCCGCCGCCCCCGCGGAGGCCGGGTGCCCGCGGGGCGGCCGGGCCGGGGCGGCTCCCGGCGGCGGGGCGGGGGCGGGCGGGCGCCCTGCGGAGCGGGGACGGCGGCGGGGGCGCGCAGGGGAGCGGGAACTCCGCGCCGCCGGGGGCGCGCAGCCGCCCGGACCCGCGTCCGGCACGCACCGCGCGCCGCTTCCGCCGCGCCGCCGGGAGCGGGGTGGGGAGCACGCCGCCAGGGGGCGCGCAGGCCCCGCGAGCAGGAGGGGAGGGGCGGGGCGGAGGGCGCCGCCTGACGGCGCGGGCGGGAGCCGCAGAATTCCAGAGGGGATTGGGATGGGAAAGACCTGCGAGATCATCGAGAGCAACCTGTGACCGAGCACCACCACAACACCTGGACTACAGCACTGAGTACCGCGTCCAGCCTTTCCTTAAGCACCTCCAGGGACTCCATCACCCATTCCAATGCCCAATCTCTGAGGAAATCCCTCCTAATGTCCCGCCTCAACCTCCGCTGGTGCAGCTTGAGACTGTCCTCTCATGCTCCCGCTGTTGCCTGGCAAAGAAGGCGAACCCCGACCGCCTGCAACCTCCTTCCAGGGAGCTGCAGGGCGGGATAAGGTCATCCCTGAGTCTCCATTTGCCCAGATTAAACACCCCCAGCACCCACTGCCCACCCTCCAGCCCCGAGCAGCGCACTCCTCCCAGCCCCCCTTAACCCGGTACCTGCCAGGTGGGTGCCATTCTCCTTTTCCAGCCCCGCTGGTGATGCCCCAGCAGCAGCACCCATACCCGGGGCCCACTCGTAGCCTCTGCAGCACATCAGCATTCGGACACTGGGCTTTGGACACGCCATTCACGGTGCTGGTAAGGCATTCCTGACTGCCCCACAGCTGTGGGTGTAATCCCTGGATTTAAGTATAAAAATAAACAAGGAATTTACAAACACAAAGCAGTCAAAGCAGTAAGTGGTGTTGCAGTGACACCGGTGCAGCTCCAAACACACAGGTATGGATGCAGATACCGTACCTGCTAGGAGGATATGGAACACTGCCATGGCTGCGCCCTCAGCCTTCGGAGGGATGAACTCAGACAGCTCTTCAGATCCCCTCCTGCTGTGCCTTTCTTCTACACGTACATCATCTGCCTGTTCGACACCTGCAGCTGCTCAGCTCAGCCCTCGCACACAGCTTACTGTGTAACTGTTTCCACCGTTGCTCAAGTAATAAATGTGCACTTGTGCACACTCTTTACTGTGTAACTGCTTCCACTGACATCCAATTAATGAATTTGGCACAGCCCCAAGCCTGCCAGAGTTCAAGAGCAATTTGGACAGACACATAGTGTGACTCTTAGGCAGGACCAGGAGCTGGGGCTCGATGACCCTTCTGGGTCCCCCCCAATTCTGGATATTCTACGACTCTGTGGTTTTTATTAATTTACTGTGTTATCACAGTATGATATTTTTCCCCAATGCAAAATCATGTCGTTTGAGCTGGTTAATCATTATACACAAAAAGCTTCAAAAATAGAATTTCCCTGCATTACTTACTGGGCAAACTATACCTAACAAGAGTCATAAATGCTGTTTTTATTTTGAGGCAGGAACAGGTAATTTGCTGGTTTTCGTTTCTTTTTTTGTTGTATGATGGAGAGGCTAAAAAATAAGTGTAGCAAGGGAGTGATTTGATCTGCAATTACATTTCTACTTGTATGACAACTCTAGTTTCTGTAACGCCAGTTTTTAGATCTAGTTTCTACAATGCTGCTCCAAAAAAAGTAAAAATTTAGAGCAAATAACTTATTATTAGAGCAACACTATAACGTTTCTGGAAAAAACTTTACAATTTTTATTAGAAAAATAGCATACATCATTCAAAATCCCTCCCGTTTCTCACTAATAATTTTGTCTATCATCTTGAGACACCAGAAAATACTCTTAGACAACTGTGACAGAAGACAACAAATAGAATTTTTTTTTTACTCAGAGAAGCTACAGATGGTGCTGCTAAAAGATGTAATAGCCCAGGAGAAACTTAAACCTTGTTAGAAAATACAAACAGCTGACTGAAATAGTGGAGATAGAGACATAAATCTCTACTTTGAAATATAATCAGCACTCTGATTACATATCTCCTACCCAAGGTTAGTGCTCCATTGTGAGTTGCAGCACAGCTCCTGGCATCATGTATCAGAGAGCATGGCATTTGAAAGGTTGTGCAAATTCTGATTACTGAAGTGGTTAATTGGTCACAAAATCAGAATGGTTACGTTAGAAAGGAAGTTTAAGACCACTGAGTCCAATCAATAACTTAACTCTGCCAAGCCCACCACTGAACCATATCCGCAAGTGTCACATCTACACATCTTCCAAATACCTCCTGGGGTGGTGACTTCATCACTGCCCTGAACAGCCTGTTCCAATGCTTGACAACCATCTCAGTGGAGAAATTATTCCTGACATCTAGTCTAAACCTCTCCCAGCACAAATTCCTTTTCCTCTTGTTCTGTCCCTTATTACCTGGGAGTAGAGACCTACTCCCACCTGGCCATAACCATGCTTTCCAGTAGTTGTAGGTGCTGGTCCCCAAATGGGCTCCTGTTGTCCAGGCTAAACAACCCCACCTCCCTCAGATTTTTCTCATAACACTTGTGCTCCAGACCCTTTACCAGCTTTGTTGCCCTTCTTTGGACACATTGCATGATGATATTCATGTACTTGAAAAACAGGATAGGCAGATAATGATTCTGTCTAGTCCTTCTACAGTTTCTGCAATACAAAGAAAGATTTCAGATTCTAGTTACTTATAAATCCTCTTGCTTCTTCATCTGTGCCCATTTTAGTATTCTACAACTTTTTCCTTTAGTTCTTTTTCTCCCTTGACTTAAGCTCAGGCTTTGAATTTTAGCTTGTATCGCTGCAGTGCAGCCATTCATGGTTTGAATTCCTGCTTATGTCCGGGCATATCAGCCTGCATCTTGATCTCCTTTAGTTTATCATCTCCTATGCATGCTGTGTCTCTGCTGGGAGAAAAATCTTTCTGCCTGTATATAGCAATTATAGTTCAGGTGTTCAAGTAAAGATTCCTGTATCTAAGGATAGATTTGAGGGTTTTTTTCAGGACAAAAGTTCTGTCTTTTTGATCCAGGGAAGTAACTCACCTGTCCATCTTTCTCCCTTCACCAGATGTGCAAGAAACACTTGTGAAGAGGCATGGTCAGGGAAGAATTTATTTTAATCCAAGAAGCAGATTTAGTTTTCTACTGGAAAATGGGCAAACATTACATATATTTCCTTAGATGCTACGTAATCTTTTAGGATGTTGAGAGGAAAGATTATTTACATATTAAAAGTACATGAAGGAAAAATGAGGCACAAAAATTATCTATCTTGGTCTTTGAAGTTAAGACTTGGTTTCATATAATGGCATATTGGATAGGTTACACAAAGTTGTCCCACTCCCACCAGTAACAACATCCCACAGCCTGTAAAAACACATTCTGCTTTGTACTAACTTTCAGTTTTCCACAAGTTGTGTTAGGAAGACAAGACTGCCTTTCCAAACAGGCATTTTGGTTCAATATGTACTGGCAGTGTTGCAGTACTGCATTTTTAGGCAAACCAACAGTGGTGATAAGCCTCAAAGATGCATTGCCTAAGAAAGCTCCCCCCAAACCTGTTCACTGGGAGATTTGAGTAAATTCAGCACAGCCATATGCACACACCATATCCAGGGATTTTTAGGCTTCGGCAGCCTCATCCACTAAACAACTATGGTGTGGTGCAATAGAGCATGCACAAACCAGCTCAGACTTGAAACTACCTTCTACATGTATTTGCAATATTTGTTACACTAAGCTAAAGACTTTTTTTTTTATCTCTCTCTTGGAGAAACCTTTTTCTGTGGGGGAAAATTCCAAGATGCAAACAGTCCTGATTTTCAGGGTACACACTACTAAGCTGATGGGTTTGAAGGAGTCTAACATCTGTTTTAATGGGATTATGTCTCTTTTTGTAGTCTCTAGGAGAATGGTATAAGCAGTAGCTGTTTACCTAAAGCAGATGGTTTGTTCTGACATGTCTTGCTTGGGGCCCATCACGGAAGGTGCCCCTCGTGGGGTGGTCTCTGGTGGGACAACACCAACCCTGAGGCTCTGCTCTGAGACCAGACTGTGCTCAAAATACAAACACACAGATCAAGACAACACCGCTAAGGCTCTCGGATGGAAGTACATACTTGTTTAAGGAACCAGGAAAATCTTGGCTGCGTGATTTCCTTTGAGGGAATTTAGCTGTTGCATTGCTATTATACATAAGTCATCTTCATCAATTTGTCTTAGTTCAGGATATTCTCAAAGACATGGGGGAACTTTCTAGAGGTTAATTGTTTTCTTCCACTAAATCTGTAGAAATTTGTAAATTACACTGGTTACCACCAACTATTAGTGACCAGTAGGACATTGTTTTTTACTGTATGCTATAAAACCAATGAAATAAACATGAGCATTTTAATCACTTTTACGGCGTTTATCAAATCTCTCCAGTAAAGCCTTCCAAATGTTGCCTGGGATTGTTTGGTGCTTGCTTATGAGAGCCTGGACAGCAGTCTTTGTCTGAAAAGAGAAGAAAAATTTGCCTTAACAGACCTATTTTATGCATGGAAGAACAGTATAATCACTAACTTCTCAGAGGTTCAAGAGGGAAAATTCACACGTAGCTCCACTGTAAGAAAAAAATTCTCTTTTATATTAACTAGCTGTCCTAATGACACATTTCTTGGGAAAAAAAGGAACAAAAAAATGACTGCAGTTTGGTAGGCTGAAATTATTGAGATTTATCAAATATGGTCATTACTTAGTCAAAGTAGCCTTTAACATATGCAAACACTAAGTTTCTGCAAACTCCCATCTCTAAAAATTTTCATCAAAAAATGATGGATAAAGCCTGACTCACCTCATCTGATCTTACAGATAAACTATCTTGGACTAGGAATTTGGAGTAGGAACCTCTGTCTGTCCTTCCCAAGATGAATTCTCCCATCATTTCATCATATACAGCATGCACACAAGAAAATTCGTAATACTCTCTACATGACATCCAAATGCAAGTTTAGGAAAAGAATGAATGCAATATTCTATATTTCAAACAGAAATAAGAAATAATCTCCTTTTCATTTTCCACGTGTATTTAAACTTGAAATAAGGGTAGCTACATGCTCCGGTGATCTTCCCCAGAGTTATAGCAGAATTATCCTTGTGATTATAAGAGAAGAGTAGCGAAACCTTTCCTGACAGATTCATGTCCTAGTCCTTTGTAGGATCAGACAGAGGTCAGCCAGGCCACTGCTCACCTAAAACCTCATTTAAGTTGCCTATTTTTTAAGTAATATCAGCCACAGAAGTCCTAACTGTACTCCCACCAGAATTAGTGGTAGTCAAAGGGGGCAGCCAAAAACTTGCTTTATTAAGGTAAATCAATATCATGGGAAATTCCAATTTCACTTTTGCAGGTACACAAAATACTGTTCCCCTAAAATACAAGAATATGAATAACCATAAAGGCAGTCATATTGTTTCCAGCCTCCTAAAGGTGCTTAGACCAAACTCTACAGTTTGCTGGAGCTGTTTCCTTGTAACAGACCAAACCTGTCTTTCTGGTTTCACTTTTTGTGAAGCTCAGATGAACCTGTAGTAGATAGTAGATACTTAAAAAAAGGAATAAAGAAAACAAAAAAAAAAAAAAAAAAAAAAAAAAAAGCCAGCCTTGTTGCATGGTTTTGGGGACAGCAAGGTGTTTTTTAATAAGTGATTTGTTTGTGTATTTCTAGGCTGTAGCAGATTCATTTGGTTTTTTTCATAAACTCCTCCTTCAATTTTCCATGAAAAGTTTTAAAGCTGTATTTGCAGTTTAGCTCAATATTTTGAAAAATGCTTAAACTCTAGATCTATAAACACTTTTATGCTCCTGGGCATCACTAATTTCACCAAACTGTATGTACTTGAAATATTTTTATATTTTGGATATCTTTAACATTTTTATTTTGACAATAAGACTGAAGCTCTTAAAGAACTTTGCTTATTTGTACATTAAATAATCCCAAACCTCAACTACCCATAGCTTTAACAAGCTAGTAAAAGTGTACTTGTCTTTATTCAAGGATGCAAAAAACTGGTTTCAAGTGCACTTATAGTAGAGGACAAAGTACGTAGTTCAGTATTGCAAGGAGAGAGAACTTACCTTTTCAACTAATTCCTCTGTAGTTATATTTGGGTCATAAGGGATTGGCTTCCCAATGTATGTGCGGAATTTAACTGGAAGTCCTCCGTATGGGGGAGTAAACGGCAACCGAGTGCTTTCATATAACTGCCTAAAAAATCCTGAAATGGTTTATGGGAGGAAAAAGTGAGATTACAGTCACAGTAAACACAATCCAAACATGAAATCTGATTAATGTAGAAGACTTCTTAAAAGTGCATGCTTTATTTGACAGTCAGGATGTTGTTACAGGATTGAGGCAACTGTCCACCAAAACAAAGCTTGATAGACTTAATAGACCAGAGAAATAACAGCGCATTAAAGAACCAAATCACACACACAAACCAGTTATGCACAAGCTGTTTCCAAATTAGAGCTACCTCTGACCCACAGCAAGTGTTAGAGAATCCAAAGTAAGCAAAAGTCTGAAAAGTAAAGTCTAAGATAAAAAGCAAGAGAAATCCAAGAGAAAAAAATGATAATACATTCCAAATATACAGAATTTATTTTTAAGTTCTTACTTCTTTCTTTAAACATCCTATAGCCTTCACGGACATTTTGAGTATACATTGGAATGATGGGCTAAGGAAGTACAAAAATATAAAAAGGTAAAAATATTATACCAAGTTTGAATTTCTGTTTTTAGTACCTGTTAATGCAGCTAAGAAAATAATTCAAATATAGAGGGCAATTATCAGTCATTTAGGTAGTAAACAAGGAATCTTGATCTTAAGAACTCCAGAATAGAAATAAAATGCTATTTTTCACCTCCCACAAACATCTGTTTTAAAATCACTATCTGTAAACAAAATGACTGACATTGTACTAGGTTTTATATAACTTCTATGTTATGTATTTACTGCAATATCACTGACTGGAACATCAAACAAATGTCCATAGTTTCTTTGTCTAAAGCTTTTATCATGAGTGGTGAATAGGAAAGTATTCAGTTCGTGAAGTCTTGCAGAAAGCATGCAGACATCCACGGTTGGCTTATCTCATCTGTTTCTCAAATAGGGTCTAGCTGAAGCAGTAATGTTTGGATAAAACTTCACTGGAAAGGACATCTGCAGGTCCCTGAGACAAAAAAAAGGAAAAGGCAATTGTGTGTCCTCACTGACCTGGACTACACACCTTCTGGAGGGCAGATCCTTGGGCACTTACAGAACAAGTTCTTTGTGACTGAGAAGAAACACACTTGAGATACCTGCACTTGAAACAGTCATGCCTTACAGCCTGAATAAGATTTCACAGTTTGTAGACAAACTGACAGTAGTTGTATCCATATATGCAAAGACTTTTTTTGTCTCCTCTATTGTGCCTTTTCCTTTCTTTGGAACTCTAATTTGAACAGGTTGTTGGAACAACTTGTCCAGAAGATAAAGGAAGAAGACTTTTGTACTGTTAAGGATCACTACCACAGAACAGAAACTGCAGGATGAGAAAAAAACAAGCATGAAAAAGACCTAACTAGGGCCTACCAAGTCATAGTGATAGAAAGCATTAAAAGAAAAAAATACCTGAGAGAGAACAAAAGTGTCAAACATGCGAAAAGTTGTAATAGCAAACCTTTCAGAATGCAAAATTAAGGGAAATTGCTAGAAATAAACCCTTAAAAAGTAAACAGTAATGTCTTTAAAAGTCATACAAGTACTGAAAACTAAAAATACCACACTTTGTTTCAGGTATTAATTAAATACTGTACATCTGAGATGCAAAGTGCTGGAAACCTGTCACACAGACAAAATACTTTACATTTTAGGAATAGTACAAGAGAAACATATGGTAGGCTATAAAGAAATCTGGAAACTATAGAAGTGACTCTCATACAATGATCAGCCATTGAGGTGCAGGGGTAGATAGCAACGTTCAGTCCCTAAGCTGGAAAACACAGGTATACACATAAAATCTTACATTTAGAAAGCAGCACAGCCAGATCTGCAGTAACCCACACATTTACATTTGTTGTGCTGGAACTGAGCTGGAAAAATCACAGAATTACAGGATAGTTGAGGTTGGAAGAGACCTCTGGAGACCATGTAGTCCAAACCCTGTGCCCATACAAGAGAATCATAGCTCCTGTTTACGTTTTGCTTAACTCAACTTGAAGGAATTTTTTGGCACAGACAAAACTGAGGGATCTTCAGAAATGATGATCAAAACCAAGCCATAGACAGAGAGTATTTCTGTAGGTCATGGATGAATTTGACTGAGACAAATGTATGTCCCAGAGGTACACTGAGTCATAACACGAACTAGTAACACATTCTGACTCCTGCTGAGCAGAGTAGTTACACAAAATGAGGTGGAAAGCAAATGCGGAAACTTTACAGGTAAGGGCTGAGGCTGAAACTACCTTCCTTGTTTGCTTTTCTTCAACTTTCTTCAGTGGAAGAACTACTGAACTTCTGTAATATTATATGATGGATGGGAATGTCTATTCACATATAAAGGAGGTTTTGTCTTGAAATCCCCATTCAAGTAATCTGTGACAGGTTATTAACCACCGTGTAGTGATTTTGATAAAGTATGTGCAGCTCTCTGGTTGATGGCTACACTGTACGTAGAGAAATTTATAAAATATCCTTATAATTCTATCTTGCTTTTATTCATGGTATCTGAGTAACTATTAGCAAATTTATATTAATTGCTACATAATAGAACAAGTTCTGATATCTGGATGAGTCTATCCCCAGAGTATTTGGTTTTTACGGCCAGATTTTGGTAGAAGGGGAGCTACAGGGGTGGCTTCTGGGAAAAGCTGCCAGAAGCTTTCCCCATGTCTGGCAGAGCCAATGCCAGCTGGCTCCAGGACAGACAAACTGCATGCCAAGCCTATCAGGAATGATCATAACACCTCTCTGATAACATATTTAAGAAGGAAAAAAATATATTGTGCATATTTAATTCTGGACAGAGAAGAACAGAGTGAAAAAATGTGAGAGAAACAGCCCTGCAGACCAAGGTCAGTGCGGAAGGAGGGGGAGGAGGTGGTCCAGGGCAGAGATTCCCCTGCAGCCCACGGAGGAGACCACAGCAATGCAGAGATCCACCTGCAGCCCATGGAGGAGTTCACACCAGAGCACGGATGCCTGAAAGAGGGCTGTGTAGCTGTAGGAAACCAGTGCTGGAGCAGGCTCCTGGCACTGCAAACCCACAGAGAGAGGAGCCCATGCTGGAGCAGGGTTCCTGGAAAGACTTGTGACTCTAATGGGGACCCTTGCCGGAGTAGGCTGAAGGGCTGCAGCCTGTGGAAGCGTAACTCACATGAACATGGAGGACCTGTTGCCCAGAGGATGGACTCAATTTGAAGTTTGTCTCCTGTGGGTTGGACCCCACACTAGAATAGGACAAGGACTCCTCTCTGAGCAGTGGCAGAAACACTTAATGAATTGGCCATGACCCCAATTTCCCCATCTCCCTGTGCCACTACAGGGAAGGAGATAGAGCCAAGAAGAAGGGAGAGGTGAGGCAAGAGGTGTTTTTAAGATGTTTACTTTACTTCTCATTGTCTTGCTCTGATTCTGTTACTAATAAATGCAATTAATATCCCTAAGTTGAGTCTGGCTTGCCCACCCATAATATTACTCAGTGACTGATTTCTCCCAGTCTTTATCTCAACTCATGAATGCTTTGCTTTATTTTCTCTTCCCTGTCCACTTGTGGAGGGCAGTGATAGAGAGGCTTTGATGTGTGCCTGGTTCCACTATACCCCAGCCTATTGGAAGACTATTCTGGCCAGCATGAAAAGAATGCAGCAAGAACAAACTTGAAATGTGTCAAAAGATGGGATCCAGTGACTACTACAGGCCTAACTTTATATAAGAAGTGATATATAAGGTTATATATAAGGTTAATATTACCCTCTCTACTAATAAATGCTCAGCAGTTATTTTGTTAGTGTGGTTTTGTTGTGTTTTTTTTTTTTAGTGTTTAGTTACCTAAGGTTTGCCTGATTCCAGATTTCCAGAAAAATATCAATGTTCAGTGAAGCTTGCCAGCTAATTACAGCAATGTCCACCATACAGGAATCCAGTCAGACTTCCTTACGATAAAAAACCCACAAAGCTGAATGAGTATAATAATAAGAGATGTAAGAACCAGCAGCACTGTAAAGGCGAGTAACTGTAGGATAATACACACTCTCTGCCCTCCTGGGAACAGTACTACATAATGCCTGTTTTACCAAACATTACACAAAGCACCACAAGGCCCTTTCACAATGCAAGAACCTTACCTTCAAAGAATACCCAATTCATTAAATAAAATTTTAGAAATCCACATCAAAAACCAAACATAAATTCTGTAAAAAAAAAAAAAAAAAAGGAGGTGACAATTTTAGGTACTACTATTCAGTTATTAGGGAAGACTGGAAGAATTAGAAGAATTACTGACAAGGATTCCTGTGATGCGTTTTGGTCACGATGACAGTCCGTGTAAGGGCACTCAGAGTTTTTCATTCAATTTTTATTTAAAAGCCCATAACCTGTTACACTGCCTTACTGAAAGGTTCCAGGTGAAGGGACAACATCTGGCAAAAGTTTGCCCAGATGTTTGAAGTAGCTTGAAAGAACAGAGATAAAAGCAAAATCAATAGAAATCGCTCAAGTTTTTCAAGTGACAAGTCTTTCTAACTGCTTCAGCATATTATCCATTTAATACATAATACTATTAGGAAACTCAAAATGCCCATATCAATGTGACTGAGTTTATCTCATTCACTTCCTGATACTTTGCCAGTAGTGGTGGTGTACAGGCCTACACAATATATGAAGCATTATGACAAACATTTACTCTTGAGAAAAAGGACAGGAAAGGGAAGAGAGGCACATAAAAACCTGACTTTCAAAAGGTCACATAAGACAAGATGTGGAAACAGGATTCCAGGCCTAAAATTACTTTATCCATTGGGTAAATGCCCTTAAGTTTATTCTAGTGTTTAATTATCTCCCCACAATAATTGAGAAATGGAGTTTTGAAGAAATATTAACCTGAAGCATGGATTTTGCACCTTCAGTTCCTTTGTATCAGGAGTCATAGCACATGAGACCAAAACAAAGTTTGAGAAGCAACAAATTGGATGAGGTGCAAAAGAGATAACTTCACAAAAATCTGAAAGGGATGTTAAGAAATTAAAGTTTCATGGGAAGAACTCAACTCCCTGTACAGCTTCTCCAAACAGACAGAAAACTTTATGTGGAAGGTCAAAGAGCACTGCAGTTAATGAGACATTTGTAAGAATGTGAGGAAAAAGTGGTGGCTGTGCAATTCATGTGAAAGCAGAAGAAAGTGCGTGGCAGAACAGATAAAGTCTGGATTTGTACCAGTATTGCCAGACACAAAAAGCACTAGGTATGCTAAGTCTAAATTAAGGCAGAAAACTTGTGTTTAGAGATGGTGAGGGAAGGTGGAAAAAGTAGGAAAAAGAGGGAGTTGCTGCTCTTTCAGCTGCATGCCATCCCAAATAAAATAATTTCCCAAAGACTGTCTCAGAAAAGCAGTCTCCCACATAGATTTAGATACAAGAAGTCAGAGCTGATGGTGGAAGGTTGTATTTGTAGATCATCATCCATATGGAAAATAACTGAAACCTTGTCCATGAGTACATTGGTGGAGTGCAAATCAAGAACCACATGTCTAGAGGTTGCTGAGAACCTGACATCCACACTGAACACATTTCAGTGCTCTGTTTTTATGTAGAACTAATTCTTGTTTGGCACCATTGACTGAATGACCATTTCATACTGGAGAGCATTAGGTTCCACTTTTGGTTTAGTTTCAGCCAGAAGGAATGCAGCTCCAGTATTCTAAAATATTCCTTGATGTAAATGGTGAGGGAAATGCAAAATCTGCTTCAAAAGTGCTCACATGGTTCAAGCTCAGACACTGATACAGACACATCTTGAGTTACTTGATGCAACGTTTCACATACATGAAGAAAAGTAAAGGTAAGGACAAAATCCTAGACCCTCCCAGAATAAAAGATAAGGGTAATACATTAAAGAACTGTAAGAAAATTACCAGCTATGTGGAAGTAAGATCAAGATGTAAGTGTTAGGGTAAGAAAAAATAATTAAACCTTAGGGCAGTATGGAAAAGGAACACAGTGAGAATTCCTGAAATATAGTCAAGAGGAAACACTAAATGTCCACATGATGGAACTGTAGACATGAGAACAGAGATGAATGCTTTGAAGCAGTCAAGAAAATGTTTGACAGTTCCACAAAACTCTTGTTCCTTGTGAATGAATGAATGTGCTCAAGGAAAGCAATGGGAAAAGGAAATTAAATCTTTACTTCCCAACATTTTCTCCTGGAAGATTTTGCAAGAAATGCTCCTAAGATGAATTTTAAACTGAAGCAGATATGCAGAGAGCATGAACTGGGACTGGTATGGTGTGGCACTCACCACTTTTGCTTCTAGAGCAACCTGAGCAAAGCCTTTTCGATTTCCCCACATGAGCTGGTAACTTTGGTCACTGAACAGTGCTTCCCGAACTCCACCTGGTGAGATGGACACCAGGTACCCATTCCTCAGCGCAGCCAGACACTCTTCTCTTGTGCCTGGGATAACTCCCGTCACTCCCAACAACAATTTAAGTCCTGAAATAAATAAATAGCAAATGTACATTTAATATAACAATATATACGTTAGCATGTGGAGCCAGATTACAGCCAAATTAAAATCTAGTGGCTATATATTCAGGCTAGACAGACTTTTATGATGGAAAATGCTCTAAGAAGTGCTCTAAGACACCTACAAGTACAGAAATTTCATGTCTATAAGGCACACCTTTTTGACTAAAGTTTTGATCGAGACACAGGGGTGCGCCTTATATTCTGGTGCGCCTTATATATGGACAAAGTTTGGAAATTTGCCAACCCAGAAGTGCAAGCCACAAGTGCCAGCGGCCAAGCCGCGTACCACACGAGCCAAGCCAGCTGGCACCGGAGGCAGGTGGGAGTGCTGGGGCCCATGGCATGGGGAGGGCACCTGGGGCTGCGTTTAAAGGCTACACTGATCCGTGAAAAATGTTTGCAAATTGAGCATCTGCCACTAAACCTCGCGATTGCACGATTCGGTTACTAACTTATTACTTTGTTGCGCGCAGATCTGAAAAATAACTATCTATTTCTCTCTCCTTCTTCTTATATACTTTAATACAGATAAAAAGAATCAGTACAATAAAGGTTACTACAAAAATAAATACCTGACAAACACCTATTTTTGGTCTTCTTTTAAAACATGATGTTTAACATTTTAAATATTGAGGTTTTGAGTTGTTTAATTGAGTAATTTGTGGTTAAATTGCAAAGTATGTGGATCAAACTGAACTGCTCTGAGACTCTCACGATGCATGAATGACAGAAACTAGCAGGGCAACTTCAGCACCACATGAATGAATCACAAATTAATTCATCACAGTGAAATCTCCTTCCTCTGTTTCCATAACTGGGATTTCTCTAAAAGACAAATTGAGAACCACAGAAATACTCTATGCTTTCTAATATTATCTTCATATTTTAAATATATCATTTTGGAACTCTGATAGAAAGCAAACAAGCATTTCCACAGTCTTCAAATTCCCTGTTCAAACATCATAGTTTGAGAATATTATTATTATATTAATAAATGGAAGCACAGCTCTGGACTGACAGGGGTCTGCAAAAAAACCTTTGGAAGACAGTGCTGAATTCTGTAATTTAATTGTATTTGATCTTATTCAAGGTATCATTCTTGATAGATCTTTCTGTCAAAGACAGATGTTGAATTTTTTTATTCTCCCTTTGTGAACTCAGACACATTTGTTTTATCCTAAAGTCAGGAATGCCCTATCATTATTAAGCAAAGAGGTTCTTCATTTGCTTGGCTTTAAATCTTTTGATAATTGTAATGTATCAAATGAAAACATTATCACTTCTTATTCCCCTTTTCCAGGTCTCACAGAATTTTTTCATTTCTCAGCCATGCAAGGCTTCTGTCTGATGTCCTAGCTCTTCAAAGGAAGCCATGCCACACCTCTGAATCATTCTTGTCTCCATTTTTTTTTGTAACTTTATTACTTATCATCTGTTTTGAGATGGAGAGAGGTATTAACTCACAAGAAGAATTCTCCTATAACTGTAATTAATCCTTTAAATAAACTGAACTGAGGTCCAGCAAATGCTCATGAGCATTCTTTAAAGAACCAACCTCCAATGTGTAACCTTTCTTTGCAAAAAGCAAGCATAGTAATGCAAAAGAAGGTTAGGGAAGAATCTCACTGTTAGCCATATCTTCTGCTAATGCAATGGAGAGGTCTAACTTCAATCATTTGTAGTCTTTCTCACCACATGTCTTTTTAGAGCCTTTCTGAAGGTTGATACAGAATTTGCCACCTTTTGTTGCTCTAGCATGGAGATAATGCAAGCAGTATGTTATGGACACACAGCTGAGAGAGTTGCTTAGTCCTAATAAAAGTGTGTTTTATATTTGTAATAAAAAATCTCTTCTAGGGACACTTCCATTTGAACAGTACCTTCTTATTTATCCATTTTAAAAGGAGTGTCCTTTGCAACATTTTGCTAAACTTGCTCTTTTTTTGAGAAAAATCATCATCTTTTGATGACTTCTTACTTCTGATGTGCTCTGTACTACACAGTATTTGCTAAGTATGCCTTAAGAAAATTATTGTCATCTTTCTCGGAGTGCCTGAATATGGTTTTAGCATCAAATTTACTTGAGTTTATAATACTCGTTTTTAGGAAAACTTCATTTTCCCAAGAGTGTCTTTCTAAATAGCTTCCTCTATTCTTTTTATTAAAACAGCTTTCAATATTAGTGGCATAAAGGTGCCTTTAAATAAGTCCCCTGCTGTTCCTGCTGGATGCTCTTCTTTATGCCTTGTTTTTCTAAAATTGAATTGTCTTTGCTTCTCTGTATCTTCTCCTGACTGGTCAGCACTAGGTCAATAGTAGAATCCCAAAAGGATTGTACGTCTATTTGTTGGCTTTGGAGGGTTTACCAATGTTTTCACTGAAAAGACAGGCTATACCACCCTGATTGTCCTGTTACATCTATAAGTTTTTAGTTTAAAAATCTAAAAGCAGTCGTTTAGTTTAAAAGCTCTCTTTCAAGTATAGTAAATGTAAAGTTCACCAAAACCAGGACAGGTAGGTGAATCCAGGAAGCTTAAATACAAGAGAACATGCTCTTACCTGGTAAGCGAAACACAAAATGATCAGCTACTGACAGGCAAAGTCTCTTTTTCCACAGAAACAGCCTAGACAAAAAGTAAAGGTAGTCTATAGGAATAGCTCCATGGTAATACACAAGAATGCCTGGTCCTTCTGGGAGGTTCCCCACACCATGAAGCTCATAACCTGTTTGGGATGGAAAGCAATACACTGACAATTACATCTGTAAAACATCTGCCAATTTAGAGAAAACTTTTTACTGTCCATTGTTAAATGACATTCAGAGACTTGTGAAAGCCTCTGTAGCAGCTTTCAAAATAATTAGATTTTGGATGCAACTTCTGGTCAATAGCACAGACAAAGTCACTCAAACATCACAGCATATCACTAGACTGATTTGTTAGTCAGTTTAATCATGAGATCAGACCTGAACCTGACATTTTCCTCAGGGAACTGAAGTAATTATTTCCCATTAGGAACTTTTTGTAAATAGTACAATAATTTTTTTTAATAGAAACTAGTATGAAAATACTTCATTTTCAGAAATAGAGAAACAGTCTGGATACTTTCCAGAAATCTGGAAGTATGAATCTCCATTCTGTGTCAAGGACAATGAAGAGTTTGGGATTTTCCATAATAAAGTGCTCCTCTTTTAGAGAAGGTGAGATGTTTAAATTTAAATCATAATCTGTAAAAATCCCAAAGAGAGTCTCTCTCCACAAGAGTAAAATATATTCACTTCACAGTGGGAGGAAACTTCCTCACAGACATGCACTTCTATGAATCCTTGTCATGACTCTTCCTACATTTGATTTAAGTTTCAGGTGGAGACAGACTAAAAGGATAATGTATACAAAAGCTTGGGAAAGACATAGCTTTTGCCAACTAAGACTTCTATTCCACCTTGTCTGCCTTCATTCCCATCCCCACTAAAGCTCTTGCCATGAACCATTTGGTTGGGATTGGAGTAAGCAGAGTCCTAGGAGCACAGGCAGAAAGTTTTATACCGAAGGTTGTTCAAAGAAGTCTTTCAAAGTATAATGAATGTAACTTATTTGCATCCATATGGAAGAAAAAAATTAAAACTTCTGTGTATTTACCACTTACTGTAATTCAATGCTTCAGAAAGGTTATGTTGTACTTACCATGCCATATTCTTGCATATATATCCCAAAAAGTTGCTATAGTTTTTCTTACTCTATTCCAAACATCACTCAAGGGATCTGCTTTTAACTCATTGTTCCTTTGATATATTAAAAGCAAAATATTAGTAAGGTAAATGAAAAAGACGATTGTTAAAGGAACTATAAAGAAGACTAATATTGCACAAATTGTCAGTGAGCCAATGATCACATAAAAAAGGTATTTCTTCAGGAGCTCCACAACAGTCCATTCTTCCAGTGCATAGAAGAGGCAGCTGGTCATTGGTAGCTGTCCTGAAGAACAGGATTCTTTTTCTACCTATCATGGAGAAGAAAGGAGAAAAAAACAAAAACAAAACAAAGAAACAGTTGTAGCTTCTCATTTAGGAAAAAAGCCTTCTGTAAATAAAATCAATGCTTATTTTGATATAACACAGGTTCAAACATGCTGTGTCTCTCTCTCATGCTAAGAAAGCCACTGGCCAGAAGATTATTAATGTATTTATGGCATGGGGTTGGAACGAGAAGGACTGCAGTTCAGGATCCCTGCAACATGGCTGATCAGATGATTTCTCTCAAAAGAGGGTAAGTATTTTTAACAGCATTAGCCAAGATTGCTGCTAGAGGTGTGGGCTCTCTGTAGCCTCGGTAGAGAGTCCAGCCTGGGTTTCTTCTCCCTCTCACTTTGGCAGCAAGGGGATCAGACACTGGAGTGAGCAGCTGAAGGGACAGCGAGCAAAGCCAAGGCAGTCATGGCTTCTTCTTAGGGCCTGGGACAGCACTTGGTACTGCTGTTAGCACTGGGAAAAGCAGCATTTCACCCCTCATCCATACAACACACCTTTCTTTCAGATCTTCCAGCCCTAGCAAAGGCCAGGAGAGCTCCATGGCCCTACTGATATATTTTCCACATGCAACTCCCTAGTTAGTCCATTCCTACAGCTGACCCTGCCTGCCTGACAGCAGGTAATGTTTACACTGGAATGCAAGAACACTCAGCATCGCTGGCTCCTTTTAAGATTCTTGAGCATTAGCCAGAGATTTAAACACTGCAATCCAGCACAGTAATCCATAACTGAATACAGATTTTCTTTGCCTCGATCAGGTTGCTACTTGTTTAATGAGTGGATTTTTCCGCTCCAGCAACAGAACAAGTACCTACAAGAAAAAAATCCTAAGTGCCAAAGTCAGTGCCAGGATCATGAAAGCTCAGCAAGCTCAGACTTCTCTGACTTTACGTCTTCAGTTGTGTACTTATATGAGCAAACTTGCTGTACACTTCCGTTTTCCTTCTTTGAAGATTTGCGTAGACTATGGGGGGGACTGGTGTAAAGCACAGCTCTCTTCAGAACTGCAGGTGAAAAGGAGTACAGCGAACAGCAAGAGGGGAAAGCAGCCATGAACAAGCACTGGAGTCTAACATGCATCAAGGCAAGCAAGCCCTGTGGCAAGCTCTGCAGAATGAGTAGCTGCAGTAGCTGTAAATTTAGTCTCACACACACACCAATGAAATCTGTCCTTATCTCAGACCCTTTGAACTCCACATTGGCAATCAAAAATGACCACTTGTTTAACCTCAGTGGGCAGCTGAGCACCACACAGCCACTCACTCACTCCCCACTACAGTGAGATGGGTGAGAGAATCAGAAGATTAAAGGTGCAAAAATTCTTGGTTTGAGACAAAGGCAGTTTCATAGGTAGAGCACAAGCTGGAATGATAGTAAACAAAAAGGAAGCAAGCACTGTGTTAAAAGATGCTCAACATGGTACAAACAAATGAAATCAGTATGATTAAAAGTAACAAGAATTATTACAGAATTGTTTATTTACATCCTTATGACTGGTGCTGCATATAGTAGATCTGGACATTTTCACTGAAAAGAGACTTTATCAATAATGTGAAAGGAAAAAAGGAATAGTCTGCATGATTCAGATATTAAAATACCTGTTCAGAGAGTGCAGTGCTACTCTGTAGTAAGTTATTGTTTATAAAGTTCTGATAAGAGCAAGGACTACAAATCCTCAATGTGTGCAAAGCATGCTGTGTTGACAGAGTCCAGGAGAGTACCATGTTAAGGGGGCTTCTCAGGCTACTGAATCAGAAATACCGAGCAGTACCTGGAATAATTGTTCAGCCTGCAACATAGGGTGAAGGAAGTGAGTGGATTTTGTATTGTTATTGGGGATTCAGATCTGGAGCAGACTACTACAGCCAGTAGCAAGTGTCTTAAAATCACAGCTAAAATGTCCATATCCATAGCA
>VRYO01001463.1:38127179-38180046 GCA_009812075.1 Sialia sialis | reverse complement strand
GTAGGCTGGATTCTTCAATGAAAAAGATGCGGCTTATAATAATGAAATTACTGTGTATATCCAGATATATATAAAACAGATCTCTGATGAAAAAGAGATCATATAATCTACCAGCAAGATTTAAGATTATTCCAAAGTCCCCAAGCACAAGTAATTGCAGACTCAACAGCCAGAAACACTTTAGCAAGATAACTGAGAAGCTGGCAACTGATTCCACTCATTCTACTTTTGTGGGAAACAGACCCTGTAAGCAAATTCATCTCCATTCTTTGAAGAAATTAGAGGTTAAATAACTTGTACAGGTTTCATGCACATACAGTTTTAACAGGGGCTTCTTTAAGAGTCACTTTAAGCCACATGTGAGCTGCTCCTTGAAAGTCATCCTTCCACCAGTCCTTCACTCCTGATCTCCTGCAGGATCTCCTGGCTCCCTGCTAAACGGATGCCAGTGAAAATGCTGGCACAAGCAAAATCACTCTTGGGAACAGCCCAAACTTAGGTTGGCATATGGGTATTATGCAAGTATGTTACCAATGCCACTTGACATTTCTATTTAAAAATAAATCTATTTTAAATGGAGAACATATGCAATGAATGATGTTATCAACTAGCATGACAACAAAATATCCATCCAGTGATAGAAATTCCATTGGTGGAATCTCTACCAAATGAGAACTAGTCTATGTCCTGCATTGTTTATAATTTTCAGAGTTTTCTTCTAATATTAATAGCATGTTTACATTGATCAGTATTAACAAAGTAACATTCCACTGATTCCTCTTCCTCCAACCCAATTTTTATGTAGCAGAAAATTACTTGCTGGCTGGAAAACCACAACCCTTAATTTTGTTAGCTCACAGACTACAGTATAAATTAACATCTTAACTCATTAATCTCTGATTTTAAGTTCAATATAAATGCCAGAAAAAAAGCTTTAGAAAGAAAGTAAAGTGTACTAATGTGCAAAATCGTATTTTTAAAAAATTTACAAAACAGATATAACAGTACAGATTTGACCAAAGACATCTGAAAGTAGTTGTGTAGACACAGAGAGTTCACCTTCTGCCAGTTAGCTGAATGGGTGGGATACAAGCTAATTCAACAACATTCCAGCTGAACCCAAGGGTAGAAAAAGAATAAATCATTGAATGATTGAGGAAAACTAGAAGCAGCATGGCTTTTTCTGGAAACCACTCAACTGTGGTTCAGTTTCTGCTCTCACAGTTCAATTGCACACTACCTCCAATATTGCATAAGAAAAGAATTAATTCCAATCACTGAAACCCTGGTATTTAGACTATATTATGCCAGTCCAACATGGTAAATGCATACATCTACTGTATAGTAGAGTACAGTCTAACATCAAAGGGCCGTGACAGGACTTCTATTTTTCCATGTTCTACTGGCTACATCTCATCAGTCCCCTGCTGAAACCACAAATACAATTTTGAAGCATTCTTTCTATCAAACACCATATATGAAATTTTTACAACTATATCTATAATGGCTTTGGTTTGCCCCAAATGTCAAATTTAAGAGAGAAATTTCTCTCCTGCTTTTATCAAATCTGAGCCAGGAGCAGTTGCAATGTACTTCAATGCTGAATATACTGTAAAAGGTTAACAAATGGGTACGGTGTCATATTATTTAAAAAAAAAAACCCCAAGCAAACATCTTTTAAATTGTCTACATTTTTTCTCATCTTACCTAGTGATGGACTTGCAGCTACTGTTCTGAGTAATTTCATTGTTCTTATAGAGAACATGTGTGTTGACATGTGAGGTATTTGTTTGGACTCCACCTATAAAGCATATCAAATGCCAGAGTAATCGCTGTATCTACTGTGCAAAATTACAGGTGATGTCAAAGAAACACAGAGCTACTGTCTCCCCACTTAGAGAGGAGCTCCTCTTTCAACAAAAGTCTCCTGTAGTACAAGTTGTTCAGATCCTGAGGTCTTGCTGAAGCATCATTTGCTGATAAGGATAATCTTAGCAACACTGTAATCCCAGGGAAGAACAAAGCTGTCACAAGAGACCTATTACATTAAAATTAAAACCTTGTAGCTGGCTTTCAACCATGACTGAAGAGTCATAATCTTGGTCCTGCTGCTCACTAGTTTGCTCTTGGCAATAAGTTTAGCAGAGCATAGTGAGAAGATGCTTTACACAGAAGCAAGTGTAGAGTAACTGCAGGCTCTTGGAGAGAGAATTTTTTGACATTTTCTTATGGCAGGCTCCTACTCTTTGTCAAACTCAATTGTTCTGTTTCATGAGGGGAGTAATTTAACAATTAAAAATCTGCCTCTTACTTTTCAATGTAAGTGAAATTCCAGTTTTATATTTCCTGGACATTTTGCCCCAGTTCCATGGAAAATAACTCTCATTATAATTCTCAGGTCTCACTCTGCCACCACTCACTTTATTTATCTCCATAAATCCACCCATCTTGCACCCTTCTGTGTTTGTAGAGCTTCCCCCACCTTCAGCACATCCATCCCAAAATGGAATGGTCTATCCCCTCCAGACAGAAACTATCAGCAATTACAGTGCTCAGTCTCCCAGGTTTTTGCAGCCATTCTAGCTTTTCCACACACTGAGGATACTAAACCCAGAACACTGTTTCCCAGTTACAGCCTTAGCAAATATGAATAGCTGAATACCCACTTGGGTTTGATTGAGCATGTGGATATTAGGCACTACCCCTACCTGACCATCCTTGCTCACTTAGTTGCCAGAAATGTGGCAGGTAAGAGTTAGAAGAGTAATAAAATCATAGAATTATAGAATGGTTTGGATTGGAAGGGACCTTAAAGAGCATCTGGTTCCAACCCCCTTGCCATGGGCAGTGACATCTTCTACTAGTCCAGGTTGCTCAAAGCCAAATCCTACCTGACATTCAACACTGCCAATGATGGGGCATCCACAACTGCTCTGAGCAACCTGGTCCAGCGTCTCATCATTCCCACAGTAAATTTCTTCCTGATGATATTTAATCTAAACTGCTCTCTTTCAGTTCAAAGCCTTTCCCTCTCATCCTGCTGGTTATATGCCTGTGTAAAAAGTTCCTCTCCAGCCCTCTTGTAGGTCCATTCCACACACTAAAAAGCTGAAATTAGATCTCCCTGAGGCTTTCTCTTCATCAGCCTGAACCATCCCAATTCTCTCAGCCTGCTTGGCAAGAGAGTTCTCTGATCTTTGTTATCCTTCCCTATGCTTGTTCCAACAGGTCCATGTCTTTCCAGTGCTGAGAATCCCAGAGCTGGCTCAGCACTCCAGGTGATGGCTCACACCTGGAGCAGAGCAGAGGGGCAGAATCTGCTCCCTCACCCTGCTGGCCACGCTGCGTGGGATCCAGCCAGGTTATGGTTGGCTTTCCTGACCTACGAGTGAGCACACATGGTCGAGTGTATGAAGAGGGTGTGTACAGGGAGCAGCAGCTGGCTTCACACCTGGGATCTATCCTGCTCAGACACAAGTATAATACTGTAAGTGTCCAACACCTATATTTGACCCTTTTATCTGGAAATGTCATTTAACATTTCCAACGACCCGGGGATTTCCTCAATGTCGGGCTCCTCAGAGCAGATGGTTGGAGAAGCACGGGAGTGCTGGGAGTGCACAGCCTACCCCTGCCGCCCTCAGTCCCGTTCCTTCCCATCCCATCCCATCCCGTCCGGTCCCGTCCCCCCGCCCCGCTCACCTGCCCGCGGCGGCGGCGCCTCCCGGACCCCGCGCTCGGCCCCGTCCCGGGATAAGCGCAGCGCCACCCCCGCACCCGGGACGGGGAGGCGGAGCTGCGCCTGGCAGACACGGCAGCTCCGCGCCCACATCTCCGCGGAATTCTTCAATGATAAAAATCCCGGCACAGGCGCCGGGAGTCCCGCCTGGGCGCGCTGGGATGGAGCAGCCGCTTCCCATCGCACAGCTTTTTGCGCCCTTCCCTTCCCTTCCCTTCCTGGAAGGAAGGCTCCCTAGGACGTGCTTCCAGTTAATTCATGCCTACGTTGATCAAGGAAGCTTTCCGGCATTGTCACTGACCACTAAGTTGTGAAAATGTACTGGTTTTGCAAAGGAAACAACCTCTTTTAAGAAGTTAAGAGACTTGGGTGTCGCACAGACTTGGGATATAATTAATGCAGAACAGAGAACATGCTAATACGGCTAAATTCAGGAGAGGAAACCTGAAATGTAATAAATACCCTCAAGCTCTTCTATTGTTCACCCTCTTCCTTATATAGTGGAAATCTTATGTAGACTGATACAGCCTATAAGTATAGATTTTGAAGTTCAGGAAATAGTTAATCCAACCTGTTTAGGGTGGTTGAATTTCATTGTTTTGATTTGATGCAGAACAAGAAATTGGCTCCCATAAAGTAAAGTGCATGACTGCAGTACATTGCTTCCCATACACATGCAATGCTGTAGCTGTGGTCCAGAGAAAGGGACACAAACCTGCAAAAACAAAGCATCCCCCGTTGCTGGTTTTCTGTTGGTTTCTGGTTTTTATGGCACAAGGCAGATTTAGGTTTTCTTGTGAGGGAATAAAAACTTGATGTTCCTTGCCAAGCATGAAGCAGCAAATCAGAGAAGTCGAGAGTTTGATAAAATGCAGATAGAAAGTATTGAAGAGGAAAAAGTACATTTAGATAATCAGTGCAGAGAGAAAAAATGCGGTACATAACACCAGCCAACACCAAATGTAGCTGAAATTATTTTGTTTTGTTGGCATGTGTTTTTGTCCTTTGTGTTTGCATGACGATGTGCTATCATCCAAACAGTCTGGATGGAAATGCAAGAACTAAAACTACTACTGAAGAACACAACTAGAATGAAACAGCAACATGATAATATGGATATTGAAAAATACGTTGGAATAAAAAGTACTGAATAGACTTGTGTGAAGGGAAAAAAAATTGCATTGCTATCTTTACTTTTCCTTCTCTTTTTTTTCTTGAGAGTCATCTTGAAGAAAAAGTGGAATGAGGCTTTTTCAGAGTATTTTTAGGAATATGAGATGGGCTTCCATCAATAGATTTGCATATCAAGCAAGATTTCTAATGATAGACCAACCTACTCTGAGGAACCCATGTCATTACATTAATTCAAATTTTAAGCATTTGGATCTTTAGGTGAAATAATGGTTAAAAATTTTAGATAATTTCCAAAATTCCTACAGATACCTAGTGTACAATGTGTATTATCATGACTATAAACATTCTGCAGGAAATGGAGCAAAAGGAACTGATTGGCATAATAAACTGTGCCATGTGAATCAGAAGCATATGTTAAACTTCAGCTAAAAATAAAAGTAGCAACCAGGGTGAGATAAATATAAAAAATTAATAAGGCTGAAAAAGTACTTTGCTCTAGTTTGGAATTAAGGTAATGAGACGGAGAATTGGCAGATTGATCATAAAGACGAAGGAGGAGAAATAATAAAACAGCAATGAAAAATCAAGGTTCAGACATGGTAAGAATAGAAGCAGTTTATTTCCTAAATCTATGCAGGAACAATGTCTATCAGATTTAATTCCAGGCCCAGTAGTAAGGAGTTTCTAGTAGTTTTGTAGTTTAGAGTACCATGTGACCAAGAATAGCAAATTTAACATTTTTATTTGAGAAATTAAGAATAATTAGGAGTCTCCTGTATTCTGCACAACCCAGAGTGTTCCAGACCAATAAGTGCTAAGAAAACAGGAGTTCAAGATGTGGAGAAATGGTAAACTTATTTCCTTTTCTAATTGTTAGTGTTGCCAGGTAGTCCTGCCAATGGGAAGGGTAAATATAACCTTAGGGCTTATCTCACAAAGTTCCGGGTAGGATTACTGAAGCATTACAGCTAACATTGAAAGCATGGCTGAGATCTTCTCAGAAATATTTAATTCTATTTCTTCCTTGTTTACATAGATCAATTTACATTGAAACAAGGACAGAAAACTCTCCAAAGAATGAGGCAGAGGTATGTGGCTTTTTTTAACCTATCAAAATGAAATTTAAACTGGGATATACTTGTTGCTGTTAAATAATTTTGGAAGTTAGAAGGTAAAAAAAGTAACTCAGGTAAAGGTCAGTCAAAGCATAGAATAAATCAGAGTTAATAGCAGTGTAAATTTGGCACATTTTATATTCCAGTAAGTTTTCCAGCAAAAAACCCTGAAGTTATGAATGTTTACAAGCTAAGTAATAGCTACTGCTATTTGAAAGTTGAAAATAAATGCGTTATAGAATTTGGCAGTCTCAGTCTGGTGTTGCTTGCATGACTCTGCAGGTGAGTTGTGCTGGGAGCTGGCTCCCCTTCATCAAGGATGATTCCAGTAGAACACGGAATGATTAATCCTGTAGTAACTGATTACAAGTGGTGTTCCCCAGGGCTCAGTACTGGGGCCTGTCCTTTTTAATATCTTCACAGATGGGCTGGATGAGGGGATTGAGAGCACCTTCCCTCAGTTCACAGACAACACTAAGTTGGGCAGGAGTGTTGATCTGCTAGATCTGTAGAGAGATCTGGATGAATGGGCCTAGGCCAGTTTTATCAGGTTTGACAAAGCCAAGTGCAGGGTCCTGCCTTTGGGTCATAACAACCTCATGCAGTGCTACAGGCTGGGGCAGAGCGGCTGGAAAGATGCCCAGTGCTAAAGGACCTGGGGGTGCTGGTCAGCAGTAGCTGAACTTGAGCCAGTGTGTCCCCAGGTGGCCAAGAAGGCCAATGGCATTCTGGCCTGCACCAGCAAGTGTGTGCCAGTGTGTTCCTGCACAAAGCATGGCCAGCAGGACCAGAGCAGTGATTATCCCCCTGTATTCAGCACTGGCAATGCCACACCTCGAGTCCTGTGATCCCTCTTCTCTAGAGCAATAAGCAACATGAGATCATGTCAAGCTGCACCAGGGGAGGATATTAGGAAAAAATTCTCCACTGAAAAGCTTTGTCAGGCATAATAGGAACAGGCTGCCCAGGACAGTGGTGGAGTCACCACCCCTGGTTCAGTTCTGGAGGTATTTAAAAGACAAGAAAATGTGGTGCATAGGGATATGGTTCAGTAGTGGACTTGACGGTTTTAGGTTAATGCTTAAACTAGATCATAAAGGACTTCTCTGACCTAAATGACTGTGATTCTGTGCTTAACATAAAATGACAACTTGTGTTTGGAGGCTATAAATTTTCTTACTAAAAGAAACTGATTACTTGGTTCTAAAAATTTGCCTGAGCCTTGCTTCTGTCTCTTAATACTTGCTTGAGCATATATGTCAGAACCTAGACAGGATTAGCAGTTGCTACTAACTCCATTTGGAGCAATGGTGGTCTTTGTGGGTTCTTAGGATTGGATCCTATTTCAGGTAGTAATGCCTGTGATGGGAAGAGATTACTGTCTTGGAGGTCTCAACAAATTGAACTTGAACTTTTTTTTCTTTAACATTGACATTCTAAACATATCAGTCACTGATGCTAAAATGTGGAATCAGGACAGTACCACAGATGTGGGATTATTTGCAGGTAGGCTTGGAAAATTTATAGGTGGCAGCCAAGAGAAAGAATAATTAGTTTTTATCTTCTTGGAGAGATGTTTCACTGATGATGAAGAAAACAAGCTTTTCCTTTAGATCCTGAAGGAAACCTCCCCCAAAAACATCCTTGGACAGCTGTAATATAGATGGAATTTGCTGACTGTAGATGGTGTAAGAAACTATATTGCTTAAGCAGGGGTATTCAGACATTAAGTGTGAAAACTTGTTCTGTTTTTTCCTATGTAAAATCTGCAGAATCAAACCAAATTTTGCCAGGGTTCAACCTTATCTTGTGCTTGCAAATATCACTGCTGTCCTGGAGGAACACAAAAAGTCACTTGACATTAAAATCTAGTGGTCTAAAAACAAACTCAGTTCATTTGCCTTGAAGCAGAAGATGATAATATGAGGAACAACACAGAGTACTTAGTCCTAGCTCCAGGAAGAACTCCTTCATCCAGTATCTGTGTAAGCCATCCCTCTTACATATGCAAGAGAGCCAAGCTACTTTGCTGCACAAATCTCCCCATTTCTTTTTCATATCCTCAATTTCCTTGGGTCAGCTGGCTCAAGATTCAGCATCTAACTGCTGGCAGGGACAATGGTGTCAGCCTGCAGGGCTGGAGATCCCCTAACCACTGCAGCTGGAGGTTGCTGCTTGGCAGGTTATCCCTTCACTACACCACACGTTTGCACCCTGCCTTCTTGTCATCCATGGCTTTCAGCACATCATTTGCTAATGGCAGAGATGTGACAAATCATCAGGAATTTTTGGGTCTCATCCAATTTATAAGAAACATGGTCTCTAGCAGGTATTGTTATCTCTCTTTTCTATATACCCCAATATTTTGAAAGTGTCCTCTGCATTATTTTCCAATCTATGTGCATGCTACTGATGTTCATATCATTTTCCTGTCTTCCTTTTCTTTCTTATCTAATTTCAGTCTGCATTGTTCTTACTCCCTATTTCTTCCCCAGCACCAGTTCTTAGGCTGAAATTCCCTCTCCTTCTGCATCTCTTTTTCTATTCTCAACATTAATCTATCTCTGTCAGCTTGGTTCCAAGTTTCTTTGCCCAATTTATCCCAGTGTCACCAAAGAAAGCTCCCTTCTCTGGTTAGGTGCACTCTTCCCAGCATCTTTTCATGGACCCCAAACTATTGAACCTCCTCAGCCTTATTATCTGGAAATGACATTGTCATTCCCAGCTTTTTACACACCACGGTGTGTTTGAAAAAAGGGCTGTTGCCTAGCTTCTTTCCCACTCTCACATCTGTAAAACCCCACTGATGTTTCACAATTCCCACCCTTCCTTTGCACAACCTTCACTACTCCCTTGCACTTCTCTTTCCCCCAGTCTGCTGGAATTCAGCAGTTGCCACAAAATTACATTGCCTGCACTGATAGTCTTGTGCTGTTTATATGCCTACAGGCAAGGGAAATAGGATGAGCTTTTTATTTAATTATAATTATAGTCTGATTTAGTCTGATTAACACTATATATTGAGAAAAATATAGCATAGAAAGGACAGAGTCTTGCAGATCATAGAATATTTTGGGTTGGAAGGGATCATAAAATCGTCTAGTTACCACACCCCTGCCATTTACATATTTAGGTATTAAAAGGTGACACTTTTCTGAACATAAGCACACATTTTTTACACTTCATAGTAGGACAGACTAGCTTCAGGTCACAAATATATATGATTTCCCTCCATTCAGTCCAGTGTCACGTTGGAATATTTAGCCTTTGATTCAATGGCTCAAAGGCTAAATTAGCAGTTGGTAATATAACCAAGAGCAACATACAGGTCAAAGATTAGAAATACTTAAAGTTTGCATCTAGACCATAACAATTGTGTCACACACAACATGCTGTCATCAAGACCAGAGAATAGAGAGGAAGAAACAATTTATCTCAAATACAAACAGAGGTTCAGAAATGTTTGCAGTAGTTGCAGTTGTTTCCGGGGTTGCAACACCCATGGCACCTCAGCAAAACCACGCACACATAGTTTCTCTCATAAATTAGTGCCATTCTGAGCAGAATGAACCAAGACCAGTGTGGTGAGAACAGTCAAAACACCAGCGATGGCCATAAGTGTACATCTTATAGCAGGACTTAGGTGTATTTAATGTACAGTAATTTCACGATTATAAGCTGCACCTTTTTCATTGAAGAATCCAGCCTGCCCCAGTAGTGCGGCTTATATTCAGGTGAGGCTTATTTATGGACAAATCCCAGTGAAATGCAACCCAGAAGTGAGAGCTGGCTGGGGAGGGCACCTGGGGCTGCCTTTAAAGGCTTCGCTGGTCTATGAAAACTATTGCAACTTGAGCACCTGACACCAAACACAGCTGGCATCGATTCTGTTATTAATTTGTAACTTTGTTACACTTTGATCCTTGCTTTAAAAAAAATAAATAAATAAAATTGTGGCTTGTATTCATTCAGGTGCGGCTTATATATGGACAAATCCTGTGGTCTACCCGGCTACCGAGAGGTGCGGCTTATAATTGTGAAATTACTGTACTTGCCCTGTGTTGCTGTTACTGAGAGACACGTATGCAAATAATATGGCTATTAACTATTGCATGCACCTGAATATATGGTTATATCCTAAACTCATGTACACATAGATACAGTAGAGTATGGCCTTATCTTATTATACATTTTCCATTATGGGTTGTAAGAACTCATTCCATGCATGGACTCAACTCTTCCCTTCGGAACAGTCTGATGGTCCCTTTTCTCCTGACTGATTGTGCACCACTTTGAGCATTACAAACAGCATTCACTATCAAATCCCAAAACAAACATTGTAATTTAATTTAGGTATGGATTGTCAAGAGGTTGGATGAGTTTGCTCCAGTTATTACTTCAGTTAAATACTGTAATAATAGCATTCTTTCTATTGCAAGCAGTTGAGTGGGTGTATATGTAGTAATTATCTAAGTGGGTAGAATCTGCACAGATGAAAATGAAGTAGATGAGCTGTAATATCAAGTATGGGTGACATGCATCCCTTTATACACCCTTTCACCTTGCCCACGCAGGAGGTACAAACAGGGCAGCTTCCTGAAGGGCTGGAAGGTCATAAAACCTTACTGGAGCATGGGTTTTGCTGAATGGATCTATCTAGGATGCTTTATGCTTCAGGAATTTAAGAGAAAAGTACTTGTTTTGGATTTATGAAACTGTAACTTCAAATACTCTGCCTAAAATGAAAATTGTAACATTTTCTTCTGCATGATTATGTGAGTTATAATCTTGACTAAGCCACAGCAGATAGAAAACGCTAAAACCAATTTCAGTATTTTTTTTGTTTTGCAGATTTTTTGGGGGGATTTTGGGGTTTATTTTGGTTTGGGGTTTTTGGTTGTTTTTTGAAAGAAACCACAGTTCTTCTCATAGGGGAATATATTTAAAGACAAATGAGAAAATATTATAACATTATTTCAGATTGTGGGTATGTTTCATTCTTAAATAAAACCAGAAAACTCAGCCTGAAATGTGACAAATATCACCTGCAGGTTGACAAGGAGTCAGAAGCTGTAGTCAAGTTTCTTACTGGGGCAGTTTCTCTTATGGTAGAAAGTACAACAGATTAATACCTCAATAACATGCTTGGTTCAGTGTCACTAAGACATTTGAACCATCTCTTCAGTAAACCATTGAACTGCAAAGGATGGGGTCACCTCAAGAGGGGATCAGATCCATCCCCTTGCTTATGGCAGTGCTGCCTGTGTCCATGTCTTCATAGATGTTTGTCTCTAAAAAAAAAAATCTAATGATAGATATTACCCCACAACACTCCAACATGATAATTAATATTATTATTTTGTTATGAGTCTTCTGTAAAGCAAACAGGTATTTCAGGAGATAGAGGATTGTCTGTTGGAAGGGACTGAAAGACAATAAATTAAACCACT
This sequence comes from Sialia sialis, assembly GCA_009812075.1. NCBI lineage: Eukaryota > Metazoa > Chordata > Aves > Passeriformes > Turdidae > Sialia > Sialia sialis. The sequence goes on along the minus strand of VRYO01001463.1, from coordinate 38,168,608 downwards.
TTACTATTACATTAAAATTAATGGTAATCAGTGATACACATTTTCTTGGTTGTAATTTTAAATGCTCATTGCATGACAAGAAAAAAATTCAGGAGCTCTTCAGGAGCATGTTATATAAAGTAATCTTCACAATTAAACAATAATAAATCACAACTTTAAGTAATTTTGAAAAGGCAATGCTATTAGCTGAAAAGAACCTAAAAAATGGGGAAAAACTTAAGCTTATCTTTTAGTAATAAGGAAGTTAATCAAAAGCATCATGCTTCCTTAATTAGACTGGCTTAAACCTTTTACCTCTCCTGTGTGTTTTTCAGTCTTCTTTTCCTTCTAGAAAAAGTACCAATGTGCTTCTTTATTTATTTTTTTTTCTGGATTTTTAATTTCTAGATTTTCAGTGATTAGCCATGCTTTGTACCAAATCAAAAAAAGATTTTTCAATACCTCTATGACTAGTAATGAATTAAATAGATGATTTACAGCACAGCGACTTTATGTTAGATTTACTGGTATCTAAGGTTACATTGTGTCATCTTTTAACTCCAGGTGGCAACTAAGCAACATGCAGCTGCTGCTGACTCCACTCCCCAGCCTACAGGCAGGATGCAGAGGAGAATCAGAAAAAGTAGAAACCTGTTGAGATAAGAACAGTTGAATAATTTAAATAAAGTAAACAATAATACTAACAACAATAACATCCATGAAAAGGGAGTTAACAAGAAGAGATAGAGGAGTAAAACCCAAGACATATAAGTGATGCTCACTACAGTTGTGCACCAGCTGCTGACCAATGCCCCGCCCATCCCCTAAGCTGGGACTGGCCCCTTCCAGCCAACTTTCTCTCCAATTTATACACTGAGAATGACACTATATTCACTTTTTATCTTCTTTGTTCTCTTCTGCCAGAGTCGGGATTAAAGCACGAGAGAATGAATTTCATGTTTGGACTCTATCTATGTTACAGTGAGTGCTACAGCACTTCTAGCTAAAAATGAAGAAACGGCAATGTATTTCTCTCATTACAAGGTTTTTTAAGGCTAAACAGTTCAATTAAAAACTAAAACCTAAATTATTTATACTTTTGACCCAATGACTAAACACCTGTGACCCGCAGTGTGGCATTTTCTATCCAATTAAAAAAGTACTACCTAGACCCAAGAAGAGGAAGGTGAAGAAAGGAAGTAACCTCCACCTTAAAATTCCCATCTTGCCTTCCATATATTGCTCTATTCTAAAACTCTAAATTTTAAATTTTTCACCATGTGATACCACACCTGTATTCAAACTACACACCAGTGATTCTAGTTCTATCATTCAATTTTGGAAGCCTTCTCCAAGGCCTCAGGTCAAAAGCAGTGTTGGGGGTCAGCGCCTGGCAGCACAGAAAGTTCAAAACTCCTAGTTTCCAGGTTCCAACACTGTATGATATGGAACATCCCTTTGACAGTCCAGGTCAGCTGTCCTAACCATTCCTCTTCCTGGCTTCCTGTGCACCTGATCACCAGCAGGGCGTGGGAAACTGGAAAGTCCTTGGCTTGGGGTAAGACCTGCTTAGCAGCAACTAAGCAATCGGTGTGTTATGAACAGCATTTGCATACTAAACCCAAAACACAAAACTGTACTAGCTACTAGGAAGAAAATGAACTCTATCCCAGCCAAAACCAGGACACATTTGTAGCTGCAGCGGCCACTAATAAAAACTTGTTGAAACCTCACGTTTTTAACTTTGTTAAAAAAATTAATTCAACATAATTCTGAAATAGAGTCATCCAAGAAGGAAAAAACACCATCTTTTACGTGTTTCAGAATAAAATCTGGATTTACTAGACTTACTGCAATGTGTTAAACCGTGTTCACTTCACTCACTGTGCCACAGACATATTTAGGAATGCTGCCAATTCAGCAGAGCAGGATCCTTGGTTCTCATCTACATTTGAACTCTCTTGATACTGCTCTAGCAGAGTGAGGACACCTGAAATACGTACTTACTATTCATACATCTCTAGGGCTTATTTACAGTCATACAATCTAAAAATAAGGTTTCTCTAAAAGGTAGTTTATATTTAAAATGCCCTTGAAGTAATGAAAATGTAATTCATTTTAAATGCAGTTCATTTTGAAAATATGTATTGCAATTTCACATATATTCATTCCCATGCCCAACACGTGAATGTGCCTATGCTTGGACATCTCAGTTCAAACAACCTGAATGAGAAAAATCCTTCTCTTAATTTCTCCTGAGGGCATTTTGTAATAAGTACAGCTTTGCTTTGTTTGAGGATTGAACTAGTTTCCTTTTTCTGTCTGGATAAATAAAGATTTTTTTTCCAGAGTTCATGAAGTGCTTTCCTGGAAGATATTTCTGGATTCTGAGCCACAGAACACTGTATTCAAGTCATTGACCAGCAGGAGACAAGATGCTGTTTCCAGTTATGGATGCTGGCCTTGATCTGCACAAATCACTTTGATGTGGTCGTTTCTTTTGCCCCTTGTGACAATAATATTGATAGAAGCTAAAAAGTACTGGCCAAAGACATTGTCACCACTGATTTCTGGCTGTACCTATGAGAAAAGGATGGAATCTTGGTCAATCCAATATGTTCTTCCATGTTGTGACAAAAATTGTACTTGATAATTTAGCATTCATCTGAATGGAAAAGAAGGAAGAAAGTGGAAAATTTCCCTGTCTTTTCCAATAAGAAATCCCAAGACTTTGCCTTTTTCTTCACAGCTTAGAACAGAAATTTGTGATGTTCTTCTACTCCAACCCAGGGATGCCTGACATAATTCATCTATGCTTTTTCTTTCCCTGTGAAACTAAGTTTTCCTTGTTCTTGTTAACTATAAAAATGTATTGTGTATTTGTATAAATACCAAGTGGATAATATAAAAATGGATATGTATTTGACAAAATACATCAGATTATCAGTGTAATGCATTCTTGCCCCTTTTTACCTGCTGATTTTTGATCATTCTGAACTCTCAGTTACAACTGAATGAGTCTAAAAATTTTTGAGTCAGTCAAGAACTCTATCATTTTGTAGCTAATCTGGTAATTAATTTAAGCCACTGCATCGCATTTCTATATTTCAATATTTCCACAGATATATATATATATATATATATATATATATATATATATATATATATATAAATATTTCTATATCAAATTACAAACAACTGCTTAAAGGGATTGGTCAACTTTTTTCCATCTTCAGAACACTGTCACTTAGTAAAGGCTTGATGTCAGTATTTGCAGCCTTCCTGTATTCACCTATTGAGCCTCTGGAAATTTATTCATCATTACATGTATTCAGGAAGTTGTTCTTCCCAATGGTAACAGTTTCCATGAGGTTGGAAGAGATCAAGACCAGTGTGGCTGATTCTTCAAATGTAGTATTCTTTTTTTAAGTTGGGTACCTCTGCAAAAAATTTTTCCCAGACTTTAAAATTTAATCAGAGAAATGACCTGTGCTCCTTGCAACTCTGAGACTGAGGTTTATGCTGCAGATACCAAGAAGGCCATCTCTTTTTTCCCTCTGCAACACTATTTTTTCCCAGGTAGACTGTAACTACAGAGCAGATTGCATCAAGGCTTGTTATGGCAGCACTAAGGCGGACGGAAGTGCGCTCTGTCATCACAGCCCACACCACCAGGGTTCAAGCTGTACCTGAGTGCTCTGAGGATTTACTGCCATTCTCACATGGCCCACGTCTCATCTGTAACTTTCTGTAACTGCATCCATACTACTTCTGGCTACTGTGCCACTACTGAGTCCTCCAAAAGGACTTACTCTAGGGATAAAGCCTTCCACACTTCTTATTTGCCTACAGGATTATGAAACACCTAATTCAGTGACCCTGAACAGCTCCTGAAAGTATCCCATGAAGTTTTAATATGAACATAAAAGCCAGATGAAATTAAAAGGGAAAGTGACTGCTCCCAGCTGCATTGCCATTATGGATATTTGATTGTTGTGAGTCCTCCTTTCTCTTTCAGAATCTGCTAAGAACGTGGATTCTGTTATTTTGGCATCAGGAGAGACCTTGGTTGATGCCAGATATTTTCCATCCCACAAACTGATGCAGCACGCATGAGGGGAGCAGGAGAGATCATGATCAATATACTTTCAGAGTGATAACTCTCCAAGCATGCCAGCATGCAAGCATGGATCACACACCTTCAAGACTCCAGTTGCTTTGCTACTCAGAATAACCTAACAGTTGGCATAGTCTGGCCAGTTCTTAATAATGCAGCAGCTTTGATACAGGACAGACTCGGGACTGTCTCATGTCAGAAACAGTCCTAGCCTACTGACCTTTGATGGCCAAGGAAGTTTGTTAATTCCTAAGAAGTGAAATAATTAACTCTAGTGGGAGATCTGCATGTTTTTAAATGCTCTGTTATTACCTCTGATTGTTAGGTAAAAGGCAAGTGCACTCCCTAATGATTTGGTCATGGTATTACAGATTTAATCTTGAATTAATATCCTCTTTCATCTGCTACCCTAGGCTTTGTGACTGCCTGTGTGATACATGACTCAGTCCCCCAGCTGAGATCATTCTTTTTTCCAGCCATCGGGGGTACTGGTTGTCCACATAACTCCAAACCTAAAAACTTAACTTGCAAACAAAATACCATTGCTCATGGCAAAGATGTTCTTACTCCTGTTGTCCTCTGCCAGGAAGCTACTGAAATTTTTATTTGCAAGTATGTGGTTGCATTAATGAGTTAAACAGCACCTGAGAAAAATATGTCCTTTTAAAGGTACTCTTTTAAAAAGAGGATATTTGCTGAGCAGTGTGTGCAGTTAACTGCAGCTGTCATGATGCTGATGTTTTCTATAACATCATGAGCTATAGGTAAATTGCTAGATAGCCTATTCAGTTAACAGGACTTTCAGAAGTTCTGTCTTCTAGTAAAAAAGTCCAAAGACCCCTAACAAAACACTCGTCTCCTATACCCTGTAGGGCTTTCACTAGTGTCTTTGAATCATTCACCCAACAAGGCAGTTCCGCTAAATGTGCAGCTGAAAGCAGTCAATAAGAAGAAAAAACAATATTTGTGTAGATTTTTCTTTTCCTGGTCTTCTTGCCTCAGTCGTGTGTGTCCATGCAATGATGCCTCAGTAAAAAAGCATCTCCCGACCTTCACAAATGTGGTCAGTATAAGAAACTCCTTAAAGTCAGGGAGTTCTTTGAGATTCAAGATCCTTTTTTATCCTGCTCAGAACTGACCAGGATCATTAGAGTAAAAGTGAGAGAACAAACCACTAGTTGATTTCACATCTGTGGGTCAAGACCATTTTCAAAACCAATAAAAGTGTCATTTACCTGACACTGTAAGTCATAGAGTAGATATTAAACTCCAACTTCATACACAGCTTAATCAAAGTTATAACAAATAATTAACTCTTGCAGTAACACCACCTGGATGTGGAAATAATATTATTAATCATCCTGGGAAGAGCAGTGCTTGTAAATAATCTTGCATAACAGTTGCCATTATATAGACCCTTTCTGCATGAAAACTTTATATACTTTATGTCTCTAGATATAGACTGAGGTTTTGGGAGTTGTTTCTATTCTAAGAAGAGTTTCATAAAAATCCCTATTTAAAAACATATTTTTAGAATAACAACAATAATGTTAAAGGATTTTTAGTTCCTTTAGTGTTTTGATGCATCTGCATCCACTTGCATCAACAAATATGTGAACCCTATGAAAGGAAAATTATGCCCTATTCATCTACAGAAGAGATCAGCTAATGTTGTAGTATTGAGCCTGAGATTGGCAACTTGTGATATTACATTAGCAAATCTTAACATCCTTTCTCTTTAGCCCGTGTTGGTATACATTATTTGTGCTTGGCACCAGATGTAACAAAGGTAGCCTGACTTACAGCTAGAGCTGGAAAAATGTAGTAAGGGGGTTGCTCTCAGCATAAATGGAGATTTTGAAGGAAGTTAGAGGCCGTTTGAATAAAATTCATTATCATACTGGACATCTGCTAGGTTAGAAAATCATGTTCTATTGACATGCTACTATTACTGTGTAAAGTTCATAGGAGTCCCTCAGGCATTTCCAAAAGTTATGCATATGATAACTGCCACTTTTCCCAATCAGTTATGAAAACTAATCTTAATTTTAGAGGGTAAAATGTCTTTTTAATCTCTGACAACGTATACCTCATGGCCCCAAAAGGATCATAAATATCTTGAAAAAAAAAAAGCCAAGGGTTCTGAAACTTTGAAAAAGCCCACCTGAGACTCATGGCATCCTGATATCAGAATATCCACCCCATTACTGTCCTCCCAAATTATACCATATCCAAATTATGAGCAGGTTGACATAAAATCCAATGGAAATCTTGCAAAAAAAACCCAAACAAACAAAAAACACACACAAAAAATAAAAACCACACACACACATGAAAAAAAAAAAAAAACAACACCAAAAAAAAAAAAGCGCCAAACCCAATCTGGGATATATAAATTTATAAAAGTACAGTGCAAAGACCTGAGGGGTCATCTTGTCCAACCCTGCTGTAAAGGAAGTTCAGCCATCTCTCATTTCTCTTAAAGTTATTTCACATGCAGTCCAGAGATCAGGATTCAATCCCATTATTTCCCCTGTAAGACCTAGGGTCCACCACTAGAACCCGTTAATTGGAAGTATCTCCCTATGTTACCTTGCTTGCAATAAAGCTTTTGTAGTTCTTCCTTATCAGCACCTTGGGTGGTAAAATCTCACCTGTCTAAAAATATCTGGCTTGAGTTAGTAAAAGCGTATTTTAAAGTGGCTCTTTGACCATCAGTTCTGTGATGAGTTCACATATTTTTCTGACAAGATTGGTAATTTCCTGATTAATTGAAAAGACATAGCACAAAATTGCTTTGTTTCCTTCTCTTCCCCAAAATGTGTATTACTAATTTCTAGTTTGGGGAACTTTTTTTCCCAGACCTCTTTGTGATTTTAACTGCTTTTGTCTAAGGCATTTTGGATAGATAATATTGACTTCTTGAGGTACATGTTCATGAAGCCTCCATGGATTCCTTTATGGACCTTCATCCAGCTCCATTAAGTGTCAAACACTGATCTCAGTTCTTGTGTTCCTAGAAAGTAAAAATTACTCCAGAAGTGGCATCAGACTTCGCAAAAAGGACAACATTCTCTCTAAGAGAATAGGTCTCCAAATATATTTTGTAGAAGGCTACAATATTACTTTTCATCCATTATTGCTTAAAATATTTTTGAGACCGTGAGATTTTTGAGATTATCCTGAGATCATAGCAGCTCCTCAATCAAGGGTCGTGACAAAAAAATCCTGATGGACTATCTTACACTCCTTTTGTTATGCCAGTAGAAGAGAAACCAAGTGAAAGGTTGAACTTTGCATGGATATTTCTTCTCCAACATGTAATTTCTTATCAGAAGAGTGAACACAGTTCCTTAAGTTTTCACAAACTAAATCTGGAATGCATTATTAGCTGGTTTTAATGAAATGCAATTCTAGAATTTATTTTTTTTTAAATCTTCTATAAATTCACATCCTCATTTCTCACACTATTATTTTTTCTTTAGCATTTAAGTGCAGGAATAAGATTAATTTCCACTGAAAATATTTTTTAAGTTCTGTAATGATAATTTCATATACTGGTATAATGTCAGGTCTTCATACACAGCTCCACCTTCTTTTGCTTTCCTGTTTGAAGAATACAGTTTTACAGTAATTTCACTAATATAAGCCGCACCTTTTTCATTGAAGAATCCAGCCTACCCCAGTAGTGCGGCTTATATTCAGGTGCGGCTTATTTATGGACAAATCCCAGTGAAATACCAACCTGGAAGTGAGAGCCGGCCGGGGAGAGAGCTGCCGCGGAGCTGCTGCCGGGTGGGTGGTGAGCTGGAGCCACTGGCGAGCGGGCAGTGGGCTGCCGCTGGATTGGTGAGGCCAGCCCGGCTTTGCCACCTTCACATGAGCGAACGAGCCGCCTTTGCCACGTTCGCGCGGGCGAGCGAGCTGCCTTCACTGCGGCCAGCGTGCCTCACTTGGAGTGGGTGAGCGAGCGCCGCTGCCGCCACATCCCTTCGCACGGGCGAGCAAGCACCACCGGCGCTGCCTCCCTTGGAGCGGGCGAGCAAGCGCCGCCGCATCCGTTTGCACAGGCAGGCGAGAGAGTGCCACCACGGTGGCATCCCTTTGCACGGGCGAGTGAGTGCCACTCCCCGGTGCTCCCGCTGCCCGCCGCTCCCGTGTTGCCATCTCCCGCTGGCAGCCGGCCCCTCCCAGTGCGGCCCTGGCGCCGCCTGGCTCCTCAGCAGCACCCCCACCCTGCCGTGCAGAGGAAAAAAAAAAACAAAAAAAACCCCGCGGCTTATATTTGGGTGCTGCTTATATATGGACAAATCCCGTGGTCTGCCCAGCTACCCGGAAGTGTGGCTTATATTCAGGTGTGGCTTATAATCGTGAAAATACTGTAATTTTTTTCTCTCTTTCTTGTAACTTAATGAATTTAATGCTAAGTACTTTTTGTCATTTTTCCTCTCATTAAAGAGCACTGAAGATTAATTGCTTAGTAAAAGCAAACACAGATGACTTATTCAGGAGTACAAGTCACTTCATCTGTCACATAAAAAAACACATCAGAGTTTTGAATAAATAAATGCAAACAGAAATAAAAACTAGCAAGCAATAATTTTATTTTTTTAAAAAGTGGGATTTCTAACCTTTGGCAAAGAAAATTGATCTGGCTGATATTTTCCTTCTCACAGCATATATGTAAGCTGCATGGTTCTTCCTCAGTGGCTTTCTTTCTATACTATTCCTTGGTCTGTAGAGAAACTGCAAGAGACAATGAGGCTGCCTGATTCCTCAGAACTGCTTCAAAGTCTAACACCTCCTGTCCACGGGGGACCTGTGGTCACCCTTGCCGCAGAGAACAGAGATTCAGAACTACAGCTAGTGATTTTCTTCACCCAGGCAAGAGCAGAAATGTCTCTGACAGAATGCTTTTATCTCATCTTATTCAGATAAGTAAAATATTTTAGAGATAGTCCAGAGTATGCATGTCTTTGACAGCCCCTTAGCACTGTAACATTCTCTATTCAAACTCAATTTTATTCATACTTTAGCCAAATTGCGTACTTTACTTAAAAAACATCCAAATTTTATCTGTATTGAAGAGTTGAAAAGCTAGAGGGAAAAAATAGATATACACTGTAATTTAATTTCTACTTCTCTTACTCCTTAAAATATCCATTTAAATAACTCCTTTAAAAATCTATTATCTTTTTCTGTGTAACCACTGAATTTACTATTCTCCTAATTCTGTTTTAAATATCTCCCATTTGATTGTCCAAGTATTTTGAGGGATTCAGAATAGTAGTTCACAACTTTATGTATACTGGTAGCTAATTCAAGCAGGAGATGAGTCAGTAATGAAGCATGGTTGGTTCACTAGGTGACATCCTTCTTGAGAAATGCAAGATGTCCAAAAGGTAGGCTGCATGTCCAAATCAAACTTGCTTTGTTGCAACATCTTTACCTCAGCCCTTCCCAGTGATTGAGTCTTCTTGGTCTGTTTTGTTAAGAAGAGTGGGATCAAACAAATCTGAACGCATAAAATTAGGTGGGACAAATATTGCTGTCTTTCTGTTTCACTTCCACAATGTTCAGCAGAGATGAAATTTGTAATTTCCAGGGGAAAAAAAGAGTAGTGTGCAGAATAACTTTAATAAGCTACTCAACACTCATTTGCAATATAAAAACACAGATCTGAAAAGATCTGTATGAATCCAATCTCCAGAAAACTCTGGAACAGGAAGACAGCTACTGAAGAAGCCCATGAAGCACCTATTGTACTTGCAGTGGCACATGATGCTTCCACATCAGCTAGCTTAAGAATTTTAATAAGAGGTCAAGAGCCATAGCAATTAAGTGTCACAGGACTAGAACAGGACAGATTAAGGGAGTTGTCAATGACAGTTATCTGTAGCACGAAGGAATTTGTTGAAGAAAACTCACAGATGGTGGGAAAAACCTGCTGTCCCTGCCAGACTGACTTAAGGAAAGATTTTCTGTTGACTGCAATTCTAGCCAAAGGTGCTAATGCTGAACATATAAGGAGTATACACTAGAAATACACCTCGCAGTTTTAATGTCAACAGAAGTACAAAGACATTTTGTTCTGCAAGTCCAGGCTTAGGAAAGAGGTGGAAAGATTAGGAAAGAGGCAGGAAGAGCCTTTTGTTCTACTCCAAAGACAAGCAGCAGAAACTGACACATAGATCAATTTAATATTTGAATTATCTTACAGAAATGTAAATAAAAGTCCCTTTTTTCTTACTCCTTCAGAGGCAGTAACACATGCAATATATAAGAACTTTATTTTCTACCTGAGAATTTTCTATATAATCTTTCCAAATGCTTCAAAGTCGGTTTTAAAACCCTTTAGGTTTTTCACATTCAAGGCATTATTCCAGAACCATGTTTTCTGATACTGATTCTGAATTACATGTATTTATTGCCAAGATATGCATTTTATCTTGTGACAACACTGACCTTTAACTGAAACAAATCTCCTTTATGCTTTCTATGTGATGGGCTTTTTTTTCTTTTATTTTATCTAGGTCAAAGGGTCATATACTTTAAGCAGATGAAATTCAATTCCTCATCCTTCTGTTTTATCTCAGTGTCTCTGGTGATAACCAATCTGGTTGCAACATCCACTTTGACCTGTATGTTGCTAGTTGATTTTTGTTATCAATCTGCCTGTATATCTCAGGGCAGATTTTGGGGCAACTTGGTCTATATTTGGTTAGAACATTTTTCTTGAAACATCTCACCTGATTCTTTCCCGGTAACTTTTCCACACATACCTCATGCTACTCACCAATGGTGTGTTTTGTGCTCTCTCCCTACTCCCTCTTTTCTTCAGGGTCTGTTTTACCCTGGGTGTAAGACCCAGTAAGTATCTAAAAGCACAGAACTGTGAACTCAGTTATGGTAATTACCAGATAATCACAAAAAGGTCTGCACCTGATTCAGAGAGTAAGTGGAAGGCATTCTCAGAAAAAGCAGCAGGGTAAGTTATAATAGAAATAGGCAAATAGCAACGTGTATTGTTTCCACCTAAGTTAAACCACAAGTCTGAAGTAGAGAAACCAAAGGAAATGGCTGTAAACAAAAAGTGTAGTAATCCTGGACTTCTACCTCTGTCAGAAGTAGCTACAGGGTGCAATGTTAGGCTGGTATAGGTAACCACAGCAAAACAAAATTAAGTTAAAATTAGATCTGATTACCAAGACAGGATATGACCAGCTATGCATACCTCTACCTCCTCCAGTTTTAATGGAGTTTCATTTTAATAGTAAGACTATACGGGAAAGGGCTTGTCTTTCTTTGAGGCATAGCTCCCCGGCCCTGTGTTTATGCTGGTACTCCCACCTGGAAGTGCAATGAGGCTGTCATTCTTCACCATATTATCTTGAAGTTTAGGCAATGTTTATCCCTAAGAGACCAGCCTCCTGGTTGTTTCTTAACAACTTAGAATGCATACATTTCTAGTATCAAGATTCCTATCTGTCAATGAAATTTTGAAATGTCATTAGGGAGGTGCTTTTCCTTCCAGCAACATTTGTCCTGTTTTATTTTATTCTCTATATTAATTTCTCCAAATTTTGGAATGAAGAGTTCTAAATCAGTTCTACAGCCAATTCCTTGAATAACTCATGGAGATTAATCAACCACACAGCTCATTATAAATTAGAACAGCTGAAAATTGTTTGTGATCAGTTGCGAAGTGCTTTTGAAGGAAGTTATATCAATGGCTGCTTGAAATCATTAGCTGTATTTACTGGCATTTAGACAAGGTAGATACTGTCATTTTGTGCCAGTGCAAAAGTAGGATGCACCCAAATCTTGAGTAATTTTTGTAGCTCAGGTAGTCGTATTTCACAAGGGCACAGCCAAGTTATAAAGAGCATAGGGAAAGGCAACTAAAATGATGAAAAGAATGAAACATTTGTTTTTTGAAAAGACAAAAACCTCTGAAAGTACTGTTTCAGAAGAGAAGGCAGAGAGGAATGTTGGTGGTTGGGGTTTATTGTGTCATAAAGGCAGCAGGAAAGGTGAACAGAGAACTCTTCATCAACCCCACAGCATAGGGAGTAAGGCAAACTCAGTGAAACTAGTAAGATATTGGTTTAAACAAAGATAAAAGGAAATACTTGATTACACAGCAGGTACTGGATTTCTGTAATTTCCTGCCAAAAAAACTCATACAGGCAGAGGTTATCAATGGGTTCAAACAGAGTTTGGTCAAAGCCATGAATAACTGGTCCTTAAACAGGATAGGCACAAATGTACCTTGTAACACTCCTAATATTTCTGCATGCTGCAGAAATACACAGGGAAAATAGGAAATGGCCAGACTCACATGGTCTTCCTGAATAGCACTCTGCTATTGCCTCTCTCAGAGCATATCAGGCTAACTGGAATTTCTGGTCTATTGTAGCACAGAATATCTAATATTCTTAGGAAAAAAAACATTGCTTGTGCCCTCTTCTGGACGTTAATAAGTACAATTTCCTCCCTAGTATTAAAGAAAATCTTTCTGTGTAAGATAACATAGATTGATTGGTCTACTTATTAGAGGTATTGACTGAAACTGTGTGAGAATAGAATAGAATAGAATAGAACAGAAATTAGCTATACTTGATAGCTGTATAAGCTATATCTAACTATATCTAACTATAAGCATTAAATACTAAATTATTTCATATATATTCATAAAAGAATTTATATAGAAAGGATAAAAGCCCAAACAAAACACAGTTTTTGTCCTAGGGCAGAACTGTAGAAATGATGGGCAAGTCAGTTGTAACAATCTGAGATGTGGATACACGTAAAATTAATTACTACTAGATTATCTGTGCCTTGTCCTGAAATAGCAGTCCAATCACATATCTAATAAGCAGGCTGATAAGGAATCAAACATCAAAAATTGACACAGATCAGTGGCACAGTGCCAAAACTGTGCAGTGTGAACCCGATTTGTTTGCAAAAAAAAAAAAAATTCCCATCTAATTCTACAGAAAAGCAGGCTCACAGGTTATTTCATGTAAAGGCATGACATGGTTCTAAGATGACATGTTTGCAAAGGGCAAATACAGATGTCATGCAGACACATGCTCATGCTGTAAAAGAGAAGTCTGTTTTGCTCTCTTGAGGAATCACAAGGCAGAATTCACACAGCTTTCCAACCAATCCAGCCACTTGGATGAGAGACTGTCCCATGTACATGCAGCAGATTATAGAGAGACCCTCACTACCTGACTCTTCAGGCTTGCTCACATTTCATCATTTACAGAGAGCTTTTAGGAACAGTATATATACACAGCTCAAAAATTACCCTGCAGTTATTTATTGGTTAACAAAAAGCATGAATAGTTGGGACTACCATACAACACTGTTGCTCACCATTTTCTTTCAATTCCCTAATATTTTCCTTGCTATTTTCTGTTACTCAGTTACTAGCAATTACCACCTCAATAATTACACTTTGCCCGTCTAATTACTTTTCTCATCTTGTAAGGCTATTGCGTAGGTCTTGCAGCTCAAAAATAATCTTCTCAAAGCTCTAAGTCACCAATGTAATGCAGCAAACTGGACTTGAGGTCACAGAGAGCTGAACCTGAATCCTTGGGCTAAGTTACATCCTCTGTCTGGGTCATTCTTTGAGTAAGTTGTCTCTGAGCTCCTCTTTCTTCTTCTGCCAAGGCTATACTGTCCCCTGTTCCTTTGCACAGTTCTATATTTGCCTTTTCTGCTTGTACACAGCAGTGCAGCATGATTTAATTACTGTACATGAAATCCATTTGTCATGCTGATGTAAAAGGTTACTTAAAATGGTGCACACCTTTGCTTGCAAATCTGACATCAAATGATTGTAAAAATAATTAAGTAAATAATTCTCCCAGATGACAAGTCTGTGTCTAAATTGAGCATAAACGAAATACTGAAAAGAAAAACAGGAAATCCATCCTGCATATTGTGGTATGAAGGCTGGTGTCTGAACTTAGATTACAAATTTAGGCTCTAAACATCTTATTTACCACAGAAGTATTTACCTAGTATCCTGCAGCTAAAGTGATCAGTTGCTGAGTGGCAGAGGTAGGCTGTGTTAATGCAGAAATCAACATAATCTATAACAAACAGCATCATGGTAATAAGCAATAAGCAAAGGTTGTGTGGTTTCTGCATCACACTGTTCATAAATGCTCAGAATGCAAAGCTTCAAATCATAGCTGCAGGAAAGGCATCCTACAGTGCAACCCCTCACAACATGCTGAGGACACAATAACTGAAAATACACATTAGTCAAGATTCAGTGGGCAGTCAAGAATTTAATATTTTCGCAATTATCATTGAGCCTTGGCACTCAAATATTTTAGAATATCAATGTGGTCAAAATTCTGTGAAGAAAAACCAAGAGCATAGCATATGGCATGCTTTGCTTCTGTAGTGTTCATTTTATTACAGAGGCCTAAAATTTGTTGATTATAATGCTCCTGTGACACTTATGTAGTTATTACAAGCCAATTCAATAACAGCTTTTTTAGCACCAGTTTGTGTTAACTTATGAATACATGAATACATGTACCATGCTATCATCTGAAATTTAAATTCACACTTAAAAATAACACCAAAATAAACAACCACATGAAGCAAATAAGAATAATTTTTAAGTCAGAAAACTCAAAAGATGAATATGAAATCATCACAGGCTGAGCACAGGAGATTGTCCTAGTGATAGAGTTACTCATTTTTGAGATCAAACTTTTCATTACACCTCACAAAGATGCAGCTTAAGAAGTCTGCACCTGAGGCTTAATTTCTTTGTTTTTCTCTGCGCAACATAGTATTTCTGCATAACATATAATCAAGTGCAGGAAGCTGCTTCCTATTAGAGATATTAAAATTCATGGGTTTTTTCCTCTGGTCATCATCATTAAAAAGAAAGATGCATTGCACACTCACATCCACAGGGGAAGGTGACCAAAAAATTTACATTTAATTCAGAAATGGTAAAGGAGCAATTCTAAAAGCAACACACATACACAATTGGAAAATTCTTTATTAAGAAAATGGTAAAAAAGGCAGTTTACCTATGGACAGTCCTTTTGTTTGTTTTCTAGTTAGCACTGTGACCGAAAGTCTCATGAAAAACTGCATTTCCATTTTCAGCTCAAAAATTCAACAATTCCCAGAGACTTCTGAAAGGTCTTCTGAAGCTTACAAAAAAGCCTGAACAGTTACAGACTGCCTCAGATTGTTAAATTGTCTTGTATTTGATGACATTTTAGCAACAGATCTCACGTGCAGATGCTTTGGCCAGCCCAAAGAAATACTTTTTCCAGAAAAATATCTAACATATAACACTTTTGGAAGGAGATGTAATAATTAGATGATACCAGACCATCTCTTCCCTTTTGTATAAAATAATCTGTTACCAGATATCATGTCTTCATATTTCATTCCCAATAAAAAGCAACTATAAAGATCAGGAAATGTTTTCATTCTTAAATAGCAAAGCTATTTTAAAACTAGTTGTAATCATTCATTATGTATTGCTTAACAGTTTAAAAAGCAGTGATTTGAAAGAACATCTCCATGGCTGTTCTTTCAAAAACTAAAGTCTATTTTGTGACCTGCTGCCATTTCAAATAAATATGAAAATACATAGGTCACTACAAACCTGCACTAATATTAATTTGGAAATTCCAAGTCAAAATTATTTTAAAGGCACTCTGCTAACAAAACCAAAGGCATGTTCTGAAGAAGTTTGTCATACAGCAGGTTACAGCCCAGTGCACTGTAGGCTCTTTGTTTTTAACTTCTGAACACCAAATTCAAAGCTGCACAGCTCTCCTGCAAGTGCTTCCTCATAATGAAGTCAAAAGTGTTCTCAAAAAGAGGCCAGGACTGCTAACAGCGATTACAACTAAGAACGTCATGAATAAATAGTAGAATTTACTGTGCACAGGCAAGTGCACAGGCACAGGTATGAAGTGTTAGGTGAAAAAAAAGGAAGAGGCAATAAAAGAACATGGCTAAGGCTTTGACAGGCCTACTAGGAACAGATAAGCACTAGAAACTATGATCATTTCCCTGCAGTCACTGTGGTAACACCCAATATTATTCCACTAGCAGAAAAGACCTTTGAAAGACACTGGCAATACTCTTCCTGCTTGCAAAGACTCACAAGCTACCAGTGCTTTACTACAGACAGTCCTAATCTCATTGATAACAAGGGAACAGAGTGAACTGCAGAGTGAAAAATCACATTCTAGGATTTTTCTTCAGTGCTGAAAGTGAAGCACCTTTATGCACAGAAGTGCTTTGAAAGGAAAAAAATCATGAACTGCTATGCTATTTATCTGATGTCAGCTTTGTATCTCTTTTTATTCTGGTCTTAGCAGTACAAGACTTGTTGCAAAATCTATTGAAATGCTGCAAGGGTGGTGTTTCCAGAATAGTCTGCTCGTGTCTGATTTATTTTCAAGTTAAAAATCAGTTTGGTGGTCTAATCTCTCATCAATTACATAGGAATCCCTGAAGATTAGTGGGATGTCACTTGCAGGCTTTTATATCAGCTATTGCACTTCTCTGATTCATAAAGATGTCACTTGCTTTATCTGATACCATAGATTCAAATGATACCTTGCCCAGAGTATCCCATGGTACTGGCACATTGGTGTGAAAGATCCTGCTTTTTATCTCAGACCTTTCCTCTACTTTAAAGACCCTTATTTATGCATTTGAAGCTATCTGTTGTGTGCCCAAGTGCCACAGCCCCTTGTTTTTCCCAGAAAACCTCCCATGCCCATCACTTTATCACAGCCCTCTTGTACCTTGAAGCTGAGCCTCAATCGGGAAGGAGAGGCCAAGAGGCCAGGAAGGAGATGTTCCCCCTTCAAGGCTGGCAACACCCTGTGCTGAGGGTGTTTCTGCTCAGATCCTTCCATCCTCCACTCTGGCCTCTTCCATCATCTGCTGCAAAGTTCAGGGGAGCAGCACTGGGAATCCTGACGAGACCTCCCTGCCCAGCTGGTCTCCCTGGTGGTGGCCTGATCTCAGAATATATATAATTCAAGTTTATCAGAAGACCTGCAATAGCCTACATGGCTTATTCTTTTTTATTTCCTCTGTCGTGGTTAGCTACAGTTAGTCATGGCTAAAGAGACTGAGAAAACACCCCCCTTGGTTTGTCCCTTTATGTCACTTTTTTCCTACCAGAATTACTGTAGGTACATATTTATCTGTGAGTTTCATAAAAATATTTTAATCTAAAATACTTCTTACTTAGCATAATCTCATACAATGATAATATTGCCCTGGCATTTTAACTGTGAGATGACCAGCTATTGAGTAACAGAGCCTGTGCTTCATGCTGGGAAAACCATAGGAATTACCAAGGATGTGTCCATGGTGAGTGATAGAGCATCTGGTGTTTCTTCCACACCCACAAAGCTCCCCACCTGTCAAAACCGTAAAATGTTATAACAGTAATTTTGTACCAGTTGAGTTTCAAGGTAACAAAACCTCCTGATGGACCTGTCTTGAAGACAAAATCATTGTATGAAAGGAAAGTGAAAACAACATGTAAAGACAGGACACCCCAAACTGCCTGATCCGAAAGAAGGTTGCCCCATAATAGGGAATGAATAATGACAATGTTTGCTTACAATAGGGATCTATTGGATTAAGCAGAAACCAGGGGATTACCAATAGGCTTTTGAGAAAAGAGTCATCTTGAGAAGTATAAAACATGGAAGGAAACTTGTGACTGTGGGGTGATGTGGAAGGCACTCAGCACAGCAGTTTGTTCCCTGGCTCAGATGCTGCCAGAAGTCACCCCATCGCCATCATGTCCTGTATGCTCCCAGAATGGGGTGCAAGAGCCGAAGAACCCACAGCTTGGAGCCCATGGAGTTCCTTCTTGCCAGCACATGGACTAGCAGGCAGCAGAGACTGGCACTGGTACATATAAAGACATGGGAACCCCCTCTCCAGCAGGAGAATATGTATGGCCACAAGGGAGGGATGCACTTGTCTCCCCTGTCCTGTAAGAGAGGGTTGTGCACACCTACGTGTGCTCCTGTGGACTAGAAATGGTGGGAATCAGGAAGTTTAGCAATTTATAGGTGCTTTTTAACATCCTGCAAGTGTTTTGTACTCTGGTTTATCTGTCAGCCTGTTGATATTGATCCAGAAGGCGAAGTTCACGGAGTGTCAGCTAATTATGTGTCATTAATAAATCAGTAAACCACTTAGATCCTGATCTGCGTTAAACCAAGACTTAAGTGAAACAAGTCTTGCCTGCTATATTCCCTGGTGTTAAAAAAGTCATATGCTATTAAAAACACAATGAGCAATTAGCTTAAGTACCTCTGAACTGCACTCAAGTTACAATAGGTCTTTAACTCAGATGATCGACTATTTAATTTCCTAGCAGAAATGTAGCTGGAAGTTAACATGCTTCTTCTTGATGCTCTAATTATCTCAAAGACACCTGCTGGCTACAGTCCTGTGCATTCCTATGCCATTCCTCTCTTTATGTTGTCACCCTAGTATGTGCTTGTATTACAGAAAGGAGATTCCTTATTTCCAAATTATGTTTCAGTAGGTAGTCTCTTTTCACATGCATTGGTGTAATTTGCAGGCCAGATGTTAAACCTGGAAAAATACCTCCCAGATGAACAGTCTAATTTCTCATAGTTGTCAGGTTATAACTAAAGAAATTAAAAATAACTGATGAGCTGAGAGAGTGCAGAAAGAGCAGAATTAAATAAGACTTTTCTGTTCAACAAAAGCATTGAAAAGTAAAATGAAAAAGCTTTTGGATCCTCAAGTATGAGCTGAAAAGCAAGAGGCTTCAATGATTAGTTTCAGAGAAACAACACATCCCCTAGAATTCTATTGAAAATATTAATCATGAAGGCAAATAAATATAAAACATGTAATTAAAATATCCCATGAAAGAAATACACATATAATTGTTAATGAATTTAACTGAAAGAAAATAATAAAGCTACTGGTCATCTAAAGTTTCCGACCTAAAAAGAAGCTCTAGCAAGGGGCCAGCCCACCAAGGACATCCTTGCATCTGCAGATCAGGACCTCAGCAGGAACAAGCTCAGTTTCAGAGGAAGATCCCTATACGGAAGACCTCCTTTTTATTATGGAAAAACTAATATTAAACTGCTTTACTGCAGATAGGCAAGCGCACATCCCTAATTTGCCACCCTGCTTCTTGGGAGGTTAGATCCATTACATTCATTTTGCTACCCTGCAGTTACCTAAATCAGCAGGATCTTGTTTTGTGGTTAGTGGTGGCTGTTGAGGTGAAAATTAATGGTTTCTCAAAACACTTGCCTATGGCCATATCCTTTGAGTTGTCTTCCTTTGACCCCACTTGTCAGCCTGAAAACATAAAAAGTCTTGCATTCTTCATGCAAAGTTGCTATTCACCCTTTAGATTAGAAACAATCTTTTCAGTGAGATGTAGATGTTACTAAGTATAATGGTTTATGATTAGGGCTCTCACAATGCCAAAAAATTCACAAATCCACAAGTAAGAGTTAATAACCAACAAGGGAAATACAGAGTTACAATTTTCAGACCTATATTGGAAAACAGAGCACTAATAAAGCACTATAAAACTTACTTATAGGAATATATATAAAAACACAATTACATGATCAATATGATTTATGATGAAGAATAAAAGCTACACATCTTCAAACTAATTTGTAAGATGTCCCTGGATGGATTCACATTCCAATTATGTGGCCTTCTTTGGCTTAAACTACATCAGCAGCACTTCCAAAGGCACAAATGAATAGTGGCCATCTGAAAAATAAATTATCTGGCCCATTATCTACATCTATGGAACTGGATACCATTGAACTGTATTTACTATCAAAAAAATTAAAAAAAAAGGAACTAAAAAAGTTAAACCCAAGACTATAGTGGGCAGAAACAGAAGTATTAGGTTAACAGTGCCTAACTGGCGAGACCAAATAGGTACTGTTCCAATTGTTGTAATTAATTACAGTTCCCACATGATTCAAAGGTGCCTTGACAGCAGCATGCACAATCAACTGTTTATTTGGCCTGTGAAGACTTCTGGAACCAAGGACAATCAAATCTGCCCAGTACAAGCATTAAAAAAGTTATGTTAGCTTTGTAGTCTTTCTGGCATTTGCTCCAAGTGTGATTGAGAAGATTCTTTATCTAGGAATTAAAGATTCCAGCAACAACCAGTGCAGATCCCCAGTGCTGCATCAAACCTGTTACCTATTCTGTGGCAATGTCTCCACTCTGGCAAAATATCACATATACTTATTTGACCTGGTTTGTGCAGAAAAAGAAACAGAAAAGACATGATTGAAACAAGCAAACAAAAAAACCCAAAACCAAACCCACAAAAAATGCATACACATTAAAAAAAAAATACAACAAAACAAAAGCAAACAAGACAACATCAAAGAAACCCAGAGCCCTTCACTATATAAGAACAATTAAAATTCATATTCTGTCCTAGAAACACAGACTGTGGAGCTGTCGCTGTTTTCCAATACATTTTTCTCTTAAACACTTCTGTTTTGCTCCGTGAAAATGAAGTAATTACTAGTTAACAGTGTTATTGTTTCACTGTAATTGCAAATACTGAACAACCCATCACGGCTAAGGCAACCACAATGATTACAAGAACCTGCAGCTCCCACAGATTTAGCTAATGACAATCTGAGTACAGCTCAGATAATTAGAGGATTCTGCCCATTACTAGAAGGCTGAGACTTAAGGTGTCTTTAAGAAGGCAATTGGGACATCAAAAATGCACTGCATAGTAAGAAACAGACTTAAATAACCTGTCTGGATACTATGTTTGCTCTGTGTCTTTTCAAACATTTGTCTGGTTTATCTACCATTTAAAAATAATGCCCAACATATCTGGGATGGCTTTGTGTTAAAGCTGGGATTTCCTTCATGAGGAAATGGCCTCATGTTGCACCAGGAGAGGTCTAGGTTGCATATTAGGAAAAATTTCTTCATGGAAAGGGTTGCTAAACATTGGAACAGGCTTCCCAGAGAAGTGGTTGAGTCACCATCCCTGGAGGTGTTTCAAAGACTTACAGATGTGGCACATAGGACATGGTTTAGTGGTGGGCTTGGCAGTGTTAGGTTAATAGCTGGGCTCAGTGATCTTTTCCAACCTGAATGATTCTATGTATTTTGAAATAAAAGCAAAAGCTGAACAAAAACTAGAAGCAAAAATTTTTCAGGAGGATCATAGTTTAATTCCCACTGAGATAATACTGCCACATAAAATTACCTTCTCATGTGCCAGATCAGTCATATCTAAGTGTCAAAGGGGACTTAGGCACAGAAAAAAACCTCCTTCTCTCCCATATGGTCACAAAATCATATGTCAAGAAACCCTGACCTTGTGATTTTCACTTCCTGGCCAATACCTTTTGAGAGGATTAGTGTCTCTGAAGCTTAATCCAATTGTATGTCCTTCTGTGTACATCTGCAACTGGTGAAGCGACATGTCTTCCATCTTCTCCTCTTTATTAGAGACTATTTTTAAGAAAAAACCCTCACCCAGCTTGCCATAATTTTCCATACAAGTTCCACAGATGTGACCATTTGCCACCTTCTGGGCCACAGTTCATTAGAATAATGCCCCATCCTTTTTCTTACAAGTGTGAAGCTGAAGACTGAAAAGGTACAGAGCACTAGGAAGAAAAATATCAAGTACAAAGACCATTATAACTGGCATTTGATCAGCCAGAACCAGGGCACAGGTTGCAGAAAGTTGGCCAGATACTTTAACTGAATCAATTATTTCAATACATGAATTACAGAGATTAGAGATTCTCATGTAGGGAATTCAGGTTTACCTATCCCTTCCTGCTAAGAGAGAATGCAATGCATTGACTTAAACACCCTCAGATGTTTCTCTCAGCTTATCTACCACATAAAAGTGATAGAATCACTTTTCTTTAGAAACATGTAAATGCAAAAATTTTACTCTGTTTAAATACTGTTCTTAATTTCTTAATCTTATCATCTGCCTATAAAGGGAGTTGTTGATAAACTATTTGATTTTATTATATTCAGATACAGATCTAATCCAATAATTTCCTTCAAGGAAACAGTAAACGCTGTTTTCTGAGAGTTCGTATAGTCCTTTAAATCCTCGTTTTATTTATTCAGCACTATTCTGACATGGTAAGGGAGATGTGAATATAAGGATGGAGCTCAGAATTATTGAGCAGGCAAGAGTGACTGTGAGAATATGCTCCATTTTATAAACATTTTATGTATTTACTTTTGTTTTATTTTTAATAGCTGAGGATGTTATTCTCAGAATCCTTCATATTATCATTATTTGGTCAGTATTTGTCATGGAAGTTAGCTTTGAAAAGGGATTTAAAAAGGAAATAATGAAAAGCTTTAAAGCCAGGTGGGAAGCAAGGTCACCTTCTGAGAAGCACAGATAAATGCAGTAAAGCCAGGATCACTGCAAAGGGGAGATCTTCACTATCACATAAGATATTAAAAAAAAAATAACAACAGATAGGTCTAGGAAAGGCTTTGAAGCTGAGTCTCATGACTGTGTGTGAGAGCAAAGAGCAAGAAACAGAAAGAAGTGGGGGAGTAGAGAAGCAGAATTTCAGAACAGGATGTACCACAGGAAAGCAAGGGCAGGCAGAGAAGGGCAGGTGGCCTGGGGAACAGGTTACAGCAATGCAGGTTGCTTTGGTGTCATCCACGTGGACCAAGTAAATCATGTCTGGTTCCAGTGGAAGGTCAAACCAATCCTGCACCAACTCAGTGTGAAGCAGTCCATTATCTTCCTATAAAACAGGCTCCTTGTCAACAGAAAATTTTTAATGATTTCACAATATATGACTTTTTAAATCAGTAAAATTGTATCAGTGGAAAGTTTTTAAGGATGGCTTATTTTACTTTAATTTAAACATGCTATTTGCCAGTGCAACCTAAAGTGAAACAAGTGTTGACAGAGGCATCTTTCTCCTAGTTTAAGTGTCACATTTTAAAGTCATGTGTCCTAGAAATCACAGCCCAAGTGCATTGCCCTGCCTAGGTCAGACCTATCAGTGCACTCATGGTCCGATGGGGGTATCTCTAGTAGGGCATAGTACAAGAGGAAAAGAGAGTAATGGGGAAAACCAGAGCTATAGACCAGCTCCCAGAGGAGGAACATTGGATATGCCAGGGTTTGTCATCCTGGAAGAAATTATAAGGAAAATGACTGATACTATAAAATCCACCAGCACAGTAGCTGAGTATGGATCAATTTCTCACTTCTTCCTCTTCTTATAAGGGAAACATCATTTTAAGCTGGGAGAAGCCATGTTTTAAATGGAAAAAGTTCCTGTTTTGCAACTGCTGTGGAGTAAACTGGACAAGTATCATGAGAAGAAATCCACTCTTACTAAACAGGCAGAAAATATGTCATCGGCTGCAGGTGTATTAGGCATTCCCATATAGGTTTAGCCTTACCTGATGGTAGGTGCTTCTGCAGGCTGCAGGATATTGGGCTGCAATATCATAAAAGAAAATGCATCTTGTTCTTATACAGTAGTGCAATTCTCTGCGTTTCACTAAAAATGTGGCGTTGTTTCCTTAAGAATAGGAGTATCATAATTCTCAAAATATTTTGCAATTCACAATTCAGCTTTTACACACAGCATTTAGCTGTTGCTAAACAATTTGTGTTGAAAGGTTTTCGTTTTACTGCATCTTCACTTTTGAAATATGAAGGTGATATATCATCCTAATTGCAGACGCAGTTATACCCACATGAATGCTAGAACTGGTGCAATCTTTCCTTGTATTTCTAAAGTATTTAATTACTGTAGTGATTGACATATTCAGGTCCCAACTAATGTTGGTGTTAAATATTTTTGTTTATATCAGATGTAAGATGGTGGGCAATTCAGGATAAAATTAAGATTTTTTTCTGTAAATTGATGGAATTTGTTGATGTAGTTGTCCCACTGTCACCTGAACATCCTTCTGCCTCCAAACTCCTCTTAGCATATTTTCTATAGGAAATGTCTTATAAATCCTGAGGACATCTTGCACCCTCATGAGGCTGTACAGCCTTGTTACATAAAATACACTGATGCAAACAGAATGAGACAGCACAGTAGACAAACTGCTCAGCTTATCATGCATTGAATGCAGGTAACATAAAGTCCAGTATCCCAGCTTGTCAAAAACAAATACAATCCAGAGGGCCTGATGTGGCTTAGGAATGGTATTCTCCATTTTAGCACTACTGCAAAAAATTTACCCTGTCCTGGCTGAAACCAAGCCAGGGCCTAAAGGTAGGGTAGATATGAAGGCAACATTTCTTTCTCATACTCTTTCACTGTTCACTAAGCAGGCTAGCAGGGAAGAAGAGATGCCAAAGTCTGTAATTTTTATCTGAGAAAGCCTGTCCCAGTAATGTCAAGGCAGGCTTTGTAATGGTCTTTAGAGACATGAATTTCATGTATCTTATAGATAAACTCTGAGTAATCCAAGCACAACTGAACAGTCCATCACCCAAGTGTTTCATGCAGGAAACCTCTCAAACCTAGTGCACCATCATATAAATTCTCTACAGGAGATAAAAGGACAGAATCTGATTCTACAGGGCAAGATCCTGTGGTCTGCTCCTCACTGCATCTTCCCTTGTCTCCAATCAAACTCCTATTCTAAACACCCTTCAACTCTCCCAAGTCATCAGGTCTCTCAATGGCGTTTACCCACTTTATATCTTGAGCTATAGTCTGAAGCAAGACCCCACAGTAAAGAAATCCGTGCTCTGTATCACTGTACCCCAGCGCACACGGTTGCTTCCCAAAGGTTTCCTCCCTCCCTACCCCACCTATGCATCCAGAGCCTCATAATGACCTTCCCAAGCCCATTTTCTATCCAGGCTTTATTTTCATTCTGACTCCCTCTGCCCATCCTGTCCCCATTCTCTCACCATTTTAAGCTCTCCTCTTGATTCTTTACTATGAGGATGGTGAGACACGGGTTTCCCAGGGAAGTTGTGGATGCCCCATCCCTGGAAGTGCTCCACGCCAGGCTGGATGGGATTTTGAACATTTTGAACAACCTGGCTTAGTGGAAAGTGTCCCTGCCTACGGCAGAAAGCTTGGTACAAAGTGCTTTTAAGGTCCCCTACAACCCAAACTATTCTGTGATTCTATGATTCTGCTCCAGTCACTACTCCAAAAATGCCTTGCTCATTTCTTTCCCACTCCCGTTTTCACCAGATTTTGGCTGCTGCACCTTTTATTGCAGACTCTTGTTGCACCAACACGCTCCCTCTCCTCGTGAGGCGTCCCTGCAGGCGCAGGCAGCCGCAGCCCCCAGGCCGCCCTGTCGGCCTCAGCCCCGGGCCGCCCTCCCGGCCGCGGCGGGGCAGGCGCGGGCGGCGGTTCCGGCGGAAGGCGGTGGGCCCGGGCCCGGCGTGCGGAGCTTGTCGCAGCCATGGTGCAGGACCCGGGGCACAGGCTGGTGGCCGAGCTGCTGCTGCGGGCGGGGGCGGCCGGTGGCATCCTGTGCCTCTGCTCCCGCGCCTTCGTCGAGTGAGTAGCGCCGGGCGCGCTCCCCGGGGAGTGTCCCGCTGGGAACGGGCGGGAAGGGCCGCGCTGCTGCGGCGAGGGATGCGAGCGGAGCGGGGTTTTCGCGGGGCTGTGCACAAAAGCACCCCGATATGTTTGTCATGTTTATCACTGCGGAGGGGAGCAGAAAAGGGTAAGAGGAGCCCCCGGAGGCCGATCCCGCTGCCGGAGCCCGTGCCCTCCCGCCCCTTCGCTCTCCCGCCCCTTCGCTCTCCCCTTCCAGGCCGTTCCCCAGCGAGAGGAGGACCGGAACATTTAATTCCGGAGTGTACTGCGTAGCTGCAGCGTTTTCTGAACGTCGTTCCTATGGGCTTTCCCGTCAGGCTTTAATTAAAGCGTTGCCTTTTCCAGATGTGGTTTAGTTTTTTGTTTGTTTCGCGTGGCTGGAGTCACAGGGCAGCCCGTGTGGGAAGGGAACTGGAAAGGTCACTTGGTCCAGCCTTTCATGGGAGCGAAGCCTCGCAGAGGTTAAGTACCCCATCCAGTATCATCTTGAAACAGCCAGTGGTGGAGATTTTATTGCATCCCTAGGGAGGTTTTTTTTCCACTGAATGATTGCTTTTACTATAGAAACAAATTGTTTCGGTGGTGACTTTCTGCATCTGTGTCTATCTTTATTTTTACAGAGATCGAAAATTATATAAACTGGGATTAAAAGGATTTTATGTGAAAGATGACAATGACAGTACAGGTAAGGTACTATGCAATGTGATGTGCAGTCACAAAGTGAGTTATGTTCTGTGTTGTTTTTCAGTATTTTTGCTATGGGGACTAAAGTGAATAATAACTTAGAATTTACATAGCTTCTAGGTTACGATAATCGTGATGTTGAAGTTTGTGTCAAACCAAGTGCAGTGCTTATTCCTGTCCAGATAAACTTTACCACCTCACATAATACTCACCTGGTACATGGAACAGATAATGTCGCACGTCCCTAATTGGTCTTAAATCATAATTTCAGTTTAACTCAAAATTGATTGCATACTGCAGGGTCTGTGGATCCTATAGGTTTGTCTACTGCTGTCCCAGCCTAGGACATTAGCTGTTGCTAGTTAATCTGCTGAGCCAGAAATAGAGAAGAAGCAACAGCACTGATGGGGAAAATTATGATTCACTTATATACAATGAATCATATGAGGAGGACCAGAAAAGTAAGTCTCTTACTTGGCATGCTTGTAATCTAGGAATTATCATGGTGTATACTCTAACAAATTCAACACCACTCCCTTACTCCATCTCCTGAATTCCTCATGTTTGCCTACCTGAACATAATTCTTTTGGTATCACTTTTTACCATTGCTGTGTTGATAGATCCAGCAGCATAATAGCTTGATTGGAAGGAAAGTCTGAGCAGAAATAGAAGCTGATAATTAATAGCACAGATTAGATTGAGGCAGTATGAGAGGAGTGAAAGAAGGAGATTGTACACTATGTTTTTGTACATGTATGAGTGATTTGTGGTGAGAATAATCAGTTAAAAATTGAAATGTCTCGTGTTATGTGATAATTTGGCAGTAAGTATATCCTGAACAGCCAAACCAAAAATCTTGAATGTTTCAGTATTATCAAATGAGTCAAAAGCTTTTGATTTTGGGATTTCCATCCATATATAGCTCCTACTTTCTCAATAATAGTTGTAGTTTTATAAACATGTGTTTTTACTTAACAATTTGATAGAAGTTCAAGCTTGCTGGGGAGGTCAGAATTGGGCAAAGAGAAAGAAAGTTGTGAGACTGTATGAGTACTGCTCAGCAGCAGCCACCAAAACACTGATGTGCTATCCACATTGTTTTGGCCACAAATCCCAAACAGAAAGCCATACAGGCTGCTATGGAGAATGTTAACTCCTTTCCAGACAGACCCAGTGTTTTGGCTGTTGAAGTTACATTTTGATTACTACTGATAGTTATGCAGAAACTGAGCTGTTTTTGAGGAAGATTTTTAAAAAAGAAAGAAAGCATAAGAGGCAGTTCTGCTGTTTTTTATATGCCACGCTGTGGCATTGAGGTGTCAGAACCAGATTATATTAAAGAATATTACTTGTTAACAGAAGAAGAACAAGCATCTGAGGAGGAGAGCCATTGTCCCAGTGTGAAATTAAAGGCAGATACTGATCATGCCCTAGACCTGGAAGAAGTTGAACTGGACTCGGAAGCTGAGCTTATGAAGAGCATGGGATTGCCTCTTCAGTTTGGTGGGCAGTCAGCCCACAGGGACTTGGTGGTAAATCTTTACTTGCTTTATTTGTTCTGTTTGTATTGTGTTTTCAGACCTAGGGATGTGCCTCCTCTCAGTTATTTCTGAGATGGCAGTTCAGGGAAATGTATCTGAGCTGCCTTTGAGCTGCCTGCATTGCATCCTGGTAACAGCACACAGCACCTTGATCTGTGCAGGTTGTAAACCCCCCCTGCCAGTTGGACTAAACAGGGCCAAGGCTGTGCTTTATGCTTCTATATCTACAGTGCTCTATATTGACTAGAGAAACCTGATTTAAAACAGCTGTGGTGAAGCTGATGCTGAACATCAGGACAACTAGTACACTCCAGTCTGAGCATGTATTTTCACATTGTCTGTTTTAACAATTTAGCTTTTGATAGTAATGTAAACATAATTTTTCAAATCCCCCTTGCAGCTGATAAAGCCAGGCTGTTCCAAAAGGCAGGAGAGAGGCTTTGGTGCTCTGCTTTCCACAGGAAGCATTTGGGCTTTAGAAGGGGCCTGAAGTTTCCACAGATGAGAAAAAGACAATGCACTATTCAGTGTCCACAGACCTTTCTGGTAGTGAGACAGACCACTGTTCTGATCTGATCAATTTGTAAAGAAATAGGAGAAACTTTTATGTGATTTTAATTGATAACTTGTAAATAGACCATACAGGCATCCAACTTCAAGCCCAAAGCATATGTACAATTTTTGTTGCTATGTAGTAATAGGAAAATAAGTTGAATGGGAAAATAATACATTTTCTTACTAGGTCACTATTAAAAATTGTGCTTTGCTCTCTGTGTGTACTAACATGAGGGATATGGATGAAGGATCAATGCCAGTTCTTCAGTTTTAACTTCTTTGTAGTCTACCTTATGCTTTTGTCAGTGTAACAAAACTAAGAGTTGCAGCTGATGGGGTGTACATTCACAGTCCTTTGTCCATGTGAGTTTTGTCATCACATGAAGCCCCTCTGAAACAAGTAGAGTTGTAATTGATGAAACCAACAAGTTACCTTAGTGTTCCTTTCAGGAACAGGTTTCTATCTTCTGTTCCACTAGGTAACTGTAACAAGTGAAATGTATTGCACAAATGAAAGGGCCACCTGTTTGGGCAGGAGGTTGTTGTTTCCTTGTATTTCTGTTAGCCAACTTGGAGATTATTATTGGATGGAAAAGATACTGCTCCACTCTTTTGGGTCACACTCTTCAAGACATACAGGGTCAGCTACAGGATTTTTAGGGTTTTTGAGTACAAAATGATGCTTTTTTTTGTGTACAACGTCCAAAGATAGCAAGGATTTAACATTCTGTGAGGTTGAACATTATGTTTGCCGTCCTAATAAGACACTGAGAAGTGTTTGCTGGCCAGGCAGATATGAGCTAGAAGTGAGGGTCAGCTACCACAGCCTCATAAAACAGATCCTTGATGTTACCAAGATGCTGTTTTGCTGTTGAGCTCGACCTTGTCACTCTTCAATTCCTGACCAAGTTCTCTTTAGGATTTTATAGTGTTTCTTGGGGATGACTTTCCGTATGAATCTTTGAGCTAGTAATGACTTCCCACTCAGCAGCCCAACTTCTATTGTTCTGCTTTTTTGTGTGTATTTTTCTACAGACTTTCTTACAGTCCTTCCTCACGGTTTCCTTAGAAGGGTCAGTTGAAGTTATGTAGCAGGGTCCTATCAGACCCAGAAACTCTTCAGCATTTCTGGGGAGAAAGCTAACAGCAGGGTTGCATTGAAAGGGAAGGTTCCAATGGAAGCAGAAATGTGATTGGAGAGAGGGTCAAGATGATGTGTATATATATATATATATATATAGTGTACTTCTAACTTTTCCATTATCTTTCAGGCAACAGAAAATTATAGAAAGAAAAATAACACGAAGATTATGAAAAAGAAAAAGAAGAAGAAAAAAGAGTTACAGCAAAAACACGAGGATAAAATGGAGCAGGAATGCCAGGACAAAGCTTGTGGTAGTTCTGTCCAGTCTGTTTCTGGTCAGCTGGCCCTAGCTACAGAGCAATGTGAGATGAGCAGCAAACCTCAGGCTGTAATTGAAGGGAACTGTGAAAGTTCAGAGAGCCTTGCAAGTGAGGCTTTGCCCAGTGAACTTAAGGAAAAATGGGAGAAGTATTGGCATGAGTACGGAGAGGGCCTTCTTTGGCAAAGTTGGTTGGAAAAGCACCAGGAGGTCTCATTGTCTGAGGGCATCACAGCCTCTGAGCCTTGGAATAGTCCAGATACTAAGGAAGAGTGGGAGCAGCATTATAGTGAACTGTACTGGTATTATTGGGAACAGTTTCAGTACTGGACAAGTCAAGGATGGACTACTGAGAGCTCACATGGTGACAAGGTGGAACTTAACAGGGTTACACAGGAGACTGGGCTTTCAGGAGAAATGAGCTTGGTTAGCCCAGAACCTGAGCATGATGAAGTACTGAGCTTGGAGCTGTCTCCCTCCAACACCAGGAATGAGGAAACACTCCCTTCAAATGCTGAGCCCCACAGTGAAATAATCTCTGGGATTTGTAATTTAAATCTGAATTTGGAAGAAGTGGAGCAGAGCTGTGCTGCTCTAAAAATAGCCCACAAAGATCCTGAAGAACAGAGTTCATCTGACAGTGGAAGCCAGAAGGAGCCCTGTGATGGAGGAAGCAGGAAAAGGAGAGCATCTTGTGAGAATAAAAGTGTTAACCATTCAGGTAATACAAAATCAGATAAAGTTGATTATCCAAATTCTCTAGGTGGTTATATTTAAGAAACAAGGGCATATCTTTATTACACCATTTTTTAAAAGTCAGTTAGTTATTTTGTGTAATGATTATAGGCTTGATTCCTTTTTCTTCCCTCTGCTTCTTTGCATGATTTCTCATCTCTAACCTGTATATTGAATATGTTCTTCAGCCACAAATGATTTTAACAGAACAAGTACTTCATAAATCTTCAAATGTGCTACAGAAATTGGTGAGAGATCACTGTTAGCGGATATTTAATTACTTACTTTAGTCTTGATATTGCAGCTGAGACTTAAGTCTGCTGCTAGTGACTTTCTAAGAGAGGAAGAAGCAGGTGTGGACCCAGCTTGATTCCTATAGTACAGCTGGAATGGGAGAGCTAAAAAGATCTCCTTTCAAAAGAAAAATGAGAGGAGTATTTCAATCTCCTCTCATTAAATCAGTGTAAATATCTTTTCATAGCTAATGGATGGAGACAAAATTTTACACACAAGGAGGAAACTGTTTCAACTGTAGGCATTTTATTTTTCTTGGAGAAATAATTTGAAGTTGGTTCTTCATAAAATTGTTAACACTACAGTGTAATACTGGAAGCTTTATTAGTATGTTGTCCCTCAAAGAAAGACAAGTAAAAATGTGTGTTTGGCACACTAGCTGTAGCTGCAAGGGTACTTTGGGGACAGGAAGATAAGGGATTGATTTATGCAGAAGGAATATATGATGTATCTTTTTTTAGGTGTGCAGGAGTCATGTAGCTTGAATTCAAATGGAAACAAGCAGTTGCTGCTTCATCACCAAGATGAAGAGGAGGATGAAGAGCCTCCTGAATACAGGCATGTCAAAATCAAGAGGAGGTAAGTCATGAAATTTACATGAGCTTTTTCTCCTGCAGTCCAGGCCCGGGAGCCTTCTGATTTATACTAGCTATACCTTTGATAGAGGATATGAGTTAAAATGTCAGTACAGAGCCACACAGTCTTCCATCACTGCTTATTGCTTTGCCTCACGAGCCATGGATATTTCCTCTCTTCCAGTGCTTTATGAAAACAATGAATGGTCTTGATGACTGTACAAGGTGATGGTACTAATCTTCTGCCACTGAAGTATACAAGATTGTTATATTGCATAGGGCAGCTTGCTTATTTAGGTCTAATTAGTGTAGATAATACCAGAACAACAGTAAATAATCTGTACTGTTTAACTGCAATGAATGCTGCCAGTAAAATGCTCAGAGCTATGGCAGTCATAAAATAGACAGTATCTGCCTTGTCACAGAAGATATAATCTCAAAGATGGTGAGATGGCTCTTCCTCTCTTATAAATTTGCAGACTCAAATGTGAAGGAGTGGGTGGAATTGTTACCTGCTAATCATGTAGTTTTAGTTTTGTTTTGGTATTTTAATTTTGCCGCAGCACTAGTAATAGATAATAATGTAGATAATATGATAGATGATTAAGGTAATTTGGAAATAGGGTGAACAAACTCTGTCTTCATCATGTAAGGCTTGCCATTAAGTATTTTAAGAGGTCATTCAGAATAGTTGGAATATTATAGCCCCAGTGGAAGGGCATTTGTCCATAGAATTGGGTAAAAAAAACAAACCAACACAAAAATTCGTGCACAAGAATAGAGTGGTGTTATTTGCCTGCTTTGGTTTCAGCAGTGCGTGGAGGAACTTACTTAAAGCCCAGATTTAAATGTTTTCCATATGCTAGATTTTTAGTGGTATAGCTGTAAAATGATTGGTTTCTTCCCAATAAGTAACTTTGTCATGTGTGTTTTTTTCTAGCCATGAGCTGGATGCAGATGAGAACCCAATGGAAGATGCTGAGGAAACCTGCTCTGTGCTGGGTCTCAAGTGTGGCACAGGACAAAAGTAATTACTTATGAGAAACTGTGGGGCTTTTCATAGCAAGTCAGCTGTCTTGTTATTGTGGAAATAGATCATTCATCTCAATTTCCTTTTTGTTAAACTTTTGAAGCTGATTGTCAGAGTTAGTCTCTGGGAGTCATTTATACAACTGAAAGTACTGATGTGTTACACCTCAGTGTAACAAGTAAGGTACTTTCAGTTATATAAATGTTAAGTGGCTGGTCAGCTGCTCCAATTAGAGCTTAAAGGCTCTGACAATGAATGGTCCTCTCACTTTGGAGTCCTGTGAACTGAGATCATGATTTTTAACTGTTTCATATTGGAATGAGGTTCTTGTATACTAGTGAAATGTTGTCATACTAGTAAAGTCTTGCCAGATGTTGACCAATGTATTATTTTTTTAGTTGGTTGGTTTTTTTAATTGCATTTGCCAGAAGGTAGATGTAGCTGTTTTGGAGGTTCTTGACAGCCACCAAAGTGATCTTTTATTCTGCTAATCAAGATTTTTTTTTTTCCTATTCTTCAGCCTGGCCTGGGAAATTGTTTTCATCTAAAGTTATAAAACTATTAGAAAAAAAATCTTAAATAATTAGGTTAAACATTTACAAATAAAATTTGTAAAATTTTTTTGTGAAGGTATGTTGGTTTGCAGCTACACTCAGTGAGGTATTTTAAATGGAGCAACAAAAAAATACTTAAGTCTAAATTACAGTAATTTCACAATTATAAGCCACACCTGATTATAAGCCGCACACCAGGATAGCTGGGGAGACCACGGGATTTTTCCATATATAACCCGCACCTGAATATAAGCCGCATTTTTTTTTTTTTTTAAAGCAAGGATCCATGTGCAACAAAGTAACGCGTTAGTAACAGAATCGCGCATGGAGGGGTTTGCTGTCAAGCTGCTCAATTTGCAAACAGTTTTCACAGACCTGCGAAGCCTTTAAACGCAGCCCCAGGAGACCTCCCCATGCCATGGGTCCTGGCACTCCTGCCCCCAGCGCTGGCTGCCGTGGTTCCCCGCCTGCTCAGCAGCAGCGGCAGCTCCCTTCACTGTGCAAAGCTGGTGGCTCGCCCCCTTGCTGGGCACTCAAGGCCGGCCGGCTACCTCCTACAGGCCTCCTACCTGCTACCTCCTCGCTGCGCGAAACCGGCTCCCCCTTGCTTGGCTGCAGTGGCGCGGCTCCGCGGGGCGGTGGGCAGGGGGTGCCGTGCCATGGGGAGCAGCCCCGCAGGGCGGCAGGGAGGGCCCCTGGCGCGGCAGCTCTGAGCCGTGGCGCTGCACAGCAGCGCTGCCCCGCCCGCCTGCAAAGCCTGCTCCCCACCTGCCCCACTGCTCCACGGCATCTCCCCTGCCAGCCGCGGCTCCGAGGCATTTCTTTCCCTGGCTGGCTCGCACTTCCAGTCTGGCATTTCACCAGAAATTGTCCATAGATAAGCTGCACCTGATGATTAGCCACACTACTGTCCTAGGCTGGATTTGTCAATGAAAAATGTGCGGCTTATAATCGTGAAATTACTGTACGTTTTTGTAGATGTCAACATTCATGTTAAAGCTTCTAAGCTGAAAATTAACCAACTAAGTCCTTATCTATCTATCTATTTTCAGGTATGGTGGAATTCCAGATTTCACCCACCGAAGTGTGCAGTACTTGGAGAAAAAAGTAAAACTCAAGTCCAGATTCTTGGATATGCGTAAACCAAGGAAAAGCAAAAACACACACTTTTTCTTTACAGAAGAATCTGAAATGACATGCAAAAAGAGCAAAACTTTGAAGAAGGTATATTTAGTTGTTAACACTGTTGTAATGCATAGATTTATCTGCTGCCTTAGCTGTTGTTGTATTATGAAGATGAAAAAAAAATTAATTGCCAGGAGTAGATGGTGCTTTTAAATGTCAGCCCGCTGCTAGTTTTGTTTTTTTTTCTTTTTTCTTCTGCCTCCCACCAGTGTGAAGAGTATTTATATTAGGATGGCTATGGAAAGGCATTAGTAGACCCTGTCAAGAAGAATGTGAGCTTAAATGGCCAAATTATGTGAAAGTCATTCCTGACATCTGAGTGCCCATAGCTTTAATGGTGTGTGCAGGTTTCTGTTGTTACTAAAAGTATCTCTGATTGTAAATTACACAGGAGCCAGTTGTTAATGC
Organism: Sialia sialis; assembly: GCA_009812075.1. Taxonomy (NCBI): domain Eukaryota; kingdom Metazoa; phylum Chordata; class Aves; order Passeriformes; family Turdidae; genus Sialia; species Sialia sialis. The sequence goes on along the minus strand of VRYO01001463.1, from coordinate 38,133,915 downwards.
TGGCATTTCAGCAATAACAGAAAATCTGTGTGTAGATTTGTGTATTTTATGTAACCCCATGTTTTTAGTAATTTCAAAAGGGTTTGTTTATACATCTGCATGGATTTATTTTAATCTATAACTTTATGCTTAACTCAGAAATTACTAAGAATTAGAAACTTCTTCACTGGACATTTTACTCAGTTAAGTCTTTCTGAAAATCTGAGGGGACAGATTTTAATTTTATTTCACCTTCTTCTGGGATGCTTGGCACTCCCCAAAACCCAAGTTCAAAGCACTGTTTTCTGGTGGTGGCCATACATGTTTTATTGAACTGCAGTCACATTGCTATAATTTCTGATTCATTTTTGATTTTGTACCTGGGGCCAATATAGTGTGAGGGCAACTTTAATTATGTGAAGGAAAAAAAAGTTGTGAATTTCCTCAGACTTCCAGGTAAGGAACTGCTCCAGGTCTAGAGCTACTCAGAGCAACAATAATGTAAAAAGGAGCATCTGCATGTGCCTTTGACGAGCTTGGAGTGGTGTCTGTGCGTTGGTTAGGAGCTTATGTCCAGCTCTCTGCTGTGCAGCAGAACCCTTTAACATCTGCACCATTTGGTACATCGGGAAGGTGAGGCAACTAATGTGTGAAGGTAATTTTACCTGTTTATGCTAAAAACTCTGCCCTGAAAGCAGAGTATATCTCTGAATGCAGATTAGAGAAGATAGTTGTGAAGTAGTAGACTTGGTTACCTGGTCTGTGGCAACTGTGCCTATTTAGATATTACATGAGAATTATTTACTGTGTTTATCCGTTGATCTTTTTGCTGGTTGGTTGTTTTTTTTATTTCTCTTTTGGAGGTAGCTGGCATCTGGTTCCCAAAGACAAATTGTTTCCAAATACTTTTAGAAGAGGGCATAGTTAAGGGCTTCTTAAATGTTTTGAGTCTGGATATTTTACTGTTTCCAAAATGTATGGTAGAGAGTGCCTGCAGTGGCAATTGCTTTTGAACTGTAAGGCTTTTAAGCTGTGCTCTGGATAACAGACCATCATCTGTGGTATTTGACAATTGCAGGTGGAAATGTTCCTGAAGCAGGTTAGTAAACTTGAGGAGGAGGAGGACACGAACCAGGCAGCCATCCCTCAGGGTAAAGCAGAGGCGATGTCTGTGAGCAGCAGCGACTCAGAGGGTCAGGAAGGCGTTACTGCCGCCCGGAGTGCCACGCTGGATGTTGAAATCCAGGAACCACCATCCTCCAGTGCAGCCTGCACAGAACCTGGGGACAGTAAGCTCGAGGAGAAGGCACAGGACACTGCAGCGAGTGGCTCTGACGAGCAGGGGACGGAAAGACCCGAGCATGGTGGTGGGCGGCAGCTTGTCCCTCTGGATATTCCTGATTATCTCCAGCCAGAGACAGAGGACATCAGCCAAGGTAAATCAGTTCCCTGCAAACTGATGAAATTAATTGGCAGTGGATTTAATACTGCCTTCTCAAGTTACTGTGTCGTGCACTACTATTTATTTTGTTAATTCAGTGAGACTCATTAGGTAAAAGTGGTAACGAATTCCAGGTCTTGTCTTTAATGGTGACAGTATTTCTGTATAGAACAGTCATTGTTTATCCTTGACATGGTTTAACAGGTTTGCAATTCGTGCCTTTTTTTTCCTCTGCAAGGATGAGGGTGATTAAACCTCAGGTAGCTACACAGACCATCAAGTTTAAGGTTCAAATGCACATTGCTGAGCTCTGGGGACCATGTGTTGTTAAAATTATTTTCTAGGATGTAAAAAAAAATCAGTATTGTGAACTTTCCTGTGTAATATGAAACAAAGGAAAACTGGATTATTCAGGTTTTTGTATATAATTTAATCCTTCCGAACAGTAGTTCGGTTATGTTAGATTCCTACTATAAAACTCTTACCTAGATTGGTTTTTATTCATGACTGATAAAAGGGCATTAAATTGGTCTCTGAGCCACTTGTTTGCTCATTACATAATTTATTGTCTCCCATTGAAGATTAAGACTCTTAAATAGTGGGTGAACAGTGACAATTTTTGAGACTGTGACTAATCCCTTGAAATACAGGATACTATTTTTTAATTTAAAGTCTCTAATCTTCATAATCTAGCAAACAGTAATGAACATTTAGCAGTGTTTTTAAATCTTAACACTCACTTACCAGTTACATTCCTAAACTGCAAGAACAGTGACTGTTAACTTTTGCAGTGTCTTCCAGCTGTAGATGAAAACATTACTGCAAAGAAGAAGGAGACAAATAGAAGAAGGAGGAATAAAAATGCACTGAGAGCTATACCTCCTGAGATTGCTGCTGATCCAGAACTCCTCAAGTACTGGGCACAGCGCTACCGGCTCTTCTCTCGGTTTGATGAAGGAATTAAACTAGACAGAGGTGTGTTAAGTAATAAGTGTGCTGACTTGTATATCCAAGGATGTATCCAAATCTGTGGTCCTTCTTGCAGTTTATTACTAATTTTCATAAAGGAGGGACACTAGTGGATGTGTGTTTCTTCCCCTTCTCCCTGCCCCAGCAGGCAGGTGAGTAGAAATCTTAGGCTTCAGAAGTGCTTTTAGTGTGGGACATCCCCTGTCTTCATTAGTCCTTATGTTTGCTGAAGATCTTGCTGGACCCAAATTATATTTTGTCAGGACTTGTTCAGAAACTCAATGATATTTTTCTATTTCTGTATTTTATAAAATAATTTTCTGAAATTTCCAAGTATGCTGATGGATCTAGTTTCATTCAGTTTTGTTCTGACTTGCAGCAGTCACTTGTAAAGCGACTTTTTTCCTTGTTTACTTGTGAACCACCTTAAATCATAAATTTCTAGGTAAAGGAGGAATTGGGATTACCAGCCATTTTTTGTTGGTTGGGTTTGTAAGCCTTCCATTTCTAATGCTTTCCCTCATAAACTTGCAGATAATTTGCCAGACCAGACATTGTGGTGAAGAAAATAAAATACTGGATAAGAGAGAATATATTTCTGGGTTTTTTTGCTGCAGAGCATAATCATGATGTATAAAGTTTTTCATAGCTGTGCCCGTGGACTTCTCCTTGATAAACTAGAATCCTCAGCACCAAGGTCAACAAAGCATGTACTGAGATTGAGGCATATCAGTTTGCTTCAGTGAGACTTTGTTTGCTTAGCAAATCTCTGGACTGAGCAGAGTTTATCATCTTCAAAGCCAGTATTTCCTGGTGGAATGCATTAAGCCAAAATTCTTGGGATTAGTGCTAAACCCTCAGTTTTATGTGGGGCTTGGTTGTTTGTTTTTAAATTATATTGCCTTGAAATAAGAGGTGAAAATACATTTCTTCCCCTTCCTCTGCAGAGGGTTGGTTTTCTGTTACTCCTGAGAAGATAGCTGAGCATATTGCCATCCGTGTCAGTCAGTCCTTCAACTGCGACATCATAGTGGATGCATTCTGTGGGGTTGGAGGAAACGCTATTCAGTTTGCACTGACCTCAAAAAGAGGTAAGCAGGTGTCGTATACAGTACATTAGTTTTGTTTCTTCAGCCTTTTTCCTGACACTATTTGGGTATGTGCTCTGTTGATATATTTCCTTTTTCAGTGCTTCTGTAGCAACAGTAGCTGTTTTACTTCATCAGACTCATAATATGATCTCTCTGTTATCAAAATGACTAGCAAATCTGCTTTTCTATTTTAAGTCAGAGTTGGATTTGTGTTGTACCAGTCAGCGCTATTTTTGTGTGGCATAACATCTGGTCTGTCAGATACTCTAGAGATCACTGGTAAAAGTGGATTTCTGTCAAAGTTGCTGCTTTTCCCAGTTGTTACTTGAAGTCTGTGTAATCAAAAGCAGGTTCCATGTGAACAGTACTTAAAGCGCTGAATGGAATCACCTGCAGATTCTGCAGAACCAAGTACAGAAACGTGATGATAACTTCATGTTAGTCTGATGCAAGCTAATGAAATTGTAGTGAAACGTTGAGAGTACTTCCTGTAAAAACATTTCCAGCTAGATTTTCATACCACTTCATCTAACACTTCTGACTAATGTTTGAATTGGACTAATGGTAATTTCTCCCGCATTAAATTTGGTAGGCTATGATCCAGTGTATACATCTCACTTGGCTTTTTGTATTTCTGGGCTAAATTTTAATTTCTGTTATTATGTACTATTCTTGTACCGTCCATCTCTTTTGGGCTGTACCGTCCATCTCTTTTGGGCTGTGTTGGTTGGGGCTTTTTAAACTCAATTTTCAGAGCACAGTGGCTAGCCACAGATATGTTTCCAGTTTAACCAAGGAGAAAAGTAAGTTTCTAATGGACATCATTGAAGTCAGGCTGCTGCCAAACCTGAGGCAAAAAGGACTTCTTGTCTTAGGCAGACAGACCGTGTCTGGTCCTGGAGCGAAGGTGCAAGATTGTCACAGCAGCAGAGTTTGACTATGGTGACCTGCAGTGGTCAGGTGGTGTAGGAGAACAGTCTGTAAGGATAGTGCAGAAGGCAACCTTTCCCAGTGAATTACATCTGTACTGATTACCAAGGAGTGAAAACAGCCTTGCCTGCCCAGTGAGAATGAGAGTTGTAAAAGAGTCGGATAGCTGGTTGAGAGTTAGTTGTGTTTGCAGTTTGAGATAGAGCGGCTGCTGGCTGCGCTGTGATGGGGAATGGACATGCAGTTGTGCGAGGGACAGATAAGGTAAGATGCTGTGGGGGACAGACAGGGTTAGGTGACTGGGTAAGGGACAGCTTGGGGTTAGCCAGTCATGCAAAAGGAAGCTTGCAGAGAGGAGTCAGTGCTGTGTGGAGATGCTTGAGAGAAGGTACAAAAAGTGTTTAATAGAGGACTGGTGATGATGGCAGTCCAGTCCATTTTAACAACTGTAAGAGAGTGGCGTTCCCAGTTCCCGTTAATCCCTGTGTTGGCTGTGTCTCGTGGCAGTGATCGCCATCGACATCGATCCCGAGAAGTTGCGGCTGGCACGGCACAACGCGGAGGTATACGGCGTGGCCGAGCACATCGACTTCCTGTGTGGGGACTTCATGGCGCTGGCAGCCGGCCTGCGCGCTGATGTGGTGTTCCTCAGCCCGCCCTGGGGGGGCCCCGACTACGCCACCGCCGACATCTTCGACATCCAAACCATGATCTGCCCTGATGGATATCCTTCCCAGTTCTGCCTTCTGCTGGGCTTCTCTCTTTCCTCTCCTCCCTCTCTTCCCATGGGGTTTGCATGCCCGGTTGTCTGACTGTGGGTGATATGGCCGGCAGCTGGATCTGCGCTTTCAGGGGCAAACCATTTGTTTAGTCCTCTTCCCCACCTAAATTTAAATATTTTTACTTTTTGTTATTAAAAAAAAAGACTAACAGGGATGAGCCTTTCCTGAAAACAAAAAATCAGTCAGTGAATTTAGTAGCTCTCAACTTCAAACAATTCAGCCGGTTTAGCTCCTTTAAATTATTTTATTAAAATACATCAAAGTAATCAAATAGCCGTGTGGTGTATATATACATACATATAGATAAATTATAGGTAACTAGTTGTGTGAGCTATGACCTTGTCATTAATTCCACTTTTTAATTGATTTGTAAAAGGGAATATCTTATGTAAAATACCTTCCTAAAACTGTTCTCAATCATGGCACCTGCCTATGACTTGGGAAATCACAGAAGGATGCAAGCAAGACATTAACCCTTTAAATTTATATGTAGAATTTCATGCTAGCTTATTCAAGTGATACTGAGCACTCATGCATCTGGGAAGTTATTAACATAATAGTTTTATCATATATGAAGTGTGAAGTTTATTTTGTCACAGAATAATCTTAATTTTTCCCCTTTTTTGCTGAATTGTAGCTATATTTGTACCAGTAAGAAAATTTTTGTATGCATGTGTGAGAGATTCTACACAGATTAAAAAACAAATGTAAACTAAATAGACTAGCTACAAACTACATTCAGATTTCTCAAATACTTCTCTGTAGTCTAGTTAAATTTTCATACAAAGTGCCTGTTGGGTTTTTTTTCTACTTTTAGGACACTAATGGTGAAATAGAATTTCTGCATTTCAGAAGAGAATCCTACTCATACACTCAAAAGACTAAATACAATTTAATTGCATAATAGCTGAAGCTGAGACATACTTCCAAAATAAATGAATACAAAGAAACTTTCCTTTCCCCATTCTTGTTTTTTCCTTTACTGGCTCCTACATTTGAAATTTTCAGGCTCTCCAAGAAGATCACCAACAATATCGTATATTTTCTGCCTCGGAATGCTGATATTAACCAGGTATGTTACTGGATGAAGTCTTGGTAGTGAATAAAATGCTCACCTGACCTAAAACATAAGTATCATAAGCACATACATGAGACTTTTAAGTCTATTCAGCTGAATGTCTGGGTATTTGGGGTTTATTAATTTGACCCTTGCGTTAGGCGACTTCTGTGTTTGCAGTACTTTTGGGGTATTTAGAAATGGGAGTATAAGATTATTTCCATGGTTTTGACGCTGTTTCTTCTTAAAGCAACAAAATGGGATTTCTTGTAGAAGTTTCGAAGCCAGTTGCTAGGCATATACATCATTATAAAAATATGAAAACCCAATATATTTTACCCAGCTCTGACTAGCTGATAAGTGAGTTCCAGACTTTTATGGCTGTCAGTTTATGAAGGAATTGCAGGAAATTACACCCTGCAGTCACTGCTTTCACTGGTGAGTAGATCAGACACCAATGTGATGCCACCAAAGAGTGTGCTTCCAT
>VRYO01001463.1:38111634-38126179 GCA_009812075.1 Sialia sialis | reverse complement strand
TGTAAGTGATTCATGATAAACATAGAATTTGTGGCACTGGTGTGGGGATTTTTGTATTAGAGATTTATGGTAGTTGTTTGGGTTTTTTAAGCGGTTACATGACTAACAATTCCCCTGAGTGTCTGGTTTAGTTTCCTCTGTGTATTTTCTATATTAATTATGTCTTGTAGCTTTTTGCAAAGAAGGAAACAGTTCTCACCTGCAAAATGCCACAGGACTTCCCAGGACTTTTTCCTGTTTTTCCAAAAACTGTGTCTGACTTTGAGTAGGCAGGGCATTAAGCCATATGGTGGGTTGTGGAATTGTTGGTGGCAAACAGCTGGCTTGAGAAATAGGGTGAAATTCACATGGCCTGAGTGTTAGCAGACTCTGTGCACAGCACCATTGTTTTGGCAGGTGATGATTCATTTCCTTTTTGCATTTCAGTCTGGTGAAATGTCAAAGTGGCTTATGGGTCTTTGAACAGGCACCTTAAATTTAGGTAGAGTTTCTCTAATTACAACATCTTACCACTGCATTTTATCAAATATTTCATTCCTGTGATGAAGAGTGACCTTAGAGAGTTTTGTGTTCAACTCATGAGCATTTTTTACTCGAATTCTAAATGGCCAAAGACATCTACATTCCACTTGTGGTTCCACAAAAGCATCCAGGAATACTCCCCACAGACCTGCCCCTTTTCCTACAGAAGAGCTGAGCTCTTCTGGGTGGTTGAGCCAGGTATCCTGACATCTCTACATCTTGGTGCAGTTGACTCCTAATGATGTTGATTACATCCATAGGTTTGGCTTAACACAGATGGCTGCAGAGTAACAACTGTTGCTCAAAACTATGGCTCAGTAGTTAAAAGTTTGTGGCTAAGGTCCTGGGTTCAGTTCAGTGTTCCAGGCTATGGGCTACTCTCAGGAAGAGAAATCAGCTGCTTATGCCTTTCTTTAGAAATAGTGTCAATAAAGGAAAAAAAACAAACCAAAAAGTTGATGATCTGAGAGGAGGAAAGGGAATGTTACTCAAGCCCACTGTTTAAGTAAGGGTCTTCATCCTGTGTGGACAATGGTGTCAAACATGACTGTTCCAAACCTGACCTTGGTGAATACTCAGGTCCGCAGAAGACTGTTAATGGGTTTGGTTACCAAAATCTCTGGCTGTATTTAGGAATGAAGTTTCTGGACTTACTGCCACTATACTTCCAGACTTGTGAATGTCCAGTAAAATTAAAAATAAAAAAAGCCAGTCAGTTAGAAGCAATCTTGCAACAAAAATACTGATTTAGTGGAAAGTTTGTATTTTTTTGTGGAAGATCACTATTGGAAAGCAAACATAAAATAAGGATCCTGCTGCTGGAGTAAAAGCAGAGTGGTAGCTGACCTCCACCTAGCTGTGGCAGAGGACTTGGTCTTTGTTGCCTTATTGGTGGACAAGATATCCAGCCTTGTTCCACATGATTTTGTTGCAAAAACAGCACTTGCTACTTCTTCAGACATGGCCACTTTTGTGTAGAGTTGGTCTTGTAGAGAGAAATGGGATTCTTTGAATTCCCTTTTAAAAATCCACAGGGTTTAGGTTGAAGAGAAGTGAGCTTCTGTACTTCTGCCTCAAGAGGGAGCAGCGAACCAATGAAAGATTTTTGGTTTGTTTACAAGAAATGCAATAACATTTCCCTTGAATTGCATAAAATCTCCTTGTTTACAAACGTGTTAGAAAATTTGTAATGTATGCAGGTCTGTTTTTAGGTTGAATTAATCTTTAACAATATTCTTTCTAGCTAGGAATAATAGTGTGTGCCTGTGCATTAAAAATATGTATGTTTATTACTGCCTGTTAGGTAGTTCATAAATGCAATTTATGAAGTGTTTATCAAGCTGTGCTCTGCCTTGTTGGGCAGAGTGAGAAGTGTGTACTCGCCTCTGAGAAATGGAGTAATCCTATTTCTATGAAAGATTCTTTCACAGACTCTTTTCTGTACTAGATAATACTTCTGCATGTTAATATTTACAGGAAGAACCTGCAATTTGTTGCTGTAGGACCTTAGTGCTAGTGGTGGAATCTGTTCTTTTTATCCCATTGTAGAGGTTGTATTCATTTACTGTTGGTCTCGCTGGTGGTCAGAATGTTGTCAGGATGTTTGATGGCTCTCCCCAATAAACTGGTGAGCCTGAAATGTTGGTGAACCTGTTCTGTTCACATCAGCATATTTACTAGCTCAGCCAGATTTGGGACATGGAGTCACGAGGAATTGGGAGTTGGCATACTGTTGTTGGCTACTGTGGTAGCTATGTCTCATTTTGTCAAATTGTGCTGTTGTTGGAGCTTTTGCTGTTCTAATTGTTGGTATCTCACTCCTGGCTTATATTTCACAATGAAGGAATGGCTTTTTGTTTCTTATCTAGTGTAGAGTGATTCTAGGAGCCCAGAATTCAGTGAAGTGTTCTGGACCTTGATAGTTCTACAAAACATACACGTTACTGGTCCTTGTCTTTTTTTTCTTGTCTTTGTTCCTACCTCATCTCCACCAGTCATTTTGAGAAAATCAGGAGTTAGAAGGAGTTAGCTTTGTTCTGTCTGCAATACTACTGCTTGGATGGAAAAATGTTTGCTGTGTTTCTGTTTGTGAAGTTCCAGTTGTTCAAAATGACTGCTCAGCGAAGGGAGTGTAAAGATGGGCAAAACTCATTTCTTTATTTGAATTCTCTCTTTTAGCTATGATATTAAAATGGAGGCCTAGCCAAATAGGTCTTCCCAAGCAGAGTCATCTTTATTTAGGAGTAAATAGAACAATGGGCAAAACAGGGAGTGAGAGGCAGGAAATGAACAGAGGTCGATTTGATAGTATTTTTAAGATGCTTGGGTCTTAGGGGAATTCGCAGGTAAAAGACTGTGGGTTGATGTGTTTTGCAGGCTGATAATTTCTAAGTGAATGTAATTGCATACACTTCAGCTGTGACTGTTGTGTTAATGACAACAGCTTTTAAGCAGCCCACTTTAAGCTCATGTGTGTCCTCTGTCCTTGATAAAAGAGAGCCAGAAGTTACCCACAGAACACACCAAGCCCAAGTGATTCTTCTGAACTTCAGTCTTCCTAAAGCTCAAAGTGATTGCATACTGAATTGTAGTTTGCCTATGCAAAGTAAGGAAAAAAAAAAAATGGCCTGTTAAAGGGGTAGCAGCACCACTGTGGCGGTGTCATAATTCACATGCATACCTGTACATTCTCAAAAATGCTGCCTGAGAGCATTTTATTTTATTATGTTCAATGTAAAGAATACCGTTGCCTTGTTTTTCAAGTGGGTTGGGTTTTGTTTCCCATCACTTTTAGGTTGGGTGCAGGGGGAGGGGATTCTTCATTTGTTTCCTTTTCAAACCTGTTGGCTACATTTTTGATGTCTTATGGCTGTGTGCTCTTTTTAGTAGTAGTCACTGAAATGAAAGGGTGAAGGGGAGAGGGGTTCAGGGAGGTGTTAACTGAAGCTACAACCTTTACCTCTGCCCAAAGACAGCAGCAAAGCAAGGGAGGTAATAATATCTGTCCACCCAAGTAATTTGGGTTTGGGCTAAAGAATAAACCAGGATAAGGAGATTGCCAGCAGGGAGTTACTGTATGTACATGGGAAGGTGCAAACAGGGAGTTATTGTATGTACATGGGAAGGTGCAAAATAAAGAAATTTTGGACTAGTCAAGTTTTTAAAAGAGATTAAGAATCCTTTCTGTATTCACTGTTGTAGTGCACTGCAAAAACAGGAGATGTTTGTCGGTATCTCTAAAAATAGTTGAGCACCTTTGTTTTTCTCAAAGCATCGTTCCTCAATCTGCTGTTATTTTTAGAGGGTGTCCCTCTGCCAGGCCAGCACCCTTCTGAAGCTTGGTGTGTGGCAGCCATCCCTCACTACACTTGTCAGGCTTGACTGAGCCCTGCCGAGGAAAACTTGGCAACTCCTACGTAATTAAATTTGCAACCTCCAGCAATTTACAACTGAGCATTGTCACAGAGGATTTGCATTTCTCTCCTCTGCATATTGGGTGGGTTAAAGAGCATACAGTACAAGATCTTTCACAGCAAAGCTTATTCTCATGTGTTTGTTTAAATTTTTTTCACCTGTGGGTTTTATCAAATATCTTTAGTTGTTGTTTGAAGTTAAGCAGAATTATCCTGGATTTAACACTTGGAGACTAGACACAGCCTATGTAAATTTTCAGCTGTCCCTTGGTGGATGCTACCTGTCAGCGTAGGGGCATCTTGTTTTACTTGGTCTTCTAAGAGAGAGATGTTTAGTAAACAGTAGTGTTTAATATCGATGCATTAGTCATAGTTAGATACTCTAGTGATACAAACTGTGCCAGAAAGCAGGAGTGCATAACCTCAAGACACTAATTTCACTGTTCTTATATTAAATTGACTAATCCAATTAATATTTTCGAACACTTTAGCGACCTCAGCTATAGAGTGCAAAGCCTCTTAATGCTTTTCAGAAGGGACATTCCAGCTTCTGTTTGTAAAAAAATTAAAAGTTAACATCTTCCTAGAAAAACTGTGGATCATCCCACAATGCTATGTGGATTTCAAGTAAGAACAGATAAGTTGTAAAATTAACATTCCTGATCACTTGCCAATTTCAGATTCTTGTGCTATTTATAAGTCAGCCAGCCTGTTTTTTTACTTAAGTGGCAGGTTCCTCTCTGACAGGAACGCAGAGCGTTTTTTCCTATCACCAGAAGTTGAAGGATGAAGAAACTGCTCACACTTTTGTTTCTGTCTGCAAAAGCAAAAAAATTAAAAGGGAGATAATCAAGACAGAAGAGTAAATGCTTGATTTAGATAAGCGTGGCAGTTTTGTGGACAAATCAATAAAGGTTCAAAGTGTAATTTAAATTAATCTGTTATTTTCTCTTGATAATAGGCTAGTTTTTTAGTCGCCATAAAATAGAGGAAGTTCAGCATGTTTATATTTAAACCTGCATGACAGAGTCAAGTCTCAAGGGGCTTTAGAAGGGTTAATAACACAGCCTGAACTTAACGTTTCAGCTGCTAACATTATCTCAGCTTAAAGATCGGTTAAAAATCTACTACAGGCTTTGTAGACCCTGATAACTTTGTCTGCCTGGGAAGCTTCCCTGCATGGGGAACTACAGAAATAATTTTCCCGTGGCAGCATGGAGCAGAACTGGTGGAGCATGGACCCCCTGCCCCCCACAGGACAGGTCCTCAGTCACCTTAGTGGAGGGGAAAAAAGCAGTTTTGGTGTTCATCATTCTGACTGTGCATGTCTCCTGATGAGGAATTGATGACCTGTAAGCTGTTACCCCTCAGAGACATCCTGAGTAGGAACAGGAGAGGGGAGAGTATTACATGCTGCAGTCCAAAATGCAAAGTCCCCTGTGAAATGATGTTTGTCTGTAGTCGTTAAGCATTAAAGGTGTGCACTGGGCTCAGTCCAGCAGAGCATGAATGGTGAAATTCTCACTCTGGTGATCATGAACACAAAGATGGGCTTGGTGATGCCTGACAGGCTCCCCCAGCCTGCAGAGGCACTGCTGCCCCAGCCTTGGTCTCGCACTGCCTCCAATGACTCCAATGCATACAACAGCCTTAGCAATAGCAACAACAATTAACTGTGACCTCTGTGAGTTTCTCTGCGTGTTTGGGGCTTGGTTTTGTTTGGGTTGTTACCCTCCACCCTGCCACTCTTCGGTGCAACCTTTATGGTTCCTAATTCTAATTACGAATATTGGTTTTACTCTTCACCCAAAATTTGGGATGTGACATCTTTAAAGCACAGGTTGCAGCTTGCTTTTTGCTACACCTGGATGTCTCAAATGCCAAGTACCCTGCAAACCAGAGTTGAACATCGCTTGCCTCAGCACTGCATGTTAAGTTCTGAAATCCTCTTGTTTTCGTGATTTGGGTGAGGCGGGTTTTTCAGTCATAAGCCACAAACGGCTTCTGTGAGTAAAAGGAGACATAAAAAGAGGATCAGAGGCATTAGCTGCCAAGGAACATTTTCCACTAGTATTAACAGAGCTGAGATACCTTTTTGTGATTGTCTGTACTTTAGACGATTTGGGGTTTTGCCTCTTTTCCTGTGTATTGATTGGTTTACTTTTTGTTCTTTATTTTTCAGGTGGCTTCCTTAGCAGGCCCAGGAGGGAAAGTTGAAATAGAACAAAATTTTCTCAATAACAAACTGAAGACAATAACAGCTTATTTTGGTGATCTAATAAGGCATGACATCTCCTGAACTCCATGTGGATTCTTCCAAAGCCAGCCTCCCTGACTGCTGCTTTGCTGAAGCTTTTGTACAGCTGGCTGGTCAAAAATGACTTAAAGCTATTTTCCGCTTTAATTTCTGTTTATAGAATTTTTTTCTGTTTATTGCTCCTGTCAATAAATGTTTTATAATAATTTTCACAAAACTGTAAATGTAGAAAAGCTGGGAATGTATGGAAAAAATCTTTATGAAATGCAGTTTTGCAAGGTTCAACCCCAACCCATGGAAGTGGTGTTCAGGATTCTTCTGTAAATCTCACACGTGCTACTTCTGTGCTTGCTCTGGTTTTGAGCATGCAGAGGGTCGAGAAAAATAGCCTGAAAGCCACAGGAGCTGCTGTCTGTGCTTGAGAAGCAAAAGCATCTGAACATCAGGTGGAACTAGAGGGTCAAGAGCACCTCGAGAGGTTAACCCCAGTCCACCTCTTTGTTCCATGCTCACTGAAAAACTTTTTCAGGTTTTCTTTGCAGGATGAAGGTCACAGTTAATTCTGGTGAGTGCTCTGGCTTATTGCAGCTCAGAGAGACCTTGGGTGTGTTTGTGTCTGAAGCTGAGACTCTACCCTCTGAGTATTTTATTTTAATGTTTTAGCTCCCTGCCATTCCTCTTCATTGCAAAGATATTTTGAAGAAATCTGCCTAGAGGTTTGTATCAGCAAGCAGAGGGATTTGTGTCCCTCCTCTTTTCTAGGCCATTGGAATCCTCACACAGGCTTTAGGGAGGGCAGAAATAAGCTAGCTTTTCCTCGTGAGGGCTCTCTGCTCCCACATGTAGTTTGAAGGGAAGGAGTGACATTTGTGCAGTTCTCTTAGCAGAAGAGAAGGCAGGGTGAGAAATGTCTAGGGCATGATTGTGGTGCTCTCACTGAAATATTTTTTACATTAAGTCTCCAAGCTCAAAGTTGAGTTTGTTTTTGAGGTAAGTGCACAAATAATAATTTCTAAGATAAATTAATGCTGCTTCTCCTCTGCTTTGAGTGCAGCAGGATGCTGAAGGCAGCAGAAACTAAGCACTAAACCATGCATTAGTGCTATCCAAGATAACTAGAATATGCAAATAAGAGGATCTATTTTCCCCATTAAGGAATGAAATCCAGCTCTTCAAAACAGTTAAAGAGACCAAAGTGTGTATATGGACTGCTATGACTCAGTGGAAGTTTGCAGTGCAGTAAAATAGCCCTTGGGAAATGGCTGCTTTCTGGCTTTGCTGTCTTTCCAGAACCAGACAAGTGCTAAACTGTTACATTCATGCTTCACGTAAGGTGTTTTATGAAGATACTTTGGCTAATTTGGATCACTGCACTTTGCCACGGTGCTACTGCAAGGAAGAAGTCTTGTGCTGGCTCTGCATCAGTATTTAAAGGGATTTATTAAGGAAATAATATTTCTTCAAAGTTTTCTATTAGATCGTAAGGGTGTTTGGCAAGAGTACTAATACTACAGGAGCTCTAAACCTGTGGCAGTGGCAGGTGAATGTAACAACGCTGCTAGATTTTCACTACAAGCTACGATACCCAAGTCCGTGAGACTGAATGAAGAATAGATTCATTTATACTGTATATCGCAGTACTCTTTACACTAAAGTTTTACTATATTTGGCTTATTGCTGCTTGTAGAAATACCCTTGTCTTCTTATTTGCTCCTCTTTTCCTCCTTAAGGAGATGCTTTAGAAGCATCTTGCTGATTCTACTTCTATAAAAGGAAGTTCTGATGGCGAAATGCCTGTGAATTTACTTTTACCTTCTGGACAGTAGTTAGATTTTTTTCAGTGCCCAATATACAAAGTGTGGAAGCTAAAATATAAAAGGTGCAACATTTACTCATTTAAATTTTTACTTCAGTGTAATGAACTTAATGGTAAAAATGAGCAATTTCTCAAAGGTCTCTGCTGAGCTTTCCAAGCACATGGAGTATCAAAAGCAGAAGAATATCTTTGTTCGTAGCTGTTCCTCTCTCTAAACAAGAAGGACAAAAGGGGGTTTTTTTTTAAGTTGCAAAGTCAGAATACACTGCTGGGCTGTGATAAATGTTTGCCCTCACTTCCCACTTGCAGAGAACTGGTGAAGTTCCCCAGGGTTTGAATCTACCAGTCTGTTAAGCCTAAAATACATCTGTGAGTACTTTTAGTTTTTTGTTAATAATTCAACCAACAAACCCTTCATGGAAGAGAGTCTCAGTCATTACTTGCTATAAAATGTTACTTTGTTTTTATTTGAGAAAAAAGTTGACATGGGCTGAGACACTGTTAAATTTCTGGACAGCTGATGTCCACTGTTCTAATACCCTTTCTGAATTTAGGTATTTTGTAGATGCTACATTTGGCATCAAAGAAGGGTTACATTGCTACTGTAAATACTTAGAGAAGTTTGATCTTTGACCCATTTTAAGACACAAAATAAGCTAGAGGAAAAATGCAAATTTTTGTTTTCTAAGGATTAAATGCAGTAAACACATACTGAGTTCTTCTTTCCAGTATGCCCTTGAGCCCCTAACCTCTTTAGGTTTGTCTTACTTAAATCCAACATTAAATCAAGCCCATTTGTTTCTTTTTCTGGTGCATAGCATGAAGAGAAGTGATGAAGTTAGGTGCATTACAGGGCTGAAGCTTAATTGGAGGTTCAGGGGGACTAGACCAGAGCATCAGCAGGGCTGAGAAACTCTCTCTTCATGGTAGAATATCACTGTGCCCTTCTCTGAATGAGGCCCCATTAGTGTTAAGAGAAAAAATGAACTGTTCCATGAAATTTTCATGCACAGATTTTAGAAAACCTTCCCCAAGTGTGTAGTGTTTCTGAAATAACATCTGGGTCTATATGTGCAACTCAGAGGTTATATAAGCAAATTAATGCTACACCACAGTGATCGCAGTAACATTTAGCAGAGGGAAACCCCGTAAACAGCAGAAGGGAAAAATTACTTGCCATAACCCATTGAACAAATCAGTAGAAAATTGGGTTATTTTCACTTGGTTTGCTCTCTCAGCTTTTATATGCCTCATAGTCACTGTTTGCTTTAACTGTCCTCTCTTTGTACACAAACCTTCCCATCTCCAAATACCAAGAAGGGGGAATAGTGATCTTGTTGCTTAATATACAGTGATTTACTGTAGCTGGTGTAGCTTTTCCAACACAGGCATCTTAATATTCCTGCCCCTTTAATATCTTTGTGAGGTCCAGAATACTTATAAAAACCTGATTTCAGTGGTGAACACATTTCAGATTTCTTTGTGAAGTCAGTAGAGATATCTTTGTGTGTATTGGAATGGCAGAGGAGTAAATGCTCTTAAGCCAGGCTTGAAATCAATTCAGACCCTGTCCTGTTTCAGCTGGCAGATGATGAAGCTGTCGAGTGGTTCCGTCTGGTCCATCTGGATGGAGTATTGGGAATATGCACACTCCAGCAAAGTACATGAAGTGTGATGCTGTGTTGATTCAGTTAAATTAAATCCCCCAACCACCAAAATTAATTCATAGAAAAAAGAAAAAAACACACCGAAACCCATAAAAAAAATTCCAAAATAACCCTTATTGCTTGGGAGGCTGCCGGGAGCTGCAGAAGCCATCAGTAGCTGAAAGGAAGCAATAGGAGTGGCTAAAGCCAGCTGAAGGGACTGAACCCAGTGAGGCTGGAGGTTCTCTCAGGCTCTGAAGACCTGAACTGCACACAAGCAGGGAGGAGGCAGGAGTGAAGGCTGTCTGCAAACAGGCCTTGTCCTCTGCAGGGTTTGGTTTCTGCCTCTGCTCAGCGTGCTCCTGTGGTGTCTCTTAGCAATGCCTAAGGTTTTGGTGGTGCCTCGTGATGCTGAGAGTGAGGCTACTGTCCGGGGGCAGAGGTGTGCGAAGCAGTAGCCCATCTGGGAGCCCTGGCAGCACTGGGCTCTGCCCAAGAGTTTCCTCACCCAGGGGAATTCCCAGCACACAGCTCTGCAAAACACTTTCTGCAACATCCCTGCAGCCGAAGGGTCAGCCCTGGATTTCTCCATATAGAGACCCAAGGGTCAGTGTCTTATTAGCATGTGTCACAACAGTGTCAGGAAGTGTGGTTTTGCTGCCAGCCCCTTGAGGATCCTTCTCAAGTCTCATCCAAATGTGTTTTCTGAGTTCTTGCTTTCCACACATCTCTGATGTCTTGGCTTGCCACCCTGCAAAGTTACAAAACCAGAGCAAGTTTCAAGAATGCTTCCCCATCAGCTTTAGTGAAAATCTGAAACATTGCTCTGGGTTTCTGAGTTCTCAGACTGCTGAGGAAAAAATTATGCTGTTGGAGGCAGTCTGAGTTGATGACAGCGCAATTCTTCCTGTCTCTCTGTGTGCCTTTGCTCATTCTCTTCCTTTTTTCTCAAGGTTGTTCTTCAACCTTCTTGTGAAACCCCTGTGGTTTATTAGAGGAATGCAATGGTAGTAGCAGATTTTTAACACTTTGTAAATATGAGTACAGGGGCTCACAGAGCACCTTCAGTGTTTTGGAACTAATGAAATGCCTTTCCCCAGGATTTTATCCTAAAAGTATGGCGAAAAAATAGACATCAGAGAGGATATGCCTCTGCATAGTCATGATGGGTTGCTGCAGGCTGAACAAACACTTTTACCACGAGTGCACTACTACCTAGACCTCTGGGGGGTCTTTCACATTGTCACAGTGTCAGATACAGTGATGGTAGCCGTGGCAAGAGCATTTGCGAAAGGCAATATTGTGATCTGACAGCAAAACCTGTCCTAAGGCATTCATTAAATTGTTCCAGGCAGTGGGACAGCCTATGATTATGTCAAACAGGGGAGCAAATTGTACGCTCTGCTTTCCCGGTATGCAGGAACTTCATCTGAAAGTCTGCCTGGGAAGGTAACACAGACAGCTTTGTTTAGGAGAGCTCCAAACTGGCAGAGCCCATTGCCCTAGAGGGTCACCTGTGAGACACTGCCTGTGCCAAAGGTCTGTGCTGGCATGGGAGTGCTTTCCATGGGTGCAGGGTGCAGCTGAGCTTGTACAAGGGGTTCCTGCAGATGTTAGAACGTTTGGATGTTCCCAGGAGATGCAATGCTATCTGTAGCTCAGACTCATGTCTGTTCTTCTGGAAAGTGGTCCCCAAAACAGAAGCTGGAGTTCCCCAGGAAGCAGCTGTGTGGGGAGCTCTGGGCTCCTCCCGCAGGAGAAACCACGCTTCAGGAAGTGTTCAGTGTGGGCTTTTGGCACAGAAAGGGCTGGTCTCACGAGAATAATGAGCCTTGTGGGTGTTCCAGACCTTACACAGAAATGGCCCACCAGGGTATTCCTTGCCAGGAAGAGGTGCTGAGAAGTCAGGTTTGAGAACAACCTTTGTGGTCATGTAATGCAGAGTGGGACACCAACATGCAGGGGCTCCTGATGGCTCAAAGACTGAGCCAAATACTGGGAGCAGGACAGAGCAAAGCCCACAGGGCTGTGTTTGGGCTCCAGAGCTGGATGCCATAGTGCCTGGGTTGTGGCTTCTACAAGACACACTGCTTGTGAGCACTTTTACTTCCTACTGACAAATTTTGTGACTTTACCAGCAGCCTTTTGATTTTTTTTCCCTGTAGCTTGTAAAGGGCATTGTTTGAAAAAAAAAAAAACCCAACCTTCATCTAAAAATAAATCTGTAGTCCTTGCAGTTAAAAAACACCCAAACTGAAAAATTCCCAATAAAACAGCTGACATAAAAACAAGACCTGGATGCATTGCAAAAGTTCAGAAATCAGATAAGAATGTCCAAAATGCAACTAATTTTAAATTGCTTTGTCGGCAGGTTCACCTCATGTTTTGGCCTGAGGCACAGAGATAGCAGCTGATGTGACTTTTCAGCATTTTGGGTTGACCATGCTGCTTGTCCCTACTGCTGCTCCGATTTATCAGCTTTGTTTAAAGATCAAAGCATTTAGTATAAACAAGCTGAAGTCTGAAACAGTCTGACTTCTTGCATGTTTGTTTTCTCTGTTAATGAGAAGAATGACCTAATCCAAAATTACTATCACTTTTTCTAAAAATTCAGAGTGGAGAAATCATTTAGTTGCTTTGCAAGTAGAAAAAGCGGTTCAAAAATGGATGCAGAGGCTGCAAAATCAAGGTCTGCCAAGAAGAATCCAATCTGGCTGAACTGGCAAAATCAACAGTCAGATAGAAAAAAAATCAGTCCAGATAGCTTAGGAAAGAAAAAAAATTTTAAAAAAGGAAAGAAAAAAAGAGCTATGCCAGCAGAGAAGATGCAAAAACCCCTAGAAGTTTCATGATCTCAACTCAGCCCAGAAAAGGAACCAGCAAAGAGCAGCTGTTTGACAGCTATGAACCACAAGGGAAGTGGACGTGAGTATCTGGCCAGCTCAGAGCATGTTGACAGGCATGATGAGTGACAGGGATTAGGGATCTGGGAAAACTCCAGGAGAAGAAATTCCAAGGAGCAGTGAGTCCCATCTTGGCAGTCACCCGTTTGGGTGAGAAATAAAAAGAGCCAGAGTTTACAGATCACAGTTTATCTGGTCCTGCAAAAAGTTTTATGAGTTTTAAGAGAGAAAGAAGCAGCAGATTGTCATGCCCAGGCTACTGCAGGTGCTTGAGGGATTGCCTGGGAGCAGACCTGGGTCACTGCACAGTTTTTGCTTGTGCTAAAGATGCCACTGCCCTGCACTGCTGCAGGACCATCATCAGCAAAGAGCAAAAATCCATGGCAATTTGCAGTAACTCAGATAAAGCAGAATTAAGGAAAGATCAAACTCTTGCTGAAGTCCAGGTTGTGTTAAGTAACTGCCCCTTCCTTTCCTCTCTTTGTCTGTAATAGGAGTTTTGTATTGCCTTTGGGCTGTGACAGGATCTTTATTTTTCATTTACTCAAGAAAAACAATAAGATGACCTTGGTGACAGCTATCAAGTCATGTTTTTGAGACCACATGCTGAGTGGCAATGCTAGGATCTCCCCCAGCACTATCAATTTCCACAGTTTATTGCTGAGGAAGTAAGCACACAAACTGTTCTATGCTGGCCACAGCAGAACTCTCAATCCCTGTAGCACACCAGGCAAACTGCATTTTATAGAAAAATGCCACAGATGCTTCAACTGGTAGGCCTGGGAGCCAGCTGTCCCATGCTGGGAGCAAAGAATAACTGGCCAACGCAACCAGAACAGGCATGGGGGTGGTACCAAATACCCTCCATACAACATCTGAAACACTTCAAGCTCCCCGTGGGTCTTCAAAGAAAGCCAGGGGAAGAAGGCAGTGGAATGAGTGGCCAGCCCCCATCTAGGCAGACTAGCAGCTGCACTGTCCTTTCCTGGTTAGATCTTCATTAAAAACAGGTCAAAATATGTCTGGGCCTTGGGTGATGGCACTTAACCTTCTGGAGTGTGAGAACTTAGTGTTCTGACCACAGGAGAAAGCAGCAATGATGCAGTTTGCTGCTTACACTATAAAATGGATTTGCCAAGAGCATGGCAGGTTAACATGAAAGAGCTGCAATTGTGTAGCAAGTAAGAAATGTGTAACAGCTTTTGAATTCATGATTTCTTGCGGATGCCTGGTTTTTCTAGGTGAGTGGTGTGAGCCCCAAATCCCTTCCTTATAGCCAAGGAGAGATTCTCAGTCTTCTTTCTGTCATACTGCCTTCCTATGAGGGCAACACAGTTTCCAAACCCAAAATCAGTGTCCAGCCATGCTGGAAAAGTTACTCCAGCTGGGAAGAGATGCAGCACCCTGGGAAGGGAGCCTGCAGAGGTAAAGAGCCAGTGTGGAGACCCATGCAGCCACACATCTCTGTGGCTTTATCACAGACCAGCTGTAACCTGGTCCTGTGGGTCTCATGCATGTTCAGGGCTGGAGTGCCTGAACACCACCTAGCTCAGTATCCTGACACTTTGTAGCTGGGAGAACTGGAGGGCCAACTGAATCTTAAAAAAAAAAAAGGAGAAAATCACTGCTAGCTCTCTGTCCTCTACATTTCTGTGTCTCTCTGTCTCTACAGGCAGCAACTGAACGCTTCTATTTTGTGTATCAATGCAATTTCACTTTTCTTTCACTTTAAATTTGTTTCAGTTTGAGGTGGCTGGTGTCAGACTGGCTGGCAAACTACCAGTACTTCATTCTCTAGGGAGCAGCAGTCCCGGAGGGGACAGTGCAAGCAGGGGCCACCAGCTGCAGGCAGGGTCCATGTGGATGCAGAGCATCCTGCTCCAAGCTGTGAGGGCTGGTTTGAAGCAGGAAAAGGCAACTGGGAACTGGAGTAATGTTGGCATAGCCCAGAACAGGGAACATCCAAATCCCAGCTGCCTCCAAAATTA
>VRYO01001463.1:38095413-38110634 GCA_009812075.1 Sialia sialis | reverse complement strand
AGGTGTTGGCTTAGAGATTAAATTATTAATAAATATTATTCTGTTAATTACATATCTACCATGGGTTTTCCTAAAATACCAGATGCTGCTATGTAAACACTGCAGTGTAGGTTATCTCACACCCTGCCTCCCCCTTTTTCCCATCTTGTGATGCCCCAAATGCTCACGGATGCTGGCCACCCTCATACCCCTGGATGCTTGGGAAAACAC
Source organism: Sialia sialis (assembly GCA_009812075.1). Taxonomy (NCBI): domain Eukaryota; kingdom Metazoa; phylum Chordata; class Aves; order Passeriformes; family Turdidae; genus Sialia; species Sialia sialis. The sequence continues at coordinate 38,110,424 of VRYO01001463.1, read as the reverse complement.
AGTTCTGGAGCTGCAAGGTAGAAGGGAGCTGCTGGGTATAACTCAGAAGAGAAATTATGCAACCCTTTGAAATTAATGATGTAGTAGCAAGTAGGGCAAGATTGTTTTGAAATAAGAATTAATGATTATTGCATACTAAGCTGGTTATGCATCCAGGTTGAGGCGTACAGGGTGGGTGGGCTGCACTCAGCTGGGAGGAGCAGGGCACACAGCCAGCCCCGGACAATGCGTGTGTTTGTGTGCCTGGTGGCAAGCAAATCCGTCACCCCCTTTGGAGCACTCCAAGGGGAGTGGGGTGTGCCAGATGGCAGACATGCGGACAGGACAAGGAGACAGCACAGCATGGCTGTGTCGTGCGTGGCACTCAGCACACTGGGGCTGTCCACAGATGGAAACGTGCAAATCACAGCCCTGGGCAGAGCTCGGGGAACACTGACAATGTCAACTCCCCAGACTCCTCTGAGAAACTGAAAAATCAGGATGACAGTCCGGATCGATCTCATCTTCTAAGGTTGCACAAATCTGGAAGAAATGGCCAGCCTAGATGTGGCTGAGCTGATCTTGGTGCAGGGCACACAGCTGTAGAAACACAAACTGCTCATTAGTTTTGAAGCTAATTAGAGTCTGGATTATAATCTGCAGCATTTCTCTCTCTATAAACCTGTCTATGCACTAGATGAAATAAATTTCCAAAATGAGAAAGCACAAGGAATGCAAATACATTCCCTTTTCCATCCCCAGCCTCCTTTGCTAGTCACTCTCCCTCGGCAGCCACAGGATAAGGTATCCTAGAGCAGCGGAATGCCAATGTGGAATAGGGAGGGGGAATTTTTATGTAGCTGTTTTCTCAGTTGCATCATGCTACTACTCCCAAAAATGGAATTCCATGAAATGAAGACGAGAATGACTGGAAGTGAAGAAAGCTCACTCTTTTTCTTTTTCTTTTCTTTCTTTCTTTCTTTCTTTCTTTCTTTCTTTCTTTCTTTCTTTCTTTCTTTCTTTTTGTTTTGGTTCTTTTCTCTGCAGCATCCAGTCTGTATTTAACTAGGTTTCTTGCTTCTTTACCAAACCTTCAGTGTTTTTGTTCCTCTCAAGGCAGGCTGAGGAAATAGAGAGCAAAATGGGACTCCTGCCTGTGTCCTCCTCCCCTGCCTGGCCTGCCTCAGCTCAGCACATAGGTAGGCAAGGATGAGCTGCAGCTCCCTGGGGTCCATACCTGAGACTTCTAGCTTAGGCAACAAGCCTCTGTGCAAAACACTGAAATCACTCCTCTGTATGATAAATTGGGCCAGTCTTTCAGCTTCACATGTCCTTTGCTTTTATTCCTATCTCATCCAAGCCCAAATAAGAGAAGGCTGAGACATCTGTCTTGATCCAAGCAACATCCAGATAGCTCAAAATAAGTGATTTAATTTAGACCAAGAAACAAACCTGATTAGACAAAGCAGTGAACGTTTTTGAAGCCAGCAACGGATAATTTTTTTCTGAGTTCCGCCTTATTCTAGAAACGAAAGCACCTTGCAGAAACACCATGATTTAGGTGTTGGTCTGTGAGATATTTTACACATTTTCTGTGCAGCAGCTCTTGAGACCACGTTGGGGTGCGTGTTTGTGTCAGAGATAGACAGAAAGGTGCTTTGTGAAGGTACAAGGTGCTCCCACAGTGCTATGATATAATGGGCTGCTAGTGACTTGTCAGTTCACGTTTTCAATTACTGTTATTACTTGTATTTCTAAACTGAGAGTTTCTAAAATTGCTTTATATCAGATAATAAGTATACTCATTCTTCAGTTACACTAATTAGAGTTCTGAGTTTGATTCTGCCACCTCAATGGCTCCAAGAGCTGGGATTGGTTACCATATACACAAAGCCCTTAGTTCTTTTCCATAAATAAATTACAACCTTAACGTTTTAACTCTTGATGACCCAAAGACCATCTTTCCTACCTCTGGTTTTTCCATGGCTCATTCCTGTTATTTCTTTAGAGTTTTTCTCTCATCAAATTATGCATCCTGCAAAAACTAATGAATATTTTTGCCCAAAATAAAAGTGCAATCCCTAAGCAATACTCATCCCATGGCATGTTGCTGTAGAGCACATTTCTTTGAAGCTTCCTGAGTGAACAGCTCCCATATTATCTTATCCTGCTCTTGTGTTTCCTCCCAGTTGTGCATGCATTTCCCGGCCCTGGGAGGGGACACTGCTGACCACTGCCAGGCTACGGTCTGGAGCAGCCTAAAAATGCTGTGCATGCACATCTAGCTGAAAACAAAGCTGGTGAGAAGTGGGTAGAGCTGAGAAAAATCTTGCCTTTAAAATCTGCCTTAAAAATATATCTGAGTCTGGCCTAAAAATAAGCCAAGTAGCAGAGCAAGTGAGTGAGAACAAAGAGAGGGGAGGATTCAATGGTGTGGCACTACTGCATGCTTAAAGCTTAATGTTGGTTATTACACCAGAAAAAAACATTTTCCTGAAAATGTTATGGTATTCTACAGGACAGAGCTTTAAAGGGGCATTGCAAAGGAAGAACAAACAAACAAAAATCCAGACAATATGAAACCTTGTAAGGACTTGCATTAAAGTGGGGAAAAGGGACTAATTTAACTACCAGAAGTGGCTTAAATTTTTTTAAAGCCTTATTTAGGAGACTGTGTGGGCATTTTATGGTCCACCTCCTGTCTGCAGAATATAATTTTCTCAGAGAAAATCTAAATCTGCCTTTTAATGATTGGAAGTTAAGTAGAGCCCAGAAACTGTGGCATGACCAGCACTGTTCAATCATATTTTGCTCCTCACTAGGCTATGCTTGCATGTCATTCACTTCCCTGACTACCTTCTCACACAGAAATTTGCTGCACTCCTATTGCCAGATAAAGCATCTCAGCTCATTTTCTTGCAGTATGAACATAAAGAGCTGCTGGTGGATATCCATTGTGATGCTCACTTCACACCTTAGGTTTGCCATCAATCAAGTGCCTTTACCTTACAGGGCCATTACAAAGTCTCTCTTTTTCTCACCACTGATAGAGGGTTCCCTACCTGTGCAACAGTCTAAATTGGTCACATAGCAAATGCATCCTCCATGGCAGCATGGGGAGAGATGGACTGGCCTCTGGGAGCTCAGGACAGAACCTGTTGGTGGCTGCCTGTGTGTGCTGGCACACAGGACACCTCGTTCCATCTGGGGTCCAGCCACTGTGAACTGCTATGTGGCTCTACTAAAGATGCAGAAAGAGCCAAAAGGACTTTTCCTTTCAATATGCCAAGATTAGAACATAGTGGGTTTATTCCAAGGAAAAAGATATACAGATTCTCCTTTTTCTAGGACATTTCTTTGATATCTAACAGGTCTGCTTGTAGCAAGTGTTTCCATTGACAGAGGCAGCTCCCCAGCTTGACCTATCAATGGTTCACCTACTGCTTACAATCAATACATCCTCCTTTCTGAGGTAATTGGATGTATTAATAAAGCAAACAACAACCAAATCATAAAAGTGAGCTCGAGACACTGCTCCTGGCTTGGTTTCTGCTAGGGGTCACATTGTAGATGTGATGAACTCAAACTCTTTCCCCTGGTTTTTTACATGCTGAGAGCACATGTCTTGGGGTGCCAGAAATGCCAAAGAAGCTGTTTAAGTCTTCCTTGAAGGCTGCATCCCAAAATAAACCCCCTGTCTTCAGGAGAACAGTACCAGCGCATCAGGGCTCCTTCCCATGAGGGAGATTTTAGGTCATTCAGATTCAATGAGTAACGTGTTTAAATATGCAGTTTAAAAGTTTTTCAATCATTCATGAAAACTCTCTTAATGCTGAATAAAGCTTGATAATGTCTGTGATTGTGCCTTGACCTGCTGAAAGATCTGAATGGAAACTTGTACAGTAGGTAATATTTATTCTGGCAGTGTGTCAGTAGGCAATGTCTACTGTTTTTATTGCTTTATGGAATAAAAGTTTTGAATTTTGCTCAGTACTGAACCATTTATTGTCTTGAAATTGGCAGCAGTAACACCCAGCTGGATGCTGGTATGTTTTGTGTTTGCAAACAGACTGATCCATGGGAAACAATCTGACAGACAAATCAGCTTCATTATGAATTAAACAAAATCTTTACTTGGGTATGAGACATTTGAGCCTCAGGGAGCTATTATTTTGGAAAACGCCCATAAAAGGACTTTTTAAGACAGGGACTTTGTGAGTCTTTATGATATTCTTAGACTGCCTTTAGTTATGCCTCACTTTGCATAACACAGTGGATTTTTATAAAACAATACCTTCTATGTAAATGGTACTGGGGTCCAAAACTCTGAGATGGAAGTCAGAATAGTGCTCAGTGCCTGGCCAAACCAGTGAGATGCTTAAATTTTTCTTATTCTGCCTGCCCCCAGGACAGGAACTGGCATTTCCTATCTGTATCTCTATTGCATAGCACTGAGAAAATCCTTCTTACAAGCAGAGAGGTAGAAAATTTATCCAGAAATAACTGAGTGCTCAATACCAAAACTAAGCATAGTATGAAGAGATAGTTCTGTGTGCTTAGAGCCAGTCCTATCAACTCTCACAGCCTTGTGAATGTCATGGGATCTGACGTTTTCTTAATTCCCCAGCTGATGGTAATCAAGGAACCACATGATAACCTTGGCTTTATTTAGACAATGAAAAAAAATCACATGTAAATAACTCACTTTGCAATTGCTGAGTAAATATGAAGCCAGTCTTAAAACCCAAAGGTAAATAAAATCACCTGATGGTAATTCTAACCCTTTATTCACTCTTCATGGGTTATCATTCCCAATGTTTCTTATCTGTCTCTTAGACATGACCACACAAAATATTGGTTCTTCATGAAATATACTGTAACAGTCTTTGTATTCACCCCTAGTTAGCAACCTTCATGATTTTTTTTCTCCTTTACTAGTCCAAAAGTGTGTACTGATAATCAGCCTACCACAAAATGTGCTGGATATTCTCACAATTTACACATGGTTTGTTCTCTCTGTAGCTTTAATGAAGGCCTTGTGTGCTCTTCTTCTCTGAAAACATTGTATGCCCCTGCTATTACACATGTACTCTTTGGAAGTATTTTCCATTCTCACAGACTTCCCATGTGATTTTGGAGAAGTCAACCTAACAGTTCCTCCACCTTTTCTGTATAAAATGAGGATAGTTGTATTTCCCTTCCTTGATGGGTTTTGGACAGGTTGTTTCTTAGTACAGGTATGTTATGTAAAGCCAGGCTTTATAACCAATCTCTGTTTACTTCATATGTCCCTTGGAGCAGGGATAGGGACTCAGCCTGCTGCCAGGCTGGGCCAGAGGAGATGTGACAAAGGGAGGAAGCAGACACTGTTTGTCTCCACAGCTGTGCACAGGCTGAGTGCCAGCGATGACAGCCTGGACACTCACAGGTGAGCAACCTTGCACTGGGCTACATAAAACACCAGCTGAGAACAGCTTAAGGCTGTATTGCTGCTCTGATCTGGGACTGCCATTATAACCTTTCAGCATTTTTAAATTATCCAAATGAAAAAAAAAAAAAATCAAGTTCAGTCTATAACCTTTATCAGTGATTGGGATTATATAATTTGCTCTCTTGTAGGACAGCTTTCAGAGATGAGCAAGCAGATTCTTGTCACTTGACTTTCTCTGGACTATGATGAGCTTCAAAGACAGTTTCCTTATTCTTGCCTTGAATTCATAAAGCTTTAAGATGTTGCTTAACCCTAGCCTTAACCATGTTTCAGAGTATGAATGCTTAATATTTTCAGGAAGAAATGTGAAAAAGAAAGAAAAACATAATAGTTTCCGATCATCAAATATTTGGGGTGAGTCATTTGCCTGCATCGCTAGATAAATGCAACAGGACATCCTGTGGCCATTGGGCAGTTTCTTTAACTTCTCCCTTTTTTCCCCTACAACATATTTAATGAAGTAGGAAAGAAAGTGGCAGTAGAGTCCTGCCTAGGTCTCTCCTCTTTGCTTGGATTCTCTTCCACATCAGGAGAGGGAAGTCAGTCACCTCTGGGGTTACTGCCCACACTGGTACGTACAGATTGTGGTCTGCTCCTGGCCAGCAGCAGATAATTCAAAGGCAAAACCTCCTGAGTCAATTTAGAGAAGATGTTGTTATTTTCCTGAGCCTTTTGCCTTGTGCAGGAGTTTCTTCACTGCAGCGCTTCTGGGAAAGACCTGGAAGGGACATTTCTGTGCCTGCAGTCCTTTCTCTCACCCAAATTCAAGACTAAGCATCCCCAGCTAAATTTTCAGGTCTTGCATGCCCACTAGAAGAATTTCTAAGAGGTTTTGCTCATTTCTTTTGGATGCCAGTAAAGAGATACAGATGTCCAGAATACCAGTAAGAGTGATGTAACTGAAGTCAAACAAATACTGCTCCCAACAAAAGAAAGCAATAAATCAGAACACCATAATTCTGGTCATAGAGTTGGCATATTTAAAGAGACAGAAGGAAAAGCTGAATAACTGGCAAAATAAAATACTTCTTCTTTCTACTCTATATACAAGTACAAATAGAGCTTTGAACCTTAGTTCTATAAAAAGCCAATCTGATCTTATGCAAAGGCCTTAGAAAAAGAATCTGCTCAAAGGAAGATAAACATATAGTTGGAAATCTTAGAGTAAGCCTGAGAGACAGTTTGCATATGTGTGAGTATACATATATAATCACCAAAAATTAAACAGACAGCTTTATGTTGACAGTTCAAGTGAGAGGGAATTAGTGGAGAGAGAACAAATCAATAAAGCACAACTTTCAGTAATAGCTCTTGGCAGAATCTTGGAGGCATGACTTCACATGAAATAACTGGAATCTCCTGATATTTATCTCCCTCCTCAAAACCCCTTTTCCAAACTTGTCGCTACTCTGACACTTAGAAGTTGATGAAACTGGAATAGTAATGTATGAAAAAGGGTCCTATTTAATTTTTAATTGTCTTTTATTATATATTCCCTTTACATCATGCCAGGAAACACTCAACTTTATTTACAGAGTGCCTAGCACTTCTGTTAGTCTTCTGTTGTGGCCATGGTTTCCATTAACCCCACTAATAACTACCAGGAACCAAATCTGTCAATAAATAAGTCTCATAAATTCATGATCTGACAGTGAAATTAAGAAATATCAATGTCTAACTGCTATCATGTATGCTTAATTGTGGCACTGCTCTTCCCCTCTCTCCCATACACACAAAGCTTCAGCAGGCAAAACAACAAAGATAAGGCTCCTTGGTTTCATTTGATATTTACATCACTATTATCTTCAGGCTGAGAAATTCCCCATAGTTCTTTTACACACCTCTCATCTGGACTTCTCCCACTCCCTCATTCTTTGAGTGTTTTCCTGATCTGGTCACAGGTATGCTGGCAGCAGGCATTCTGTTCTTTGTATTGGCAAACTTTTTCCCCCTCATTTTTCAATCACTGACTTTTTTCTTCTTCCAGTTCCATCTACTTCACAAAAGTTTTTGTTAACAAAACACCCTCTACTCCCTATCTCCTTTCCACATCAGATTCACACCTTAAGTCTAGACTGGAAGTCTTTAGGGCAGAGACTCTCTGTAGGTTAACATTTATCTATGTTTACTTATCCTCAAAAAGCCCCAGCTTCAAACCTCGAAGTCCAATTACAGTAACTAATAATGGTGTGGGTGAAAAGGTTTTAGCCTTTTAATTCCAGTAACCACTCTAAACACTACTTTCTAGCCTTAACCAAAAGTTGAAGGTTACCATCCATTTCTTCCTGGCCTTCCTAACCCCTGAGCTCTTTTTTAATCCAGCTTCAGGCTTTGCAGCTTCTTTTGAGACTGTTCATTACTTGTAGTATAGAGCCTTTCCTTTTTCTCTCTTTTATTTGCAATAGCCTTCCTGAATAATTTCCCAGCTTTTCTTGAAATATTACTCAAACACTATTGTTTTCTAAAGCCTTTGATTTAGCTGGCTTAGTAAAATATGCTATGAAAAAAATGTCACAGGGAAAAAAAGTGTTCCTTTGTCCCAGATGTTATTTGTATTTCTGTAATAGCTGGGAACTCTATATATAGCTTACTCACTAACCTGCTTTCAGTGTTTGTTGTTGGTGATTGTGGTATCACTTTTCTATTACGTTCTTATCACCTAGTCTGGTGTAATCGCTCTAATCCTTTACTGCTCTTTCTACTTCAGAGCACACCTAATACTCCAGTATAAAGTTGTACTCCTTTCCTTTATCTTTGATGACTGACACAGTTGAAGTAGTTCACAAAAATAGTATTTTCTCCATAGTTAGTTGAAAAATTTTCGTTCAAATCATCCTGGGAAATAAATAGTGGAGATGGGAAGGTTAGGTTTTTACATTTAGGTTTTTACATTTACATTAATCATTTTGTTTATTTATTTTTGTAAAACCTGCTTCAGTGTAACCCACTACTGGATAATGTCAAAAAGTATAACACTCACAAGGCATATGCAGCAGCACATTCAAAGGTGACATACTTGTTTTTGTATGAGGAGTGGGTAATCGTCCACCAACTTCCTCTATCTAGCCTGCTTTGGCCAAAAGGTATGTATGTCAGAGAACTGGTGAATGGCTTACATGGAGATCACACTGCCCCTGTCCTTTAGCATAGCACAAATGGTCCTCAGGTGCAGGTTTTGTTGGCAGGCAATGCAGAGAATGGTAAAGGAGCAAAGGAAGCTGCCCTTTCACGGCTTGGCTTCGCCTCAGTCTCCTGGGGCTGGAAGTCTGGGAGATGGAGCCTGCAGCTGCAGAGCAGGGGTGTCCCAGGAGGTGACATGGTGTGGCCTCCCAGAGCTGTGGCCTGTGCCTGGGGCTGCCAGGGGCTCTGGGAAGTGCTGCATGACTGCTCTGCACAGGAGTTTGATCTGATGCACTCAGGCTCAGAGTGCTGCAGACAGCTGCTGGCTGCAGGTGCACAGTGTGCTGGTCCTGGGCAGGTGCTTCCTGACCCCCTTGGAGCTGAGCTGAGGCACAGCCTTGCCTTCACCACCCAGTCAGCTGAACAAGAAGCATCAGACTCTCCTGCAGACACGTCTGTGCCTCACAAACATCTCTGCCTCCCTTTGTCTTCACATCCTGCCACAGTCCAGCATGGTAGACACACTCCCCCTCTCTGTGAATTCACACGGGCAGGTAGCATGAGCAGCCCTCAAACGGAAATGCAGAGTGGATTTATTTCACAACCTCACGAACAAGGGCTGGCCACAGAGACACAGGGACACAGGCTGTGATTGGCCAAGTTCATCCTAGCTGGCAGCAGGGAGGGGAGCTTGCTGCCTGCCCCACCGCGACAAAAATGCCTGTGTGTCCCTACAAGGAATTCTCCTCAAAACAGGCAGAGGATGAACAGTCGCCATATGAAATGCAGTAATTTCACAATTATAAGCCGCACCTGATTATAAGCCGCACCTCCTGGTAACCGGGTAGATTTATCCATATATAAGCTGCACCTGAATATAAGCTGCACTTTTTTTTTTTTTTTTTTTTTTTTTTAAGCAAGGATCCATGTGTAACAAAGTAGCAAATTAGTAACAGAATCGCACTAGCGCAGGGTTTGGTGTCAGGTGCTCAAGTTGCAACAGTTGTCATAGACCAGTGAAGCCTTTAAAGGCAGCCCCAAGCGCCCTCTCCAGCTGGCTCTCACTTCCTGGTTGGCATTTCACTGGGATTTGTCCATAGATAAGCCGCACCTGAATATAAGCCACACTACTGGGGTAGGCTGGATTCTTCAATGAAAAAGGTGCAGCTTATAATTGTGGAAGTACTGTAGTATTTTCCCAAACCAACATTTTTAGTGTTTCCAGCTTCAAGCTTGAACAACACTATTCCCTCTTAATCAATCTTCCTATTTTAACCCTTTCCTCCCAAGAGCCCCACAAGTGTAACACCCAGGAAAACAGTCCTGGGATACTGGGTGAAGCTCACCCCTATTGCCTGGGGGCTGTTGTTCTTCCCAGGCCTCCCCACATCACACACTCCACATTTGAAGGTCCAAAAAGTTTTAGGATCTCCTTGTCAGCTCCCTCCTGGCACATGCCACTGAAGTGTGGCTGTTTGGTGGAGAAGTCCTCTGCCAAGTTCCTCTTTCCTCCTCTGTCTCATGCAACCTGACAGTTTCTTTGAGCAGTGGGAATCCCACAGGACTCCTTCACAGAGGTTTTCACTGTCTCTCTTTTTAAAGAAGTAGCTCATGTTGGTTCCTGTTTATCTTCATTTGTAGTCTCCACTGTGCAGATAAGGGGGAAGCCACAATTTCAAAAGTAAATGGGCTGCTTGGTCCTTGAAGACTTTATCTGCTGTGCCTGAGGAATCTGTCATTTCAATGACATTTCTAAGTGCCAACATCAAATATTTTTATCACAGAGTCAATTAGGTTGGAAGAGACCTCTGAGATCATCAAGTCAAATCTTCTCATTCTAAGCAGTTTGTATTCTGGGCCAATTCTTTCAGGAAAAAGCAGTGTGCAAGGTTTCTTTATGTGTTTACAATTAGTGAGCAGCCTTAACTTTGCTCTGCATGCCATAAAAGCAATTCAATACTTCTGTTGGTAGTCAAAACCAGACTCTTGCCAAAACTGCTATTCATCACTCTCCTTTCAAGAAACAGTGTATTACTGACTGCAGTCACCATGCAGTTCTCAGATATTGCTACTTGGATTTTTGTTCATATGCAATTACAATATTTATTATTATTATAATACAATTATAATTGTATTATTGCAATTGTTGTAATTTTCTTTTTTCTCACACTTTTCCTCATACTTGAGACAATTATGTCATAATATCTGTTGTTTCTCTGTTTTTTCATCAAGACTTTGCTATTCTTGTCCTTACATTATATTGGATGTTAAGAGCTATATTTCTCAATCTGACTGCACAAAGTGGAAATGCGGTCCTATGCAGTCATTGGATCAGGGTACAATTTTGGTGGTTGTGCTCAACCTCATGGGCACCAAGTTTGGTGTGATTCTTCCAGCAGATTTCTTGTTCAATAGATTTCTTCTAGCCACTATCTGCAGATCAGCAAAGAGCTAAAGCAAATTCTTCCCATTTATAGACAACTAGGCTTGGGAGAACATGATGAAAAATTGCTGAGTGGAAGTTGTGCACGTGAATAAGATCATGGTCTCCCTTTGAGGCCAGAGTTGCTGACAGCTGACCAGGTAGGGAAAAAGGCTTCACTGGGGTGGATTGAAGGGAAGCTTATTTGACAAGAAAGCCTTAAGGAAACAGAGAGTAGCCAATCAAAGACATTTAATGTTCATCTTCTCACTCAAATCAGGGATAGGATTTCTGGGTATCTCCATGGATGGAGACCCTACAGGCTCTTTGGGCACTTGTTGGTTTAGCTACCCTCATGAAGAAAATACATTTCCTTAGATCCATCTAGAATTTTTACAGCTGTAACTTTGCCCATTGCAACTTTATCATTTCCTTTAGCACATCCAAAAATTTGGCACCTTCTTCCCTCTAACACATCCTCAAGTATCCGAAGACTAAAATTAGACCATCATCCAGCCATTTCTCCTCCATGATGAACACAGGTGTCAGCTTTTCCTCATGCATGGTTGTGATGCAATTCTCTAGCCATCTTTGTGGCCCTCTGCTGAGCCAGCTCCAGTCTGCAAATTGATCACTGATGAGGAAGGGGTGAAAGATAATAGAGTTGGAGAAAAAGTAAAGGAGAAAGGAGAATAAAGAGAACAAGGAGGGAAGCCTTCAAAAAGCAAAGCTCAGAACAATTAGGACACCACATGCAAAAGAAAGTAGAAGGTAGAAAGGAAAAAAAAATAGCATGAGAAAAGTGGCTACACAGTTCCAGCTGTGATTTGTAGTAGCCTTTTACTAGATTACTAGAGCATCTCAGTAATTTTTTAAAAAAAAATTTCATCTGAGAGAGCTGTTGTTCCACTGATTCATTTTAAAGGTTAGCGTTGATGTGGTTTTCTGTCAAAAATGGCTTACAAAAACTCAAATTAATTTTGCAGTAGTGTGCATAAATTATGGAGAGTGGGAAGTAGGAGGTTATTCACACAAGATAGTTGCTCAGTTGGTTTTTGCACTAGACTTGCTCTCTCACAAACACTCATGCCTAAGACAAACAACCCTTAGATGTAGGAGTGACAGATAGTGATTCCCAGGTTTGGATTCCTTTATTTTCTTTATCACAGAAGGCATGTCCATGAACTTGCTGTGCAGCCACAATTCCCATTTGTTGTAAAGAATCTGCATCTTCTGGAAGCCTCTTGCAAAACAGTCATGTGAAAGTTTTTGCTCATAATGGTCATCAGGGCTCTAGCTGTCACTAATAGAAATGTCTTCTACCGCTTTGGGACTGCTGTGAAGCTTTCCTCTGATCATGAGCTTGACAGATCAACCAGCTGTTGCTCAATGACGCTGTTACTGTAGCTGGGAGACATTGGTTTGACACATCAGGGCAGGCAGGTTCTTTGGAGGCTGGGTAATAGTTCCTGACAATGTACTACATTCATGCAGAGATGATGGTACAGCATTTGAGGAAGGTCACCAAGCAATGGGAAAACAGTCCCCACGATTTAAAATGTGTGCAAATTTGCCTTTTTAGAGGAAACATTTAGTGTATTACTCGGTCAATTAGATATTTTATGTTTTCAGCAATACCTACAAATTATGAATCACCTATCTCTGCTGTGGGTATTTTTTTCCATTTTAAAATATTTTCCTGGCTAATCTGTTTGATTAGTCATCTAAGTAGATGTCAATAGTTTTCCGAAACTGTGACCTATATTGAAATAATAATGTTATCAAAAGGGATGAAATTTCACCAAGGTCAAATCCTTCCTGACCAACCTTGTGACCTTCTAAGATGGAGTGACTACATCAGTAGTCAGGACAAGGGAAGGATTGTAAAGCAACAACATCCTTCTCTCTAATTTGGAGAGAGAGGTATTTGATTAGCTGGATAAGAAATCAAAGGGACAGGTCCATCCAGAGGGTAGTGGTCGGTGGCTTAGAGTGTCAGTGGACATCAGTGACAAGTGAGGTCTGTATTAGGACCAGTGTTACTGAATATCTTTATTAATGATATAAACGAAGAGATTGAATGCATCCTCAGCAGATTTGCAGATGACACTGAGCTGTGTGGTGCAGTTGCCACACCTGAAGGATGGGATGTCACCCAGAGGGACTTGGACAATCTCAATCTCGATCTCAAGAGGTATGGGAATCTCAAGTTAATGAGGTTTAACAAGACCAAGTGCTGGTGCTGCACCTGGGTCAGAGCAGCTCCCTGTCTCAACACAGGCTGGGTGATGAACAGAATCAGAGCAGCCCTGCTGAGAAGGGCTTGGGGGTGCTGTGGATGAGAGGATGGACATGATCCAGCCATAGGCACTCACAGCCCAGAAAGCCAAAAGTGTCCTGGGCTGCATCCAGAGCAGTGTGGCCAGCAGGGTGAGGGAGGGAATTCTGCCCATCTGCTCTGCTTGGTGAGACTCACCTGGAACCTGCACCCAGCTCTGGGTCCCAGCATGGACCTGTTGGAACAAGTCCAGAGGAGGCCACCAAGATGACTAGAGGGATGGAGCATCTCTCCTATGAGGAAAGATTAAGAGAATTGAATTTGTTTATCCTGGGAAAACAAGTCTTGGGGGGTGAACTAACTGTGAACTTTCACTATCTGAAGGGAGCCTGCAAGAAAGATGGAGATGAATGATCTTTTTGCAAGAGCAAAAAGTGACAAGGACAAAGGGCAATGACCAAACTGAAAGAAAGAATATTTAGCTTAGACCTTAGGAGGAAATTATTTTCTGTGGGGGTGGTGAGGCACTGGAACAGATTGCACCTGGAAGCTGTGGGAGCCCCATCCCTGGAAGTCCTGCCCCAGCCACAATAGAGCTCTGAGCAACCTGTTCTAGTGAAAAGCATCCCTGCCCATGCCAGAGGGTTGAAAATAGATGATTTTTAAAGTCTTTTTCAACCCCAGCCATTCTGTGATTCTATGATTCTCTAATCCAATTGAACTGTTTTAGTGACAATATTCAAAGTGCTGAGAGTGCTTAGTAGCTACATATCTTCTGGATGGTTCTGATACCCTCCATTCTCTTCGCAGCTCCGTATTTAGCAGCCTTCCTGGGCAGTGACAGACTTGGAAAACACATATTATCTCTTTTATATTTCAAGCCCAAAATAATGTAGTTTTTCCTGTTTATTTTCACCATCTTTATTTAGCACAAATGTAAAACAGAAAAAACTCTTTCAACTATAATTTTTGTAGAAATTGAAATTAACTTAGAATCTACCGTGTATCATATTTTAGTCAAGAACATTAAAGATTGGATTCATTCACTTTATCTCTGCACATTTCATAAGACCACTCACAGCTGCACCTGAAGAAATCCTGTCATAGACAAGAAAATAGCAAATTAGCCATAACTATCACTAAGCAATTTGTATGCCTAATGCAATGTATGCTTCTCTGTTGGTTTGGGGACTACACAGTGCGCGTCCATGTTTTTCTTTGTGAGTAAGCTTGACTTATTTCTGAAAACCAGGATACTAAAATTTAGCCCTTTATTGGCAAGAGGGCTGCCTCAGCAGCAGCAGTGTGTGCACATGCATGGAACCTAATTTCAGGTTGCACTAATGACCTCGTGTTAGTAGTATGAGCAGTTCAACTTGTTAATGGAAGTTGTTTAATAAAATTCAGTGTTAAAGCATGGGTCACAGGAAAAACATTGCCAATATGCTTGTCAATTTACTTTTCATGGATGAAAATTAATTTAAATAATCTGACATGTCTTAACAGGCATCTACAACATCTACAACAATAGCCTAATCACTCCAGAGCTCAGTCTAAACTTGCTTTTGACATCTAAGCTGTGTTTACAGTGTCACCCTTGCCTCCAAGGCTGTGGTCCAACACAACAGTAAACCTCACTTTAAATGCTACTGGAGCAACATCGCAGTAGCTGTGTAATACAAAACACTGCCCTAATACATACAGTATACAGTAATTTCACG
>VRYO01001463.1:37995421-38076666 GCA_009812075.1 Sialia sialis | reverse complement strand
GGTGCGGCTTATAATCGTGAAATGTCTGTAATTTCTTCTTAGAGCACAGAATACATATGTTTATTACATGTTCTGTATCTTGTCATACTGATTGAGAATATGTGTTTTCCTAGGGACTGTAATTGTCTCTACTCAGTTATTAACCTATGCATTCTTATTTGATTGTTTTTTCTCTTTTTGTGTCTTTGCTTCTGCAGTCCTCCTGCTTAATTTGTTTCTCAGTATCAACCCCAATTCTGATTTTTTAGGCATTTTGGCCTCTTTTCCTACACTTTTTCTCATATGGTTTGTGTTGTCCTGAGAACTTCCCATGTGTGGCTAAACAATGAAGAAGTCTTACCAGTTTTTAAAGCATATTCTATGCACAACACTTATTACTGCAGAACTAAAATGCAAGTTGTGCATTCGTTATTGTTCTCCTGAAACAAACTTGGATAACCATTGTGAACACTAATTTGGTTTTAGTTCTTGCTTTGAAAGTTAGCTGCATGGCCTATGAGTGTTGAAGTCACATTTAAACACTGGGGCTTGTGCACAATCTAAGGCAGTTTTTCAAAGTATAGCATAATCACATGTCCTGCCTGTGAGCTGTATACTTGAGTTATGTGGAGTTACAAAGGTTATAAACTTTATTGAGCAGACAGTATGGCTGTAATCATAGTGCTGTGAAATTCTTGCAGTCTGCAGTATGGATGTGAAAATTATTGTCATGGTCCTTCAGTTTAATCTGCTGGAATTATTGTGAGTGCTGGCCTATTTTTTAAGGTCTGTGTGCTGCCCTTTGTGAAAGTCTCCTGAAGTCTTTAAGCTCCTGGAAGCTGTGTGCTGTCACTTGCAGGATCGGAGCCTGGTTCAGTGAAACTTGCTATGGTTGTAACTGCTGGGTCTTCATCTGCTATCAACTGACCATTAAACAGGACTAGAAACAACAGAAAATACTGAGTGCTGCACAGTCCAGTAGTGGTATGCTGTGAATACAAAAATGTTGATTGTTTTTAGAGTGAGAAAACAAGAAATGTCAAGGCAAAGTTATAACAGTGGCAGAGGTCAAATTATTTATCAGTTTTTGAAAATGCAATAAATTAGCATATTGAGCAAATCCAATGTGCATCTTTAAGTCAGTCTCCTAGTCAGATCTTCTGTTTAATATAGAATAATTTCTCTCAGATATAGGAGAACTTTAATCAAGTTAATATATATGCATAGCTGCTGTCCTGGTAATATGGGAAATATTCTTGCCCTTGAGAAAGATAATCTACAAAGACATACCTGTGTTTGAAACTGGAGCATTCCAGCTCTCCCTTAGAACCTTTGAAGCAGGAGCAGTCAACTGAACTGTCACACCAGGTATTTACAATCTTTCCTTCAAAGAGAGCTTCCAAATTCTCATTCTCACTCCTTTATGAAAATAGAAAGCATGTAAAATATTTCTAATTTTGGTTAATGTTAGAGAAACTTCTTATGCATGCTCATGCATGCAATAAATGTGAAAAATATGATTAGAAACTTGGATGTGAATTCTTATTCGTGTTCATTCAGTGACATATTTCCTTCAGTGAGGTATTTCCTTTTACACTCTTGCTGCCACCCCAGCTTGAGCATGTAGTTCCACAAGGCTTCAGTTAGAGCTTCCCTCTTTACTTGACAGGCTTTCAGACCCAAATGGGTGAAATTCTGCAGCCCCTCAGGATATATTTGGTAGACTTAAGAGATGTATCTATTAAAAACACCCTCTGATCTCAAGGACTTAATCTAAAAACCTTCCAAAATTCCTAATCGCAGAGCACTTTAAATTCTATTTATCGTGTTTGCAGCAAACTGTTGGTTCAGATGATACCCTTTGCTGCTACACCATGTGTGACAAATTGCAGCAGTTGCTTGAAACAATTCACTAAGCTGGGTGAGAAACCAACTGGTACATTCCTAGCTTAGATTCATGCCCGTGAAGGAATATAATTAACACAGAGTTTAAAATTAAGCAAAATAAATGGGTTATAAATAGGCTTCTGTGAAGTGCCAGAATCTGCAGGATGTTCTTACACCCTTGAATTTAAGGGAGATTCTGCTACTTGATATCAATGAAAAACAAGACAAGGTGGATCCTGTGGATACTTACACAGTTAGTGTTGAATGCTGGTCTAGTATCCTTGCAACGATTAAACAGCAAAAAATTTCATTTCTGCCATATAATTTAGTGGCACCGGATTTGACGGTGATTTTGGGGTTTTTTTGAGGACTCTTGCAGTTTCCTCTTGCAACTTGAGCAAACTTGCCCAATGTTTGCAAACTTTCAGGAGGAACTGTACTTTGAGTGTTAGCTCACGTCAGCATGAATGATTTAACCCCCAATTTTTGTATAAGCATAGAATTCATTCTTGAATCCATATTACATACCTCAGTCCAATGTCCTCTGTTTCAGGAGAAGTCTGTGTATATCTAGTGCTGTACAGCTAATGAAACACAATACAATCTGCTGGAGGAGTAATTTTTACAATTTAAATGTATGCTGGTGTTTGAAGATAGTGAAAAAAAAAAATCTGCTTCTCTTTTGTGAAATTCAGTGATTTAGATGTGCTCAAGACATAATATGATGCTGTTATAACAAGAATGCTGTGATTTATTTGCAAGTTTAATCATGAGTACACATCCGCAATCAAATATGGAGTTGACAGCAGATAAAGAAGACTTCTGACCAGTGAAGCAGAATGGCAAAGGTGGCATGGGGCAAAGGAATATGAGTTACACAATGGCAAGGCTGTTACGGTTGGGATCCATTGACATGGAAGTCATTCTTCCCTGATTTAGCCATAACTGTCATAATCTATGTTGAAAGTGGATTATAGAATGCATGAAACCAGGTAAGGTTTATAAAAACTGATTTAGTTACTGTGGATATAGTTACTCAAATTTGAAACAACTAAAGCTAGTATGCACTTCTGTTCTGTTCCCCATTTCTGTCTTTTATTAAACACACTGAAAATAGAAGATAAACCAAAAGGAGAAGTGGCATACTTTTTATGAGACCACCCTCAAAACCGTCATCAGGGCTTGCTGGCTGTGAATTTGCTGTCCTTCATCATATTTTTAATGATGTGATGAGGGATTTGGACAGGCTGGATTGATGGCTTGAGGTCAGTTGCATGAGATTCAACAAGATCAAGTAGTGGGTGCTGCCCTTGCGTAACAACAACCCCACACTGCAGGCTGGGGGCAGAGAGGCTGGAAAGTGGCTTGGCAAAAAAGGACCTGGGGGTGCTGGTCAGCATCCAGCTGAACATGAGCCAGCCAAGTGGCCAATAAGGCCAGTGACATCCTGGCCTGCATCAGCAATAGTGTGGCCAACAGGAGCAGGGCAGAGATTGTCGCTCTGGACTCAGCACTGGTGAGGACACACCTCAAATCCTGGGGTCAGTTTTAGGTCCCTCCTTACAAGAAGGATATTGAGGTTCTGGAGTGAGTCCAGAGAAAGGCAACAGAGCTGGGGAAGGGTCTGGAGGACAAATCCTACGTGAAGTGGCTGAGGAGCTGGGGGTGTTTAGACTGGAGAAAAGGAGACCCAGGGGAGAGCTTCTCACTCTCTGCAATGCCCTGAAAGGAGATTGTGTGCAGGTAGGCTTTGATCTCTTCCTCCAAGCAGCAAATGACAGGACGAGAGGAAATTGCTTCAAAGTGGGCCAGGGGAGATTTAGATTGGATATTAGGAAAAATTTCTTCACTGACAGTGTGGTTGGGTGTTTGAACAGGCTGCCCGGGACAGTGGTAGGATCTCCATCCCTGAAAGCATTCAAAATACCTCACTAAACGTGGCAGTTGGGGACATAGTTTGGACTTAATGATCTTAGAGGTCTTTTCCTACTTTAACAATTCTATGATCTTTTCATTCTGCTTGTAATATAACAGTGGGTTTGAATTACAGGTATGCTTCAAAGCAAGAGATCGCATCTGAAAATAGTCTTAATTGCTAACAGCATATTCATTAATTGAAGGCCACCTTCATAAATATCTTCTCCCATTAGCTGTAGTAGCTATTAATAATTTGCTTCAACAACAGTTCTGTCAATCTATTTGTCCAGGCATGTGGAGGTTGAGCACTAGGCTGCCTTACTTGAAGGAGACAAAGGTCTCAAGTATCAGCTGCTACCTCCAAATATACCTTCATCTGCATCTTCTGCAGAAGGCAGAGGAACAAATTTCAGCAGAAGAACTCATTAGGATGCAGCCTGGTGATGATCCCCCAAACTCAGTATAAGTTAGCAAGTTGCTCACTTTGCTCCTTGCTGTTTTCTGAGGCTCAGTGAAAACGGAGGTAAGTTCTCATTTCTCTTTCATGTGTCACATTGTAAATGCAGGCATGGGGCACTGCACAGTAATACTCAGATGATTTGTGTGACTGTGCCTTTGCTTTCTAATACATCAAACAGAATACTGAAAATAACACCTGAGTAAAGCCACTGTGGGCATGAACCAGGCCTTCTGGACTCATGTAGGAGCTCTGGTGTCACATCTCTCAGGCTACACCTTGTTTTGGGAGGCAAAAGGAAGGAGAAGGGGAGGATGAATAGCTGGTTAAGTACTGTTGGGAGTGAAGAAGGATAGTTCCCAGATCTGTGTTCTCCAAAGAAACTGTGTGAAGCTTGTCCTATCCTTCTATCGTGTCACTTGTTATGAGGATGAAGACCCTTGGGCTATTCCTGGATCTCACTCCAAAGCCTTTGTTTTTTTAAATGGGTAATTTCTCATTTTCCTATGTCACTGTTATTGCTCTAATCACTAAAAATGAGTGGAGAAGGATCCTTATCCTAGTGGCAGGCATAGACCTAAATAAGGTGCAGGGCAAATATAGGCTACTGAAAATTTAGTACACTGCCATTATTGCCCAAAATCATCAATTTAAAGCTGAAAAAACAGTATGTGATCCATAGATACACTCAACTTGGAAAGTAGATTTCGTCCTTGGGGTTTGCTAGCTGGATTGGGACACTTCCTAATAGTTAGGAAGAATGTTGATCCTTTTCAATGTAGTGGTTTGGCCAAATTTTCATTTGGAAATGGAGATTTGGTTATATGAAGCTGCTGTTTGTCATTACTGAGAGTTTTAACCAGTCAAGGAAATGACATTTTTACTTATAGCTTGCATTACACTTTAAAGTCTTTAAAGTATTTTGGAACCTTTGCTTTTAGTTGGTTAATGTGTTGGCACAGCTTTTCTGTTCCATGTCATATGATCCTTTTGAAGAATGTGATAAAAGTATTTATTCTGTTATGTCAAATTAAGATGTTATTTGACCTTTTCCCCCATCTTCAAAAGATACAGTACAGTGGAAAAAAGTTGAGGAAATGGGAGATGTGGTTGCCTGAGGGCTGGCAAAGTGAATTAATTCATTGTTGATATTGATTCAAAATTCTGGAAGATGAAGTTGAGGCAAATGATTGTAATAAAATGAAGCAAGTATTATAAGATCAGAAAACAGATGTTATTTTAATGTAAGACTTGGTATAAAATTAGTGCCAAAAATACTGACTAAATGAATCTGGAACATTTTCATAATATATAAAGTCTATTATGCAATGTTAGCAAAATTACAGTCTTCTGTGGATTAACTTTCTTGTGTTTTGGTAATTCCATTTTCCTCAATTGAATAAACAAGGATCAATAGTTTGTACAAATTCTGCTTCATTTCAATGTGATGTTTTGTTTCAGGATTTTATTTTCATCCTTCTGAAAGCATTATAACATCATTATACCACCACAGTGACATTATTTTCAGTGTCTCTTGCTGATTTTTATTGACTTCAATGTGTTTTGTTTTTTAATCACTGCCAAAGTTTCTGCATGAAACCGAGATTTTAACTAATCTAGACAAAACTGTAGTGAATTTACAGAAAAATAGGGGGTTTTTTTCTTGACCAAAGCTTCCCACCCCTTTTAGAGCTACCTTTCATGTCACCAACTATGATGATATTTATTATATGTGTTATGCTATAATTTAGAAGCTCCAGCAAGACTGCGTATTTCAAGCACTGAGTAAAGTTACCCTCTCCCTGGACACTTAAAGCCAAGGCAGGCAAAGGTTGGGAAGTGCCATTTGAATAGGGAAAGATGTTTACTCTGATAGAATTAGTTTTACCAAAGTATTCCTTCCTATTGGAAGTTTGAGATGTGATAACTTAAGTCACTTATTTGCCATTTAGTATAGCAATGTGTTAGTTTGTGTTGGTTAATGCATGACTAAAAAACCTCATGTAGTAAGAAAAAACAAATCTAAATGGGGACTATAGGAAGAAAGGATTGATATATGGTATGATATTATATTATATTATATTATATTGCTGCTCTGAATGGGCCTGGCTTTTCCAGAAACACATCAGTACAGCAGTTCCAGGTATTTTATGTCAGCAAAAGTTTTTGGTTCTATGTCAGCTGTTGGGGGATTTTTGCTGTGCAGGCTGAGAAGTGGAGTTGTTCAGCCTGGAGAAGAGAATGCTCTAGGGAGCAGCTTTCCAGTACCTCTAGAGGACCTACAAGAGAGCTGGAGAGGGACTTTTTATAAGGGCATGGAGTGACTGGATATGGGGGAGTGGCTTTAAACTGACAGAGTGCAGGTTTAGATTAGATATTAGGAAGAAATTCTGTACTGTGAGGGTGCTGAGGCCCTGGTTGCTCAGAGATGCTGTGGCTGCCCCATCCCTGGAAATGTTCAAGGTCAAGGTTGGATGGAGCTCTGAGTAAGTTGGTCTAGTGGAAGGTGTCCTTGCTCACAGCAGAGGGCTTGGAAAGAAATGATCTTGCAGATCCCTTCCAACCCAAACCATTCTATTGATTCTTATCCACAGTCCACTTCCAATAGAGTTGTATGGCAGCACAACTTTTGGCCCTGCTGAAAGTTGAATTTTTATTTTAAGGAAGTGGACTTGAGGTATGAATATTGCAGAGTCCTGACCCCTAATTTCTATATGAAGGCAAACGTGGGAAAGAAAAACAGGAGGAGCAATAGAGGAATGGGTGGTGAGAATTCCATTGAGAACAGTACTCCGCTTGGTAAAGGATTCAGGGGAGGTGTCTGCCAACTCAGACTGGTTTAGTTGGATTGAGATATTTGTGCATTAATGTTGGGAACCAGGGCTCTGAAGAGGAGAGGCAGAAATATTGGTGCAGGGCTCAAAAGTGAGCATTGCAGAGGAAGTAGAAATGTGATAGATGTATGAGTGTAGTAGGAGTGCAGATGTTTGGGAGCATGAAGGTGGTAGGGTGATATTTTCTGTAACTGATATAGGAAAGCATTAAAATATTCTGCACATGGACAAAGTAGAATTTATCTTGGTCTCAATTGCTAAGGAAGGAATTGTGAAAGAAACAGAGCAAGGGGAAGTGCAGCAGACGGGAACCACTACCAGTCTCTTAGCAGGACCACTTTCTGTTTCCTGGTGTTAGATTAGCATTACATTGAGACTTGTAAAAAGTACTTTCATTTGCAATGAAAAAATATGAGGGCCCTTGCGATATTAAGAGGCATTAGAAACACACAGGTGGCTGAGAATATTGTGCATGAGAAACAGCCTGGGAAAATAATGGGGAGAAATTTAAATCAAGGTGTAAGATTATGCCACAGAAGATAGGAAAGTCTGCTGTGACAATAGTTTGTCATTATGAAAAGTGATACAAATATAGATGTCTTTTTGAATGGCTATATGATTATGAAAAGCCAATGTGATGAAAGTGTGGAAATCAAATTAATTTCTGGGAATTATTCAGTGATGTATTCCAGTAGATGGAAGAAATAGTAATACTATTTGCTTCAAGGCATTGCTGAAAATCATCTTAAACACCTGGGCAGCTCCAACCTTCTGTACTTGAGAGGGATGGGTTCAAAGTGAAACAGATGTGGAGAAGAACTGCTAGGATAACCAAAGGAAATGGAAAAAAATGAGAGGGTTAAGTCTTTAAAGTCAAGAAGAGAGGCTGAAAAAGATGTAACTTCTTCCTAATCTCCTGAGAGGATGAAGGGCTAAATGCCATTATTGTCTCCAAAACATTTTTAAGACTGGGACTTACGTGACAGCTTCTAAGCCAAGTAGAATGAGGTTCTGAAGTGTTTCAGCAATAATATTTTGTTCTTCCTCACCATCACCCATTAATCTCTCTAAAAATGGAGCATGGCAAACTTGCTTCTGACCTTATGCCGTGTGATTGTGCTGCCTATAGCAGATAAGCCTTTCCCAATGAGTACAGTAATTTCACGACTATTAGGTGCAACTTTTTGACTAAAATTTTGATCAAAACCCAGAAGTGGCCTTATAATCCGGTGCACCTTAAATATGGACAAACTTTGGAAATTTGCCAACCCAGAAGTGCGAGCCATGACCACAAGGCCATGGAAGTGAGGGCGGCCGCAAGGGTGGCCATGGCAGCTGGCGCCGGGCGGAAGGGAATGCCAGGGCCCGTGGCACAGGGAGGACGCCTGGGGCTGCATTTAAAGGCTACACTGATTCGTGAAAAATGTTTGCAAATTGAGCACCTGACAGTAAACCCCGCAATCACATGATTCCATTACTAATTCGATACTTTGTTGCGCGCAGATCGTCGCTGCAAAAAAAATAGCGCCTCTTATAGTCCAGTGCGCCTTATATATGGACAAATTTTGGAAATTTTGCTGAAAACCCAGAAGTGTGCCTTATAATCCAGCGCGCATTACAGTTGTGAAATTACTGTACAGTAATTTCATGATTATAAGCCGCACCTCTCAGTAGCTGGGCAGACCACGGGATTTGTCCATATATAAGCCGCACCTGAATATAAGCTGCACTTTTTTTTTTTTTTTTTTTAAAAAGCAAGGATCCATGTGTAACAAAGTAACAAATTAGTAACAGAATCGCTGCCAGCGGGGTTTGGTGCCAGGTGCTCAAGTTGCAACAGGTTTCATGGACCAGAGAAGCCTTTAAAGGCAGCCCCAGGCACCCTCCCCGGCCGGCTCTCACTTCCGGGTTGGCATTTCATTGGGATTTGTCCACAGATAAGCCACACCTGAATATAAGCCGCACTATTGGGGTCGGCTGGATTCTTCGATGAAAAAGGTGCGGCTTATAATCATGAAATTACTGTAATTTGTAGTCCTTTGCTCTAATCATGGTAGATAAACTACATAGCTATGTTGTCTTGCTTTGACAGACGTACTCCCCTGAAAAATTTAAAGGATTGAATTAGTGAGACCAGGTTTGAGGAAATGCTTGTTGCATACTTTTTCACCAGGATAATGTTAATTACACTAGGGGTTAACTTGTTTCTTTTCTTCACCTGTTTATAGATATGTATGTCAAAATATTATTTTAACTCTGTCTCACCTTTTCCACTAAGATTGAAGCAATTAAAAGAATTCCCCCATTATTTTTCCATTTTCTTTTAAATGCTGGCAGCTGGACTATGGCTTCTCACAGCTGAGGAGCAGTGGGAGTCTACACAGAGCAAGTCTGTCACAGCCAAACAGTGGGTAGATTCAGGTTATCCGTGTTCCTTTCCATAAGTGTTGCAGGGAGCACATGGGGATTTGTGCCCATGTGTGTCTATGCCCATGCATTTATCCGTGGATAAATTCCATTTGGGAGACACAGAGATGAGGTGATCCAGACCTACAGAAATAAGCTAAATTTTAAAAGGTATTAAAATACATGCATCAAGAATTGACTGAGACATACGGAACCGTTTTAGCAGAAAGGCCAGAGAAGAAGAAGAAGCTGCTTAAGTTCCCCTAGCTAGTTGCCAGTGCAAAAACAAGATGTAGGAAGTGAAACAAGCTCAAAATGAAAGCTGACCCCAGATTTCTGCATTTGCATTAGTCTAATTTGATGAAAGTTATCAGACAGTCAGGACTTACAGTAAAATTGAAATGTGTATCTATAGATAATATTATATATCCATGCATTATATATATTATCTATACATAATAATATATAGATATACAACTATTATGAGCCTTCTTTCCCAGCAGTTTTAATCTAAGTTGCTCACTCTGAGTTTTGAGACACTTCTGCCTTGACCTTGAGGAAAATGCACAGGAGTTCAGGAGATCTGATGAAGGAATCACTATATTACCTCTTGTGAAGTAGCAGCAACAAATTGGCATTGAAGGCCAGAATTAAACATCTAAACAGAGGAGGGCAATGGTATTGTTTTTAAATTTTGAAAGAGGTATTAAAAATAAAACTATTTACTCCTCTGCTCTTTGAACCACCTTTAAAGCTACAGCTCTGAAGCCAGTTTTGTTTTTATATATAGATAAAAACAGTTGCTTCCTGTTCTTTGATTCAGAAGTTTAAAGATAAAGCAATATTCAAGACTCAGAGTAAGCTGGGGGTCTTAATGTTTTTTTCTTATGCATGAGAAATTTGTGATTTAAATGAAGTTTACTCTTCATATTCAATTGAAAACAAATTTATTTTATTTATATACATATTAAAATGTGTATGTATATATCTGTTAAAACGCTAAGCCGTATAGAGCATTGGTGTTTAGATACATGATTACTGACCTTTTCAACAACAGATATTTATTGGATAAAGTACATACTTCTTTGATAAAACAGAGCTTGTATTTCTAATTATAGTTGTAGTTCTAATTATTTTAAGTGACTTTATTACTGGAAAAGTGGAAGTATAATATTATGAAGATTTGGGAATCATTTCTATGAAGACATGACTTTGATCAGGAAAAGACCAGACATATCGAGTGGGTTTTGTAGGAAATAATTTCTAATATGCACCATATATGTTGTATGTAACAAAATCACAAAGAAGAGAATGGTTATGAACACAAAACAAAAATAGGATCACCTTTTAGATGATGCAAAGGGTAAGCACTGGGATGAAATGAAACCCCAAATGCTGCTGATGGTGGATGGACAGGTGATGGTCACATGAAATTTGATTGCTTGCAATAGGAAGTATTGTGTCTTTAGATACATTGCTTTGCTGGAAGTGTAGAAAAAGGCCTTTAAAGCAATTCTGTTTTGGGGAAAGACAACAGCTATTAACCCTGGAAGAAGCTGCATTAGTTTCTGACTTTCACTCCTCTCAAACCATTTTGGAATTAGGACCCAAGTGCTGTAGTAGCAAGATGAGTGAGGGGATTCAGAGGGAAAATTCAAGGCAAATGTAGACATGAAAATCAGTGTCTTGGAAAACCTGTTGCTGAGGCTCCATGTGATAGCTCTCATGGATACTCCTGTGGATTTTTGAAGGGTGCCTGAACCTAGATTATTGTCACCTTGCTGCAGCTGTTAACCTAAGGACTCGTGTTTGCCTCTTAGCCATGGACTATAGTATGCTCTTTCTTAAAAGAGAAGCTATTCCTTTATTAGATATCTAACTATAAATATTAGCAGCTATGTTAAATAGAATTTCTTTTAATTTAGTGTTTTTCTTTCATGTCTAAAGGTGTGGACAAGACAATAAATGAAAAGCATGAATAGGAAGTAGTGTCTCCTGTATTGCAGAATTGTTGGAGTGGGAAACATCTGAGATGGGACTGGCAGCATTTTCTCTGATGTACAAATTAGTTTTATCTCTGATAAAAAATAATGGAGTTTGGTTTGTAGTGATGCTGGGCTCTCTGTATTGCTCTTTGCTTACTGCATTCTCTTTCTCTTTTTACCTGCATAAAACGCTTTCTTGTGACACAGCAACAGAGCACTGGGCAAATAAACACTTACAGCAAATGAAATGTTTTATTTATTTGTACACTCCTCCCTGCATTGGCATTTTAGTTAGGTCAGGATCCCACTCCTGAAGCAGTTGTCCACATGCTAAGCTGCAATCTGTGTTCTGGAGCAGAACTGGAGTGCAAGAATGGGGCTGCTTTGGAAGAATGCAGTGTGGGGCTCACCTTTAGGTAAACCCTTGTTATCAGCTGGTTCCTACTAAATGTTCAGTCCTTGAGCCTGTACTGAGGGAAAGGGGCAATAAATCCCTTAAAGCAGTTGGGCTTCAGCACCAACTCTTGGGGCTTTTTGCTCATGTAGAACTAGTCCTGTGAAGACTGTGGACTTTCATCTCTATGAGGAAAGGAACCCAGAAAAAACAGTGCTTCAGGATCTTCTTTTTGTTTGAAGCTATCACAAGGGTGTATTTGTGTGATTTCACATGACATCAAGTACATTTCTGTGTAGTTTTGAGGCACCTCTGCATAATTGTTACTGATCAGTCATTACTGTCATGAAAAAATGCCAACCTTGAGCTTACCAGCACAGCCTCACAGCACGTTTAACTTACAGTAGTTTCACGAATATAAGCCGCACCTTTTTCATTGAAGAATCCAGCCTACCCCAGTGGTGCGGCTTATATTCAGGTGCGGCTTATCTATGGACAAATCCCAGCGAAACGCCAACCTGGAAGTGAGAGCCGGCCAAGCAGAGTGGCAAGTGGGCGGGCCGGCCCCTGTGCCGCCGGCGGCGGAGCGGGATCGCCGGCAACGGGGGCTGGAAATGTGCGGAGCTGCCCCCGGCAGCCGGCGGCAGCATGGGATCGCTGGCAACGGGGGCTGGAAATGTGCGGAGCGGCCCCCGTGCCCCTGGCGGCAGCGTGGGACCGCCAGGAACGGGTTGCCGCTGGGAAGCCGGGCTGTGTGGGGCCGGGCCGGAGTGTCCCGCCCCCTCTGCCGCGCAGAGTTAAAAAAAAAAAAAAAAAAAAAAAGCGCGGCTTATATTCGGGTGCGGCTTATATATGGACAAATCCCGTGGTCTTCCCAGCTACCCGGAAGTGCGGCTTATATTCAGGTGCGGCTTATAATCGTGAAATTACTGTAGGTTTGTTCATGTGCTTTCAGCTGCAGAAAAAAGTCTGAGTAAAAAATGCTTTTCTCTGAGTTTACGCTGGCACTGAGCATGCTGCAGTCTCTAAAGATGTGCTCAGCTTTCTTACAGGAATAGGGAAAGGGATTTTTGGCTGACAGCTTGGATCAAATTACTTCATGCCCTCCACTTCAGCTGTTTGTTCTGTAGAAGCAGAACTATTCAAGAGCAAAAAGGTTAGCACTTAAGTGGATAAATACCTGATCTTGCAGATAGAGCAGGTAATTAAACACTGGCCTTCCTGATGTCTAGAGTGAGTTTGCAAACACTAGTCTGCCTGTTGGTGTACAGAAATTTCCTGAACCATTAAAGACAGAACAAGAGTCATCCACATAGCCAGTTATAAATAAAAAAAATAATTTTTTTAATCCTTCTCAGTATTGCAAAACAACTAGTATGTAACCCATGTGGAGGTGAGCATTAAAAAAATTAAAGCATTAAAATTAAGCATTAAAGATGTTTGCTTCTAAGGGAAGCTTCTGCATGAAGATGCGCTCCAGTGCTTTCAAACAAATGTGGAAGCACTGCACTGTTGACACTCAAGAAAAGGAAACTCTTATTCTCTGCCTGGTTAGTGCCTATTGATTTTCTGTAGGATTCCTTTTAATTTTAGTTCAGGAGAAGACAAGGGGAGCAATGGGTTCTAATGCTGCTTTAAACCAGGATCACAGATCACTGTTGAAATCTTGTGGACATCCAAGATGTGTTGACAGATAATTTGCAGAAATGGTAGGAGAGGAAGTATCCTCCTGTCATATTTAGAAGAAAACACTCTGCCTGTGGACAGGACAGTGCATGTGTCATTAAGTGCATGTGTCATTATGTAGTGCTTTCTCAATGGCACGATAGGGCATTAAATGGAGATGAGACTTGCCATGTAGGACTGCTTGTTGCCTTGGTTTATTTTTGTAATCAGCTAGGATTGTGATTATCATAAGCATTGTTCCAAAAGTTAGAATCTTAATATGAACCCAGAACAATCTGGTTCATTTTTATAGCTGCAAGGCAGCTATTGTCCCGTTGAAACAGTTGTGACTGCCAATGGACACTTCTACTACTACTTTACCTGTTCACTACCATGAACCTTTTCTATCCTAGAGATGAAGGTAAAAAGAGGATAAGAGTCTTATGATCTGCTTCGGCTTCTCCAGCTGTGTTTGTTTACTTGAGCCTATATTTGCACCCAGCTCTTATTTTAGGTTTTACATTGTTCTTCAAAAACTGGCTTTAAGGATTAATTAGGGCAGGGGGGAGTGAGACTGTGTGCCTGCAAGGGAAAATGTGGCTGTGAACCCAGCATTGAGCACTGACCTGAAAGGAGGAAGAGAGGAAGGAAGGAGAGGGTTGAAAAGCACTCGTAGCGGATTCTTTGAAGAGTAAGTATGATTACTCTCCTCAGAGGGAGGATTGTAGAGATAATGTTATATATATATTTGCTGAAGTACTATGTAATTGTATCACAAGGTTAGCAGTCAGGTTCCAGTCATGCAGATGCTAACAGCTGTATCTCATCTGATTTAGCATGGATGCACATCCTGAGAGAAGGATTAGCCTTCTAAATTATACTGAGAAAGAAATCCTTGTGTGGTGATCTGCCATCACTGGCACACACATCGGCTGTTTTGCTGCACCATGCCCGTGTGAACAAGGAGATGCATTACTGAAGGTCCCAGCAGCTGCATGTCTGCCATGGAGCTGGGGCTGCACATCAGCCTCATGTGAGACAGGGATTTGAATCAGAGCTCCCTGCTAGACTGGCATCTGCAGAATGAAGTGGGGAGATATAAGCGTTGCTAGTTCCAGCTGCAGTTCTCAGAATTTGGACAGGAATTTTTTCCTATATCTTCCAAAAGAGTTTTTATCTTTAAAATAGACAGATAAAAGTTATCCCTACAATAATTTCATATTCTGTTATTCCAAAGCTCAGTGAAGTATCAGAAAGACACAAGGGGTTTGGGCAGGGAAGGGTAGGCTGGGGAGAAAATATAAAAAATTTGAAGAAATGGTAAATAACTATTTACTTTATCTGTGGATTGAGACAAGGTTATTTCTTTTTTTTTTGCAACAGTAAAGAGCTATCAGTGTGTGGGCCTAACTTCCAGTTGTTTTTCTCATGAACTATTTTGTATGAAAAGGAAGAACATTTTAACTATGTAGTCCAGATGATTTCATGGGAAAGGGTTTGATTTACGGCACAATGATTTTGTTTAATACCTTTTTTATTTCAACAGGAAATATGGGGTGTATAAAATCAAAAAGGAAAGAGAATCTGCATGGAGATGGGCTAGATTTGAAGAATCAACCAGTACGTAAAACTGAACGAACTATTTATGTGAGGGATCCAACGTCCAATAAACAGCAAAGGCCAGTAAGTAGATAGTCTCAGGAGAGAATTCCTGCAGCAAGAACAAAACATGACTGGCATAACTTAAATTTCAATCCAAAGCATATGCATGGAAAAATTCAAATGATTATTAATCTGCAACTGGGCTTTTAGTGTTGTGCAATTCACTCTCAATGAATAAGTACATAGAGGAATAAAAAATTAAAACATGATGGTTTGCTACTTTATGTTTGTCATAGTTTTCTGCATAAAAAAGTGACTTGGGAATGTTTGAGTAGATATAACTATAGAAGAATGCTAGATGACATTAGAAAACCTGAAATAGTTTAGATACATTTTTAAAGCACTGATGTTGGGTTTTTAATAGTGATGGGATCCAGATGTTGGTTATTCCATTTAAAGGCTGAAGTAATAATCATGGGTGATTCTTTACCAGCTCTAGTCAGCTTTACTCACTGAAGACCACCACTCAGCCTTGCCTCAGGTGTAGGTGAGGATGGGAGGGGAGGCTGCAGTGTTGGAGGGAGCAGCACTGAGCTGCAGGAGGAACAGACTCATGTGTTCCATGTGTGCTGCCTGGCATTGGAAGGAGGGGTGCTGGGATGAGGAATTCTGCTGGGTACCAAGTGGGTTTGCTCATTTGCAGCATGACAGGTACATTTTTTCCCCTCCACCTCCCTACAGTGCTGAGGAAACTGTGTCTCCTGACTGCCCTTGTTCAGGGACCTGCTCTCTGCAGATGTGATTAGCTCCCTGCTCTCCTCTCTCCCCAGCTGACACAGTGAACTCAGTGTACTCTCAGTTGATGAACATACATCACAAAATACCTGTTTTTTTTTTAGATTACTTTTTTTTTTTGCACAGTCTTAGTGGCATAACCGTGCTTGTAGTTCTTTAGCATGACAGCTACACAGCAATAACTGTCCTGCTTAAGTTCCCTCCCTAAAGCCTTTTCAGCAGAAGTCCCAAAGCTGTGAATTTCCTTCCCACAGCTTGTGCCACACCTTCACAAGGTCTGAGCTGCTCAATTTAATATCTAGAGGGACTTACTGTATTTTTATATAGTCATATGAATAATACATGTTTTTATATATAATACATATTTTGAAGAATGGTGGGAAAAAATCTAACCATTTCCTTTTAAGACATATGAGATGATACCAAAGCAACTGTATAATATGTAATTGTAATTTAAGATCATCACAAAGATCTAAAACTGCCTAATTAAAGACATATTTTATTGTAGGCAAATGCAGAAGCACAGCTCTTACCAGGACAGAGGTTTGTCAGCCAAGGTATGTTTCTATAGAAATCTCACAGCTGTGTGCTGTGCCTGTGTCAGCCTGCAAAGTGATGTGAACATGCTTTTGTCTTTCTGCTTTTGTAGATGCAGAGGAGCATGGAGTCATTGTGGTAGCTTTGTATCCCTATGATGGCATTCATGAAGAGGACTTGTCCTTTAAAAAAGGAGAAAAACTGAAAGTTATTGAGGAGTAAGTATGACAATATTGCTGTATTTCACATTTTCTTTGGGCTTATCTAATTCCCTCTGCAATACCATGGGTGTATGAATGCTAAGCGAGCTTCCTTACATGTGACAATACAGATACTTCATGGAGTTATTCCAGGTTGGATGGGACTTTGACCAACCTGCTGCAATGGAAAGTGATCCTGCCCGTGACAGAGATTGTCTTTTTGGCCCCTTCTAACCCAAATCATTTTTGAGTCTATGGTTCTTTGACTTGGCAGCTGGCCTCAATAGTAACAGTGACCAAGCATTGATCCAGTGGAGCCAGTGATTTCTCAGGGCTCTTGATTTCAGAGGAAGGATTGTGCTTCTCTCTCTAGCCTAGGCAAAGCTCTCAGCAGACTAGAACCTAAATAAAAATTACAGTAATTTCACGACTATAAGGTGCACCCTTTTGACTAAAATTTTGATCAAAACCCAGAAGCACGCCTTAAAATCCGGTGCGCCTTATGTATGGACAAAGTTCAGAAATTTGCCTACTCAGAAGTGCGAGCCGCTGGTGGCGGGGGAGGGAATGCTGGGGCCCATGGCACAGGGAGGGTGCCTGGGGCTGCATTTAAAGGCTACGCCAATCTGTGAAAAATGTTTGCAAATTGAGCACCTGTCATTAAACCCTGCCATCGCGCGATTCCGTTACTAATTCATTGCTTTGTTTCATGTGGATCCTTGCTGCAAAAAAAAAGTGTGCCTTATAGTCCAGTGAGCCTTATATCTGGACAAAGTATGGAAATTTGCTGACAACCCAGAAGTGCACCTTATAATCCGGTGTGCCTTGGAGTTGTGAGATTACTGTAATCATTTTCCTTTCCTGTGAATACTACTGTTTTTGTTTTTCAGATCCGGAGAATGGTGGAGAGCAAAATCTCTCACAACAAGAAAAGAAGGTTTCATTCCCAGCAACTATGTAGCAAAAGTAAACACCCTGGAAACAGAAGAGTAAGTTCTCCCAGTCTCCAAATTCTGGCAAACTTCTTCACCTTGGTTGTGTATCCTTTGTGGGTGGGGAAGGAGGTGGTTCTAACTCTTTGAAATACCTTTCAGATGGTTCTTCAAAGACATAACCCGAAAAGATGCTGAACGGCAACTCCTTGCTCCTGGAAATGGTCCTGGAGCTTTCCTTATCAGAGAAAGTGAAACATTAAAAGGTAGGTTTTGACGTGGTACTTTAAAATTTATATAGCAATAAAAACATGCAGTCAGTCTACACAAAAATTGGATGTGGAGTGGCATTGTGTGAATTTTCTGCAGTTCTGTAGGAGTGAGAAGAATGAGAAAATTACCAAATAAAGAGAGAAGAGAGTGGTAGGCTAACACCCAAAGCTGAGATAAGGGGCTGGGGGCGGGGGGGTGGAAAATGTGTTATGTGTGTGATTACACTGGCAAGAAGCAGGAATGAATGAAGCGGCATCTTTTCTCTTCTTGATGTTTGTGACTCCTTTACTGAAAGACATATGACAGTAATAGTAGCTGCTGCATTCTACAGTCTGCCATTATTGGGTCTGTATCCATTGCTACAAGTTTAAAATTGTATTTATTGCATAACGAGGGTTTTCACTTCTACACTGTAGTGGGATTATTGTCAGAGAACTGTTTGGTAAAATTTTGTGCTGTAAACACAAAAGTTTCAGCTTTGTGCCAAATAGCTTAGTGAAGTCTCCAGGCTCTTCAGCCAGAACTTTGAGAAGAGCATAGGAAGGTCTGTCCCAGCCTGTGGACTCTGACTGTAGGTCTGGGTGGATATTCCAGCTGGATGCTGTAACACTGCATCCTCCAGAGGATGACACATGAAGCCTTTCAGCAGGTCATGCCTCTCCACAGGATAGCTTTTTTTTGGCTCTAATCCTGCAGATTCCTGACTAGGTACCATCTGTAACAGGCCCATATCATTGTGCTCTCAGCTGAAGACTTGAATGAAGTTCTCAAAGGAAGTCTCCTAAATTCTACATAGAGTACTGAGTAAGGCAAAGTACCCCCAGAATCACTGGGTATATGTGTGAAGAGAGATAATGGAGTAAGATCCCTTTTTATCCTCTGAAAATTGATAAGAATTGTACAAGTAGAAGAGACAAAGAGTGCTGCAGCTAAGGGTAGATGCTCTTCTGCCCCAGTTTAAATCCCAGATAATGTTAGGCTCCCTAGAACTGCCTAGGGATCAACAGATCTAGCAGATCAACAGATCTGCTCTCCCTCCTATATGCCTGAAGCCATGTCCAAACTGTTCCTTTGCTAGTCAGCCCATGACTACCAGCATGTTCCTTTTTCAAAATGCTGATCTCCAGATTTCAGCTTCTGCCTCAGCAGGGTGGCAGCCCTGGTCCTGCTCTCCCAGCCACTTCTACTCGAGCTGGGGGACTTTCTGCAAAATTCTGGGCGCTGAATGGGCAGCTGCCTGGAATATGGAACAAGTCAGTTTGTTGAATAAGATTGAAAAAGAAAGTGTGACTGTAAGCATTTTGGTGACCAGTTCAGGGCTGCTTTTTGCTAACTTCCTCCTGTGGATTGCAAAATGGTTTTTGAGGAAATAAGGGAGTGAAAACAAAAGCAGACAAAATGGTGATTTTTCTTAGGTTCTTCTGTGCATGTGTGGACTCTGTAGATCTTTTTCTATCTGTTAATGAGCATTCTCTCTTTATCCACAGGCAGCTATTCTCTCTCCATACGAGACTATGATCCAGAGCATGGTGACGTTATTAAGCACTACAAAATCAGGAGTCTAGACAATGGAGGATTTTACATCTCTCCAAGAATAACTTTTCCTAACATCAATGATATGATCAAACATTATCAAAGTAAGTTAAAGCATTTGGTGAATTACTTAATAGAATGCAGCCATTATTTTCTGAGAAAGAAAATAAATGGTTTCTTCTTTTGTTTCAAAGCTTTTTTTTTTTTTTTTTTACTTTTGTTTCCTAAATAACTTGGGCATGTATGTTATCAAAGATAAAGTAAAACTGATTGGAATCCAAGTGTTGTTGTTACCATTAAAAGATCTGGTGCTGATTGCTCTGTGGCAAACCACTGTGAAATGAAGACTGCTTTTATAATACAAT
Organism: Sialia sialis; assembly: GCA_009812075.1. Classification (NCBI taxonomy): domain Eukaryota; kingdom Metazoa; phylum Chordata; class Aves; order Passeriformes; family Turdidae; genus Sialia; species Sialia sialis. The sequence goes on along the minus strand of VRYO01001463.1, from coordinate 38,056,905 downwards.
TCATTAAACTTAGGATGATGTGAAGCTATAATAGGAGTTGCCTGCATTGTAAATAGTATTTTATTTCAGAGTAATTTTTTATTCATAATTAACAGAAATTCATATAGACTTGTGAATGTTGTCTTGTACCCAGTGTTGAGTGTGAAATTGGTTTTATTTTTCCTGTAAATGTCTTTGTTTAATTATTTATTTTTAAAGGAAGAAATTTTCCATATACTTCAAAGAAATAAAATTGCAGCCACATAGAAAGTATACATTTATTTAAAAAAAAAAGAAAAGGTGGGGAGAGGAAGGAACAAGTCTACCTATGTTTTAGCTGCAAAACTGACTTCTCATTCTGCATAACCTCCTGCTGGATAGCTCCAAAATACAGGTTTTTTAAATGCAGGGTTTTTAAACTGGGAATAAAGGCAAGACCAAAAAGAAGTAGGAAATAAAATCACAGAGTAATTTTTCAAAGCCATTCTGAGGACTTGGCCATGAAATTTTTCTGAATGGTTAGATGTGTGTGCTAGCTGTTCAGCACTGCTGGAAAACCTGAGAATTATTCAACATTCATATAAAAGTTATAGCTGGTCAGTGTCTAGAAAAAAAATAATGTTGACCTACTTTTATGCTTGCAATGCACATCTATCTAAAACCGTGTTGCAAGAAAATTTAATGACAAATTCAGAATACAGATCCCAAACCTGACTCCAATGTGCATCTTAATCAACATAGTGTCAGTAATAAGATCTGATACTGTCTTTACTTGGTGCAAATCGTACTAAAACCCCTTAATAATCTGACAGTAACCAGATGCTTTTGTGTTAATTTTTTCTCTGAATTCCAAATTTCAGACCAGAGGCACTTAAACTTTTGTGGAAGCACCAGACAGGCTACATTTTCATCATAGCATCTGGTTATCTTGAACAGTATTGTGGGCTGGTTAGTTCAACAAAGTAATGTTTGTCTCAAGTCGTGTGGCACAGGAGAGTAATGTATTTTGTATTTTCTTTTTTCTTTGAAAATCAGAGCAATCAGATGGCTTATGCAGAAAGTTAGAAAAAGCTTGTATTTGTCCCAAACCGCAAAAACCATGGGATAAAGATGCATGGGAAATTCCACGGGAATCAATTAAATTAGTGAAGAAACTTGGAGCTGGTCAGTTTGGAGAAGTCTGGATGGGTAAGTTTATTCTTTTGAAATGAGTATTTAACTCTGAAGGAAGGGTCACTTCAGAGTCATTCAAAAATATAGTGGACATGAACTTGATCCTATATACTTGTAAAACAGCAAAACCAAACAGCAAAACCAGCAAAATTCTATATATTCACCAGAATATACCTTCTTGTGAGGAGAGAGGGCTTGTAAAAGATACCTGACAAGGAAGTGGAACTAATCTTTTTGGTGTCTTTTAAGAAAAAACATAGTGAGTAAGCACTGTAATTTAGAAGGTCAAAGACAATAGTTTGTTGTTATGTTTTGGGGTGGAAATAGAAGGTTATAATAAGATGTAGCTCCTGGATCCCAAAACTGATGAGCACCTCAGAATTTTGTTTCAAATCAGAATGTGTTAAAGAGTATGAAATAGAAAGAAACAATGTCTTCTAGTGCGTTGGGTATAGTGATTTCATTGTCCATTCGTGACGAAGATGCCTCCTGCAATGTAGTGCATGGTACTGCCATACAGGCTGAAAAAAGGGAGCAGACTTAACCCAAGAGTGTTGCCTGCTCAGAAAGCAGGTGATTTATGTAGTAAGAAGACTAGAGATTGAACAGCCCATACCTTGAATTATCAGGCAGGACCCCAGTAATAAAACTGTCATAAGACTTACAAGCTTTAAGCATTAATACATACTCAGCAGAAAATGATAGCATTGATTATTATAACCTGAATAACTGCTCTGTTGGCTTACAAGCAGTATTTCCAGCCTTAGTGACCTCCTACTGGCAAGGGGCTATGCCCAGTGTCACATTCTGGGAAAATGGTTTGATTATCTTGCTTTTGTAATGCTGCCTATTCTGACATCACAGTATTCTTTTGGCTTCCTTATTGCATGTTTTGTGCACTATTCATTGCTTGCACATTTTTTGCCAGTTACCATCTTATTTGAGGTAAACTGTATCTTCCTCCAAAGTCTTCATTAGGCCAAATCATTCTCTTAGCCTTTCCCTGAACCTCTTTTTTTGGGATGTTATGTTTAAGTAGAACTAAATTTGTTATGTAATAAAAGATCAGATTACGGTGATGATGGTCATTTAAGACCCAAGATTCTATAGGCAGAGCATTTCTGAGCAATTTAAAAGTGTATCCCAAAGCTGGCTAGAAGACACAAAACTATGAAGGGGTCTCTGATGATCCATGGGAGTGTGTCAATCTGGTGGGAATGTCATTGCTTTGAAGAGATGCTCTCATTTAGAAAAGAAAAGCACAGACTGGTGCTGTTTGAGTGGCAAATTATACACACACAACTGCAGTGTCAATCAGAAAGCTCTAATTGAGTCTTAGGCGCAATCTTTTGGTATAAATCACATAAAAAGTGCAAGCAACACATCTCTATAATATAATATAATAGGGCCAAATTCGACCTTTTGTATGTCTTCATGAGAAAAGGCTTAAGAAACCCTGTAGCTATGATATACATGAATCACAATTTAGGTACTAGTCAGGACAAGTTTCAACCATTGTGCAGTTATTTCTGTCTAATAAACCAGGGCAACAAATGTTTAACTTAGACTGAAGCACTGTGGAAGACTTCATGGTAGGAGCTAATCAACTGCTTGAAAATGCAGATCGTTTTGGGAAGTGACTACTTCTGCACATACAGAAAAGAATAAAACTTTAAAAGGGTGCTTCTGCTTCAAGATGCTTCCTCTTGTTTCTGTCATTATTTTAACATCTAAATTGGGCCTGAACTCTGTGTCTGAATTGCTGCACTGTGAGAAAAACTAATGTACTGTGAAAGCGACTGCTGTGTTTCCTCTTCTTTGCTTTCTTTCTGAAGCGAAAGAAGATGATTTGCATGGCACAGATCCTATCAAATCAGGAGCATGGTTAATCTTAGAACCAAGGAAGTCCAAGATGGAAAAGCATATTAGGCCAGCTGTGTGGTGCAGGGTGTCAGCAAGCACTGTGTATTGTAATGATTACCCAGGGATTTAGGGAGTTATGTAGAGGTACTGAGCAATAATCTGGTTGCTGCACTCTCCTGATTCGAGAGCTGGTTGTTACACTGCCTTCTTACAGAGAAAAAAAAAAATTCAGCCACTGTATGATTTAGAGAGAAATATTGTTCCATGGTTTAATTACTAAATAGATTTCTGCTTGATAAAGGATGCTTAGTATTGTGGTTTCAGAGGGAGGAGTGTCCCACTCAGAGGAATTGTGCTTTTGAGTAAAGGAAGATGTAGAGCTACTGGATAAAATCCAGCAAAGAGTCACAAAGATGATGAGGGGACTGGAGCACCTCTCCTTTGAGGAAAGGCTTAGGGGGCTCTTATCAGTGTCTGTAAATAGCTGAGGGAGGCATGCAGAGTGGATGGAGCCAGGCTCTTCTCGATGGTGCCCAGTGACAGGGCCAGGGGCAAGGGGCACAAAGTGGAACAAGGAGGCAGCTCCTTCTGACCCTCACTGTGCGAGTGACCAAGCATGGGCGCAGGTTGCCTGGAAAGAATCAAAAACCAGCTGGACACAATCCTGGACACCAGCTGTAGGTGTCCCTGGGGGTGTTGGGCACAGATCCCTTCCGCAGGTCCTTTCTGTGTTTCTGAGAGATGTGGGAATATAGAGAGAATGCTGATACTGCAATGTGAAGTTGTGCGATTATAGCTTTTATAGTCTTTTCTTTTTAGTATCTCTATGACTACTTTCTGAGATCCAATGTGGACATCTTCCTCGTGAAGACTTTGGAGGAAATTAACTCCCATAATTAGAATGAGTAAGAAAATCCTAGGAACAAAAAGCAGGCCTCCATATGCCCCAAGCACTTGGCTGTGTTCCTGTAGGACTGTGCAGAGAATCTGTTTTATGAAAAGGGCAGGTGAATCTTTTACAGCTCTGAAGGGTTGCTTTTACACAAAGAAAAGTTGCTATCAGCTTTCCAGTTTTTTTCTGTCAATACAAGTGCAATTGTATGCATTTTATGTTCATGTGTGCATTTTGGTTGTGCAGCCTAGGCTTTCTGCCTTCACATTGAAAGGGCTGTGTGGAGATGAGTGAGATGTGCTGCATTATTCTGTTCTGCAGCTCAATGATGGCTGTGGTAGGTGAAGGAGCGAAGTGCTGATGTGCAGTTGGATGCAGAGAAGCTGCTGTTCCTCGGACTCTTTCCCAGTACCTCCTCCAGTAGTAATTGCTCCAGCCATTATTTTCCTTCCAGGAGTGTCATATCTCCACAGCTCAAACAAGCTGTTCCCAGTATACCCTGCAGGGAATTACTGGGAAAGTAGGGGAAGGAGAAAGATGCATATTAGAGGCTTCTTCACACAGCTCTGCATCTTCAGTCCTGTTCAGAAATGGTAGGCTCAACCTCAGCTGTCTATTATAAGTTCATATCACACCTTGGCCTGATTTAGCCTATGCAAAACTCTGGGGACAGTCTGGCTATGCAAGATACTGCTCTGTAAAAATAACAGTAATCAACTGCAAAATAAATGCCTGGAACACCATTTTTTTTGGAGAATTCCGTTCTAACATGTAGAGAAGAACACGGCTTGTTGTGTGAGACATCATCACACACTTAGACTTTCATGCTATTTCTTGCTTCAGATTTGACTTTTAACAGTAGCTTAAACTGACTTCCTGCCATGGTTTTTGACCATGGAGTTCAGTGCATCTGGGCAGCTACTATAGTGATGTGGTGAACCAGAGCAGCACTGCAGGAGCAGGGTCCATGTTTTATGTATTTTTTGTTCCTGGTGTGACCTGATATGATGTGAATCATGATGCTCTGTGCTATTAATAATTCATGAAGAGAATTCGCAAGCAGGGCTTAGAGGAAAGTTAACAAGGCAAATGCAGCAATTATGGTGTAGGTTATTAATAAGTCACATCTTGCTTGAATCTCAGGTGTAAAAGATTCTCTTATTCAATAATTTCTGAATTAGAATATAAGTAATGTGTGCTTTAGAAGTGTATTTTCTTCTGCAGCTGTTAGGAATACCAGACTGTGCTCATAGAGCTCATGGCACCTTATTTTGGTGTCCCATCCCTCCCAATACATGATGAAATAAATGAACTTGAGAGAAATCAAGATCAGGTATTTCTAGTCTTTCACCAGCTATTTGTTTTGTACATTACCACCAGAGGGTCAAGGTAGACTTTTTTACAGCAGAAAACCTCAGTATGACAGACTTGTTGTAGTAAAGCAAACTGCTTGTAAGAAAGAGCCAAGTTTGAAGGATATCTTCAGTGAATGTAAAATACTGTTACATAGTTAATGTTAAGTGTGTTGGACATAATTGCCTCACTGAAAGAGTTGTATGAATTAGTATATTCAGTAGAGAATTCAACAAATCAAGAGTGGAGCTCAGCTCATGCTCTGTTTTAGGGCATGGGATAGAATAGTAGAAATGAATACAAATAATCTTTCTGCTTCTTAAACATAGAGAACTATATTTATTATCTGTTTTTCTGATTATATACCTGAGCTTTAACAGTGGATTTGACCTGTAGCTATAATTTCTTACTATTAGGTAACTTAGAGAAATGTCTTTGTTATGTTTTGACCTGACTATGTTTGGAAAAATAGATTAAATAATCATGCAGGTGAATATTTTGTGTTTATGGCATAGTGCCTTTTCTCAGATGATGATCCTTCTTCGAAAACGATGCAGTGCTAGGAGCAATCACTTCAGATCTGGAAACTAGGTCCTTGCTTTGCCTCTGATTTCTTTAGCTGGATGATAAATAGCATAAGGAAATGGTGGATTCCAGTTTAGAGGTGTATCCGTCATGGTGATGATCCAGATTTTTGCTGAATAAGGAAATGAGGCAATTCTGTTGAGTCATGAAGGTTTTACTGCTTCTGAGAAATATTTCTACAGTGTTGCACTGGGTATGGCAGGGATAAAAGTTGCATTTATATCCATCTTTCTCACTCTTTTATCTCTTTTATTATTCAAATGAAATTACTTCACAAGATAAGCTTTAGGCACAGTGCTTGCTACTCTATTTTTAATGCTATTTTAATGTTTATTTAATGTTCAGCAAACACTAAATCTGAAAAAAATTAGCTGCTTTTCTCTCTTTACTGATAAGTTGCTTTTTATATAATTAGCAAGTTACATTGGAAGGTGTGCTAGCCAGAGAAATGAACCACAGCCACAGTGTCCTCCACTCCTGGCATGGGCTGTGTGATAAGAAGTTATCATGTTTTAAATCTTGTGCTGAGCAGTCCTGGCAGCCTGTCCTTGCTGGTCACAAGAACCATTCGACTGCACTTTCCTGTAATGCCTCATTTTGAGCTCTAAGGGTTACAGGAAGGATTATAAGCATGAGACTGGCATGCATGAAATAAGTGCAATCAGGGAATTTCAGATACTTCAGAATCTTGCAGCCAGTCCTTGGACTCTATTGTTCTGAGGCAGTTTAAGTGGACATTCATTGAAACATGCCTTGACCAAGTATTTTAGGGGCTGCTTGTGAATGGAAACTTGGTGTAAAGTAAGATCATTTGCTTGATTTATTTTTTTTTTCAGATAACTGATTTCTAAAAACAGGGAATGGATCATTTTTCTCTGTGGTGCTGTACAAGTTGCAAAACAAAAAGGAATTCTAGCATAAATATTTGTGCTACATGTGGCACTTGCTTTCAGGCTTTCAGCTATTCCTGGAATCCAGCCTCACCTGCTTTACAAATTCCTGCTCCTCGGGACAGAGGAGCTGCAGAGTGACTTCAGTGCACTGATCCTGTTTCCTCCTTGTAGGTTACTATCACAGCAGCACCAAAGTGGCTGTGAAGACTCTGAAGCCTGGAACAATGTCTGTGCAAGCCTTCCTGGAGGAAGCCAACCTCATGAAAACACTTCAGCATGATAAGCTTGTTAGGCTTTATGCTGTAGTGACCAAAGAAGAGCCTATTTATATTATAACAGAATTCATGGCAAAAGGTGAGAAAAACATTGGATCTGTGTGCTGATTTGGACTGAGGTGGAGTTAGTTTTCTTCCCAGTGGCTGATTTGGGCTGCGTTTTGGATTTGTGCTGAACACAGGCTGATAACATAGAGATGTTTTTGTTATCACTGAGCAGGATTCACACAGAGCCAAGGCTTTCCTGCTTTTTGTGCTGCCGTGCTGTGAGGAGGCTGGGGGTGCATGGAAGGATGGGGGAGACACAGCCAGGACAGGTGACTCCACCTGACCAAAGGGATATTCCAGACCATGTGGCATCATATTCAATATATAAAGCTGGGAAAAGAAGGAGAAAGGAGGGACATTTGGAGTGACTATTTGTTTTTTCAAATAACCATTACTTGTGATGTGGCCCTGCTCTCCTGGAAATGGCCAAACACCTGCCTGCCCATAGGAAGCACTGAATCAATTCCTTGTTTTGGTTTGCTGGTGTGCACAGCCTTTGCTTTTTCCCTTCCTATCAATTTGTCTTTATCTCAGCCCATGAGTTCTCTGCCTTTTGCCCTTCTGATTCTCTCCCTGGTCCCACTGGTGGGGAGTGAGTGAGTGGCTGCATGGAGCCTGGTTGGTGGCTGGGGTTAAACCACGACAATCTGCAAGCAATATTTTAGTGAACTCTTCTTCTTCTCCTGAACTAGTTCCGTTTCTTTTTAAAGACAGGAATGATAGAGTTATTTTTGAAAGTTCAAATATTAAGGGGAGGAACAGCTGTCCTTAAGATGAACAGAGGCTTTAATTTTATGACTCGTTACTGCATTTGTGAGATAAACCATTTTTTCAGTTTTCTTAAATGCAGAATTTTCTGTTGTTTCCAAATCAGAAACCATTTTTTCAGTTTTCTTAAATGCAGAATTTTCTGTTGTTTCCAAATCAGAAGATAACCCCAGATAGCTCTGGTTCATTTGGACTCCCTACCTAACTTCTGTGTCGGTATCATAACAAGGCAATTAAAACAAACCTTAGTAATTGCCTTATGTGGGACTTGAATTGATAAAGTTGTGTGTAATAAGGTGAGTGAGGAATGATCCTGCAAGTGTGGCTGCACTACTGGAAAGTACTCTATAGAGCATTACTACACAAAATATGAGAAATTTCCTTCTCAAATTATCTTGGGTAGTAGTTTTTCTTGTTTTGTTCTGTTTTCAAGCAATTTTGCTGATAACTTAATAACCAAATGTTGAGGTACTTAGTCTGTATGACTTGGAAAGGATTGATGTACGTGGTTCCCCCAGACTGCTTTCCTGATGGTGCACAGACTAGGGTGCTTATCAAACCACTGAACTGAAAGCATTGAACATGAAACATTCACCATTGAACTGAGGTATGGTGTCATGGGTGTTTTCTACAGCCAGGGAAATAGCAGAACTTGAATGTCTGGCCTGCTGATTTGGGTGTTCCTGTCGTTAAATCATGCAAAGGGACTGTCTTACTGTAGTCAACTTGAAAATACATCAGAACACTTCACTGCATCCGTTTTGTTTTCCAAAAAATTGGGGAACCAATGTGACCTTTATTTTTGTGATAAGATGCACTGATTTAATCTTTCTCTGTTTTAACAGGCAGTTTGCTGGATTTTCTGAAGAGTGATGAAGGAAGTAAATTGTTGCTTCCAAAGCTAATTGACTTCTCTGCTCAGGTAAAACTTTAAAAATGTGCTCAAAATTATAGAGGGTTACTTCTCTTAGAGTCTGAAACTCATACTAGACCATTTTATCCTAAGGATTTTTTACATTAAAAAAATGCAATTTACAGATCAATTTTGAGTAAATGTGGTTAATTGAAAGGAGGGAATAGATGGAAGTGGTTTCACAGGGAATATGTAGTTAGGCAAAACTCCAAAATACTGCTAGTGACCTGCTTAGATGGCAGCAGTACCCAGCTGCCTTCCTTTGTGAAAAAGCTGCTTTCAATTTGAGTGGCTATGAATTGCAAGTGTAAGGCCAAGTTTGTGAGTTTTTGCTTAGCAGATCCCTTCAGAATTTACAAATGTGTCATTTTTTCACTTCTTAAGTTAGGTTAACTGGTCAAACTCCTCTTAGCCTCAGTGTACTTTTTTGGTTTCAAATTCTTAGGTAAATTATTGTGAAATGGTGTTTCAGGTACTAGTGTATGATTTATGAACCGGGATGATTGTTTCAAAGTATACAAATTATCTCTGTCTTTAATAAAATCGGAAGAGAGGCTCCAGAGTGTTTTGTGTGTCAAAGCCTGAATCAAAGGTCCCAGAGTCTGGTGCTTTGTCTTGGACAGTTACAAAAATTAGGTGTCCAGGGAGGCATGTAACAAAAACAGAGTAATAATTCTGCTTTTGCAGGTTGTACTTCATGTTAGTAGTGGGTAATGATGGCATTTCTAATAGGTTATCGTTAACTAATCTTTTTTGGGATTGTCTTTTAATGCGTTAGAGTTTACAGATTGTTAACTTGTTATAACTGTGAGGAAAGATGGGAAAACATTAAAAAGTATAATACAGCATTAGGAATTTATACAAAAAATTCACAATATGAATATTATATTAATGTTTTATGTAATTATTGCCATACAAATACAATACAAATAATTATAGGATTAGATATTAGGAAGTATTTCTTTACCAAAAGAGTTGTCAAACACAAGAACAGGCTTCCTAGAGAGGTGATCAATGCCCCAAACCTGTCATATTTTAAAAGTAATTTGGTCTATGTCCTTATATATGTCCTTAATATATGCTTTAACTTCTGGTCAAAGTGCTCTGAAGCGGTCAAGCAGTTGGACTAGATGATCACTGGAGGTCCTTTCCAACTGGAACTATTGTATTCTATAGCACATTATATATCACATATTGTTATATGGGTGTTCAATGTATCAAATGTAGGTTTTTATTTCACATAGACTCAATGGAAGAGCTATTTTTCCTGTAATTATTGTTTTAGTGTGGCTATAAGCTCTTTAAATTTCCTAACTTTGTGGGCAGTTTGTCGTTGGGAATTTATTTTTAGTGGGATAAAAGCTCTGTAGATGTGGAAAACCTGCTGGATCCCAGGTCATGGTCTGAAGAGATGAGTAACAGTGGGCAGAAAAGAAAATAAAAGGTAGCTTTGAAACTAGTGTGTAAAATTCAAGAGAGACAAGATATCTGTGAGCATTGATATGAAAGAAGACGAGGTTTGGAGAGAAAAGCACATGTGGTTTCACAGCAGACCTTTTTATTGGTGTTAGGGATGTTGTGTTCATTCTAAATTAATACAGTGTTTTTAGAAATTTAAGGCTTGGAAAGGGTAATGATCTAAAGAGCAACCCTGTGTACAGCTTGGGTAAATCACTTCAAGATAACAAGGGTCAGAGATTGTCATTCACAAAGCTTTGAAGGTCACTTCAAATGGGCATCACTTGTCACCATGATCTGACAGCAGCTCCCAGAGCCAGTTCCTGCCTTGGCCCCAGAGGCCAGGACCTTGTGCTGCACAGGTGATGTAACAAGTCCCCCTTGTCTGAGAGGATATAGACCAGCAAGAGAAATTCCTGAGACTGGCTTGCAGTCATCCTAAAGGGATTCTCAGGAATGACTCTCTGAGGCTTTCTGGCGGCAGCCCAAACAAAACTTTGGAACAGAGATACCGGGATTTTTGTTATGGAAAGAATTTGTAGGGGTTTTGAGCACATTTAAAGAGCCCTTAATGCCACTGTGTGATAACAAAACTGTGTGGAATAGACTTGCAGGCTGCATGTGCGTGGTTCCAGAACAGAGATTTCCCTCTGACCAACACAGATGTTCCACCAGTCTTCTCTATCTCTGGCAATCTGAATTTATTGGTAGGTCTTTAGGGCAAAAGAGAGACAAAAATATTTTCAAACCTCTGCTAAGGTAGCCGTGAATCACACTTTTCCTGAATGTAGGCTTTGTGTAAAGGAGAACACAAAACGTGTGTAGTTTTTTTGGTGTGACTTTGGTTTGTACAAATGGAACATTAATTTATTCTTACAGAAGTGATGTTAACCTCTCTGCAGGGGGAAGGGGAAAGAAGTTTGGAGAGATATGTTTCAGAAGAAGTTAAAATTAACATGGAAGGAAGATTGTGGTGAAGATTCTTATTCTTAAATAAGATCAGGCTTTTTTTTCCTTGGTGGATACACACTTGAGGTTTTCATTATTCTCTGATCACACATTCTGGTAAAGCACTTTGCCAGGCTATCCCAGCTTCTCAGGAGCACTGACAACACAAGAAATGGCAGCTGAGCATTAGCTTTTTACCCTCATCTATCTGTCATGTTACAAGACACAGGAGGGACTGGGGATGGGAGTAAGGGAGAGGAGGATATGGTCTCTGTGGCTATTAGCTGGCTAAAGAATATAGTGCCGGCAGCTGTACAGGAAACCCCAGCTGAAGGTGATTTTCCAAGTGAAGAGCACTGTTGGTTGTTGTTTGCATTGCCAGGCTGTTGTAGTCCTTCACTCTCTGAGCTCATTTATGCCTTCGCATTGAAGAGTCTTAATAAAAATGTGTTTACAAGAGGTGAAACATTCTGACTTTGCAAAATGAGGATTGCTCCTCTAGGTGAAATGAACAACTTTTTTAAATTAAGCATTTTTCAAGCAAGTAATCAAATGTACTCCTGCTCTGCTGTACTGACCTAGCTGTCTAGTTAGGTGAACACCCTGCTGATGGACATTTTTGGCAGAGATAGCTGTTACTGGGTTACACTTACACCTAGTGCCTGAACTTACAGTTGTGGATTCTGGACTTTGATGGTTTGCTTTCTGTACTAATGGTCAGGATTTATGAAATTGGGTTTGTGGACAATATGGCAAGAAAATGCTTGCTGGGAAGGTGGTCCAGCTCAGTTTCTAAAGCAACCTGCTCTCTGACAGAGCTGAAGGTATCTCTTGTATTTTAATCAGTGCATATGGATAGGGGCTGGGGGAATTTAATGTTTGCCCTGGCAAAGACAATTTTATGCATTGGAGATAAATGTTAGAAGTCTCTGAAATGAGAATGTTTTAAGGGAAACTGAGTTTTGCAAACATATCTTCAAGCACTTCTACTACTGAGTAGAGCTGTAGCATCTCCTGTAGAAGTCAGCACCAGCCTGGCTCCTTCAGTTCCTAAAGCAACTGGAAGATTCAGGGTTTTGCTAGTTGGTTTTTGTCTTGCCTCAGAGAAAATTTACCAGAAGAGCCTCCAGTTCTTTGTTTCACATTTCCCGAATTCATAGTTGTTTCTGCTTGATTAGATCTGCTGAAAACGTGTGACAGGAATTCAGTGAACCTTTTGTATGTGTAAACTCTTCCTGCTTCTTATGCAAATCCATTACCTTCCAGGCAGGATACACATGTGTAGGGGCTGTGGTTAGGAAAATTATACCTGTTTTTACTAAAAAAACTCATGACTTCTAAAAGGGTCAAAGCTTTGTCCTAAAAACAGTCATATCTTTCTCATGCAATGCTGATACTTTCATTAATTCTTCTATGATCTACAGCTTGACTGGCAACTTCTTTCTGTCTTCCAAGGCTACAGTGCCATTGAAAAAATTGTAAATTTAGAATAAAAATAATAGAGATTCTTTGATTCAGTGTTTTAATCCCTTCTCTACCCTGTTTTTTAAAGTCATAGTAGAAAGTCATACCTAGATTATAATTAATTTTAAGTCTCATTTGGCATTGTGACATTTCCACTGTGTATTCCTTTTTATGCTTCTTTGATTTTTAATGATACACTCTAATGTTCCAGTGCATAATTATATACATTACTTTTATAACAATTTTTTCCCTGTGAATCTGCTTTAACTACACAGCTGCTTGACTGGGGCAAGAGGAATATGATTTTTGCAACCTTTCCTGACTTCACTTTTAGGATAAGCACTACACTGATGTATCATTTGAAGATATGTGTCTTTTGCAACAGCTTTAAATGGCCAGATGAAAAGGTTCTACACCCTCTTCATAGACAAAGAGTAATGTGAAGATAAACTGTCTTTTTGAAAACTCTGTGACCAAGAAGTATATTTTATTTTATTATGCATCTGGACATTATTGAAAGGTACAGTTATTAAAAGATTGATCCCAGACTAAAGACAGCCCTGTCCAGATCAATAACACCTCAACATCAAACCTTTCAAAGACTGTTGCAGATTATTTTCAGTGAGACTTCTCCCTAGGAACTGAGAGAATTACCAGACTTAAGGCAGTGCAAAACTCTGGCTATGTTCCATTATTTCCTATGCTTTAAATGCACCAACAGGATGCTTGTGTCCACCCTCAGTGTTTTGCACTCATTTTTGTTTTTTGGGCTGCTTTACCAGCTTTGGCAGGAGCATCCTACCAAGCTGGGGGCCAGAGAAGCCCTTGTAGGCAGCTGGGAGTGGCTCTGAGGCCACTGTCCCACACCTACCGTGACTTTTAGCTGAAGCTTTACACTTACAGAGGTTGGCTTATGGAGTGATGTATTTCTTCTAGAGGACTTTTCTTTCATTCTTACCCTGGGTGCATTGTTCCTAGTATGTGGAGATTAGTTTGGGTTGTTTTAAAAATTATTTAATTTAGGTATTTCTAAAAGTGTGTCAGTAGTTCATTAAAGGTGACAGGGAACTGCTCCCTTCTTGGCAGCAACACTTGAGCTGTGTAGGCAGAATTCTCTTTTAAAGGCCACAAAACATATTCCTGAAACCCAAATTGCCTTTCCCATCCTGCTCCTGAATAGATGTTACATGTAGCTGAACAGTCTTGACAGGTACCAATGATCATTAAAAGAGAGGGAAAAAGGGCCTTAATTTTCTTTTGTTCATATGAATTTCTCTAGCATTAACATTTCATTTGACAATGAAAACCCAACAATAATCATTAGAAGTTATCACGAAGGCTCTGGCACCCATTCCCTAAATCAAAAAAAACCTCAAATTTTTTTCTTTCTTCTTTTTCCATAAGCAAAGGTTTAACATCACCATGTGTGTGAATTCGATTGTTTGGTCACTGTGTTTTCCCTCCTTCTCTGATTCAAAAATTCCTTGTTGTTAATTTTTTCTTACTTTGGAATTTTCTGCATTTTTTCAGTAAATCTAGCACAAATAAGAGGAAATAAAATAGTCTTTCCAGTGGCTTTTCTTGGTTGGGCTCAGAAACTAATTATCAAGATCACAAATGTTTCTTTTATGGAGTGATTCTTCATTCCTTATCCAGCAGTTTACCCAAATGTTCTATCCTGATTCCTCTGTGGTGTTTGTTGTATCTTTGGTGGCAGTACCAGACCTGTCTGCATTTTGGGTGGATCTGCCATGCTGGCCAGTGCAAACTCAGCATCGATCTTACAGCAAGACCTTCCCTTTCATCTCTGCTTCCTGCCCAAACCCATGTAGGCAGAGCAGCCTCTACATTAAATACTGCTCTTCTGTTGTGTCTGTAAGGCTCTAAGAAGACTTTCTGTGGCAATTATTCACTACTAGCTACTTCCTTCATTAGTAAATGTTCTACTTATTTCTAGAAAATGTGAAATGCAGGTGTTGCTCATTCTCTTCATCAGAGTTTCTTCTTGGTTTAGTGTGAGAACACCCCTGCACTGTAGCAGGGCAATGTCACGCTTCTCTGAAGAGTGTATCTGACTGTAAGAAGAGGTTTGCAGTGGAAGGAAGTGAGAGGGCAAGTGGCTCTAATTTTCCATTGCTTAAACCGAAAAAGAGGAAGAAAGGCTGTGTAGCTTTGTGTTGTAAGTGGTGGCAGCGTTTGCCTTGGCAGTACCCTGTGGGGACTTTTTTAAAACGAATAAGCAGAAGTGATGTTGAGGCTCTCTTCAGATTTGGTCAGCTGCTCTGCCTGCTTTGCTGCACAGCTGAAAGGAGCACTCTGGTGCTGGGGAGGGATCTGTGCACTTTGCTCCTCAGGGGCACAGGAAAGAAGAGTCTGTGCTGAGGGTGCCAGGGACTGGCACTGGTGATGCACTCTCACTGCTTTGCTGCTCCACTGGCAGATCTGAGGTGTGGGTGTTCCCCAAATCATGTGGCCAAGAGGGGTCTGTCACCCCCCACAGACACCCCAGAGAGGCACCTGTGGCACAGGTGGGACCCTGACTGGGAATGTGCCATCACCAGTCTCACAAGAAAGATAGAAACTGATGGCTCCCGAAGACAGGGTTTCTTTTTCTTTTTTCTTAGCTCCTCTTAAACTTTTGGACAGAATACAGTCTACACATCAGTTTTATTACTCTGAGTTTAGAAACTGTTATTTCAGTTTCTTTTTCTTTTTTTTTTTTTTTTTTTTTTTCCTTCTTCCTGAAAAAGAAAGTGTTTTTCTTAGGGAAAAAAAAATAAAAAAGGTAGCCTGGAAAAATGTCATCCCCTGTGCATATTTTGAGGCTATTAATCCTCTTTAATTTGGTTTGGAAATCAATTTGGGTTGCTGAAATGCAGATTATATTTACTTATGATACTATCTGAGAGCTGGCTGTTGCCAAAACCTCCTCATGTATGAACAGGTATATGTTGTTGTAGAAGAAAATAAAGTTGTTTCCCCTATCTTAGTAATTGCTTCCTGATTGTCCAGGCTTGTACTGGGTAGATAGAAAGTTGTTGGGATTTTAAACTTTCTCTGCTTTATCAGTACCTGCTTCATCAGAACACCTGTATCCTATGTGATTAAGTCCTTCTATTTTCTTAGTATTTAGAAAATAAACTGGTTAATAATTTAGGAAAGAGGATATTTTAACAGAAATTCTAGGAACGTTTTATTCAAGATTCTGTTTCAGGAAATGTCTTTCATACGTATGTAATCCTGCCAGCTGTTATTCACCCAAATAATTCTTTCAGGGCTGCTACTGTAAGCAGAGTTTTGCAGGACTGGATCTGTGCATAGGTTTTCCATGGCAATCCCCCCTTTCCTGGCTTCCATCTAAAAAATTCTCCAAAGACCTCAATAATGAATAAATGGATGTGGCTTTGCTGATACCTCTGAAGAAAGACGGATCAGACCTGCTAATGGAAATGTATGGAATTGAAATATCAAAATATTTGTTCTTTTGGTTACAGATTGCAGAAGGGATGGCATACATAGAAAGAAAAAATTATATCCATCGAGATTTGAGAGCAGCTAATGTTCTGGTTTCAGACTTACTGATGTGCAAAATTGCTGATTTTGGACTAGCAAGAGTGATTGAAGACAATGAATACACAGCAAGGGAAGGTAGGTATTTCTATTTTTGTCTTTAAAACTTCAGCCTCTGGGAGGCAGTGAGGCTGTATCTAACAGAAATATGATCACCAAGGACAGAAGGTGCTATAACAGATTCCTAGGGGCAGCATTCTAATGCCACAACTTCTAAAATTAATAAAGGAAACAAAGAACCTCTCTGTGCTGCCCAAGCTTTTTGACAAATTGATTGTTAAATAAATTTGTAAAACAAAGACGACCAAGACTATTTAACTGCACACAAATTTTTCCTAAATTGAACAAAGTAATTGCACAGTCATAGCTTCCATCTCACAGAATGAAAGGCTAAGAAACTGTGATCATATATTCTCTTAACATCCTTAAGTGCCATATGGACCTCCTTTCACTTAGGGAAAGGAAGAAACCCTAGCGGGTGTAGTTGCTGGTAACAAGAAAAGTTTAGCAGAACTGGTTGCCTTTGGAAGCTGTTTGAGGAGCTGCAGCATTCATTTGCATGTTCAGCAGCACAGTAGGGACACTGGAAGGCTGTCACATCCCTGTTCAGCACAGGGATGGAAGGTAACAGGTCAGAGGGAAAACATGCTATGAAAGGTCTGTGTCTTGGTTTTGCTGTGAGTGGGTTGCTAATGTTGTCAAGGATCCTTGCAGTAAGTACAGTAATTTCAAGCCTATGAGGCACACCCTTTTGATAAAATTTTGATTGAAACCTGGGAATGTGCCTTACAATCCAGTGTGCCTTATATATGGACAAAGTTCAGACATTTGCCAACCCGGAAGTGCGAGCCATGGCGGCAGCCACGGCAAGGGGGACAGCCACGGCAAGGGCAGCCGCGGCAGCTGGTGCCGGGCAGGACTGCCGGGGCCCACGGCACAGGGAGGGCACCTAGGGCTGTGTTTAAAGGCTGAAAAAAAACGTTTGCAAATTGAGCACCTGCCAGTAAACCCCGGGATCATGCGATTCCATTCCTAATTCATTACTTTGCTGCACGTGGATCCTCGCTGCAAAAATAAAGTGCACCTTATAGTCCAGTGTGCCTTATAGTCGTGAAATTACTGTACATTGTTGGTTGTAGTGAAAAGTTTTTATTTATGCTTCTATGCATAAGGGTAACTCTCCAGAGTGGTTTGTTGGTTGGCTTTCCCCTTCTCCCTTTAAAGACACTGCCTCAGGTTTTCACAGTCTGGATGGATGCTGTGGTAACATAGGGCAAGAAGGGAAGTACTGAAATACAAAGATGAAAGAGAACAACGCACAACAGCTGAGATTCAAGGAACATAAGCTATTCAGCAGTCACTGAGTTATAGAATTCAATAGATCAGCAGGAACAGTCTGATTAAGCAGTTTTCAGAGATACAGAACCATATCTGTGAGTTTTAGCTAGCTCTGGACATTGAATATTGATTAAACTAACTTCTCAGGTTATAAATTTTTAATGTCAAGTTTCTTTGATATGTTTTCTGCTATCAGAAAAGTTTCCTAGCTCACCTGGTATTTTGTGCCAGAATGTTAGAGCAGGCTAAAAAGGGCTTAGAGAGACTCTGTTTGTATTACTCCTTGTTGTCAAATGAAGTAATGTGGTATTCCCAACAAAGGCAGCTGGAATTTTTTATTTAACTGAAAGGAGTTTGCTTTTATATGGCAATTTCTGGAATCAGTTAGTTAGATATGAAACACAGTAATTTAAGATAAGACCTTTTAAGGTAGGTCTTGCTACTGCTTTTGCATCTATGGCTGAATGTGAAATGGATTAAAGTGACTATTCGAGACTGTCCATTTCTTTTAGGTGCAAAATTCCCTATTAAATGGACGGCACCAGAGGCAATTAACTATGGATCTTTCACTATTAAATCTGATGTTTGGTCATTTGGGATTCTCCTGTATGAAATTGTTACATATGGAAAGATTCCTTATCCAGGTATGTGTCTGTAGTTTTACTCTGTATTTTTACTTTGGTGCTAAAAGGCAAAGAAAATATTCAGGGAAAGAGCTGGCATCTGACAGTAGTAACACTGATGACTGGAAAAATGTATTACAGGTAATCTAATGCTTTGAAAACTTAGTCACTGTATGTGTAAGGCACATGCCTCTCCAGGGTAAATTTCAGCAAACAGACTAATGGCACCATGGGTTTGTAGTCATTTTTTATATATTCTAAAGGTGTTACAACTGCAGCAAATGCAGATCCTGCATTTATGACATCCTTGTTTTGTGGACAGCAGTATGGTCCCATGGTGAGGATGCAGTGCTGCAAGTGCTCTGTAAGCTGCTGGGGATTTTAATAACATACTATGTGAAGATACTAAGAAAGCATGTTTTCACAAGCAAATAGGCTGTAATAATTTGTCAGTGCTAGCTAGTCTAAACAAATATGAAAGCAGACCCTAAAGCAGTGTTGAGTACCACTAGGAATGTTTACTATTTGTTGTTCCACACAGTCAGGTACAAGGCCACAGAGGTGTGCACATCAAATGGAGCTGCATTAGGTAGCTGTGAGATGGTCATGTGCTTCATGTTTCATTCTTCATTGTTAAAAAAACAATATATTAATGTTTCCAGCAAGCAGAGACACCTTGTATGAAGGGGTTTTTTAATGCACATAAAATAGTTACATCTCAGGCATAGATGATTAATTCTGGGCAGCAGACTGCATTCATTTAACCTTATTGAGGTTATGGGAAATTGCTTTAAATTCCCTTCTCTTGTGGGCAAATGGGGAAGGTACAGCCATGTTCACCTCTATGGCCCACCTCATAGGCAAAGGAACTTTTGAGAAGAACTCTGGGATCCTCACAGGAAAGGGAGAACAGATATTTCATCCAAGCAAAGTTTTCTCAGTGCTTCCAGTGCAACAGCTCTTGCTGTTTAAACAGTGAAAACATTTCCATCACTTCATGAGCAGCTAGATTTCTGCATTCTGAAGTGCCAGAGATGGTCAAGAGGCAGACCTGAGTCCCTGAAGTGACAGCAGTCTGAACAGCTCTGGACTCAGGGAGATGGGAAATCCCACAAGGCTCAGGTAGTGGCAAAGGGGTGATGGCAGCCAGCTTTACTCTGCTGTGGAAGAACATAATGACTTTCCTTACAAAAGGTAGAGCCAAACCAGAAATTCCCACGGCACAGTTCTAGGCCAGGAAAATCCTTAAGCTCAAGACCAGCTCCCTTAAACTTCAAGAGGTGATAGGGCTGCTTTCACAGCTAGCTGCTCTGGGTCAGTTTGTAGGTGAGGGCTATGAAATACTTGACAGCCCAGCAGGTCCTCCCAGAGCTCTTCTTAAACAGTGCTTATGTCCCAAGGAAGGATCAGAAGGGAGATGTGAGCAGCTAAGTAATGCATGGCTCTTCCCATATCAGGATATCTTTTTTTCCCCCTTTAGCACTTGCCGGTGTATACAGACAGTCCCTGCACTAAGCTGGGCTCACAAGATTATTTCTGAAGAATTTATGTTTAGAAAATTTAGAAATTTAAAAAATGATTCTCTGAGCAAACCTGCAAGGTTACCTGGAAACTAGCACTACAAAAATACAAAACCCAGTCCAATACTTAATACTGCAGCTAAATCTGTTCCCTCTTTACCTTCCTGAGCCATATCATGGTTTTATTTTAAGAATAAATTCAATCTGTACAGCAGACATGCTACTGCTGCACTGATGTGGGAAAATCTCTCTTCTAGGAGAAGTCTGAGCAATATTATTTTTTAAATTTGGGAGCATTTTTATGAGCACCATAAATATTCTGTGCATTGTCAACCAGCAGTTACAAAAGGTAGGCTCTTGACTGCATATTAGAATATCATCACATTGCAGGTATTTTATTTAATATTTGCAGTTATTGCTTGCATTTAAATTGAAGAAATATATATATCTATTTTAAATAAAATTATAAATTGAAATAGTGTGTTAGAATCAACTTTCAGTCTAAGAATCAGAATCACAGCAAAACACATGGGTGACCAATCTACTTTACATGAAGAGATGTGACAGATTTGGGCAAATTACCCAAATTGCCCAAAACCTGGTGATAGGTTGTAACCAGTAGCCACTGAACAGAAATAGTAAATTGATTTTTCAGTGCTTCAAAATATTATTTTCAATTATTAACCAGCTCTAGCAACCACAGTATTCAGCATATATCTGCACCTGAAACAGTTGGAGTTGAAACTGGCAAGTAGCTAATACCTGTACTCAATGTTAGGAAGCATTTCTAGCCAGGAAACTTGGAGCTTTTCTGATCTTGGTTCTTAAATTCCAACAGCTGTTTCTCCTCCTGAGAAACTCAAAGCCATTAGTGGAACTACAGTTTCAGGAGCTACCTCTGAAGTTTGAAACAAGTAACTGATTCTCTGGGCACAGAAGTTGAATTGATAGCTAAAACCTATTTTCTGGGTGATTATATAGTATGTCAGTACTGGCAACATCCACTATTGCATTCCAGTTATGTCTGCTATTCTCCACAAGGTAGAACCCTTTCTGCACAGTGGGATTCTTCCTCCACACCGTTCTGTTCACATCATTTTCCCAGGCCCTAACATAAACAAATGTGTCTTTGTGAAACCTAACAGGTACCACAGCATAAATTAGCAGACATTTACCAAAACTTTAGCATTCAAGAGGGTGTAAGTGCGATAAACACGTATGTGGGATATAATTCTTTTACTGATTAGGATGTAGATATGGTATGGCAGATAAGAAATGGAAACAATATTTTAAAGTTCAACAAGTAGCTATTTTGAGAATACTGCTTGGACTGCAGATAACCCTTTTTGTTTTAAATAAAACCCCAAACGCATGGAAGTATGTACATGACATATTTACTGTGGGGTACTGATAAAAGTGTTTTCATTTATTGCATCTGAACCCAAATGGATATTAAACAGTTTTCCTGCAGGGTAGCTGAAACATAGGCTTTGTCCTTAGTATTCACAATGTAACAATCAGTCCTGCAGACAACAGATCTAAGCACAATCCTATAAAGTACTTAAGCCTAAAAAAATCATCTCCATTCTCCTGCAGTAGCAGCTGTCTTTGTGTAGCAGCACAGTTAAATAAGATTTTATATAGTAGGAATAACTCTTTTACTGCACATATTATATAAAATCCATTTCTTTAGGTTCAGTCAGTCCAATCACTACTCTTTCTGAAATGCTTTATTGCCTTTCTTCCTGTACTTAATTTGTCTCTATATAGCAGTAATACCTTATTCTGTGACAACATGCCCTTCCCCTACTTTGAAATATTTCTTTTCTGCACATAGGCAGTATTAGTTCAGGAAAAGTTCCCTTCTCCTTCCAAAGAGGAACTGAAAATATAAAAGATGTGCCCAAAGTAAGCACTTTGATCCAGACTCAGATTACATAGCTGAGGGTATTTTTGGAAAAGCTTAAAGCCAACAGGTTTGAGCTGAAGTCAACTATATGAACTATGGTCATCTTGACTAGTCCAAATAGTTATAGTGAATAAAGTTGTCATTTAGTTGTAATTCAAATGTGTCCTTACCTGCCAAGTGGCTTAAACCATAGCCATGGCAGTCAGATAATACATAAAACATCTGCAGAGTCTGCAGCAACTGAGCTGCACCAGGGATTTGGGGGGACACCACATCTGCATCTCCACTCTTGACCTTACTCAGAGCAGAACCCATCCTGCCTCCTCTCAGCCGAGCAGAGCTCTCCCCCTGCACCTCTGGAGAGCTGGTGTGAGCAGGAGCCTGTCCTGCATGGACCTGGCCAGAGGCTGGATGGCCTGAGAAAACTTGGAGTAGCTCTAGTCTTGTGCAGAACACCACCACATGGAGCATGTGGAGTGGCCAGTGGCTGAGAGGTCTGGGGTGCCCTTCTCAAGAGGGAAAGCCTTCTCTGGTGAGTGTGAATCTGCAGGCTGAAGCACAGGCTCTTCCTGCATGCCCAACAAGCAGCAGGCACTGAAAGTACAGAAAAGAGTTTGTGTCCAGAGAAGGTGATGCAACCACTGGGTTGATTAGATTTGCAGAGGAACAAGCAAACTCAAAGGCAGGTTTCTGGGTAGGAAGTGGTGAGGCTAAAACAGCAAAAGCTGGCCCTAGTGTACCTGACCTGCTGAGAGTAGGTGTTGAAATTTTTCTGTGAACCAGTCTCTCAAGGGTTTGATAAAGCAGGGAGGAGTGACAGGAAATAAAAAAAAGGGGGGTGTGGATAGGGTCCAGTGCAGGACTCTCATGTGACATTAGCTGGCATGTGAGATGCAGGATGCACTGCTGGTACTTACAGTTCTTATCCTCTGAAAGAAAGCCATAGCAAGGGGAAAAAAGCAAAGCTCACCACAGCTGGCAAGATGGTTTTGCATGACAGAAATAGGACAAGAGGGGAAATTGCGTATTACAATTAGTAATTTCATGAGTGACTGTCCAGTATCTTGCAATCAGCAGCATTTACACAAAAGCTGATGTAGCAGAAAGCCTGAAAGTTTTGGGCAGGCTGAGTGGCAGTGTGGTCAGACAGGCAGGCTGCTTTCCATCTCAGGATGGATGGATCTCCAGCAAGCAGAGCAGTAGCTTTGCAGCTACAGCTGAGGGCTGGTGCCAGGGCAGGCTTTTGCTGGGAATCACACCTCCACAGGAAGCAGAACAGATGGGGACAGGACTGCTCAGAAGAATGGAACAGAGATGGTTCTGGAGACAAGAATTGTGATTTTTCCCACAGTCTTGTTAGAATTGGGCAGTAAAGAGGCTGTGATGCTCAAGTCCAGAAATTGAAAGGTTCCACCAAGATTTTCAGAGCAAGTCTCTCATTGGTGATGCACACCTCAACCTTGTTTATTGAGCTCATGCTGGGAGCTACCTTTAACAAGTAGCAAGAGTCTTAGAGTAGTGGGTGAAAAATCTTCAGAGTGAAGTAAAAAAAAAAAAAAATAATTTCTCTCGGACTGGAGATCATTTCATCAAATCTTTCTTCTTTTCTTTTTTGCTGAAGGTATGAGCAATTCCGATGTGATGGTTGCTCTTCAGCGTGGGTACCGAATGCCACGCATGGAAACCTGCCCAGCTGAGCTTTATGACATCATGAAAACATGCTGGAAAGACAAAGCAGAAGAGAGGCCAACCTTTGATTACCTGCAGAGTGTGCTTGATGACTTCTACACAGCAACAGAAGGGCAGTATCAACAACAGCCATAGAACAAAGACACTTTTTCTATTGACTATCTTTAGAACAGACTGCTCAAAGCAGTTACTTCATGCATTCAGATGTCTTAACTGAGTGTGGAAGCTGAAAGGCTAAAGGAAGGAATAATTCTACAGAGAAATAATGTTTTTATCTGGTTAAAACAGTTCCTCTAAAGCTTCAAGTTCTCCTTAAAGGCTCTGTGTTTTGCATCTGTAGAAACACCCCAAAGCAAACAGGCTTTTTGGGGTGAGGAGAGACAAGGAAGGAAATGCCCTGGTACAGCTTGACAAGAACTTAGGATCTGTCATGCAATATGTTACAAGGAGACCTTGATAAAAGGGTTGAGAGGATGCATGAGCAGCTGTTTTTGAAACAAAAAGTCACAAAGGAGAACTTACAGATTTAAGACATGGTGATATTCTTAAATCATCCTTTTTGGATTATAGCATATTGCAAAAATTATTTTTATATCCTTGTTATTTCACATTAGTATCAGGCATACTGTCAGCTCTTATAAGACTTTCTAAACAGTGTCAAGGTTTCCTTTGAGGAAGAGTTATGTATGTAATTACACTGAAAAAAGTTCTGGTTTACTGCTGTAAAACCCTAAATTTAAAATAATCTTCAAAGCATTATGAGACCATCACAGATGCAGAAGTGCAAGATGAACACACATGACTGCAGATGTGGCAGCACACTTCACTCTGTGTTCAACCTTCAGCTTCCCACAAGGCCAAAGTCCTCATCTGAAGTCCATGGAAAAGCACAGGATTTTGAAGGAATACTTTCATTGCAGTCACTGAAACTGTTACCAGTGAAAATATTTTAATCTTCATTTTTAATCCTCTGTGATTATTCAAGAATATTCCTTATATTTTTGCTGCTTTAATCAACTAACCTCAAATCTGTTTGAAAACTAAACCTAGCTCTAGCACTATCAAAAACAATTAGTGGAAACATGCAATAGGAGATCAAGTTACATTACAGTGACACTGTCATTAATTGCTCAGAATTACAAGTCTAATTCTTAAAGTGAATGCAAGTTGCTATTCTCTTTATATTGAATTGTTCTACCAAAATACTTACCCAAACAGATGAGCTAGTGCACTTGCAGTGTCACCACAGCATAGATTAATTCTTTTTCAAAGCAACGTTGGTTACAACTGAAACCCAGTACATATCTTTGCCATCCTTCAGCCCAATTATTTAGGCAAATGGTACTTTGCAGAAGCTTAAAACCTTTCTGAGAAAGCTTCAGTGTGCCTGCAGTTGAAGCTCAGCAGCAGAAGTATTCATGGCTTTTCTTCTCCAGTGGCTTCCTTCAGTCAAACTGTGCAGTTTAAACAGACTATCAGTTAAATATGTAAATAGTTTCTATTGTATGGTGATTTTTAATTTTAATAAACACTTAATCTGGAGCAATTGTATGGTAGTAATTTGAGATAAACAACTGATGTTCTATCCAGTGATAGAACACTTAATTTGGAAAAGGGGAATCTCTGATTATCACCACTATCAAGATTAATGGATTCTGCTTTCAGTCACTTTTTAGACACTGAAAAGGACCAAACCAACAATTTTTGCATCATTTTTGTGGTTTCATCTTGTCCTGGAGGGCATGAAGAGAAGAACCAACCTTCAGCTATTCTTGAAAAGCCTCTCAAAGGTCTTTAATGCAATAACTACACTGTGCTTTAGCAACTCTTGGGAAAACATTAACACTTCAGTACTGGCTGGTAGCTTACTACAGGCTTCATTTTATTTTCTGACTGAAAAAAAAAAAAAAAAAAAAAAGAAAAAAGAAGGAAAGCTCAAAATAATATCACTTTGTCTTTCAAACCATTTTCTGTAGCCAGCCAAAGAGCTCTGGGAAGTAAGAGGGAATATAGAAAGGGCAGTTGCTAAGGGAAAAGAAGGTTATAGTTAGTGTTATATAAAGTTGCTAGACAGGCTGCCAAGGTGTAACATGAGGTCGTTTGAAATATCATGGAAATTTTCCAGTATTAGTCTGTTCTAATGATTTTTTAACTTCTGTTTTAATTGCTTTTCCTAAAGCCATTTGTACATAACAGCTTTCTTATTCAAGAAATCCACAGTCAGTGTCTCATAACTACACCAAAGTATTTTTTAATAGCTGGAATGGTTTATGTGAGAGTAGAAAAATATTTTAGAAATTCTACCTTGCGGGGATTATCAGCCTTCAGGACTACTAAAGCCAGATAACCCTGTATTTAACAGGAACAGTTCAAAACATGAGAAAAGCAATGGCTGAAGTACAACCTCTACACCCTTGCTAAAGAGATGTCAGTGATTACTGATCACAGACCAGCCCAAAACTCCCAAGGACCTGGCAAGAGCTGTCACAGCAGAGAAGGGCTGTCCTCCTGTCACACAGGAAGGCTGCACCACCTACTGCCTTCCCAGGGAGGGTGAGGTTCTTGCTGTGAACTCAGCCCTCTTCCACTATGAGAAACACCATTACAGGTACTGATCAATGCCATTTACTCACAGATTCCACAGCAAGCCTTCAGCAACTACAGGCATTGTGCTTCCACAGTAGTTAAAAAACCTCTCACCTTCACTGACTGGAAAGGCTCTAGGAAAACTATTTCAAATTTTGTCATGCTACAGTCTTCAATCCTTAAGCTACTAGATAAGCTAGGTAATACAATCAAGGATTTATTCTTTCAACTCAAGATCATTCCTATATCAATCACTACCATTATTTGCACTCCACTTTTATGGTCTTTCCTTATCTTGGTTTTGCTGATTTATAAAATGAAGATGCAAAGCTGAATTTAGCAATGGAAAATTTTATTAAATGAATTTTTCAAAGTTTATTAGATATTCCTAGTGGAAATTCAATTTTTATTTTAAAAATTTGTCTACAAAGCCAAGTTATCTGAAAAATAGCAATGAGCCAGATCAGACTGCATTTCATTGCCTTCTGTAGCTGTTTTCTTAGGTTGATCCCAAGAAGGGAGTCTCCAGGTCAAAACCAGAATATTAACTGAAGAACCATGCCATTTTGACTACTTAGGATTAAGTTTACAAGCCATCTGATTTCTAGGAATCAGCAATGAAATAACTTAAAAACATAGTAAACAGCAGATGAGGGACATCCCACTTTGCATGAACCACACATTTATCAGTACAGAGAACTGATAACAGTGACTCCAGAATTAAAATATATATATCTATCTCAAATCACATCCCTATATCAATAGCAGAAGCACATGTTTAGACCCAAACTTTTGTAGCTCTGAATTCAACCCCGATTCAATTAAGAAAGTTTTGTATTAAGCATTTTTCTGTCAGTCAACATGACAATGAAAATGACATCTAAGAATGAGAAAGAGCTATCAACAGTTTAGGACTAATTAAGAAGCCCAATAATTGCACACTTTGATTTATCAAATACTATTCTTTTGCTTTATGAGGCAACAGCACTTGTTTTCTTGAACTGGGTGAAGTCTCTTCATACCTCCCCCAGCTTTTACAAAGAGGTGTACCAGCAGTGGGTGCTACTGTGGATTTCAGGTTAGCCAGCAAACCTCTTCTGGGTTTCTGCTGTTTTGACTCCTCTGCAAAGAAATGCTTTTTCTGTTCTCCCAGCTCTTTTTGCAAGGAAGACACTGTTTCTTCAAGCTCAAGAACACGTTTAGCCCAGTTCTGAAGACTAGTCATTTCTTGATCCTATGAGGATAAGGTTGTGTTAAGGATGTGAACACTGCATGGTCTGTCTCATGCAGTTAATTTTCTGGTTCACATTATTTTATTAAACCCATAAACACCCTTGTTATTACTATGTCATATGGCCACTCAGTACCCATTTCCTCTAAATTACATCAAAGTAATTAAAAACCCAGCAAATTACAGGGCCATAAAATCTAGTTAGAGACCAAGTCTGACTAAGAAGCTGATGCTAAAATACTTAGCCACACTATGCAAGGAATTGAAGTTGTTCTTGGAACCAAATAAAGGTGGCTTTCCTTCCTTGCAATTTCTGAAAGCAAAACTGGCCAAATCAAAACTCTTACAAGTCTGCTAACCAGGACAGGATAAATGCTTCCAGTGGGCAAAATACAGTACATTAAATACATTCTCTGTGATTTACAAAATCACCTTCCTAGTAAGAATGGATAGAAAGGTAACTTCCAAATCAAAAGTTCAAGTCAAATATCTTCCAATCTCAGATTTAAACTAAAAAGTATGCAGAAAGTAATCTAATGTTCAAAGAAAGACATCACTAAGCAGTTATTATACCTGCAGATGTGCAGATTGCAAGTGAGGAATAGATTACAAGTGCCAAGAGTTCAAAAGCTTATTTTTTTTTGTTTAGGAATCTAGTTGATATCTGAGGTCAGATGCTGTAAACCTTAGAAAGTCCCTGCTTTTGACAGAAAGATGTCTGTTTCTGTACTAAGCAGTTCATCTGCCCATATCTCTCATCCAGTTTGGCCACTTCTGGC
This sequence comes from Sialia sialis, assembly GCA_009812075.1. Taxonomy (NCBI): domain Eukaryota; kingdom Metazoa; phylum Chordata; class Aves; order Passeriformes; family Turdidae; genus Sialia; species Sialia sialis. Next base: position 38,029,048 of record VRYO01001463.1, on the reverse strand, counting down.
AGGACTGTCAGTATAGCTCTAAAGCCATAGATCTTTAGGCCTTGATGCAGTAGCATTTGTGCACTGACACCTTGCTTGCCTCAGCAACATACCCCATGTTCTAAGCAGTATTTTCTTTGCTTGACTGTAATTCGTTACATCTTTAGATTAGCAGGCTTTGTCAGCAGAGTTGCCCTGTTGACAGTCTATCACTTAAGTTGAAAAATTAGTTTTGTCTTACAAGATTCAGAGTCAAGTAGTGAAACACAAGGGCTCTGAGTTCATAATTCAGGAATTTAGGCACAAGAAAAATGCCAACATCAAAGCAAATTGCTAATTTAACAGTGGTCTTACATGTAAAAAGATGCAGAAGCATTCAGTACAACTATAGATGCAAGCCATATTAAAGCTGCTTTTAAATCATTGACTAACCTTGAGCATGATGGTGTGCTTCAGTTGACTGTTTTCTTCTGCCATTTTTCTGTAGCCTTCATTAGCTTCTAGCAGGCTTTCATTTAGTTTCTGTATTTTAAACTTCAGAGACTTTATAAGCTGAAAATAAAGCCCATACACATGGAAGTTCAAAACAGCATGTTTTACATTAATTTTGTTTATGACTAAAACAGTGCAAACTGCAAGATCAAAACAAGAAGCCTGCTTGTCTCAACCTCCCAGCTCATCATTTCAGGTGATAAAATACAGCTAGAGCATTCAAAGGCTGTTGTGTTGAAGCTACTTTGATTTACAGACCTGCCAATCAACAAATAGTAGCACAGACTAAGCTACATCTGGAGCAGCCTGCTCCATTTCAGTAAGAGCACTTAAAAGAAGACTTTTGCCTCATTAACACTATTACTATAAAGAATTGGAACTCAGCTACCACAGAAGAGTTGACCTTTCTGATGGGAGTATTAATGGATTAAGCCTAAGCCCCAAGAGGCAAAATAAAGAAGAAAGAAAAATAGATGTTACTTTTAATTTACTTCTACAAAGTTCATACACTTCTACAAAAATCATACCCTTTGCCTTTGTTTAATAGCTGAATAGGAAGAAAAAAGTCATTAATTACAAGTCACACATGAACTCATCTTTGAGGCAAAGCAGCAGAAAGGCACCAATGGAATTAACTGGTTTAAAAACCATTCTCACTTCAATTATTGCCAGGAATTAATCTCATCATTCTAACACTTTCTAGCCACATAAAACAATCGATAACTATACTCATAACAATCATAAAAGCCAAACTTTCACCAAAATTTGAAAGTGACACAGGAAAAATTATGCAGAGAGCTCAAAAATAGGAGTGGAAAACAAATGCTACAGCCATAGCACGAGACATTAAACTTGGTAAGGAAAAAGTTATTTTTGGAGTATTCTTTCTCAGTAGAAAGGGATTTAAGTTTGCTTTCCATTTACATGGTTTATTAGAACCAGCTGGAACTATTTCTCCAACCCCTACTCATATTTGATATTGGAGAAAGAAGCAAGACTTACCTCTTCCCTTCTCCCCATCCTCTTTAAACATAGGAAACAAGCTATCTTTACAAAAAGATCACTCAAGGCATAGATTAAAAATGCATACTTAAAAACTAATGTTTTCCATAATTCCCACCTCTACATTGTATGCAGAACACAGATCTTTTCTGAAGAACAGAGATATTCACCTTTACTTAAATTTAGGGTGATAGTGAAATTGAAAAAGGACTGCTTTAAGGCACAGTTTTGATTTTAGATATAAAATCTAAGCTATTACCAGATTCTGTAACTGTTCCCCTGTGCAGGAGCAGGCAGCATTTCAGGAAGGAAAGCACTGAGGTCATAGCAGCAATACTTTCAATAAATACCAGCACAAGGTTAAACATACTTTCCATACTTCCAACTCACACCACATTCACCATGACTTGCAAATGGTTTTACAGGCCAGAATAAAGCCAGAAGGGTCTCTGGCAAAGGTCATACACAATTGAACAAGGGCTTTTTTTATAAACTCAATGCCCATTTGCAGGAATCTTCATGTTTTTGTGTACAATGCATATCTTTAAGCATTGAACCATGACAGTTTACAATCATTATTCCCAGATAAACACTAAGCAAGAGCTACCTCTTCCTTCTCTTCACATTGCTTCTGCAATACTTCAGTGGCTCTCTTCATTGTTCTGTCCATAAGATCTAGAGGCAAAAGAAAAAGTTTGTTTGCTTATAGACATTACCAGAGGTAAACTGAACTTCGAATACCCAGATTACATTCCTACCTCGTTCCATGTTATTTTCAGTAGTTGGAACATCCGAGCTCAGATTTCCCAGAGCCAACAGCCTCCCTGACTGTTCATCAAGTTGTCTTTCCAATTGCAGTATTTTCCTCTCTCTATCCTGAAAAAAAAATAAAGGCATATGGTAGAATTTGTCTGCATTTCTGCTTGATCTGATGTCTTGCTGCACATCCTTCAATTATACCACACACAATTTTAAATTATTTCACAGGTTATGGTTAGGAAATCACAGTAAGGGATAACACTCAGATCACAAAGCCATCTAGGAGGAAGTTTCTTTATGCAGGAGTCAACTCTTCCAGTCTGAGGATTTCCAAACTGTATTAAAAGTAACCATATGGCAGAAAAGAAACTTCAGCGTGTCTGTGCTAAACACTGATTCAAGTTGGCTTGCTAACTAAGGAAGAATGTACTTCATAGAGCTACATTTTAATCTCTAACTCTTTTCCCATATCTCAGATTGCTGGGGTGGCATTTCAGAGTGAGAAATCAAACAAGTGGCATCATCAAGCAAAGTTACTCCTCTGATTCTGGTTTTCTGAAATGGTGCACTCAGATTCATGGCTGTGCTGTCCTCTGCCAACTAACCCTTCTACATCTCAGGGATTTCAATAGTTTATTATCTGACTTGCTACCGAAAGCATCTTGCTCTTTGACTTTTCCCTTATGCATCCTCTCGGCCAGTATATGAGCACTATTAAAACTTTTTGTCCACTCTAATACAGTGTATAGCTAGGATTTAACTGAACACAGAAACAGTCTCAGTGAGGAAAAGACAGGTGAAGGAGCTGGAAAAACACAGGCCACTACATAATATGGTGTTGCTTGTCAGCTCCTGAATAGAGAGCTGTAAAAGCAGAAACATTTATATACCACAACCTTCAAGAAAAACCCACTTCTCATGTCTTGAAAGGAACCTGCCTATCCATGGAGTGAGATGTCTTATCAGCTCCAGAAAGGGGGGGGGGGGGGCAGTGAGAAAGCTCCTCTGGTGGACACCACAGCTCTTCTAGTCTTCCACTAAAAACCTTTTGAAAGCAACAAGATCCAGGCCCATCTGCTCCCTGGATGCATTTAACCATCTATGAGAGGTTAGAATACCAAGTCACTCATAGCTAACCTGGCTGCATTGTAGAAGGAGTAGCAACTTACTAATGCCAACTGTGAGCAACTCTATGTTTAAGTACATTCAAGATATTCAGTTCTCTCCTGCATGAAGATTGATTTCTTATCAGTTTCTTATCCCACAAATCTTACACCACCTCCAGAACAGAGATCAGTCATAATTAAAACAGACATCCTCTAACAAATTCCCCATCTCTCTTCCAGAGAAGGATTTTACTCTACATCCTACAATCCCAAAGATCTCTAGAAAGCCAAACTCCTGTATACATCATTCCCCTGGGTGTGCCAATCACTGCACCACAAAGATAAAGACAATTTGGATTTAACTGAACTGTGCCCTCAAAGATCACCAAACCTCAAAGAGGTGTAGATGTGCACTATGGATGGTGCTAGAGAGCACATCTGTATGCTCATGGTGAGCACAGAACACAGAATAGCCAGACTGAACTGCTAGTTATTTTCCTTGTTTAGTGTTACATTCAAAATCCTGGAGTGATTCTGTTAAAGAAAAGTAAAATTTACAGTTAAGAGGCCAGAACATACTTCAAAGGCAGCCAAGTCATACCTCAACTTTCTCTTGTTCAGCTAGAAATTCTTCTATGGGAACATAATGGTCTTCAATTTGTTCCATTGCACACATGTATGCATGTTTCTTAATGGCCTCTTTATACATTTCAAATTTGCTCTCGAGCTTTTCTTCATAACTGTCCTTCATATCTTCCAAGCGGTTGCTGAAGAGAGCATGTTAGTTATATGTGATAAGTTTGCATTCCAGCTATTATATTTGACTACATGTATTCAACAGAGAATATTAGTTATTTCTCTACTTAGAAATAGTAAAATAAAAACACAAAGAAGTACAGTAATTCTGCAATTATAAGCTGCACCTGATTATAAGTCGCACCTCCCGGTAGCCGGGTAGACCACGGGATTTGTCCATAGATAAGCCGCACCTGAATATAAGCCACACTACTGGGGTAGGCTGGATTCTTCAATGAAAAAAGTGCGGCTTATAATCATGAAATTATTGTACTTTTTCCTCTTTTCGTTTTAATCTCCATGATCCTACAAACTTGCACTGAAGTGCAATTTCTACTTGGCATATACCAAAAAAAGTTCTATAGAAGAACACACATTTAACAGCAGTCAAAAAAAAAAAAAAAAAAAAAAAAAAAAATCCACCAACATACAGCAATACAGTTGACCATACCCATTTACATGTTATATTTGAAGCATGTATCCTGAAGGCATCTTTCACTTTTTTTGTCCCCATTTAAGATAAATACCAAATTCAGAATCATAAAATGGCCTGAGTTGGGAGGGACCTTAAAGATCATCTAATTCTAACTCCCTGTCATGGAGAGGGACACTTTTCACTAGATCTTTCCAACATCTTTTAAGCACTTCCAGAGACAGCATGTCCACAACTTCTTTTCATCTTCCAATGCCTCTTCACACTCACAGTAAAGAACTTTTTCATAACAACCAATCTGAACCAACTCTCAGTTTGAATCCACTCCCCTATCATTACATACTCTTGTGAGAAGTGCCTCTCCATATATTATTTCAATATATTCCACATTACTCCATTACTGCCAAACATGCCCCATCAGTGATGCAGAACTTCATCTCAAAAGAGCAAAAGCACCAATGCTAATTCATGTGTTAGGCTAAAGGCAACCAAACAATTTTAAGGCTAGTGCAGGTGTTAAACCGTAATGTGTTCAGCTGGCAATCTAGTGTTAATTTTTGTTAACAATTTTAAATCAGTTTCCTGCTGTTTGAAAAGAGTTAAGAGGAAGTGAACTCAACCTGAGGAATCTGGACTTGAAAAACATTCCTCAATTATTAACATCAGTGCAGATAAGAAACTAACAATGATTGATAAGTCATGCAGAGGAACTCTAAAGAGATACAATTCAAACTACCTTAAGCACATGCATGCATATTAGCATGAGAGAGTGAATCTTTTGAAAGAATCATAAGTCTCAGTGAGGTACCTGTAACAATCTTCCACATCTGCTAGTGCCCTCAAAGATCATGAGTAGTAATAACAAGCCAGGACAAGCTCCAGTAATTACAAATTAAACAGAGGAAAGTTCAACAAAGCAGAATTCCTTTTTCATTATAAATGGGAAGATGCTGATGAATACAAGTTTAATGTTTTCTTCCCTTTCCTTCAGAGGTTTTGAAACTGTCCAGGCCTATCTTCTCTAAATAACAAGAGTAGGTATGCCCTGAATATACATATAAATGTATATACATCCATATGAGTGCATTTATACATGTGGAATCCCTTCAGTCTCAAAGCATATTGCAATATGACTTGCCTCCAGGCTTCCTCTGTTTCCAACAGCTGTTGAAACATTGCTTCTGCCATCTCTTTGCGTATCTTCACCTCCAGAAAGAGCTTACTTTGCCTTTCTGCAGCTACCTTCTCCTTTAAGTCCTCTGCAGCTTTCAAAAGCTCCTAAATTTAAAATATTTCAGTTTAAAAACCAAGACTGAAACTCATATTGACATGGATCTCAAAATATTTGTACAGGCAGCCATCCACAGAGGGTACTTTTTACAAGCCTTTGTTTTTTGGGGGTCTGCCCCAAAATTTAAATATTTTCAAACATGAATTTCTACTATAAATACATCCTGTGCCCATCTTGATAGTGTTTGCTATCATAAATTTTACTTCTTTTGGCATTTAAACATTATTTTGTACAGCATAGAAACAAAGCCTACTTAATTTTTACAGTTTATAGCTATTACATTTTATATCTTTGTTTTTATAATGCTACATCTTAACTTATTACTGCTGTTCCCAAAAAAAAAAAAGGCACGAAAAACTAAATTATGTTATTTTAAAGTTATGTACTGCTTCTTTAGTCTTCTTGTTGGGCAATCAGTAAAATTCCAAATTTAGCACTTGACCTAACTAGAAAAGCCACAGGGCATCCTTCCACAGCTGCACTGAACTAAGCCACTAACTAAGTCACTCTGATACTGAACAGGAACTAAAACTTCCCATTTGATGCAGCTTCCAGCACCTCTCTTTTGCTAAAACAATATTAGAACTAATAGCAATTGCTTTCTTGGGTGCAGTTCTAAGTAGACATGTATTTACCTCATGACTCAGAATGGTGATGTCCACTTCTTCTTCTGCAGAGATTTCAGTACTGCCAGCAAAGTCATCTACAGATGTGTTAGCATCAAAATGCATAATAGGTTTGACATCACTTCCAACTAGCTTTGGTGGAAAATAACCAAAATTTTTGGGCAGGATTGTCTGGATAACCTGAAAAATCCAGAGTTGATTTACCAATGCTGTCAATATGGCAGGTATCAGAATACCAGGAAAGAGTGGCATTAATGTATTGTGGTATTTACACAACATTTAACGATTACATTAATGTCAACAAAAACTTACATGCCTTTTAGCAGAAAAAAAATCACTATAACAATTCTTATATGAACATAAGACTTAAGTACTCTAAACAGAATGTAAATGGAAATATCTGCTGGCAAACTTAGCATCTTTATCTAGACAGGTAGTTTCTCTTCCCCTAAGATATAAATGTTTTGGTGTAGTTTCCTGCAAAGTCAATGAAACACAGAAGATCCCTACAATATTTGCTCCTTCCTGAAATACCATTACCAAGATTCAGCAATTCATGTTATTCACACAAGATTTTAAGTAACTGTGTCATAGGACAGCATATCGGAGAAGTATAACAAGTCACACCTGAAGAGAATTAGAAAAATCTTCCTCTGAGAGCTTATTAGACATACTACTACAGATTTGTAATAACATGTCAGAACTAATCTGTGGCTGCAGACTAAAAATTTACAGTATTTCTGCCATGAAATACAGCATAGCTCACCATCCCACTCACTGTAAGAAGCTGCTTCAGGGAACTTGAATGAGGTTAAGGCCAAACATCAACCCCAACTCCTGAATTTAAAGGGAGATTGAGAGAGGGAGCAGAATGAACCCCCATAATTCAGGAGGAAATGGTCATTGACATGCTACAGCACATGGACATCCACAGGTCTATGGGGCTGGATGGGACCCACCCAGAGGTACTGAAGGAGATGGAGGAAAAGCTTGACAAGACACTTTATTATTACAGTAACTTCACGACTATAAGCCGCACCTTTTTCATTGAAGAATCCAGCCTACCCCAGTAGTGCGGCTTATATTCAGGTGCAGCTTATCTATGGACAAATCCCAGCGAAATGCCAACCCAGAAGTGAGAGCCAGCCGGGGAGGGCACCTGGGGCTGACTTTAAAGGCTTCGCTGGTCTATGAAAACTGGTGCAACTTGAGCACCTGACACCAAACCCAGCTGGCAGCGATTCTGTTACTAATTTGTTACTTTGTTACACATGGATCCTCGCTTTAAAAAAAAAGTGCAGCTTATATTCAGGTGCGGCTTATATATGGACAAATCCCGTGGTCTACCCAGCTACCAGGACATGTGGCTTATAATCAGGTACGGCTTATAATTGTGAAATTACTGGAATTACTTTCATTTAGCCAAATAGGAGCAATGCAGTTACAAAATATCTCGTCTAGACTACAAAATGAGATGATACTCCTTTTAGTACCACCAACTGCGCAAGAAGTTGGGAACAACTCATCTTGTGCAATGGATGTTTAACTGCACCCAGGTTAAGTAATTCATCAAAAGTTTGAATTGAAATCCTGCATTTGCTCAGATTTATGGTATAAATCAGTCATATCTGAACGTGCCCTGTGTTTTACACAGAACATCAGTGGTATACAACTGAACAGCCAGACACCTGCAGTTGTCTTAACTTCTTACCATAAATGGTTTTGAAAAGGGGTAAGAGTACTAGAAGCCTTTTAGAGAGGCCACATTTAGAAGAACTAATATGGTGAATCAAGAATTCAAATCACACTCAAATCCATAGAGCCTGATCATTTCACCAATCACTAGTAACAAAGAAAAAAAAAAGACGAGCAGAGAAAGTAGATACACTCTTACCTGTTTGGCTATAGCTGAAAATTTCATTACATGCAGTGTTTCCTCATATGTGGAAGTATGCTGATTGATGTTTACAATCATACAAGCTTTGCCTTTCCCACAAAAAAATGGCTGAAACAGGCGAGTCAATTTACTCTCTCTGAATGGAATATAGCTTGGCTTCATCCTCAGGGAGGGAAAAAAAATAATAAAATGAAAATTGCAAAATTTTGGGCTATCGTAGCTTATCTCAATTCTGTTTCTCTCCTTTAAGAAAGGATCCAATTGGATGCTCATATTTAAGCCTGTTATTTTACATCAAAGAGCAAGGTCTTTCCTAGATTTCATAGGCCCTCCAACAAACTGAACTATTTAAAAGTAAAAGTAGCATAGTGTCTGCATCACAGCTTCCCAGTGTACCAAAGCAGATATTGGAACAAGCCAAAAGGCTATGTACAGGTTATCTATCAGCTGCCTGATGAATCTACCTGTATAACTTGCAGGTGGAAGGGAAGAAGACAAAACTGGAGCTTTGTACACAGTGTATTGTTCATATACCTACACTAAAAAAAAAAATTCATAGTCGGCTGCAAATTGCCTTTTTTTGCTCTCCACAAGCACCAGTTATGGAGAAAATGTTCTCTGCAAGTATTTCAGTGACATCTATAATAAAGACTTCTGAGATTTTGCAGACTTCCATTTTTCTCTGTGAAAGCTTCTTGCAGAGGCAAAGAGACACTTGATGTTTCCACCTAAAACTTAGCTTGCAAATAACTTGCCACTTACTTTGGGTTTTGATTTTGCTTCAATGCTGCAATGCACTTTCCAAGGATGTGAAGAGAATTATTAATATTTCCTGCTTCTTTCAGTCTGTCTCCAAAGACATGAGTTTTATTGCACCTCTCTGAACCAGCCAAGTCACAGAAAGACAACCTGCATGAAAGAGTGATCCAGAACACACACGTGAAGTCCTCCCCAGCTCACCTTAGAGCTCTTTGCTTGGCTACAGCAATTATGTGCTACTAAACTCAGACCACTGAATCGTCCCTCAGGGCAACCTATTGTAACAATAGGTTTCAATAAGAAAATCATCCTGCATCACCTAGGTATTCAGTAAATTTTACTCTATATTAGGAAAGCTGCTGAAATACAGGAAGCTCTAGAAATTGGATGATTTTTGTGACCAAACCATTACCCACTTATACATAAATTTATTTAAATAATTTATAAGACCATAATCTTTCATACAGCTGAAGTAAGTCATATAGAAATTATTCAGGCAAGTATTTCAAATGTATGAAAGCCTTATGCTCTTTATCCTTTCCAGGACAATATGAAAATCTTTTTTTTTTCCTTAAGCAATGTACAAACACTGTCATTCACCTAATAGCTGCTGCATGCTTTTCCAGGGGGATACACCATGACAGAGAACAGTAAAAATATAGAGATGCAGTCATTTTCTCAATTGATCTTTTCTTAAGAGTATTTATCACTGAGACATCTGACATTTAAAGGTGTTATCTCACAGTGAGGTATATTTATTACCATCTCTGCTCAGCAGAGACAAGAGAGAAATCAGTAGGAACTGGGACTGAACTAAAACATTCTGTTACAGGCTGTCTTCATTTTTCTGTATCGAGGTAAATTAATCAGAAGGAAAAAAAAGAAGACACACCATCCCCCCAAAAAAAAAAAGGCTACCTAAATGGCTTCAAACTAGAAGATTAGGCTGCTTCCTCTAAACCATAAAAGAGCAGAGACTTAAGTGTAAGGACTTAACACTGCTCTTACAGGGTGCACTAACATTAGCATCTTATATTAATGGAGAACAGTTTTTAACCAAATCATTTGATGACCCCCTCTTACTCCAGCATTGGACCATGGAGCAGTCTGAGACCATGCCACCAGAATTCTTTCGGGATGGAAGATTTTAATTTGCATTCCAGGAGCACAACAAGTGTGTTGTCACTAACATTTGACCCATAAAGCCTAGTCCCAGAGTAGAAAAAATAGACTGGCATGGCTTGCACCTTGAGCCTTCAGCACCAACTGCTGCCCTCCAGCTGCAGAGATCACCCTCTACCACCCAGACACTTGAGTTCTGATTACCAGGACATATAGTCTGGTGCTGCACAGCCTTATGTTGGAGTCAGTAAGTCAGGGGCCTGCCTGAATCCTCCAGGCAGAAGCCAGAGTGCCACCTCCCCATTATGTGAGACAACACACATTTTCCTCCATTTACACACTACTGACAGAGTTGCTGCAGCAAAAACCTAGAGGCAGGAAAACACTTCTGTTCCTGTCCCTGTTGAGCTTCCAGTCAGTTTATGTGTTCAGTAGAGTCCTGATTTCCTGCTCAACTCTCAGAGAATTTGTTTAATTGAAAGTTCACCAGTTTGGCATGCTTACACCTTATTAATTTTTCTAAAATATTTACATTCTTGGTAATAACATGAAGTATTCACTTACTCTGATACGCCAAGAACACGCGGCTGATGCTCATCAGTTAGCTTGAGCAGCCTGATGGAAAATATACAGTGACTGGAATGGAAAGAAGTCCTTTTTAATAATCAGTTATGAAAATTAAGCAGTCACTGCGTGCTACAGAAAGCTCAGTGCTGAAGAAAGGACAAGTATTAATTCACTAGTTATCTTAATACATTAGTTACTTTTGCAATGCATTCATTCAGCAGCAAAAAGCAGCAATAAAAGTTTATTTTATGGCTTTCTGTTTCTTTCCACACAGGAAAAAATATCATGTGAAGCCTACAAACTGTCTTGGAGGAAAAATCAAGCCAGTTCACTAAAGTCTACGGATCAAAAGATGAGTAGTCATGCAGCCACTTCATATAGAAAACCTTAAGCAGTATCTGAGCTCAGCAAATCTGAAGGATTAACTTAGAAACAAATGGTGGGGAGAAGGGAATAAGTTCTACAAGTCCTGTAATTTTGCCTACTTCAATATGCACAGTTACTTGTTCGGTTTTGAAATAATTCTATTTTACAGAAAGGTTGAATTTGCATCACTTGAAAATCCAGTAACTCTGGTTTAGACAACAGTCTACACAGGAGGTGGACATGCTGTCTGAAACCAAAGAGAAAAGTCCAGAAGTGCCCAGATTTTCTGATTCACCAAGAAGCACAGCACACAAATTTCTTTAGTATATGTCTTAAGCAGTGGGCATTCTAGGCATAGAACTCTGTAAGAAGAGCAAGAAATTTAACACCAGCTGTCTTTAGCTAATGCAAGAGTCAAGTTGTTCTGTTTTTCAGAGGAAAAAGCAGGCTTAGTAACACTATGATTGTATTAACTAAAAATAAAACACAGCACTTCCACGCTTACAGGACAAATTATTAAGAGATCATTAAAAATCAAGAAAGGAGGCACGTTCAATAGAAATGCAACCTTCGCTACTTCATCTCACTCCGTCAAAAGCCAGATTCTCCCTGATCCCTGTCTAGAGCTGGGTAAAAAGCTAGGGGATTAATTTCTAAGATTGAACACAGCAATTTAAAAGCATCTAGAAAATCTAGCAGCACTGCAAGATAATACAACTTGCTTCTTCCTATATCCCTTAGTGACAGGCTCCAGGTTCCCAAGAATTATATTCCACTTCATGAAAAATTAACTAGCTTTTTCTTCCATATCCTCACGCAGCCATTCTCACTCAGTACTACTAGCATTTGCCAAGATGCATAGCACTCAAAAATGAATGTGCTTTGATATTTTTGATTGTCCAAAGACATGAATAGCAACCTGGGTCCAGCTACTACTAGTCAGTCTTTCCTAGTTTTCTTCCAGTCATAATTTAATAAAAAAACCCAGAATAATCAAGGGAAGTATTTAACTGTAACTGAAACGTTATTGAAGAGTTGTTCATCTAACACGTGTCCTCTCCCTTCCTCTCAAAAGGGATAGAGTATGCTCATAATTAAAGGAACAAACCTTCTACTTGATTGCTCATTCATTCTAGTACAGGCAAAGCTTCGGTTCTTGTTTCCTATTTTTAGTAGTCTGCAGGCTTCTTCAGTGCTCTGAACATTAATCCACTTTAAATCTGAAAAAGAGATCTTGTAATTACATTTCTGATGATCAGAGAAATTCTGTGAAACTGCCTAGGTCATAAAATAGTATTATTACCTTTAATGTAACAATTTCCTCCTTGATCCTCACAAATTCTTAACACTCTGCGCCTTTGAGTTTTTGAGGTAGATAAAATACTTAATAGGTCATACACGTATTCATTATAAATTTCACAAAAGGAAATCCACACAGATGCTTGTGTTCCTTGGTACATATTAGTTCTATGAATGTCAAGTGGAACAAAGTTCTCTGCTAACCCAAAAGAGAGGAAGAGTTCAAAGATCAACTCATTGACAGACTTAAAATCAGTATATGAAATCTTCTAAAATGATCTACAGAACCTTCTAAAAGGAGAAGGCTTAGATACATCTATGTTGTACAGTTAGATACACATGGATAACTTCAGCTTTATCCAAAAGTGTTCGAACTTCTCAGCAGATGTACGTTACAAGAATATGCCCGAGCTCTAAGCTGATGGTCTTGCTTTATCAGAGACCTTCCAGCAGTTTATACATTACATTTGCAAAACTAAGACCCCCTCTTTCCCCCAAAAGGAGTGAAATTATCAGAATATTTTTATATAGTTGCCCTTTCTCCAAGGGAAAGGGACAAAAATTTGGTCAAAATCTATATAGATTTACTTTGCAGTATAGTATAGGGAATTTTTTTATCCACTGGTAGTTACCCACTAATATTACTTAATTCATTATGTTTTCCCCACACACAACAATTGTTCACTTTACCTAGGGAGTTAGAAGCATGATTGTCTGAAGTACAATTAGAAGAATCCAACTTCATATCACAGGAATTTGAGATGCTCTCTGTCTCCTTAAGAAAATAAGAGACTATTAAATCCACATAAACAGACCATGAAAAAAAACCAGAAAAAATGACAGCAATTCCAGTACTTAAGATCTAAATACCGAAGTAGTATTAAGTGTTATGCCACCCTTACTCTGGCTGAAAGTGAAGTGTTTTTAACAATTAACTATAATCAATAAATGCTCTTTCCATCACATGAATTATGGCTTACTGCTACTCCCAGCAACCAGTTTTGGTACCCAGTTGCTGCTAACACCGGAGACTTAACTTCAGAATCCTAGGAGAAAAAGGATTCTGTCAGACTGCAGCAGCCCCGAATGCCTTTATGAGCTATTGACCAAGTCTGAACAGTGCTTCAGTCATCCAAAAGAACTGGAGAAATTTCCTCCAGGAGTAACTGCCAAGGTGATAGGACTTCGGTTATGACAAACCAACACTGCACTGCTTTAATTCAGACTAAACTAAAAGGCCATGGAAATAGAAAACAGCATCATTTCTTTCAACACACACATTTGCTGAATTTCTTTACACCAATAGAATTGTTTTAAACCTACCAAGATTCACCAAAGAACAGCCTGTAAGTTACCTCTGGAAAAATTAATGTAATGAAACAGCAACTCCCACTAGAGTCCAGCATCTTTACATGCTACCTCTCCCTCCATATTTTATAGGCCCTGTAAATCAGGACATTCACCCTGATTTCTCTTTCCTGAGAAAGAGTCATCCTACAGTAGAAGGGAACAGATCCAGAGAATCAAACCTTAGTGTTAGAGCTATTCAAATGCAGTACTAACTTGATCCTGGATTGACTACTGATACCAATGTTACCCACTTGATACATCCAAACCAGAATTATTACAGAGAGGCACAAAGCCATTCTTTCAGAGCTTCCATTTTAAAGATAAATAGCACAGAACAGAATTACAAAAAAAATAAAATCATACAAGTGACCATTTTGCAAAAGCTGTACTGTCTATATGATTGTGTTTTTCTAGTATTACAAGTCTAACCACAACAGGGATCCTATTCACTGTTTGTGAAGCAAGCAGGACATGGGACTGACACACACACGGTATCTCATCCATGCATGTCAAAAATGCAGTGGTATTTCAAAAACCCAGTACCACATTACTTGGGCATGCAGTAAGTTTTTGTAAAGGTATTGTGAGAAATCTGTGTGAATTAACTGCTGCTACACAGCTCTTCAAATGAAATATAGAAAAGAGTGGGAACATGACTGCCTAAAAACAAGTGGGAACAGGAACTGACTTTGTTTGCCAACAATAGAAGCTGATGTTCAATAGAAAATACAAGAACAGGTGGGAATAGGAATGCAGGTAAAGCATCTTTTAATCCGGTAAAATCTGGTATTTAATTCCATGAAGAGAATCAGGAAAAGGAAGAAAAGGGAGGGTATGAACCATGCTAAGCAAGAATAGCTTAAATGCTGCAGTAACTCGAAGCAGCTAAAGCTGGCAGAATGAAAGGAGCAGCAAGCTCTTTCTGTATGACATGTAAACTGAGCCTGGGAAACGAGCCTACAGAAATCCTTGTAAACCAAAGCCAAGCCCACCAAATTGTATCTGCTCTCAGATTACAGCTTGGGAGAGCATCCAAACAGTCATGCTATTCATTCACAAACTATCAAGAAGCACAGCTTCAGAACTGGGGATCACTGAGCTATCTCTATGGAAGCATTGTAACACATAAACAAGGTTCTGTCATGTAATAGTTTCCTGATTCATTTCTACCTGTCCTTCCTGATGGTGGAGCATTGCTCTTTTCACTGCAGTGCGTCAACCTCTAGATCACCCACTGCAACATTCAGTTACTAGGATGTAAGTCAGACAGTGGTTTAAAAGAAGGAAATATTTTTGTAGAGTTATCTTCAAAATAAGATATTGACCTTTTATGCCAGACTCTAGACTCCTTTTCAAGGCTGTAGCTTCCATAAAAAAATGTAAAGGTATTTACTCACTATCCTCCTAACAATCTCAACTTTTAAGACCCCCTCATTCTCCACACACATACACATATTCAGAGACACTTTCAAAATAAATGTCATTTTTCAAATTATTCAGATTTTTCATCTGAGATATTTCCTCAAGAGTTAATCAGACTCAGACTAAACAAAGTTTTGGGTTGCAGGGTTTAAATTAAGCAACAGAATTTAGAGTGGAACTTTACATATGAATTTGAGTTATAGAAGGATAATTTTTTCAGGGTTAACTGAAGTACTTAAACAAGGTTAGTATTAAAGACCACTGAAAAAAGAAAACCTAATGATTATTTCTATACATCCCAAAATTAATTTCGAGTTTCTTTGAATGATAACCAGCTGAGGCTACTGCATTCTGCATTCTGGGACGGCAAACTGCAACTGGACTTAAAAGTATAAAATAGTCCCAAATACAAGGATACCCATTTTCTGGTGAGACAGTTTCTAACCTTAGAAACAGAAATTACTAGATAATAAGAGCAGGAGATTGCCACAGTAAAGACTTGTCTATTCTACCTACAGTCTTCAGAGCCCAGCCTAAGTCACATAGTATTCCCTGAGGCAGACAGGAATCCTTCCAGGACATTCATTTTGTGGCATCTCACTTCACTTGCTGAATCAAAGTTGTTTTGAGGGTACATAAATCACAAGTTTACAAACTCTTTAATCTGCCTTTAGATTCTCTTCCACTAAAAGGGTCTCTCCCTACCTCTGCTAAGACAGTGCCATCATCTCTCCTGAGCTAGTACAAGCATTTGAGTGACTGCACCAACATCAGACCTACAAGAAGAGCCACTTAAGAAGAATCAGGTTTTAACAGGTCATATAGCTCTCAGACTTTTCAAAGGCTACTGTCACCACAGTGTCAGAACTGCTCCTCCAAAGAGGAGACGTCTCTCTAGAAACTGAGATTTGGCTTTGCGATGGTTTTTGGTTTGAACTGTGTGCTGCAGAAAGTTATTCCAGTTTACCCCAAGCTCCAAAACCAGCCAATTGTCTCATTATTCCAAGGTTCACCAAGTATGCAGACTGTAGATTTTTATACATATAAAGAATCAATAGTGGAATAAAGACTTTTAAAATTTCCTGTCTTACAGAACAGCTTTAAGAAGCGTTTGGTCACTGACCTCTTTCAGTGATGCAAGAATAGCAGTTTTTAAGGCTTCTTCTTGCTTAACTTGTTCATCCTCTAGTTTCTTAACATCACTGCTCAAATATGGTTTAAAGTTCATTTTCAGGTAATGTCTTCCTCTTATGTGCTTAAAAATCACATCAAGTGAGCGAGGTAAAATACCAAGATCCTTTGAAGTCCCTTAAAAATATTAAAAATTAAGTGTAAACATTCATGCAAGCTTGTCATTGGATTTGACTTGGTTTTTATACATGTAAATATTTTATACCTTGGATAGTGAATGTCTTGCCTGCATTTGTAACTCCATAAGTAAATACCAGTCCATTCACTCCACTAATATAAGCTCTTACAACACCTTTTGTTGAGCCTTCAAAAAATTCACTCTGAGTAGTTTCTGGTCCAAAGACCTAGGATAAGGGGAAGAAAGAAAAAAAAAAAAGGAGTGACAAATGGCACAAAGAAGTTTAAAAAGCCAAAATATTAAGCACTGATTCGAAATCACTAATTTTTCAGAGTAAGCTGGGTAGGAGACAGCAGCTTAATTTCCTGTTTTGCCTGAACCCTTTCTGATTCAAGGTTTTCTGTTGGGTTCTCACAGCACGCCTGCTTAATTCTGAGAGGCACTCAGGCTTGCACTCGTTTTTGAATATTTTCCTGCTCCTAAAATAAACTGCTCAGAATTCTACTGAGCACATGCTGTGGATACTTTCAAGAGCTGCCTGTGATGTAAAACCCCCTCCTCACTCTTCACCAGTTACCCTCAACTGACAAGGAAAAAAAAAAAAAAAGTCAGCATTACAATGGTCTAAATAACTCAATCTCTGGAATGGTTTATCTTTTGGTACTGTAAGAACAGAACTTCTTGCAGTAGGCAAAGTTTAGAAATTTGCTTTCATTTTAGAAAGTTGAAGCAGTTAAGCTGCTATTCTTTAAAAAGGAAATTACTAAATGCATGCTTACATAAATTCCTACAAATATAAGGTTTCCTGTAACATTTCCAAGATAAAAGCATCTGCAGGAACAGCAGAACCACAGTAAGTTTGTGCCTATAAGAAGTTCTGTAGTATCTTATCAAATAAAACCACACACCTGCCAAAGAAGCTTCCTTGTCTCATCTAATAGGCACCTCTATTGTAATACATCTTTCCTGACAGCTTATCAGTAATTAATTAGTAAGTAATTATAGTAGTCTTTTTTTTAAAAAAAAAGAAAAAAGGCAAGTACCACCACATGTAATTAAAAGAAAAATCACTTTGCATGACATAATACAAAATTCAGCTTTTATTATAGTGAAAAAACAAAACAAAAAATTTGAGATCATTTGGCCTACCTGAGAAAAGGTAAAGCTGTGCAAAGCATGACCAATCCCTCTCTCACTGTTTTTCATTGCAGAAGACTCTTTGGGTGCACTAAGAATTACTGTCTGGGCATCTTTAATAGTAACACAACCCTTAAAAAAAACAAGACAAGGTAAACCAAAACACAACATAAAATTATTCAGGAAGAAAGCTATCTGAACAAAAAATTAGCACTCCCTCCAACAGTCCCCCAAAGGCCTAGTGCCTTCACCCAGTCACCACAGCTACAAAAAGTCCCACAATTTATATATATCACCTCAAGGCACGTCACTACAGAGATATTCACTTGACATGAAAGCCAGAGTACAGACAAAGTCAAGGCAATCCTCCAGGGTTTTCTAAGAGGTAAAAACTTATACTAGCATTCCTTCCAGCAACTTTTCCTTGGGAACACTTTCTAAACGCTTATATTTTGTGATTGCAACTTGCACAATCACTACAAAAACAAAGTACTGTTTTTCTACATCAGTCATTTTCAGTGTGAAACAGACTAAGAGCAGAACTAACAAAGTAAAATAAGTCTGAAGCATTACCTTTTGATTGATAAATAGTGTTATCAGTAAAGAAAAACTTAATTACAGTAACTTCACAATTAGAAGCCACACCTGATTATAAGCCGCACTTTTTTCTTTAAAGCAAGGATCCATGTGTAACAAAGTAATAAATTAGTAACAGAATCACTGCCAGCTGGGTTTGGTGTCAGGTGCAACAAGTTGCAACAGTTTTCATAGACCAGAGAAGCCTTTAAAGGCAGCCCCAGGCACCCTCCCAGCTCGCTCTCACTTCCAGGTTGGCATTTCACTGGGATTTGTCCATAGATAAGCCGCACCTGATGATTAGCCGCACTACTGGTGTAGGCTGGATTCTTCAATGAAAAAGGTGCGGCTTATAATCGTGAAATTACTGTAGTTTCAAGTAACTTGATTGCAATTTTTCAATTAGTAAAGGTAAAATATAGTTACCAAACACTCACAAGCTAGATTAAAATAGGGTGCAGTGTTAAAGGAAAATTTACACCAGACTGGCTATACTTTGGTATACAAAGTGAACTTCCAGTATACCTAAACAATGTCTTGATGCATCATCTGAAAAGACTGATTGTAACTTAATCTGACATTTATGTTCAAAGACTGGCCAGAACTTCTCAGACCTAAAAACCATGTGTGGTATGTACATGGAAGTACTGTTGTTCCTAGGAGCCTCAATTAACAAGTCTGATTAACTGATATAGAAGCTCTATGCCAGTAATTAACTGGTTCAGACCTCATAGCAGCCTACAACTCGCACATGAGGAAACAAGAATGGGCAGACACTGATCTCTTCTTCTCTCTAGTGACCAGCAACAAGACATGAAGGAATGGCCTGAAGCTGCATTAGGGGAGATTTAGTTTGGAAATTAGAAAAAGGTTCTTCACCCAAAGGGTGGTTGGGCACTGGAACAGGCACTCAGGGAAGTGGTCACAGAACCAAGCCTGACAGAACTCAAGAAGCGTTTGGACAGTGCTCTCAGGAACATGGTGTGACTCTTGGGGCGGTCCTGTGCAGGCCCAGAAGCTGGACTTTTATGATCCTTGCAAGTCACTTTCAACTCAGCTTATTCTGCGATTCTGAGAAGTTCTAAGAAACTGCTTTCTGAATTTAGACCAATCACCTGCTCACTGTGCCAGGCTCTGAACCTCTATAGTCTTTAACATTTCTCTCACATCACCAGGGACAGGATGGCAGGTCAGATGTACTAAACCCTAGACAGCTACAGAATAATCCAGGATCTGCAGTATGTGCCATCAGCTGCCACCAACCTGTGAGCAGAGGCCCAAAGTAGTCAGATCCACAGAGATGGAAGCCAGCTGGTAACAATTCACTCCACTGGACTCCCTCAGCTAGCCCTGCAGGTAAGCTGGCAAAAGCTAGACCATTTCTGGCACTGTACACATCATTTATAGCCAAAAAACCACAACTTCTTGCTTTCCTATAGGTGACTTTGGAGAATTGCTGGTAGTAGTACAGACTTCAACCCAGAGCTCTTAAGACTTACTCCCATAACTCATTATCTCTACAAGCATCAACTATCAGTTAACCTTCAACTATAAGAAATAGGTCTTGGGTTCTACTTTTTTTTGCTTTTTCTTTTTTTTGGTGCCACATATTTGGAACAAAGATGCTTTCCTGAAAATGATGCATGGCAGAAAAGAATAAAAGACCTAGCAATTAAATTGATCTGTTTGATTTAATGATTTGGAAATGAAGTTTACTTGACTGTTTCGTGTAGGTTTCTTCCCTTTGCTACCAAGCATTTTCTTCTTGAATTCAAGTGACAGTAAAGAAAGTAGAAAACACTGAAAATGTTGAAGATCTTACAATTATTCTGTGTTTGGAGGCTGAGAAAAAAGCCTTAATCCCATGCAAAACAGATTATATAACTAATAGGCTAGAAGTTAACTACTTCAGCCTGAACTATATGAAAACAAAAGAGTACAAACTCCAATGTATACTTTTTTCCTCCCTGCTTTAAAGAGATGTCACTCCATGAGAAATGTGAGAAACAACTCAAACAATTTCATTTTGCAAATCAATTTACATTGGAGCCAACTCAGGCTGTGGAATTATACACTATTCAAGGAGAGGTCACTAAGTAAAGGCAAAAGGAAGTTGAGAGAGGGGAAAATGATACAAAGGCTTCAACTCTGCTAGATCAAAAGCAAGAAAGCATTTTTAAAAAGCAATTTGCAAGAAGGAAATAAGAACTAATACTAGATCCTTCCCAGAGCTCTTAAAACTGACCCCTCTTCGACCAGAGAGCCTGCAAAGACAAGGGCTGAGAGAGATGATTGGAGGACAAGGTCTCTCTAAGACAGCTAAAGGAATTCTTTGCATCAGTGAGGGCATGGGGAGAAATGAGATGAGGGGAAGGGGAGCACTTCTAAATGCTTCTACATGTGTGTGTATAGAACACTGCAGCATCTGAATCTGATGGTGTAGAGGTCACAAAACATTTCTGAGCAGAAAGTCACCAGGAAGAGGTAGAACATTATTCAAGCATTTCAAGGAAACTAAAGGGTCAGATACTCCAGTTATGTCTAGAATTGCATAATCTCTTCCATGGAATTCTTTTGTATCATGAGTATCTGTGCACTACACAGAGTTTACGCCAGTTTTTAAATAATATAGCCAGGGGAATTTTGAAGAGCAAAAGGTATGTATATCCATACCATGCAAATTATTAAAAGTCACATGAGTGGAAAAAAATATCTTACATCTATCTAAGAGGCCAATAATCCCATGTGGCAATACATGGCTTATATAAAATGAAGTTCTGCCTTACAATACTAGTATTGTTCAGGGGAGAAGAAAAACATTATTTCTTAGTTCTACAACAAACCTGGGATTCATGGCTTTCAAGCTCTGCTATAGAAAAGGGCCTCACTCTCAAGAAGACTTTCAAAGGCTCATACACCTATTCATTAAAAAGAAGAAAGACACAGTTATAATTGCCACTTTTAAAACAGAACAGCCCCAAATCATATCAGCATACACAGCTGATACAGTGTTTCCTATTTTATATTAACATCTCATGCTTTCTTTCCATGTCAACTTCAGACTCTAAGCTTGTATTTACTTTTTTATCTTCTAGTGTCCTTAAGTAACCCTTTCTTTGTGTGCATCCCCCCACCCTTTAGCAGTCTCTCATGACAAAGCCTGTATTTTGATTTTAAAAGAGCACACCATCAGAGGCACAAACTGCAGTGCTTCCACCTTCTGGTTTCCTGCTGTACTGAATTCAAGCCCTGTTACTCTAACAGCTGCTACACAGTACTGCACTTTCATTTTGTTCAGTTAGCACTGACTGACACATTCCTAGCCTCAAGAGAGCACTTTCCTTAGCACCATCCAGGCACCAGAGCCTCATCTTCCTTGCAGTAACAACCAGGCAACCACTCTCAGTTGCTCAGGTGGCCTTTTCCATCCCCCACCCATTATTCAACAGTCTCGCCATCCAGGTAAAGCAATATTAGCAGGGAGCATTTTAGAGGGATCCCAGCACTTCTTCCTTTTCCAAGGAGCTTCAGTCTTTACTTTGGCAATGTTTCATTCAGCAGATGGATTTACTATAGTTTTCCACAGCCCTGCCATGACCAGTACTGATCAGACTTTTCCTCGAGTGACTAATCAAGTGAAGTCACCTGAGGAAGAGTCACCCAAGAAAAGTACCCCCCTGAAAATGTATAGCTGGGTTTATTATCTTCTGCTCCAGCAGAGCACTATAGGTTTTCATTTCCAAGCACCTAATGAGCTTCCACATCAAGGATGCACATGTTTTTGAAGCTTATTAAAAAGAACAGTACAGTCTCATTACATTCAATTTGCAATTATTGAAGTCCTTTACTTTTTTTCTCAAAGTCTAACACGTCACATAGCATTGACCATGTATCTGTATTTGGTGCAGGCTACGACCTGTGTGTAAGCAATGATAAATAAGCAGAAAAAATAATCACATCTCAGCGGCAGAGGAGTACAGTAGTTCTGACCAAATAAAAATTTGTAAAAGCTTAAAAAAAAAAAATCTCCGAAAAAAAGCCCAGCATCACCAGAAGACGCCTCGTAAAACCAATCCACACCTGCTGTTCCTCTGCATTAGGCAATACCGTTGACTCCAAGGGTGAAGGTTTACCCTCTGTATTCAGAAAAGAAACCGATTCCAACACATCACACACTTCCGTGGAAACACAGCTTTTCCCCTCATCAGCCATGGTTCTCTGCAAAGGAACTTGTAAGGAAAGGGAAAAAGCCCATCATTTTCTCGGAGAACGAACAAAATACACACGGAGCATAACAAAGAAAGGGCCAGCTCGTATACCAACGAGCACTTCCAAAGAAGACAGGACAATCTAGAGAAATCTGGGGAGCACGACCTTTAGAGAAAAAAAAAAAAAAACCACCTGGCAGGTTATACTAGGAAACACACAAGGGAAAGAGCGCTAACAGCCTCAGCTGGGCACTGCTCTCATTAACCCGCAGCCCCTCCCCGGAAGGCTCAACACCCGGCGTAAGAGGCACGGCCACCCCGCTCCCGGAGCCGCGCTCGCCCTTCCCGGGAGCGCCCCGGCAGCGCCGCTACCTTGGCGCGCGCGGGAGCCCGCGAGCTGGGCCCGCGCGGCGGGGGCGTTTTGGGGGGAGAGGCGAGCGCTGATTGGCCGAGCGCGGGGGAGCGGGCGCGGGCAGAGCTTCCTTCGGCCGGCAGGGGGCGCCGCCGCACAGCGCAAGGCAGTGGAGCCGCGGGCTCGTGAGGGAGGGAATGGGGACGCCGGGATGGAGCGGTGGGGATGGAGCAGAGTGCGCTGGAGACGCAGCGTTTGCTCATCGTCCGCACTAAGGCACGGCGGTAAAAGAAGGGGTTTGAACCCACAGCCGGGCGGCCAGAGGAGGAGGGGTGTTCTGCCGGATACATGAGGGGAGGATGCGCGGGGGAGACGCGAGTACCTAAATGTTTCCATCCGAGCGAGTTATATAAAGTTAGCGGGGGTGTTACGTAACCGTTCCGGCACTGCCGCGGTGTAGAGGCAGTAAACGAAGTAGAAAATAAACAAAACCGCGGGAGCCGGGAGTGTGCAGGTCAGGGAAGGTGGGATGAGGCGGGAGGAATTCCCGGGGCAGCCCCCGGCACAAGCCAAGGCTCGAGCCTCCCTCCCGGTAACAAACGTAAAAATCTCCTGTGCGAGCTGGCCCGCTCACACAGCGGGCGGGCAGCAGTATTCCTGCACAGTGCGGGATCCAAGGCACCAAGGTAAAGTGGCATCTGTGTTTGTGGTAAGTCGGAGACAAGTGAAAAGATGACAAAGGAAACTGGTCCCTGAAGTGCGACAGCTGAAAGAAGATCGGTGGGACTTTAGATCATTTGGGTGTGTTTAAGAGTTACCCTGTAAGTCAGAGGTACAGCCAGATGTAAGCGGATACAAAACTGTTCCACAGTTTTGACCAACAGGGAAAACCTGTTTGGAAACCCTTTGGAAAACCAAAGGCAGAACTGGTGTCAAACCCAGCTGTTTCTAGATTCCTCCAAGTGCTTTCAGATCCCTCCTGTTAATCAGGAGGAAGACTACTTGAGCACAAGTAACTGTATGTCAGTCAGTGCAAGGATCTCCATGTTTGCCCATTTATTTCTGCAACTCATAATTTTCAAACTCAGCTAAAAGTCTTTGTCAGGCAGCTTGTATTTGTGGCACATCACCAGAAACAGACTTTAAGGAAGACACAGGTGTTCTGTGTTGGGTGTTATTTTCTCCTCTGCTCACATAGCTGTTTCTCAAGGAAGCAAGCTTGACGCATCTGTTCACTTTAACTCACTCTTCTACCCCTTCTACCAAAGCACTCGTCTACTGGAGGGTCAGAACCCTTGTAAGGCCTTAAATTTAAGGAAGTTTAAGGCCTCTAATATGTCTTAAGAAAGCTCAAGCTTTGGTCAGTGTTAGGTCTTAGCAAACAAACAGGACCTGAAGCTGCTTGCAAGGAACCACCACTGCTTGTTTTATTTAGAACTCAAGTTCTCTCTTACACTTGAAGCAGGAGTAACCTGATCCTTAATGGATTAAACAAAACTTTACTATAATCTGGGCTTTGGTTTGCTGGTTTAAGAATTAATCACAGTTTGTTTTGAGACTTAAAAGCAGCAATAAAAATGGCTCTTTAGTTGCTTTACATATGACGCTTACTCAGCATTGATATTTATGGAAAGCTAAACTTGAAAAGAGAACGTGGTAGGTCCACAGTTCAGTGTTGTGACTCTACATACATGTCAAAGGAAAAAACTTCTTAAGTTTAATGTGTTACCACAAATTATGAAGTCTTATAACTAGCACCCCCAGGATCCTTTGATTGTGACACACATGGGGAAAAAACCAAAACCTAATAAGCTAAGCATTACTTTAGTCTTGCACGGCAAGAACCAATAATTTAAAACTTGGTAATTTTACCTAAACATGAATTTTAATTCAGGTACTTGTCTGTGTATATAATAAAATTTTGGCCAAAATCAAACCCTAAATTGTTTTTAAAAATATGTATTTTTCATAAAGTGCTGCACATCCATATAGTTGCCAGCCTCTGATGAAACCCAGATGCCCAAGTTAAATTTTCCTGTTGTTTACAACTGGCATATTCTTCCTTAAATATACAATCATCTTACACAGCATTCTGATTGTGGTTTCTGTTGTCCTTCTTCACAAAAACCACCATAGAACTATCTCTTGGCACACGAAAGAAAAAAAACAAGTGATGAAAATTTGTAAAATCAACTTTATTCAGCGATGACCATCATTTAGGCATCGGCAATAGTAACTTCGACTTCTACGCCGGGTTCGATGCTGATGGAAGTGATCTGCTTCACGATCTCAGAAGGGCTGTGCAAGTCAATGAGCCGCTTATGGATACGCATTTGGAAGCGATCCCAGGTCTTGGAACCCTCACCACAAGGTGTCTTCCTGGTGGTGATCCGCAGGGTCTTAAAAGTCAAACACAAGGTATTTAGCTGATGCACTGAGAGGAGTGATCTACAATTATACAACAGGATGATCACCTACAAATACTGTATGGTATCTATGTCATTAGAAAGTTCCCAATTAAGTTATGGTCTACTGATGTTAACACTCCTTCCCTACATGTTTAATTTCATTTTAAAAAATGAGTTCATCATTAAAAGACATTGAACTGAAAAGCCCATTCCACATTCAACATGTTCTGCACTTTACAGTTACTCTGGGTGTCAAAGCAACTTGTGAAATCATCTTTTTAAACTGGGTCACCCTCAGTTTAACAGCACTGTTTTTCATCTCATGTTTTATTCTTTAGAAAAAAAGCAGAAAGCAAGCCAACTTTTAAGACAGGAAAACAGTGTTACGTACCTTGGTGGGCATGCGAACAGGTCCCTTCACCTTCAGGTTTTTTTCCTTAGCACCTCTGATCAAGTCAGCACAGACTGAAAAGAGACATGCAACAGCTCAGGTTTGTGACTGTTTTACTTGCTTGACCTTTTAAAAGCAAGTATTTTAAACAAGACGTTGGCTCAGAATAGCGTATGAGTGATCACTGTCATTCATTTTAAGCGTTATCCTCATAGCCAACCACGTACAACTGGCAGCGTTATGACATGATGAGCAAAATCATGGTACAACAGTACCTTTACTGCAGGTTTAAACTGTATTTAAGCTGTTATCAGCCTGAAGATCCTACAACTACTTCCTACACAAGTTTGTTTTTTTTAAAAGATGGTTATACTGAACTCTTCATAACACAAATGACAAAACACCAATAAACAGTGCCTTTCAGTTCTCACACATTCTAACCATCTCAAAATTCCCCTTAAGAACTAAAGGGAAGAAGCTGCACTCTCTTACATTAGTCATTATGACAGAAGTTTTTCTGCATTATGAAAACCCCCAAAACGATAACTTCCATTAAACATTTAACCAGAATTTACTTTTTGGTGTGTGAAGCACTTGGGGTTGGCTTTGCGAGCCAAGGCACACACAAGAAGGCAAATAGTAACATCTTTAATTACAACTGGTTTCAATACATTGTACTTTGCAATGCCTTACGTGGCGCCTATTATTCATTACCTGACAAGTTACCCAAGTAAACAGAGCAGTACTACTCACCCTTCTCCAGTGATTTTACATTGCGACTTGTCAAAGTAATTCTAATGCGATGAATCGCCACCTCTTGTTCCACAGGTGCTTTGCCAGTATCTTTAAAAGCCTAAAAGGTTGAAGTTACACATATCAGACACTACAGTGACCACCAACTCACTGCCTCTTAGAAACAGATTTCTGAAGTGTAAAAGAACAATTTACCTATGGGATTATTTAATACTATTGATTAGAAGAGCTCTCTGAAGGGCATGGTAGAAATAATGGGAAGAGAATGAAAGGGCAAAGTCCTAACTCCAAGGAAAAGTAATTTTTAGTGTCTAACTGGATCTCAGGATGGGAAGACGCATGCATACCCTTCCCTGGTTTCCCTATACAGCTGGCACAAACATTCCTTTGCCTCAAAAAAAAAAATCAGTCTTCATGTGTCTTACAACTTAACCTCATCATGAAGTAGCAAAGACTTGATCAACAAACCTGCAACAACTCACAGGAAAACAAAAAGGGGCACCTGGCCAGAAAGACTAATTCGGCCACTCAGGAAACTGATTTGAGAAGGTTAAGCAATTAAAACACTTGCAAATAATGGGTCATTAATGTGAGCTAAGTGAGCTGATGAATTAATAAAAATATGGGCAAAGATCTTAAGTAAAATATATATGCCTCTATATAAATATAAACAGGGAGGTTGCCCAGAGTATGGAGCCAGTCTCTTCTCGGTAGTGCCGACCAGTAAGACAGGACACAACGAGTAGAAACATGCACAGAAGTTCCAACCGAACATGAAGAACTCCTTCACTGTGCAGCTGACTGAGCACTGGCACAGACTGCCCAGAGGGGCTGTGTGTGGCGTACCCTCCACTGGAGATGGTCAAGAGCCGTCTGGACTCAATCCTGTGCCATGTGCTCCGGGACGACCCACAGGGGTCCCTTCCAACTTGGCCTATTCTGCGATTCTGTGAAACATGAGATGGCACACTCACTATCGATGAAGTGCCACCTGCCGCATTAAGCGAGCACGTTCCCTAACAGGGGCCGCCTGTAAGGGCAGGGACACGAGGCCGGACCAGCCCCGCTCACGCTGGGCTGCGGCCGCCTCCCCTCCGCCTGCGCTTTCCTCCGGAGCCGCTCCCGCAGGCCGCCCTCGCTGCGAGCTCCGGGAGCCGCCGCAGCAGCCGAGGACCCCCCACGCCCCGCCGGATGCGGCGCCTTCCCGGAGCCAAAGGCCTGCACGGCCCGGGTGGGCACGGCGGCCACGCGGCGGGGCTGGCGTGGCGGCCCCGCTCCCTCCCCCTCCCCCAGCGCTCCCCCGCCTCACCATAGCGGCAGCGGAGCCTTCCTGACCGACTTATTCCCGGGCTCGGGCGGCGCGGGGCCCAGCGAACAGCGGTGAGCCAGGAGGCGGCAGCGCGGGAGAGGCGGGCGCGGCGGCGGCGGGCGCTTATATAGCGAAGCGGCGCCGCCTCCATCCGGGCGTTGCGGGACCTTTCACCCGCCCGCCGGGCGCGGAAGCCGGGCTGGCTCTGCTTCCTGCGGTATGGTGGCCCTGTAGTCCCGGCTGATGGCGAGTGCAGAGAGACCTGGGGTCGGTAGTGCTGTGCCCCTGCTCGGGCTTGGCCACTCCTGCGGGAACGGCGCTTTTCCCGCTCGGGTCCCGCGGGCATCTTGGGGCTCCTGCTCGCCTTCTCCGGGAGGTTTCGGCCTTCTGCTGGGGCGAGGGCTGGGATCTGCGCACAGGACAGGCCTTATCGCTTCCAGTGATTGCGAACCCACTCCCGTCTGAGCCCTTGGGTCTTTTTATCTTCTTTTATTGCTGAAAGCGACAGGACGAGAGGACGCGGTCTTAAGCTGTGCCAGGAATAAATCCCTACTCTGTTGGACATTAGTAGGGATTTAATCACAGGAGGGATGATTAGACATTGCAGTGGGCGGCCCACAGGGATGGTGGGCATTGTTCCTGGGGGTCTTTAAGGAAAGACTCGATGTGCCATGGTCTAAATGAACGTGGTTCGGTCACAGGTTGGATTCGATGGTCCCAGAAGTCTGTTCCAGCCGGTTGAGTCTGCAAAGTGGAGGTGCGAGAGCAGAAGTCTTAAGTAAAAGCTCTCATTTTATTCATGCTTAAATTAATTTTATTTATGGAACTTCCATTGTCTGTTCAGGTTGGCTATGGGAGGGATATTTTTTACTGAGCATTGTGTTTGATTTGGCCTGGACAGCCAAGCGTTTTCCTGAAAATATGTCTCTTTCAAGTTACATCACTGGAGAGCTAGAGAAACGTATTGAAATGATGGCCTATAGTAGGGTCACTGTAACTGTCTTTTAAAATGAATAATTAAATTCTGTTTTGGAGTTCTGTCCAGGAATCATAGACATGTATAATGTTAGCATAACTACTGAACCTCTGGAAGCTTATTTATTACTACAGTTATTCAAGAAAGCTTGCTTGGTATTTTAAGTGGAACTTACTTTCAGCTATCACAGTCTGTTTTAGTATATTTTTTTCCCTGTACCACTTTTGTTTTAGAGGCCTTCATTTGGTCCTAAAACCTCATGTGATGCAGTTAACTTTTATATGCCAACTATTCTATTATTTAGGCTTTTTTACACTTGGATTATTTGTACTCTTCAAAGTCTCTAATTTACTGATACCTTCTGTGAAAGTACTAGAGGCTGTATTCTGATAAAGCAGCTCCAAGAAATGTGGATACAGAAGTTGTCATCCTGTTACTGTTTCCCGAAATGCAGCAGTCTTTTGTCAATGGAGATCAGTACTTGAGAAATCTGTTTTTATGGCAGTCATGTTTCTCTGGTCTCTTCTTCCCTGTAATGAAAACATAATTTGTTTCTGGTGGTTTATTTTCTGAGCCATTTAACAATTACATATATATGATTTTTGATCTCATACTCAAGGAACCCATGTTTATTCTGTTACCAGCTATTGCAGCTACTCCTGAGGAAGTTTTCTATCTATAAGTGTTTTAAATTCATCACTCTTAAATACATGACCTCACACTGATCATGCTGAAGCACTTAATTTTCCAGAAATCCATTCCAAATCAGCAGCCTCGCTTCACTGTTTACTTAGAGCGTTTATGAATGTTCATAGTAAACTTTATTTCCAGATAAAATACTGAGTACCTTGCTGCCAAGAAGTAATTCCTGTGGGATTCAGTTAGAAATGTCTGACTGACACAGACCTGCAGCCTTAGTTTTAATTTGCTTGCTATGAACTGTATGTGCAGAGCTGTGCCAGTTTCTCTGTGTCCTACTGAAATAGTCAATGTGCAAATGTGTTACATCAACACTGTTCCTATTGTCTACTAAACAAATGCTGTAATTGCATGAGAAAAAACAATAATTCAAAAATACAAGTTTTCCATAGATTTAAGCTGTGTAATTTAAGTACAATTTGCTCATTTATTTCTTGTTCCTGCATGAAGAAGTTGGTTTGGATTTGGTTTTTTCCCCCCCTGGGATTAAGGCAAGGTTGACCGTAAGCTCCTGAATTTGTTCCTTTCTTACTTATTTTCCTAGTATTGGCATTACCTCAGCTTTCTTTGAGATTTTTTTGTTTTGTTTTGTTTTGGTTTTTTTGGTTTTTTTTTTTGTTTCTCTGAACTTCCCCATATTTCTCAGAGCTTATGGAAAATCCACATTAACAGCACACAAGTTGCCTTTGCCAGCTCTTAAAATTCTTGGATGCAGGCTATCTGGAGCTGCTGATTTAAAAACCGCCTTTCTTCTGTTCCTATGTTTAAGGCTTTCCATAGCTATTATTGGAATTTTCTGATATATGTTGTTGTTCTCCACAAATGTGCAACAGAAACTTATCTAAACTTTCTGTTTTCTCTGAAATACACTATATTTTAAAAAATGCTCCTTCTTTCCATAAATAAAACTTTTTATCTTGTATTTTATCATTCTTAACTTCTAATTCATATTTTTTACTCTGCCTGATTTTCCTTTGATTACATACTGCTTTTCATATATAGTAATTTCACAACTATAAGGTGCACTGGGTTACAAGGCGCACTTCCGGGTTATGGGCAAATTTCCGAACTTTGTCCATATATAAGGCGCACTTTTTTTTTTGCAGCGAGGATCTGCGCGCAACAAAGTAACGAATTAGTAACAGAATCTGGCGATCGCGGGGTTTACTGGCAAGTGCTCAATTTGCAAACATTTTTTTCATGGATCAATGTAGCCTTTAAATGCAGCCCCAGGTGCCCTCCCCGTGCCACAGGCCCCAGCGCTCCTGCCTGCCCCTGGCGCCAGCTGCTGCAGCTCGCACTTGCGGGTCACCAAATTTCTGAACTTTGTCTATGTATAAAAGCGCACCAGATTATAAGGCGCACTTTTGGGCTTCGATCAAAATTTTAGTCAAAAGGGTGCACCTTATAGTTGTGAAACTACTGTAAGTTTTTCTTTCCAGACAATACTAACTTTAGTTAAGAGATTGTGCTTCTATGGCTTAAATTAATACCCAACAGTCTGTGCTCTTTGGATGAAGCTTCCAGGAATGTTTCCCTCATGTCAAGTAATTAAGAAGATAAATGATTAAGAAGCAAAATATGCTTTTGACATGACTTAATACTCTGTAGCAGAAACAATTTGGTACCTAATTTAGTGATTCATCATGCAGAGTATCAGTTCATGTGCATTTGTGATGCTTTCTGACTTTTTTTCGGAGGATTCATAGGTTACTGGGGATTTTTTTCTCTCTTCCTTTGACTAGTCCTTCAGAAGAGTAGATCCTGGGATGAGTCCATCTGTGCGACAGAAGGAGCATGTTCTGGAGTCAATCAGGTCTTTCATAGTCACTTGTGAAATGCAGATTTTTGTTGTCTTCTGGTGAATGTTGCACCTTTGGCTGGATCAAAGGACAGACATACTCCCCAGGCTTTGCAGCTTGGGTTGTGAACACCACTCATTTTTTTTAGTAAATTTATTCTGCTTATTTCACACTGGTGGCCCATGAATGCTTTTGGCAAGGGTCACAGTAGCTTCCTTAAATCTGCTATGTCACTTTTTATAGTGGTTATTTCATGTGGGCAGCTCCCTGGAAGCTGTCATGGGTATGCCAGCCTAATACCTCTAGTATTTTCTTTCAGTGGTGATGAACATATTGCTATTTACTTGTAAATAACTTCCTTCTCCAAGGTCCTTGGGGTCTGAACACACTTTTGTTTGAGCTTCTGGTCTTCAAATACCTGTGAAGCAGGATTATACAAAGCAGGCTTCCACAAAGGTCATCAATAGATGGTTGAGTCTGTAAACCACTCAATAGAAATCCAATGAAAGCTATTTTCAACCCTTTTAAGAAAGGCTACAGCATCTGCTTGGTCTTAATTGTAGGTATCTGCTGATCCCTCTTGTGTTAAGTTTCTCACTTGTATCATGTTGCATGACTCAGGAATTAGCTTTCTCCTCAAGTGCCGGAGCTACTGGAATTTCAGAAAAAAACCTGTAATTAAAAAAATAACCCCCCTTTGAAAGACTGATTTGTGTACATGGGTAGCTGCTAACTGGCATTGCTCTCTGCAGGTAGCAGGCAGACAGAATGCACAGCTGGAGTTCTCATATTGCACCTAGACTGTCCATTTTACGTTTTCTAAATTTTCATGCCAATTCTAGCATAAAGCTCAGCATATAAAAATGTTACCACCCCTCAAAATACTAGGCTCTCTTTACCTTAAAAATTCCTCCTGTAAGTATGGAAAACATAAACTAGCTCTGTCATTCAGAAAAAGAGCAACTGTACCTTAATAGAATTCTTTACTGTTGACAAATATTGCCACAAATATTGATTGTTAGATGTTTTTAAGTGGGCAACTTGAAATTCATCATTAACACCACAAACTCTTTCCTTCTAAATATGTGCTTTGTGCCTGGCAGATAATACACTTGGCCTCTAATATCATTGATGTGGTTAGAGAAGAACTTATCCCTTGTCAACCTGTTTTACGTTGTTTTTCTGACAGATCACAGTGACAAAAAATACAAAGCTGCTAATATGCTACAGCATTTCTAGTGATATCAAATCTGTGATACATCATTACAATATGTCTTCAAACACTCGGGTCTGAAACAGCGTTGTCCATCTGGGAAGCTTTCAGGAAGATATTTGAATTCATGCTGTTCTAGTTCAATCTTAATTTTTTTTTTTCACATTGATGAATTATATGTTCTCTGCTTTCCTGGAAGAATGTCTTTTCTCCACTCCTTGCTCTGCAGATGTGATGCTTCTGTCGAATTTGTAGTAATGAAAAAAAACACCTTTTGCAGAAAATGACTGTAACTCACAGCCCTGATAACAGCTAAGGTGGTTTATTGATTAGCAACGTGTAATTTGCTGATAATCAATGAACTGTATATTGTGGATCAGTATCAGCACTACAACAGAAATGACAATATTAGAGGTTTACAAACTGGTAAGCACCTATAAATTTCATACCCTTCTACAACTGATCCCACTTACATAGTCACACATTCCTTATATGCACTTCCACTCTCTTGCAAGAAGCATGGGTTACAATACACAGTCCCACTTTTGGAAGCCTGTGCAGCCATTCCACATACCAGGAGGATGGATCCTTGTTCCTTCACCCTGTCAGTCCCCTCAGTCTGAAAGGAGGTGGTAGGTCCTTTTCATGTCTGATGAGGAAGATCTTAGAAAAAATAGCACCTACCACAACTTTTCTTCTAATAATTACAAATTCTCATGCTGCTTTTCAAGCTTATTTTCCCCCCACTCTTGATAATCTAATTCCCTAGTTACCGTTTAATCTGGTTGGTCATTCTTATGCAAGCTTTTTTATGGTAAATTTCCTCTTAGTGTTATCAGGTTTTGGGCAAACATCCTCTCAGAACATGCCAGTTTGGGTACTCTGTTCACACACACTATTTATACTCACATTCCTGACCTATCGTCTGTTGTTATCCAGGCCAGGTTACCAAGAGGGGAAGCATGCAACTCCTGTACGAAAAATTGCCAGCATCAGCCCAGTGAAAGCAGAACTAGTGGGCATACAAACAGAACTGTGGGGGTGTTTTGCATCCAGTTTTCATTTTGGAAATCACCTCAGAAGCCTTCATGTGGGGAAAAGTTATTAAAGTACAGTATTTTCACGATTATAAGCCGCACCTGAATATAAGCTGCCCTTCCGGGTAGCCGGGAAGACCATGGGATTTGTCCAGATATAAGCCGCACCCGAATATAAGCCGTGGGGTTTTT
>VRYO01001463.1:37978654-37994421 GCA_009812075.1 Sialia sialis | reverse complement strand
TGAAATTACTGTACAAAAAGTAATAAACTACACAAATCTCTCCAGTCTGGATTTGGCCACTTGAGGCAGCGTCACTTGGCACTGTTTGTGATCTATTTCACTTTGTGACAATAGCTGAAGATGACTGCAGTAGTTGGTAGAATATGTGGAAAACTTGCACCTACTCAATATCTGTGTGACTCATTGAACAGAACAAGCTGTTGTAACACCAGAATTGGAAATGGCTTCCAGGACACAGGTTGTTTTGCTGCTCTTACTTCACTGGCTTCTGTGTGGATGCTTTGAACTGAGATTGTTTAGGAACTAGTGGCACATACTGGTGCATACAAACTCTCACAACACTGTGCTGTGAAAGACTTTGGAGTTGTCTTTCCTCCTCATGTCTGCCTCCTGCAAAGACTTTGTGTGAAGCTGCCAGTCACAGGGTATTAGCATGGTTGGATGTCTGTCCTGGAGTGAAAAAATGGTGTTTAATTTTACAGCAATTCTGTTTATCAGTGTATGTAGCCTATATACATGTTTGCCCATGTGTTTCAGAGCCCAGTTATGAAGTCACTGATGGTGTTTTTTTTTTAATGCAAAGACCAGTTTAATCTAATGTAATTCTTTGGCGAGACAGAGTAGTAGGGAGTTTTTTCACGGTGCTTGTGCTGCTTTTCTTTCATGGAGAGGGATAATTTAAGGAATGGTTCTGGCCTCACACTGCCTTACAACTAGAAGAAAAATTTCTCTTGATGTGGAATGCATCACTCCCTCATGTTCCTGAAAAGGTTTTCCTTATCTCTTTAGGATTAGTGTCCTTTTGTGATACTCTTGATTCAATGGGCTTTCAGATTGTGAATGTTTGCAAGCACAAAATTTAGCAAATGCTTGCCACAGATGATGAAGAGACTTAAAGCAAGGGGTGATTTCCACCTTGATGTACAGGACCATTAGAGCCGGATATTAGTTGCAACTTGCAATTTTATCTAGATTACATCCAGGTGTCGGCCTTCTGTGGGACTTGAGGTGCCCTTCCCAACCCTGGCATCTGGAAAGATTAAAGCTAATTCAGCAATGCTTCTCCTGTTGTGACCTGACCCTCTGTGAACTGGACAAGGTAAATTACTCAAAACCTGTCAGAAACAGGAATAGTAACATAGAACTTAGGACCTGGAACTAAAGGAGATACTGTGGTGTTAAAGATGTGCTTTAGAAAACAGGAGTTAGTAGGCACTGAGGAAATCATCATGCTGTGATTGCTCAGAACAGCTGGTCAGATCCGCAACATAACATGAAAGTGATCCAAGAGGCGTCAAATATGAAGAAGTTTTGGTTTCAAAGGGTTTACTAACTTCTCCACAAGGCTAATGTGGCAAAGTGGCAGCTGCAGTTTACTGCATGTAAGTTATGAGGCTGCAGTAACAGGGCAGGAAAAACCATGGAGTTTGTAATATCATTCATAGAAAACCCAGAAGTTTTGTTTAAGGGAACATCTTACTAGGATATAAGAGCAAGTGTATTAAACTTATCTTTCACCTAAATGCATGCCAGAATTTCCTACTTCATGAAAAATTCCTGCTTCATGAAAATGGGGCTTGTGCATGGCCTTTCACACCAGTCTACAAAATGTGGTTATAACTATGGAATATAGTTTGCTATGTTCTTCCCCTAGGAAATGATATAAAACATAAAAGATTTTTCCCCTCCAGCAATCAAATAATGTAAGAGCAACTATAGGTAAATTAATGTGCACTAATGTGCTAACGATTGCACATCCAACATTCCTGCCTCTGTGCACAGTGAAATCCCCAGCAACAGGTTTTCCAGATGCTAATCAAGGGAAGCAGCATTTTCTACAGGTTTAAAACTGAGGAGAAGGTAGTATTGCCATTTATTAGGGTTGTCATCAATAATTCAATTTTTAGGCAGATAAAATGAAGTATTGTGGTAAACAGAAGGTGGGTTAGAGTATGGTACCCATGTCCCCTGAAAAAAAAAATTCAGAAATATTAATACTTGTCATTTTTTAGCATTATGACTTTGTGTTTTTACCTTATGTATGAAACATACATGTTTAAAAATATTCTTTCAATAGTTGTGACTGTTGGAAGTTGTTTCTGAGAGCATCCAGCAGTCACTTCATCCTACCAATAACACCTTACCACACTGCCACAGGTGTATTTCCTTTTCATGAGTCCCTTACCTGTTCAGAGGAATAGCTGATTCTCATACACTCTTGTGAAATGTTCCTGGTGTGAGGTAGAGGCAATCCCTTTGTTCTGGCAAGAACAAATGCTTATGTTAATACCTAGGAATTATTTCTCATTTTTCCTAGAGGGGAAAAAAAAGGTGAAAGCAGCAACACACCTTTGATACAGAAAATTAAGGATTTTATTCCGTATATGAAGGAAATTTCTTTTCCAATGAAAAATCTACCATTGCTTGCATACCAGCATACATTGCTAAGTCATTGATGCTACTTAAATATAGCACTAATCGGAGTTAGTAATAGTGCAATCAAAAAGGAAATTTTGAAATCCTCTCTGGCAGTTTGGGGACTGGTAATGGCTAGCAGAGCATAAGACTTCAGACAGGCTTTCAAGACCACTTGGGGTTTTGCAGGGCCTGGAGTGAGAGGAAGTTTATACTTCTTTCATCAAACCCAGAGGCTATTTTGACCTGGTGGAAGCAGGTGACCACTCTGAACTGAATCAGTGGCTTTGTCTGATTTTACGCACTAGTTCAAGACCTCAGTCAAGACCTAAGTCATGCAGGATCCTCACAGTACAGTGGACAGGTATCTCCAGCATACAACACAGAAAGCCACATGCCAGTATGAAATTAATTTTCAGTGAAAGCTTCACTGATTGAACAGGTTGTAGCAAATAGGTTTGGATTTTGGAGTGTCTCCTCTCTCACTGTTCCTGGTCTCCTCCAGCCCCTTCCCTTCCCTCACTGGGAAAATGGCTCTTTTGCTAGGATCAGTCAGATAGTGCTGATTTTTATCATCAAGACACTTTTTCAAATGTTGTTTGCAATTCAATATACAGCTTTTTAAACTAACTATGCAACCATGAAAACATTTTTTAAAGATGAATTACATTTGTTTCCTCTGAAAGTCAGCTGTTGGCAGGAATGATTTATAAAACTGTAGGAATATCTACTTTTTTCCTTTCAGTCAGAAAACCTTTAATAGCAATCATTTCACTCCCAAAAGCTGTACGAAGATTGACAGCTTTAGGGGAGGTCTGGAGTACTGTCACTTTCTTAACAAAGAGAAATCATTGTGACATTCATCTGTTGGCGTGCTAATGCAGTGATATATTCCTCCAAAATCTTTGCATGTTGCTTTTGTGCTATCTGTAAACCATTTTATTGGAACTGTTGGATAAGCAAAAAGGATGTGGAAAGGTTATGGTAGCTCTCTAACCCTACTGTATTATGTAATATATATAGTATTAGCTACTGATTAAAGAAATCCAGCCTCCCCAGCCTATCAGTGCCCTTATTTACATTCAGCTTTTTTACAGTCTCTGTTCAGGTGCAGCTTTTCTATACTTGTCTCTGGAACCAGCTTCATTTGTGCCACATCTGAATCAAAACCCTTTCAACATCTTTAAGTGATCGAGAAAAATACATGACTTGAAAATAAAACTGGTTTTCCTTCTGCCCTGGTGGAGGGAGTGACTTAAAAAGAACTGGACATTTACATTTCCAATTTGCAGCCTACTTTGCTCTTTGTAGCCTGGCACATGGTGCAGTAGAATATTTATTAAGTTATGAATTGCCCTATTATCCCAGGTGCCCTGCAAAGGCAAAGCAATCACCTCCCTGCTCTGCTGAACACTTGGGCTATTGAACTTCAGGCTGGGTCTACAGCAAAACTCAGCCTCAGAGAGGTCCAGGGGTGGATGGTGGTGCCTCTACTGTCAAATTGTCCCATGGCATCCTTAGCTACTGCCAGACTGGGATAAATGCCAGTAGACGTTTTTGTTCCATTTGCCTTCTTTAACTGGTTTTAAGGCTTTTCTTTGACAGGCAGACAAAAATTTGGCAGCTGGGTTAACTGAAGCCTCTTTAACTGCTGTATGAAGGTATTTGCAGCAGATAAACAGCTAGAACAAAGTAAAAGTAGAATATTCCATGTACAGTTAATTTGAATAACTATTCATTTCCCATCCCTATTTTCATCTTTGTTGTAGCAGATGAAATTATGTACACAGATGCTAAGACTGCAAAAATTGATACACTAGTCAAATAGTAAGCATCCATTTAAGTCCCATTGAATTTACAAGTATTTGTGGTATATTGTATAAAACAGTTTTTGTTTGTTTCTTTGCTGTGATATATCTTACCAGAGAATACAGAAACAACCAATACTTCTTCAGACTTATGTTTTCATGCTTCCCATCTCCTACCTTCTCAATTGAGGATGGGACCCCTTCCAAGTTGTGTAGTATTTTTATTGTTTGAAAATAGTGATGTTACCACTTTCTTTCTGGGTTGAGATAAAGCACAATAAAAATAAAAATTTTAAAAAATAAATTAAAAAAGGTAGGAAGAGAAGCAAACAATAGAACAAGCCAAATACAGAGCATAGCATCAAGCATTGTATCTTATGCTAACTTGTTTTAAAACCTATATGAAATCTCTTGATATTTCTACTTGAGATCCAAAGACACTATACCTTCAGTAATAGGTATAGTAATTGAAGATTAATATGGAATTATAAGTTTCCATGCTTTTTCTCTTCCTTATTTCTCGTTTTTCCTAGAAACTGTTTATTATAATTGCATGGTTCCCATGCTTCTGCCATCTTTTCTTGTCTTTTTTGTCATCACTTGACTGCTAAAATACTTGTTGCACTTTGCAGAGCTCAGGATAGCATGTAGAAGTTGCTTTCCATTGTAAGGCATGAAAAAAAATTAATTTTGACCTAAAATAATTCCAGCACTAATTAGTATTGGTTCTTATCTGGGGATTCAGTTTGAATCAGGTAAAATTACATAAAATCTCTTTAAGTGAATCCATCAAGCTTTACACATTTGAGGAAGAGGAGATGTGTCAGGGGCAATTGGGATGGTGAATGCCATTTGTTATAAAATAAAAGAATAAAAGGCCAGAATTAAAACTCTAACTTACGCTTTCCCTTAGTGGAGAATAGTGTCTCTGTAACCAAGAAAGTACAAAATACAACACTCTAATATGGATAATATGTCCAGGGCTACTGCTATTACTTACTACCCATGAGAATGCAAGCTCTTTACAGTATCTTCTATATATGTACTTTCCAAAATTACTAAATGCAACCAGGTTTGGTAGTTAGGTACTGAGAGATTAATGAGAAAGAGAAGTTTCCATGCAGGCTATGGTTACCCTGGCCTGCTATGAGGCAGGAGCTAACCCACCCAGTTTTGAATAGTCAGCTCTCAGTGCTGCAGAGCTGGAAGTTTGAAAGCCAGCTTGTGCTGCTAAGGGACAGAGAACATAAAACAACTCACCTTGAGAAGGTGTCACATGGCATCCCCAGGTCCCAGAAACAGCACTTAGGTTGCTGCTATTAAAAACAAAACCCAAAATAAATAAATAAACAAACAAACGAAACTAAATACCAGAATAGCTGAGTTTCCAAGGAAAATAATTATATCGAGCTGTAAAACTCAGCTAATAGCAAGACACCAGAGATCTGACCTTTACATTTACCAATGAAAATGAGAGAAATGAGGCTTTGTTCCTTTCCCAGAACACAGTCAAGATGCATGCTGATTCTTATTTGAGGAGGTACACTCTTACTTGATGTCCTTAGCATCAGATTACCCATGCCTTGAATAGAGCGTACCTGGCTGTCAAAGACATTCCAACACCACCATTCCCAGACTTACACTGTTGCTGCCTCATCTGAATCTGTACACCACTTCAATAAATCTTCTGTTTAGGCTGATCAAGCTAGTGGCAATGTGTTCCAGAAACAAAGATAATAAATAAACTAGGTACAAGTAGCCCTTAAGGTTTGTAACTTATAACCCAGTCTTGCTACCTGGAAATGTGTTGCACACATATGTATGGGGAAGGAGAGATAAAGCACAAAACCCATTTATAGAAGGGGAAAGATCTGGATGAACAGAATCCCCTTAGAGTTGTGATATAATTGTCTGCAACTGCTCTGCTAGCATGATGTGCCTTCTACCAACATTTTATTTGGAAGTATGCGAGTGCGACAAAGTTAAGAGCAAAGTGCAGCTACACTCATTAGCTCATTCTAGCTTTAGAAGCAGGAAAGAATCTTTTAAAAACCTGAAGGTGGGTCCAGATGAAGAAAATAAAAAGGATGAAAGTCTGGTGGATTACATATAAAAATAGAGGGGAAAAAACCTTTAAGGAACTAACATAAACTCCATAATTTTTTATTTTCAGAGTATCAGGAACAAGAAATATGTCAAGACTTTCTGGCAGATCTATTGATATCAGGTTTTTAAAAGAATAACAAAACAAAACAAACAAACACCACCCCAAAAAAAAAAACAAACAACACAAGATCAAGAATACCCCACCGAAACATTTTAACCTGTTTCACCCCCAAGACAACAAAGCCATTGCAAAGAAGCAGACTGATCCTGCATGTACATTATCCCTGAAGGATACTAAAAGTGAGCTCAAGCTAGAAGGATTTTTGTAGGTGAGCTCAGGAGACATCTGAAATTCAAACATCTATAAATGTTATTATAATTGCAGAATTTCTCTGGTTAGAAGTGACCTCTGGAGACTGTCTAGTCCAACCCCCTCCAAAACAGGGTCAACTAGAGCTGCTTGTTCAGTACCATGTCAGCTTGGGTTCTGAGTATATCCAAGGATGAAGATTCCTTAACCCTTCTGAACAACCTGCTGCCGTTTGACCATTTTCAAAGTAAAAATATTTTCTCTTGCATTTAAATGAGGTTTCCTGTCCTGCTATTTGTGTCCATTACATCTAGTCCTGCCACTGAGCAGCACTGAGAACACACTGGCTGCATCTTCACTGCCTCCCATCAGTATTTCTACGAACTGGTAAGATCCCCCTGAGCCTTCTTTTTCCAGACTGAACGGTTCCATCTCTCAGTTTCTCCTCACATGCAGAGATTGCAATCCTGTCATCAACTCAGTGCCCTTTGCTGCACTCCTGGTGCAGTACATCCGTGACTTTCTTGTTCCAGCAGGGTCTTGGGGTGACCACATTGCCCCAGATGTGTCACTCACCAGGGATGAGTGAACACCGGGGAATAATCTCCTCTGGAAGAGCTGGCAGCAGTCTTTGGAGTGCACCCCAGATGCTGTTGGCCGCCTTTGCCACAAGGGTGCATTGCTTGCTCGTGTTCAGCTTGGTGTCTGCCCGCAGCTCCAGGTCTCTCCGGCAGAACTCCTTCCCAAGCGGCTGGCCCCGGGCGCGTCCTGGTGCTCGGGGTTATCCAGCACCCCGTGCCAGACACTGCCGTTCCCTGCACTGCCTGCCGTCAGCAGGCTTCTCCAGCTTGGCCATGTCTCTGAACGCCAGCACAACCATCCAAGGTATCGACTGCTCCATCCAATTCAGTGTGTCCCGCACTCTCGCAGAGGATGCTCCATCCCATCAGCCAAGTCTTTAGTGGAGATGTTAGCCTGCACTGAGCCCAGCGCTGATCTCCGGAGTACACCACTAATGACTGGTCTCCCACTGGACTTCATGGCACTGATCACAACCCTTTGAACCCGGTAGCTCAGCTAATTTTTAGTTTCCAGTATTCAGTCAGCACTCAGTTTCTCTGTGAGAATGGCAAACAGTGCTAAAAACCTCCCTAAGGTCATGATGAGCAACTACCACTGCCCTCCAGCAGCCAGTAATCTCATAGCAAAAGGCTACAAAGTTTGATTTCCTCTTCAGAAATCCCTGATGACTATCCCAAGCACCTTTTTGTCCTTCTTATGTTTACCAGTGATTTCCTGAGTTATTTGTTGCACCAGTTTTCCAGGGATTTAGAAGAGGTTGACTGGCTTTAAGTTTTCCAGATCCTTCTTCTTGGCAGAAAGGAGTTCTACTTGTTTTCTTTCAGACCTCAGAATTCTCTCCTGAGCACCATGACCTTCCAAAGATAGCCAAGAGTTGCCTGGCAATGACATTGGCAAGCTCTCTCAGCATTTGTGAATGCAGCTCATCAGAGCCTATGAACTTCTGTATGCCTTGTTTGTTTCAGTGTTCCCTAACCTGATCTGTCTTTACTAAAAGTAAATCTTCTTTGCTTCAGACCCCACACTGGTCTCTCAACTCCTGCATATTTATTATTTATATTTGAGTTTAATCAGGAGCTCCTTTTTTATCTTTGGAGGCATCCTGTCACCTTTACCTGATTTCCTGCTCATGGGGAGGGACCAGTCTTGAGCTTGGAGAAAGCAATCCTTGAAAATCAACCAGGTGTTGTTGGCCCTTCTTTTCTCCTGGATCATATCCTGAGGAAGTCTTTAAAGAATAAGTTTCCTAATTCCATGAGTGACATCTGTACAAAATACATTCGCAGATCCCATATTAAAGGAAATTAAAGATGCATAAACATTGTTTGTTTGGAAGGAGCCCATATTGCTTCCACTGTAGGAATTGCACTTCACAGTTGTTTCAGATTGTATTGGAATTCTTTAGGAGCACTGACAGTATGTTGATAAGACTGATTGATATGTTCCCTTAGGGTTTCCAAAGGTATTTGAAAAATCCTTAACTGCGAATTTTTGAAAGGTACTAAGGAGCCACATTTAGGAGAGAAAACCTGGGGTTGGATAAACCAAAATATAGGCACAGGGGGTAAAACTGTCAGCTCTCTCAGCAGGAGGAAGTACCCACTGGTGTTTCAGGGGATCCTCTGCTGCCCAGCATATCCACAAATGAAGTGCAGGAGGGGGACCCAGACAACAAACAAATTTGCTGATGGTGGAGTTATTTAATTGCAAGCGCCAAGTACAAACTGGCAGAAAGAAATCCAAGGTACATTAGCGTAAAGTGAGGTGGAGCAGGCAAAATTGTCATCATCACATAGAATCAAGGATTCTGAGGTGTTAGGCTTGAGATATTTCTTGAATAGTATTAAGTCAGAATTTATTAGCAATCAAAAAATAAATCACAGCTTTGACATTAATAGAACAGAGACCATCATCATCACAGCAGAGTATAGTGTACCTACATCTTGAGTGCTGTGCAAAGTTCTCTCTCACACTATCAAAAAAGAACCCCATAAAATTGACAGAAACATCTGCAGAGCTGATTATACTTCAAGAGTAGATCTTGGCCATTCAGTATCCTTCTGTCAAGTACAACAGAGGATTTGAAGGGTGCTTGATTTTTCACAGTGGCTCAAGTAGCACTTGTTGATGCTAAAGTATCATTAAGCAAAAAATCACAGGTTTCTAAGCAGTATAAGCAGCAAGCTTCCTAGACTGGCAGAATAAATACAACACAAGCATTTAGGAACTACTAAAAAAATTTAATTCCATGTTTTATTCTTTTGAAAGCTGCAGAAACATTTTTATTTAAATCCTGATGTTAAGGTGAGGCACATCAATGGCTTTATCTAAAATTTTATCTTGTATTCCCTCGGCTAATAGTTTCAAAAGGCAACTGACTTACTATGACAATGCCTGTAAAACAACTTCTTTATTAAATAAGTTATACAAACATTCACACACAAAAAAAGTTCTGATTCTATAGCATAAATATTTTGACAGAGAAACACAGGAAACATTTTCCAGAATTTACCTCAGTGTTTTTTATTCCAGCCAGCATTTTCTATTTCCACTTAAGGGGGACAGAAGACCAAGAAATAGTTAAGCTTAGATATGCTTTATAAACCATTAATTTCAATTACCAACCCAAATACCATAAAGACCTACAGAATCATCTCAAATTCACATAGTTGCTCATTTCCAGGATTTCACGGGGCTAAGAACAGATGTGTGTCAGAAATCAGGAAACTGGCTCAATTCCTTTGGGATTTTTTTTCCCGAATGGAAGCAAGGGGGAGGAAGGGTAAAGAAGAAAAACAATTTGACTGACACATCACTCTTTCTCCTGTCTTAAAAAGAAGCAGAGGCTTTGAGCAGCATGGCAAGATCAGCTACAGCAGGCAGCTCCAGATAAGGGCTCAGATGTACAATTATCAGTTCTGATAAGTCAGGGATCAGAGGTTTTTGTCTTCAGCATTGCCTACAGCACTTCCTTTCCCAGACAGACTACAACCAGATTAGGAAAGATAGCAGATAAAACATAGGCAGTGCAGAGGATAGTTCAACAGTTTATGCTTAGAGCACTAGCACAGGAATATTATTAGTGCTGC
Organism: Sialia sialis; assembly: GCA_009812075.1. Classification (NCBI taxonomy): domain Eukaryota; kingdom Metazoa; phylum Chordata; class Aves; order Passeriformes; family Turdidae; genus Sialia; species Sialia sialis. The sequence goes on along the minus strand of VRYO01001463.1, from coordinate 37,984,111 downwards.
AAGCAAACTTCCTTTTAAGTACTTCCAGTATCTTGTCCAGTGCTGAGCCATGGGTTATAAAGCAAAATAATCCACACTTTACCATTCTTTCCCCCCTTTGTTAAAAACTCTGTTCTGCACAAAATCTTTAAATACTTCAAAATTTACAGTGTTCCAACTAGCAAGTTACTACTAACACACCTGGTAGCAGGGAAGTCTTATAAAAAGGACTGTTTGTTAATGCATCTTCATAACTCTTAGTAGCCTTAGACTAAGAAAAAGGTTCTTTATCTCAGGGAGTATGTGAGTAGTTCACATTTTCCATATCAGAAGCAGCATACTTACTGAAATTAAGTACATCTAAGAAAAAAATAAATAGACCACTGACACTGTATTTTTCTGCATTCTTTGATTTGTGATACCTACTCATTCCTCCGTAAATAAAGAGAAACAGCTCAAATGCACTACCCTAGCTGGTGTCAAGAACTAATCATATTTAAGATCTTAAATACCAAAAGGTATTAGATATAAAGAACCTTCCAAAGGCAGACCCTTATTTGTACTTCATTTACTTACAGCCAACAATTTTTCTGCACATCACATTTCCTAGTGAGCAAGGCAGCACTCAACACATCAACCAGAAAATGTCATGTCTGCCAACATCTTTATCTTTACCTCTACCCCCTCCCAGAATAAAACCCCACAGTCTCATTGAATCTCTTTACTTTGAATTTTCTTATATCAAAACAGTTTGGATTCTTTTTTTTTTTCCCCCAAGTATATAAAACAGCAACAAAGCCTTTAGATCACACCAGGGCTAAAATAATTATATTCAGAGGAAGGGTGGAGGGAAAGAAAAGCTGACAAGAGGAATATAAAGAGTCCTGAGTTTTCCTAGGGGCTCTGCTTGAGGGCCCTGAGGCTGGGAAGCAGCTGGTCTGCACTGGGGCGCTCCTCCACGTTGGCCTTCCAGCAGCAGCTGATGATGCTGTGCAGCATCTGGCCCAGGGGTGATTCGTGGAACACCTCGGCGGCCAGCGAAGGGCGCAGGCTGTAGGCCACCACAGCGTAGAGCACGTGCTGCCGCTCGCCCAGGTACGGCTGCTCCCGCATGGCCATCTGCCACAGGGTGATGGCAAACGAGTAGATGTCTGCTTTGGCAGTCACCCTCTCCCCCTTGAGCAGCTCAGGGGCACGGTGTGTGTACGTGCCCCCCTGATGGCAAGCATGAGTGCTCTGGGACAAGCCCTTCTCCAGTTTCTGGGAGCACCCAAAGTCTCCAATCTTGCACACTCCCTGCTCAGTGATGAAAATGTTTGCAGGCTTCAGGTCCAAGTGCACAATATCCTGTGAGTGCAGGAAGGCTAAGCCTGTCATGATGTCACAAGAATAGCAGACAGTCTCTTCCATGCTCAGGGCCTTTCTTTCACATCCTTCTTCATCATCTTCCTCCTGCCTCCATGCATGCCCAGTGCCATAAATCACATGGTGCAGAGTGATGTTACCCACATACTCCATGATGATGGTGCCCAGGCTGTTCTCGCTGGCTGGAGCACACGTGCTGGCAGCCACCACACGTACCACATTATCATGCTGGAGCTGGGCCACGTTCAGTTCGGCCCAGAAGCTCTGCCGCGATGCCAGCCGGTTTTTGCTGCTCTTCTTCACCTGCTTCACAGCCACCGTTGCACCATGGTAGGTGGCTTTGTAGACAGAGCCGAAGCCCCCAGACCCAAGTGGCTGCAGGAGGCAGAGCTGCTCCCAGTCAATGGAGCACCAGGACAGGCGTGGAGGCAAGCGACGAGTCCTGGCTGAAGATGCTCCCCCCAAAAAGCTTTTGCTGTCTTTGCCAGGGATAACTAAAGGGCTGCTGCAGGGGCGCAAATTCGCAGAGGGGGAATACTCAAAAGAAAGAAAACAATTAAGAGGAATAGGTGATGGCATAATATGTAGGAGAAAACAACAGGCAGCTAAGCTACTAAGACAGAAGACCAGAAAGCTTCCCCAACAGAAAGGGCTCTAAACAGCCTTCCAAAGCCTTTTATCCTCCCTTCGCCATTCCCCCTCCCTCGCCCAAATGAATTGCATCTGTCACAACTGTCAGAACCAAATCAGATTCACCTGGAAACATTCTTCTCCAGCCCTGAAGCAACCCTCCAGAAAGTCAAGGCAAATGAATGTAAAGCTAAAAAATTATTAACTCATAAGAATTTCGCATCATTTCTAATCTCAAAAGAAAAAGAAATATGTTCTGCCCATTGAATGCCCCCAGCAAAATGCCCCAGGAGTAAAGAAAGCACTGACTAGTGAATGCTTTTCGCCATGGCCCCAGGAAGGAATGATCAGCATCAGGTGCATTAAACAGCTCGAAGTCCTTGTCAGTGAAGCAGCTGACATTTGATGATGCTACGGCAGGCATAAATATAAAAGTGTGTTTTTGGAACCTACCACTTCAACCTGACTGGGACAAGGGGACTGGTTTGGATGCTCAGCTTTGCCCATGCAGAACCACAACCTTAATAGCAGCATAAAGACAAATTATTACTCTGTATCATCCTTTGGATATAGTAACTAGAATTATGCATAAGTATTTGGTCATCTTCCCATCACACCCCATGCAGTACTGCAGGTGTGTATTTTATTTCTGGATCCTTCTTAGAAAAATTATTGCTGAATTTACAGAGCTGTTCTGGCTGAAATCAAAGAAACATAATTTTGTGTTAGTGGTCCATGTGGTTTTTGCAGGGCTTTTTTGAATGTTGACCCTCTCACATATTTACAGTGCTCATGCGAACTGCCACAGTGTTTGGTACCTGCTGTACTGCCCAGGTAGCAGAGCACCCTTATGGGACCTATACAGTTAAGGATTTTTGAATATTACAATATCCTTCTGTACATGTTGACAAATATCTTGGAAAACTTGGAAGCCATTTCCTACCTCCTTACTCTCCAGAACCCTCCTCTGGATGTCAGATTTTTCAGTACAGAATCTGCCATGGGGCTTCAGGCTGACAGTGCCTTTTTCTCCAGGGTTTATCTCTGGGCAGAATTGACTCTGCAGACAATTCCTGCAGGGGTTTCCTGGTGTTTTCTTTTCATTTTTTGTTTTTGTTTTCCCTCTGGATGAGTAAAATGCCACACAGGATACTGAGAGGGGTTTCAAGGGTACCCAGACCATGTGCAAGCAGAACTGTAGTGTTTTCCACCTTGAGATGTGTTCAGTTGTTCACCTTAACACACAAACCTGAATGGCCCAAAGTCATTTTCTGACCCTCCCTGAATTCTGATCAGCCCAGCCAGAGGGTCTCAAAGACATCATTTCTCAATGAATCAGTGATAGAGATCTTCTCCAGTACTGAGATTTAGGACCATCACGAGAAATTTGCTGCAGCAATTCATAGGGAAGCAAACTTGGACCAGAGATGAATGGGAATGGAGAATTTGGGTTCTCATCTGGCAGTGTGAAACAGGCTGCGCAACATAAATAAATAAATAGGTGCTAATAGAAATTGTTAATAAGTGAGAGCACAAAGACTAAGGGATGCCAAGAGACCTCGCAAGGGCCATGGGTGGGACAATTCCTGCAGACAGTACTGCCTGACAACACAAGGCTCCGCTTCCCTAGTCCCTCCCAGAAGGGATTCTGGCAGTGCAAGAGGCCCCTGGACCCTCAGGTGCTACCACACCCTGTGAGCTTTCTCCCATACAGCACGAGCCCATGTAATACCCTACTGCAGCCCCTGCTTCGGGACATTTCTCTGGCTCATCATCAGTTACACAGGGATGTTTTGGGGATGGGGGAGGACCAGAGGATCATTAGTGTAGTTTTAAATTTGCAGTGAAATAAGCCATGGAGACAACAGGTATTAACTTTCCTTTCGTGAGCAGCACTATGATGTTAAGCCTGTATGTAGAAGTCTAGATTTCCAAACTTTGCAGAGAATATCTTCTAGGCAGCTGAGCTGTGATGGAAATAAAAAGCTGCAGAAAGTGGATGAAGCTACCTAAGAGAGAGAAAATATTTTTATGCCTGTTTTCTGAGTGCTGCTAGGGCTCCAGTTATTCAGTGGGCTTTTGTGCAACGTAGCATATAAAAGCACCAGAAAGCATCTCTGAATTCTCCTGTTTTCACCAGGTTGTGGTGGCAGGCAGTGAAGTTCAAATGGAAAGCTGCGTGTGGAGAGGCACAGGTAGAAGGATGTGTGGATGAAAAGACCGAGCACAGACCTGTTAAGCCAAACACTATAGCAGCCTATCTGATGACTGTGAATGCTATAAAACAGCAATAAAATCTATGTTCATAAAATAGACAGGATTAAGGCTGTTTTCAAATTTCTTTGATTGAAATAATTGGAAAGGATGCATTACACCTTTCATATCATTATTTCCAAATGTCATGTCCACATCTGTCAGCTGTCCTTTTGTTACTATTTCAGGTAATTTTCTTCTTACCCTATTCTGTCACAAATCTTTCTGTTTTGCCCTGCCACAGTAGACGTTGTATTGTTCTTAGGGAATACACTGAATTTTTGAACAGGAGGAGAAGGGGTGTAAATAGGATGTAAAATTGGGATGCAGAGTGCCTCAGTGTAACTTACTGTCCTGCCTCAATCTTATGGCTGAGGACCACAGCAAGGGAACATCCAGTCTTTCACTGTGAACACGATTAAATCTGATTTAAATGCAAGCAGGTTTTTATTCCTAATGAACATTATTTTCCTGTAATCCATTGGTGATTTGGCCCAGTGACTTCCCAGGAGCCACAATCGCTGTAGGACATCTGTTGTTGAGCTCCAGCATTGCTGCAGGCTGGAGAGCCCCTGAGGAGACTGGGGAGCTACCTGCAGAGGGGAGCAGGGCTGCTGGGGACACACTGCCCCTTCCCTGCCAGCCACCCTTCCCCAGGACAACCCCCAGCAGCCTCCATCCACACTGTTCCCATTGCACTGCCTTTTCCATGAGGGAAAAGGAAGCTGTAGGAGCCAGAAGCTATCAGTATAGAATGCAAGAGGAACTTTTACAAAGTGACAGGAGGGAATCACACAGCCTGTGTCCCGTGGGCTGCACCATGTCACAGCTACAATAAATTGCAGCAGCAGTGGCTTTGTTCCAAGCTTGTGTTGTATTTCTGCAAGTAAAACATACCTGTGCATCCCATGCTGCACCGGCTGCCCAACCTAGTCTGTGCTTCTGGATCAGAAGGAACACAGAATCTTTCTCAGTTCCCCCATTCATATTTCACTTGCATATCAGGAATATAGGAACTCTTTGTTTGTCATTGTTCTCAGTTACTACTGCTGTTTGTTTGGTCACTGAAGTCAGCCCTGATACCAAGGGCATTAAAAGGGCTGGCATGGATATAACCCGGCACAACACAGGGCACGTACCAAACACCGGTTTTGTTTTCATCCAGGTACATCCCTCTTGTGGTTAATAGCCAGTTTTGTCTAAAACAGGAGAAGGACAGGGCTGGGGATT
>VRYO01001463.1:37953957-37977654 GCA_009812075.1 Sialia sialis | reverse complement strand
TTTTTCTCAATGATTACTTCATTCTTTGTACATTTGGTGGTTGTACCATGTAACAATCCCTTGAAGGCTTGGCTATGCAGAGGCTTCAGAAAACTGCCTCACAATACTGAGGTATTGTGTTTCAACACATTGTGTTTCTACTAGGTTACTTTGTAACCTTGCTAAAGGAGCCAAATGTAGCTCTTCAGTACTTAAATTACAGTCCTACTCAAAGCAAGACAGTTCCATAGCCTGTGGCTTAGCGAATTCTGAGAGGTTTTCTTCTGTTTGAAACTAAGAGTTTGTTTTTTTTTTCTCTTTTTTATGGTCAGCCCCTCTAATCCCAGTTTAGGATTTGATGCTGAACCTACATTCTCCTCATGCACAGAGTTTCATAGTCCAAGTGATGCTTGTGGTCACACCTCATAGACCTCAAATGATATTCAGAGTTGCCTGAAAGGAATTCTGATATGATCAATTGCACAGGTGTAAGTGATAGCATTGTCTGGAGCTAGTCTCTACAGAGGCTTGCTCTGAAGATAGGACATGGATAAACCCTTTTTTTTTTTTTTTTTTTTTGTGACAAGAACAAGCCGGAAAAGAATCCAGTTCATGTTTCCGAGTTGGATTTTTTTTGGTGAGACAAATGACACCTTGGAACCACAAATACAAGCAACTTTTCATTAGAGGAGTAAAAGGGAAACCCAAATGCAAGGAAAAAAATACATCTGCAAGAACTGTGATGCTGTTTCACTGCTGAGACATAATAATAATAAACATTATAAAAGGTTAAACCCTAGTTTATAAATAAGAAGATCAAGTTTCAAACACACATTGCCAAACAGCTGTTTGAGGCTCTTTTTCCTTCACACTAAGGTTACTCCATATGTTGAAGAGCATGAAGCAAAGGCTCTCCTTACCTGAATACACTGAGGTTTTAACTCAAGACACTGGAAAGGCAGGTGAGGTTTTACAGTTAATTTACAGGGGTCTCAGTGACCAAGGTGGACCAGGGATAACAATCTGAGACCTGTTGCTGTAGATTAATACCACAATTTCAAAAGAGCACCTTGTGACAAGCTAAAAGAAGCCAAACTTGGGGATAAAGGTAATGAAATGTAAACTACAGGCTCTCACCCACAGCAGTAATTTCTGGCCATGCAAAGACAGATACCTATCCTGGCAGGCTGACTGCTGTCACATGGCAGGCACCTTATGCAGTATTTTCAAGCCAAATTGTCCAAGACTGGTTTTGCACTCTTGCCCCTGGAGCAAAGCCGACTTTGCTGGGTCACAGGGAGATGCCAAAAATAGTGGTGGAATTTAAGACTTGTAGCTTTAGGACTAGGAAACAGCTTCAGTGCTTAACGAGGAAAATTAATCATGTACAGCAAAGGACCCAGGGGGGTAATGTTAGTGCTAATTCTAGTGCTGGGAGGCTGCTGCTTTGCCAGGTACATGGATTTAATGCTGATGCCTAGGCTGGTGCACAAAAAGGTGTCGCCCAGCAGCTTGCACAATCCCATTAACACAGATCACGCCCAGCTCTGTGATGTATATTAAATACACTGCCCTAGCAAATGTGGCTTCCTGCAAACACCACCTCTTTGGAGAGCTGAAGAGCAGAAGAGGCAAGAGAACCAGCTAAATTTGGTGGCTCTGAAGTGACAGCCTGGGTCCTCTGGTGGATCACAGCGAATTCTCAGAGGTTGCCTAAAGTTGAAGTGTTTTAAGCCCAACATTAAAATGGGTCACACAATTCAAGTACATTATTGCAAGGCTTTCAGTGTGTAAGCAGAAGCTTCTTGTAAACCTACTGCTGACTTCAGCCCAAGCTGAACAGAGCATATAAACTATGGGGCAACCCTGTAATAATTCATTGGTGTAAGGAGTCAAACACTGACAAAATAAAAGGAACAATTTTCAGGTAAGAGTTCAGAAAGTTTGGGACTTTACTCTGTGTTTATTTGTCATGTTTGATATTTGATAGTCTTACATTACAGCTCAGATGTTGCTCACTCATGGCATGCCCCTAAACAACACAAAGCCTTTATTTTATTTTTATTTTCAATTTAAGTACTTGTGAAAGAAATTTAAGGATTTACCCATGACTATGTGTGTAACAATTTAACACAAAAGCCAGTATGCCAGAGTTGAGCCTAATTTCAGAGGCACAGCCTATAGAACTTTTCTGCTGAAACTGTATCTAGGACTACACAAGGACAGCTGACAAACACCTTCCTCACTGGAGTCTGTGCACCCTTTAGATAAACTGCTGTCTCTCATAGATTAAACATGTAATTGGAAGAAGCTCTTCCAGCTTGCCTGCACAGACTGTGTTAACTTGGGGATACCTTAACAAACAATATGATTCACTCTGGACGTGTAAAACACAAACACTTTAGACTTAAACATTTTGGTGGAAACCAAAACTAATTCACCAACTTTTCCAGCTTGGATTACTCTCCCATGCATACATCCATGCATACATACATGTGCACACAAACAATCACCAGAGTTTAAGCAATATACTGATTTTTAAAAACTGTGACTCTTCAGGTTTCCTGCACTACTTAACACATATCAAGCAGAGATCTGACATATGAAAGTGACACTAACCATTCTTCTTTGTACATGGCAGTTCAGTGCAACAGTGAGAATCAGCCTCACTGCAAACTGGGTAAACTATCAAGGGATCAATTCAAATGATTTCCAGCTCAGCCACAGCAGGCATTACCACAGGCCTCCTTTTCAGAGCTCAGCTGACAGCTGATGTCTCTTGGTCCCCTCTGCGGCAAACTAGCTTTGTAGCTGGTGATCTTGTGATACAAATAGTCTCAAATGAGACAAGGCTGAGTGATGACAATGAAAAATTGTTCATTATATTTTTTACAAATACTTATTCCTCTGAAAATGTTCATTACTTGAGGACATGCAGACCATCATAATAAATAAATAAATAAAATCATAGAAAAATAAAAATACCAGGCAAGCTGTTACACCTTTATTAGGAGTAGAGAAAGTTCATCCTGAATTACCTGGGATATAGCACATGAGCAGGAACTTGAAATTTCACACTACTGCTGGCATCTGTCATTTTCAACACTATTATCTCAAGTGTTCAAAACAGTGTTGCTGTTTATTTGCTAAAGGCTCCAGCTCATACTGATAAGCACCAGTTAATCGTCCAATATACTTCTCAAATTATTAAGTACAGACTAAATTTTGTAGCAGTTTATCTTGCTGTCCCACTTGCTGCCTGTTTGTGATCACCAGTCCTTGCTGTGCGAACTGCGGCAGTTCCCACTTCAGAAATCTTAATTTCTATCCGACTTTATAGAATGTTTTGATTTGCAAAGCAGGGAAACCAACAGCATGTAGCTGCTCAGTTCTTGCTCATCCAGCAGTAGCTCTGCATCAGTTCTGGATTTCTCTGTCAAAAACCATTTTACATCCCAAGGCATGCTTGTATGTGGAAAGGAAAAGAAGATGTGAAGAATGAGGGAAAGTGAAGGGGTAGAGCAGAATAATCTTCCTCTTCCCTCCTGGAGGACAGCGAGACCAGGTACAGAGGATACTACAGAACCACTTCTCTGTACTTTGTTATGCAAGTTTTGGAGAGAGGTGGTTACAGGACAGAGAAAAGGGAACATGTCTGTGGCTCTGAATTTAACAAAGAACTGCATGAAGAGAGCTCTGTGTAACACAGAGGTGTCATCTGTGTAATCCCACTCCAATTACTGCAGAGGCTGATGGAATTTCTAGAGGCTATCTGTTTGGGAGGAGGACATGATAAATCAGTAACAGTGGGTGAGACCAGCTAGGACAGCAACACAGTGAATGGAGTGGTTTTCTCTCAAGGGAGTTATGTGTGGGGTATGTGTTTGTGGGTGGTTATAAATTGTTTTGCAGAGTATTTCATATCACAGAGCATGTGTTGAGCTTTTGACTCTCGCTATAACAAGGCCAACCCTCTCAAACAAGTTAGAAACCTGTGGCACAGAAGTGTAAGTCAGCTCAGAGGAATGGGGTGGGGATCACAAGAAAGGAAAGATGTCTGCATGTGGAGAAGGCGAAAGCCAACAACTCTCTCTAACAAACATTTCTCTGCAACGTTACAGCAAGGAACCTAAAAAGCCAAGATTTGGAAAAGAGAGGAACTCAAAAGCAGGGAAACACAGGCAGTGCTAAAGATGTTAAGAAAACATGTTCTGAAAAGCAATGAAATGTGAAATGCTAGTCTAACTTTCCTGGGAAATGGGCTATGCTAGGGAACACCAGCATGGAATGAGCAGAGGTAACTTTCTGTTCGTGTGCAGGCAAGCTGCTTGTCTGGCTGCGAGGCACCTCTTCCCCAAGCGTCAGCCTGGCTTCTTCAGAAGTCAGTGCCACGGCCAGATGGACATCTGTGGGACCAAAGCAACTGAGCTTCTCCTCAGAGAGGAGAGACATGCCACTTAGTGTGTCTAGCTCACGCCACACCCTTAAAGTTTGCCCTGCAAACCACAACAAACGATGTATGAGACTTGCATTAATGTGAAATGATGGGGAATCACTCGCCTAGGTGTCCCAAAGGAATGGTCCCACTATGGATACCCCATACTTACCTTCCAGTGTCTCACAGTGTTTCAAAGTGCAATTTGATGGCAAACTCAATTGCTTCCTTCAGTTCAGACCTGGCTTGTCACAGACACAGAGGCATCATCCCATTTGTTCCTTGGTAAAATCATGAAACGCAGATATTTATGCCCAAAGATTTTCTGAAAAACTGACATTTTACCAGTCATAAATTATAAAGACGGCCTTTGCAAAGTACACCCAGCAAAACTGGATGTACTCTGTAACTACATCTTGCAATCCCAAACATGCAGATCAAGATTATCTATTGAAATTCCAGGCATAAGTTATTCATTAACTAAAACCATTCTGTAATTTTATTGATATATTTTGTGGAGTTCACATATTTTTGTACAGCAAACATAACACTGTAGGCCACAAGAAGCTGCAGCACTATTGTTTAATAGCAGCAAGGTATATTTTATAATCAGGGTATGTGGACAATAAATAGTCTGTTTCTTTGGATGTGAATGTTTAAAATGAAGTTCTGCTGCAGCTTCATAACGTGATTGCTATTTTACAGAGCTTATACACAAAAATATATATGCAATCTTTTTGTCTATATTTTATACAAATACAACAGTAGTTTGTGAATACATTTTAAAGTACATATACATGATAAGCAACTCAATTTTCCATATCACAGGATAGCAAATTTTAAATGCAAGAAACATATACAAATTCAGTCTGGAATGCAGGGTTTTCTGTATTCTTTTTTTTTTCTCTATATTTTTTTCGACTCAAAACTTTTATCATTAAAAACATTTTAGCATACAAGTCCAAACAATTTTTCCACTAGCTAAAAATATAATTTCAGCAATCCGAGTCAGGTTTGGGTGTGACATCATTCACCAATATACTCTTCCCAGTTTTTGTCTAAGGCTTTTAGTAACATATAGTATGTTCTTCACTCCACACCATATAAAAAGCCCACATTTAACACTAACTAGCAGTCCCCTATTTTTGTGAACAAGAGCTGGGCTTGTCAGCGTTTAAATTTGCATGTCCAAAATTTTACTTTTGCAAGTGCATATGAATACATTGTGGTGTTGCACAAAGTTCATTAATGACAAATTAAGTCACAGTATAAAAATATATCATACAACTATAGGTCTAGTATAGTCCTTTTTTTTCTATGGGTAAAAATACATCTGAATGAGACAGGGAGGTTTGTAGCACCATGACAGGAGTTGTATCCCAAGTTACATTAGCAGCATGATCCAATATAACAATATTGCAGGAGTGTTTCTGAGGAGATAAACATTCACTCTGGTTCAACTGTACCACTGAAGCTTATACTGAAAAGTGTTTACATATGATTAGCAATAGTTCTGTGTCACTTCCAGGGCTAGATAACTGTTATCAAAAGACACTGCCTTCCAACAAAAGTAAGACACCCTTATTGCATAAAAGCTTTGGGACTACCCAAACACATTTTGAACTACTGTGGCATTACTTGTAAGTTGAGCATGATGCTAAGTAAGCTGTGGTATAAACTGTACACTGGGGGGAAGCAGGACAGGCAGCTAAGCCTATAATGGTTTACTACATACCAGATAAGTACATATATTTCAGAGGCTTATCTATAGACTGAGAAGAATACAGGAGAAGCTGCTAAACCAGTGTATGAGACAGACATAACAAAGGATGCAGGATCCCCATAGTATTTATGGATGCAGGATCAGGCCCAAAGTTAACTTCAGACAGCAGCATAGCAATGATAGGATATGATTAAAAAAATTCTGTATCAAATACTGCATGTTAAACATTTTTGACAAAGTTTACCATCAAGAAGTCCAGAAGACACAGTTTGCAAATGGTGAGGACGAACTCCTAATTGTTTTTGACTGGTATTCAAAATGGCAGTAGAAGACAGTGTAGTTTGAAACATGTAAACCTAGTAAAAACCATTGTAAAACCCTTAAGAAAGACACACTGGTTCTGTGCAATATAGCAAATTGATAAGAAAACACTGTAAAAATGTACCTGTTTAAAATTACAATGTCTACCATTTTGTACACAAAGCATTATACCAAAGGCCTACATATATGTAATCTAATGGCACTTGAAACAAATTATAATAAAAGGTTTTATAATAAAAAGCATAACCTGTAAGAAATTTTCTTAAAAGGTTTAGGTTTTCTTTTTGAAAGTGCTATATCTTGTAATATGTGTAACATAGAGGTTGACCAAGCTTTATTTTAAAAAATATTGGCCTATAATAACAAGTTTAGCTCACTAGGCAAATGATCCTGAAAATATGTACTCTTAACATTCATTATTAGCTTAATAAAGCAATCAGCTCTGGCTCATGTTTCAGTCAGTATATGGTTTTTAAAAACCGCTACTGCCAAATTAACAATAAATCACTCTATTCCACAATTTACTACTAAATAAAGCACAAGCAACAAGTACACAAAAATATATATATTTAAAAAAAAAAAACAAAAACAAAACCAACAACAAAACAACCTTACTAGAAGTTTAGAAGTTGCACAAAGAGTGGTGCATGATCAGCCAGCCCTCCCCCCTCCCACCAAGAATCCAAGGGAAATCAAGAAAACTGGGGTTGAAAAACTGATGGTTTAGTAGTGGCCAATATTGACTCTGCCTAAGCGATGCTCAAAAGCACTCTGGTGGTGTTGGTATTGCTTAAAGGGTCAGTCTGCTTCATGTTACCCTACATCCTAGTTCAGCTGCAAACACTCTGGGTTGCAGCCACCCACTGAAACCCTGACTGAATGAGGTTCAATATCTTGTCTGAGGTCTCTGTTTCTCAAGTGAAATGTACATCTAACTCCAAGTGAAATGTCAATCCCTTTTCAGGAAGCTAAGGCACGAACAAAGTAGTAAGGGTTCTGGCTACGCACTAAGAAACGGGTGTTGGCAAAGTGTCTGTGAGTTTTGTTTGTATGAAATCTTTCAGCAGCTGGGGCAAATAACGAGTGGCTCCAGACTGGAAATTTGTGTGCCAGAGGCTGCCCAGGGAGGGCAGCGCTGCCCGGCCACACTGCTGCACCAGCTGCAGGATGCCAAGCACTCGCAGCTTTCCTCTGCTGCAGGGAGAGTCGCAGATGCTCGGCTCCACATGGGACATAACCCACTGGAGGAATTAAGTCCATTTATCTTCATCTCAGATTAAAAGGATTGAGAATAAGCCCAAGTTTTTCTTAGATGCGTTACGGTCGTTCATATAAACTAGAGTTACATTCGGTTGCATTCAGCTTGTGCTCTGTTCATCTGTGTTTTTCTTTCCTTTAGAAAGGTGAATGGAAAAAAAGCAATATTGAACAAATCATTCAACTAAAGATGTAAGCAAGCGAGCAATCTGTTTCACAGAAACCAGAGGAAGCAGTCGTTAAGCAGAGCTAAACGCCCACTTTGAGATAACATGCTCCTAAAACCAAAATCTAGGAGAAGTTTGCAGAATTTCAAAAGGTATTTTCCTTATTAATACATCCTTATTTTAATGCCTTTGGAACACAAACACATTTATAAAAATGTTATTTTTCAGTAATAAAATTTAAATACACATATGTATAAAATAGTAAAACTACACCTGCATATTGCTCCTAGCATTAAAAAAAAACAGTAGGAGCTACTGATAAAACATCCGGAGCATGAGCTCCTTAAATGGGAGCAACTTTTGTTTCTGTGAAGTATATTTAGTTTAACCACTTAAAACCATGTACGAATCCTCATTATTGTTTGAGAGATACTGATGTACTCAATTTCCATTTTTTAATTCCTTGTACAAAAATGACAAGGAAAATAATGTTATTGTTGAATTACAGCAAATCTAGTTTGCTTTTATGCATCACAGGGCTGGTTGTTTTTTTAGATGTTTTTTTCCTCTTTTGGTTATTAGGGGTTGGGGAATAGAATATATTGCATTAGGTAAAAAGTGGTGTAAGCAATATGCTTTTACTTCACTCCTAAGAGTCCTGTCTTTAAATCTTGGCAATGGGCAAAAAGTCCCTAACCAAGTACCCAGGTGTAGAAAGTGTGATTAACATCTAACTTGTTGCTTAGGAGGACATAACACACCATGTAACACAACTGAAAAGATCACTCCAATAAAAACAAAACGAAACAAAAAAAAAAAAACAAAACAAAACAAAACAAACTGGTAGTTGCAAATTTACATTCACTTTCTGACTGCAAGCTAGTTTTGAACTGAAAATAGGTACACACTTTCTGGCTGGACTTGATCCACCCTTTGGCGGTGGCAGCGGGGAGAAGACTGACACCTACAAATGTGAACACACTACTGGAAGGTTCCTATGCAGTACTCTTTTTATGCTACTAAAGAGAAAAAAAACCAGCAAGTTAAGAATTAAAACAAAAACTGCGACAAAATATTTGCATTACTACATTACAACACTTTTATATTTCAAGATCAGCCATTAATTTTGCCTGTTTCCCTATACCAGAGTCATGAAAGCATAACAACACAGTTTCAAATTCAACTTGAAACATCTGTCATTTAGGCAAGCAGATATTCTCTATTGAAATTCTGTTCAGCCCTAATTTTAGAGAATTACACTACATTTTTTTCTGTAACAGGCCACCAAAATTTAAGCCAGAAAATGGCAAAATTCTTAACAACTTTTATAATGACTTCAATACAAGTCAAAATGCTATATATATGTACATGTGTATATATGAACTTCTATATATACACACACAAGTTTTCAGAAAAATCTGAATTCTATATTTATTTTAAAAATTTAGATATGTCTTTATAGAACAGGTCAGAGGTGTCACAATTTGGGAAGAGGATTTGTTTGGAAACAGACTGGAGAATTTTTTTCCCAAATCTCAGGAATCCTTGTGATACATATTTAAAATGGATTATTTGCAAATAGTAAAATACATTAAAAGGTAAAAGTGGCAGTTCTACCACTGACATCAATAAAACAGAATAGCTGGTATGGTTGAAAAAGTTTTAAAAACGGGATGAGTGTTGCGACTTTGCCTGGGATGACTTTCTACTGAACATTTTAAATGTGTAAATTGGCAGTGAAAAATGAAAACAATACAATGAGACTGTTAAAAAAAAAAACAACAAACCAAAGTAAACACAGCTGAGAATAAACACTTTCAAAACATTTTTAAAAAAAGTTAATTTAAATTTCTTACTGGCTTCATGAGATTGGTACTGTACAAAAGCAGAGAATTTATAATGTCTTATAGTAGGCACTAAGTTAAAAATGGTCACCTAAGGCATTTCTACAAACAGACAGTTAACAAGCCAGCTTTGTACATCCTATTGGAAAGCTTGATGAAATCGTGGTAGGGTGGTGGTTGTGCTTAGACTGCTTGTGAAAGCTGCAGACAATGAGTGCAGAGACCCAAGACCTATACTATTGCTAGGATCTTGTGGATCCTGGGTTTGTGGCGGAAGTTGAGTCATAGAAGAATGTGCCTCCTCTTGCGTGTAACTCATCCCGAGGTTTCCCACTGAAACAGAAGGGTTATAGGGAGGGCCATTTACAGGTATGAAGTTGAATAGCTGAGAAAAGTCCAATGATGGGGCGTTTAGAGGTTCGCTAATAGGAACGGAGCCCTTGGAAAGGGAAACTTCCCCCGACCCATCATCTAGTGGCCCTACTTGTGGATCCAGCCCTAGTTTTGATGAAGATGCTTGAGAATCCTGGGATGAAGAAGGCATACCACTTTGCAACTCCATTAAGTAACTTTCAATTTCTCCTTTCAATGGCTGTTCTTTTTCAGGCATAGAAATTGAGTATGAGGTAGTACCGAGCGGATATTTCAACGATAGCTGGTGAGAAGGGTGGACAGACTCCATATCTATTGGACAAGGCATTCCCAATGGTAACGATGTGGCAACCATTTGGTGTGCAGATGCAGAACTCTGCATGGACTGAATCTGAGTGTTGTAGAGATTTAATTGCAAAGTGTTTGTAAATGGCTTTGATGTCAGTTCACTGGAAGGTAAAGACATCACTGGAAGCAGCTCATCCTTAATAGGCACAGAAACATTGCAGGTAAAGGGATCTAGAAGGTCCATTGGCTCTGTTTTGACCTTCAAAAGTTCTTGGTTGTGACTTTTCTTCATGTGGCGCGTGAGGTGATCCTTCCGCCCAAATCTCTGTGCACAGTACTGACAGAGGAAGTCCTTTCTTCCAGTGTGCACTACCATGTGTCTGCGGACATCCTTTCGGGTGTAGAACCGACGATCACAGTGTTCACACTGGTGCTTTTTCTCCTTCACTCCACCCGATGACTTGCCTGCATGAGTTTTTAGGTGCTCCAGCAGCACTCCTGTGCTTTCAAAAGTCTGCAAACATACCTTACAGGTGAGGTCACCACTTGTTGCAGCATGCAAAGCCAGGTGACGTTTGAACCCAAGCTTGGTATTGTAGTTCTTTCCACATTCTTCACACTTAAAGGCCTCTTTGTTGGGATTGTGTGTATGTAGGTGATTCTTTAGGTGATCTTTTCGGTGAAACATTTTCTCACAATAATTACACTTGTGGGTTTTCTCAGGAGAATGAGTAGCCATATGCCTTTAAACACAGATATATTCTGTAAGTAATTATTTTGATCAAAAAACACACGTGCTCATTTTTTAATGGCAGCTAAAAACTACACTAAGGGCTGCTTTGCAACACAACCTTTTAACTGAAAGCATGACACTACAAAGACAGTTTGACAAATTTAAATATAGCAAAACGCGAGCCATTTCTCTTAAATTGACACTTTAGTTTTGGTGGGTTTTAGCTACTGTAACAGGGGTATATGGGCAAGTATGAAAGTACTCATGTAAAAGTCCATAGCCAAAGAACTTTCAGTCCATACTCTTTTTCTTGTGACAATTCCTTATACAAATGAAAATTCTACGCTCATTAAAAACAAAACAAAACAAAAAGAAAAACAAACAAACAGAAAACAAAAGCAGAAAACAAATTAAGAAACAAAATCAAAGACATTAGCTTGCAAACTTAGGTAATTTAGAATTCTAGAAACAATCCAATGGCTACTTTAATTAACACATCCTCTCTGCAATCAGCTGAAGGCGTACAGAAATATATACTTTTACACGGCTTAACACGGCCAACATAAAATAGATAATATAATCTGAAAGATAAATAGAGTTTAATACCTTAGTAATTTGTACTTAGAAACAAAGGCCTTGGTGCAGTCTTGTTGTGTGCACTTGTAGGGCCTCTCTCCTGTGTGAGAGTATGAGTGAACCTTTAATTTCTCAACACTGTTAAAGGCCTTGTCACACAGTTGGCAAGGAAAGTTTTTTCTTGGTTTGGTTTCACCACGCTTACGTTTCCCTGAAGGGACTTTCTGGGTATCTCTTACTTCTGACAAATCACCAGGAATGACAGTGGCCATCGCAGCCTAAACCAGGCCTTCTTGTTGGACACTTGGGAATTGCCCAACTCCACTAAATGATTTAGCTTTAGATGGCTTCTCAAGTTTCATGTGGTCGTAAAAGAAAGCAAAAGGGGACTGGAAAAAAAAAATAAGAAACAACTAGTTTGTAACTAAACTTAGATTTTGAAGTTTACTTGCTATGTGATGCTTCTGAATAAAACTTAAAAATAAAGTTAGGTTCAGCTGGTCTAATGTAATACCTACAGGTTTCTTTATACTATTTGCTGCAACTCTTAAAACGCATTGCTCAGGATGAACAGATCCACATATGCCCTGAATTCACACTTCACAACCTTCCCCTCAAGCACTGATGGAGAACAGCAAAGGTTTCTGTCAGATTAAGGGAGGCATCAGGCAAAGAGCTTACCTACCCAGGCACCTTTTGGCAGCTTCTGATTTCAAAGGAATTACAGCTGTGCCTGTGGTGTTTGCACAGACATCCCCACACACACAAACATGCACACATGCACACACACACAACTATCAAAGTGAAACTCTGTAAGCCTCAAAATGTTTGAAAACCTGCACAAAATGCAGCAGTACCCATCTGACATTGTAGAGGGCAAAGCTCATGTTCCCTTTTGGATGTATCTCCTTCCCCGTGATTACTGCACATCTACGCATCTACTCTAGCAAAATGCAAGTGCTGCCAGTGATGCCTAACAGCAGGTGAAATTCTCCTGTAAGCTCACCCTCTGCTAACAGAGACCTGATCTATAAATGACAGAAGTCCCACGGATTAGGGTTAGACTAGACAGATTAGAGTTTTATCAGCCCAGTGCTGGAGACCCCCAGCCTCCTCATGCCACGCTGTAAGACACAAAGGCTGTAAGCATTCACACTCAGGCTAGCTCAGGATGGAGAATCCAAGTCCTGCCCCTGTGGCATAGCAAAATGTGAACTGAACCAGAGGCTTTCATTGTCAGGAGGTGCATGACGTGATCCTTGTGTCTGACTTGTGGATGAGAAGCTTTAAATTCATCATCTGGTATCATATAGTGGCAACTGGGCACCTGCCATCACAGGGCACTCAACAGCCCTCCTTTGTCAGGGATTGCTGACAGCTTTGCTTCATCCTTGGAGCACAACTGCTACTATAGATACCAAAATCCTGCGCTACCCATTGTTGGAAGGGTGGAGCATGTGGACTGCAGCAGTGGGGGACAAGGAGGACAGCAGGACAGCACTCAATGCAAGCATTTGGGAGGGCTGGAAAGCCCCAAAATTTAGCCTTTCCCCGTTTAAAGTGCCAGCACCCACCCCCAGCCCCGGTGTCTTGGCTGGCAGCTGCTGTCCCCTCCGGTCTCTGCCAGGGCAGCTGCCCAGGAGGCGGCCGGGCCGGGCGGCACCGGGGCCGGGCAGTGTCCGGGCCAGAGCTCAGCGTCCGGGCAGAGCCACAGCCCCGGCAGCAGGGCTGGGAAGCCGCAGCTGCTGGGACAGGTGGAGCTGGGCAGCTGGAGCCGGGCAGGCACCACCAGGCTGCAGCTGCTCCAGCCCAACGCCACCTCCCTGGAAAACAAACCGGGCTCTTCCCTGCTGGCAGGGAGGGAGGCCGGGGAGCTGGGAGGGAGCCCCGGTATTAGCTGTTCCTCTCACCCCTGCCAAGGCTCAGCAGAGATGGAGGGAGCCAATTGCTCCAGAGAGGAGTGGAGAGCAGCACCCAGGTGTGCCAGGGGGAAAACTACAAGGTCCTTGCAAGTGCCCCAGCATGGTCCTGGAAGAAAGCAAGAAGGAAGGAAAGCCCGTGTTTTCCTCAATGCATGGCAGGACAGCAGAAGCAGGGAGAGGAAGAAGGGGAAGTGCTCTTTAATGTCCGCATTTTAAGAAATCCTCAGACTGAGACCTACATTTGAAATATACAGAGAATGTCTTTGTCTAAGCCTTTTGCTCCCTTGTCCCCATTTTCCCTTGTCTCTGGAGCAGGAGAGAAGTACTGGCACACCAAGACGGAAATCTGCTTCCTATCAACCCTGAATGACAGGTAAAGCTATGCTACCTCCTTTAAACAAGCAGCTTTCCAAGACCAACTTAGTCCCTAAAATTTTATAAGGAAACACTAATTTCTTCTAAAGATACCTAGTGAGAGAAAAGGCATTTCTTTAAGAATTCTCTTGATTTCAGGTTTGTCTCAAATTCATTTCCACTCGTGGGATGAAGCCTGGAGACATCAGTTCCATGAGTGGGAAAATGCACAGGACTTCAAAGTATCAGCTTAATTTTACTTTCTGTTTCATAATCAACAATCTAGTTCACTAATTCTAGTACATAAGGAACAAGTTAGGTATTTGGAGACCTAGGAGTAGTAATTTTCTTCAATAGAAGTAAATGAAGACCAGTTCCAAAGACTTCAATGAAGCCACCAATGTAATCAAAAGGAGAGTCTAACATCAAAGTTGTGATATATCTGTGGATTGAAAGGTAGGTCTTTTTTAATATAGGCTTTAATCAGAATCCGGTAATAAAATTAATTTTGTTCTTCTGTTAATGAACACACTGGTCTTTAATGCATATTGGCCTGAATGTAGAATGAAATTTTGCTTTAGTCTAATCTCTCCTGACAAATTAAGTTCAGGGGGAGAAAAAAATCCAACCTGACCTACACTTGCACAGACTACTTTATACCACACAGGCACCTGCACGAGACCCACCACACAGAGCTGAGAGCACAGCAGTCACAGCCTTCACTGCATGGCCAGGGCACTTACAGCCCCAAGGGGGTACAAGGGATCGAGCCCCTCTGGCCCCCCCGTCAAATCCATAGCTAGCCTGAGACAGGGCAGGCAGGATTAGCAGAAAAGGCAAGGGAACAGCCTCCACAGTCCGCTGCACGAGAGTGGCACTACTTCAGCCATGCTGGCTCCAGAGCTCAGCAGTAAGTGGACTCTGTGCCCAGACAGTGACAAGAGAAGAGGGGACAGCAGGAAAGATACAGGGAAGGAGGATGAGGGAGGGAGGGAGGGAGGCTGGACAGAACCTGGATGGGGGTGTAGGGCTAGGGAGGCTCAGGGAGTGCTGCATAGGCATTGGGATTATCTAAGGACACGAGGATAGGGGTGAGCTGGTAACACTGGGGTGGACGGGAAGCAACTGAATGGGCATCAAGCTGGGGAGATGCAGGATATGAGGCCATGCAGACAGGTGCTCTGCAGAATGTGATGTGATGTCAGAAGCAGCCTTTGTTGTGAAACAGCACATTAAGCTTAGCAAATTAACATCTGACAACTTCTCACTCCTTTTCTCAATGCAAAAGATTCCACCTCAGGCTGGAGACCATCCTATATTCAGGCCAATATATCATTACTGTTATCTTCTCCAAAATTTCAGGTAAACCTAGCTACTGTACCAGTCAGTACATTCACAGGGACAAAAAATTTGGGTTTTGTTCCTCTACAATCAAAACTAATTAAGCTGACTTTGAACTGTGTTTAAGTGTCCTTAAAAATGTATCATTAGAACAAATATAGTGTGGATCCAATCTTTGACAATGACAGCATTTTATTAAAAAGCACGTATGCACTGTTATCTCAGTATCACTTCTCAATAGGTGAGGCAATTAAGAATGTCAGTACTGATCTCTGAATAGCAAATAACGACTTTTTTCCCTCTTTTTGGGTGTGGATATATAGACTGAGCAATGGAGATACAACTTTAAAAAAATACTGATCCTCAAATATTAATTTTTCCAAAGACCAGCTGAAAGAATTTTATGAGTAAAATTGCCTGCTTGTTTCTCAACATATTATTACTTAAAATCCACATTCTTACTGGTACTTTCTCAACTGCAGGATGAATGATTATATGTGGTATCAAATATAACAAACACATTACACAAAAGCTTATATATAATACTATTTTTAAAGAAGTATATACTTAAAACAAGATCAAAGCAGCCTCTGTTCAATGCACACCTGATGTTTGCCCACTAAAGTCCTCAGATTTTGGTCTTAACCAGTTCCGCTGACTCTTCTTGGAGGAAACCAGAATCCAGTACTTCCCATTTTTACTGGTCTGAAAAACAAAAGGAACAATGGACTAGACTCCAGTGACACCAGTGCATTCATAAAGGCTGTGATGCAGCAAGACCAGGGATTGGAAAGAATTGGAAAGGAAAAGTTAAAAGGGACAGATCCAACCCATGCACAGAACATTATATACTGTTAATTATAAACTGTAGGAATCATTCTTGCATTATCAGTAGTAATTATGCACTTCAATTTGCTGTATACTTACATTATTTCAACTAATGCTATGCTGGACAGTGACACATAAAGAGATAAAATTAGACAAAAGCAAAGGAGTTTTTATAAAGTAAAAAAAAAAAAAAAAAATTCCACAGACCACAAATAATTTAGATGTAACAGCAAAACATGTGAAATGCTGGGCCCAGACTTGAGTTTCTTACTCAGAAAGGACTGAATAAGAGAAGATTCTGGATTAGGCCCAACTTTACTAGAACCTAATGCCTTCATTCTGCTTAATTATACAGGAAATAGCAGCTTAAAAGGTGACCTGCAAAGGAAAATAAAATTAATTTTAAAAAAATAATAAAACCTCTTAATGATGAACATGCTACAGGTAAATCCCAAAGGAGGGCAAGTCTAGGTATGCCTGAGCAAACTGAGAGGGCCTTTTTGGAATTTCCCTTATATCTCCCTTTCCCCTGCCATCATCCTTTAGTAAACTCGCAGCAGGTCTTCCTTTTCTTGCTAGAAGGCCTCTTGGATGACACAGGTATACACAGTTCAGTGCCTCATTGTAATGGGGAAGTTTATCCTGTCCAGTTCTTCCAGATGTGTAAGGGCAAAGCAGGCTGAAGCTGTTTGGCAGGAGCCCTGTAGTAACGTAACATTTCCCCTCCCCAAAACATTTTCCCTTCTGGCTTGCCATTCATTCCAGAAATCATTCTTTCTTTTGATACACAGTCCCAGTATCCTCTGTTGGTGAGCATGAATGTGAGCAAACAGGTGTCCCTAAACGTCTATTAATGTCAGAAGTGCTTCAGAGCAACCGACTGAAGCTCTCTGATGGCTGAGGAACATTTATGTGGGGCTTTGTACATACAGGCAGGAGGCAGAAACAGCTCCAGTACTTAAAGTTCTGTTTTCAACATGAAACCTTCACCTCCACTTTTTGGGGTCTCCGAATCATACTGTTTAAGGGAGAAAACACTGGTGACTCCTTACCTCCTCTCCCATCACGACCCTTACAAATCTATTCCCCTGCAATGCCCATCTTAGTATTTTCCACTGTCACAAAGGAAGAGTTTCGCTCCCCAGATGTTTCTACTAATGTATTACTATTGTTAAGTAGACAATATTTAAGAAAACACACAGATGTAATGGACTAAGTCCTCATGGACTTAGTTCCTTCACTGTTCACATTTACAGACTATTTCCTGTTTGGAAAAAAAGATCCCAACAAATCCTTTTAAAATATTATAACGTCCTCTCAGTGGCATTTAACTTTCTCTTAAATGTTTATAGTCCTCAATGCTTATGACACACCTAAAGTTGCTCTAGCAAAAAGCAGATGCTCTCAGAGACTGGCCACTACAGACAGGGAAAGACTATGTAATCAGGGGAAAATGAAGCAACTGAACAAATAAATAAACCAGATAAACACAAGATGTAGACAAAATACTGAGGAGAATGAAGGAGGACAGTCAGATACTCTCATTCATTCATTACCTTACAAATACAGCAAAATCACAATGCAGGGATCCAGGTGAGGGCAATGCTACACCTAAAATTAGTGGGATCTCAATTTCTACAGGGACATTATTACGTAAAGAGCTCAACAATGTACACACAAAGGGGGCTACATTTGTATAAATAATGAAAACATTTGCTACATTTGACAGGATCAAGTGAAAAGATAAAATAATTCCTGTGCTTTGTAACAATAAGCATGCTGCTGGATAAAAGACTTTTCCTTATGCACAGAAGACAAAAGTTGTCCATGATAATGCTGATTTGTAGACCACCTTTCTCAGAAGCTTTTGGTATTAGAAAATGCCTGAGACATAATACTGGACAAAGATTTACCATTCCCTTTGTAACTGCTTAGAGTCATAGTGTTACAAACTTTTCATCTAGATGAGGTAGGGAGAATTTTTAATGAATAAATAAATTCAAACTACTCTCCACATGAAGCAGAGAAGCATCACACAGCAAAATGCACTGTCACATGCATGTGCTCAAAGCCCACTTGGGTACTAGCAACAAAACACAACACAATTCTTACAATTTACCAGATCTTCCAGAATTTGTGAAGCACTAGTTTTGCTAAGTCTCCAAATGCCCTGATAATTCCAGGTTAGACAGTATTTCAATTTCAACCCAAAAAAGTGCTCCAAAACCCTTATGTGGAAGATAAATAAAATAAAATATAAATGTAAAACAATCTATCCCTTTTTAATATTAAAAAGAGTAACACTTTTTTTTTCCAATTTCACAGTTCCTATTTAAAAACCTGACCAAATAGTTACACTTCAAAATATTTTAAAACATTTGATATCTCAACTAAAAGGGTAATGAAGACAATACAGAAATATAATCAATAATCCTCCTCCTAACTTGAATTTCATACTTAAGAGGATTCAAGCACAGTAAAGGAAAACAACAGTTTCTTGGATATTTTCTTTCAAAATAAAAGAGCCATAGTGAGAACACAGTACTGAGAACACAGTATTTGTCATTTTGCCTTTTATATAAATAGAAAATCTAGCTTAAATTCCTGAAATCAGTCAGTTTTAAACCAAATGAAGGGTCCCAGAAATATCAGAATCATAATAATGGTAGAATTCATTAAGGAGTTAATAGCATTAGGGTCATAGTAGGTTTTAAATATTTCTTTAAGGAAACAAAATGGAAAGTGGTTACTTACCCTACGGAAACTGTGATTCTTTAAGAAGTGCTGTCTGCACAGATCCCAGGTGAGCACGTACTCACACGGACAGGACCAAGTCCTCTGAAGTCAGCTATGTCCATGCAGGCTGTGGCTGTGAACCCTCCCAGCTCTGCACGAGGCAAAGGAGTCCCCAGCAGTGCCAGGCTCACCACTGCCCCACCTAGCACGGCCAGCAGCAGCTCCCACCTCTGCCCCCCACTCACACTGTGGCACAAATCCAACCGCACGCGCCACTGCCGTCAACACGCTGCTTTGGCAGGTGGCAGCCTCCCTCTCCCCTGCTGCTCCCACCTCAGGGGTTTAGATATGATGGGAACTGAGCTGGCAAGGTTTGCTGGACCTGATGAAAGGGAGAAAAGGGGCATGGGAGAGAAATACATGGGCAAGAGCTGATGTACTAGCTGGAACTGTGGTGTGAGGTTCGGAAAGCTGAAACACCGACTGGCATCCTAGCTGAAGAGCAAAGAGGATGAACAAGTGCAACCCAAGGGAGCAAGGAGTTGCTGCTGCTCAGGGTGGTAATGGAGCAAACTAATCTCAGGATGCCCCTCTTGGAGTTGCCAACAGTGAAGCCCCATTCAGAGTAAAGGGCAATAGATGACTTTTGGTGCCTCTACTACCCACACACCTGGAAGAGCCAACATTACTGTAGCCTAAGTAATGATTTTACCTCTTTTCTGTACCAGGTGACTAATAGCACTGACAAGCAGTCACCTGAGTAAAAAGTACTGACAAATGAGATCTGCTCTGCTTTAGCAATCAGGGATAGTGGAGGGAGCTGAGTTGGTGAAATCATCAGCAAGAGACAGCTGATGTAGCCACTCACCATGGCTCAGAAGAGCCAAAATGACTGTCAGACAGCACCTCCATTTGAAGAGAGGCAGTCACTGGAAGAGGTTGCTCAGAGAAGCTGTGGATGCCCCATCCCTGGAAGTGTTCAAGGGGACAGGTTGGATGGAGCTTTGAGCAACTTGGTCTAGTGGAAGGTGTCCCTGCCCATGGCATGAGGGTTGGTGATCAAGATGATCTTTAAATCCCTTCTAATTCAAACTGTTCTATGACTCAAACTACAAACCTCACTCCCTTCAGCAGGGTCTCTTAAAATGGCACAAATGTTGTCAGAGCTCCTGAAGATGAAGTAATCTAACTCCACGTTAAGGTAACCAAAGAAGGAACACCGTTGTCGCCTTCTCTGGCTTTCCCTGTGCTGTGGGTTTAGACACAAGCCTCTCACTAGGCAGTTCCATTTTGTAGGGGAACAGATTTAATCCTCTTGCTGATATAGCTGTTGGAAGGGGCTGAGGGCAGAAGTGGTGAAGTGCCTGCACTGCTCCAGGACAGCATGCCAGGACCTGCAGCCCTGCAAGGCTCAGAAACCCTTCCTGGATTAACAAGGATCAACGTGCCTACTGCACACTTGTGCGGGCCTCAGAGACAGAGCAGGAGGTGTGACTGGCTCTGCAGAAAAACACTGGATTTTTTGCAGCAGAAGCTTCAACTCACAGTAGCTGCAGGCAGCAGAAGATCCAGCTTCCCACCTGTAGCCTTCAGAGGTCCCTCGTAGAGAGGATTAACCTTCCATAAAGAAAGATCTCAGATAGAGAAGCTGATCCCACCAACGGAAATAGTCAAGCAGGTAAGAAAAATCCATGCAAAGATGTCGAAGTTTTGATTACTTTAGAGGTGCCTTTGTCCAAACTGAATTAAAATCAAGTCTTCTGACTGATTCAGGGGTCTACATCCCTGCTTGTGCTTGGCAGGTCATTTGATCTGCATTTATTTGAACAGCATGTGACTTTTTAAAAGACAGAGTTGAGGGAGCCTGCTCACCTTTGCCCATATTTAGAAAGAGAATCCTGGCTTTGGTAGGAAGATGGTGATCCTCCCCCATTTGTTCCTGGCTGAATAGGGGTGGAGAGGGAAAGGGTCAATGAAGGTCTCTCTATGGTTCTACATCTGGAAACTCAAGCTGAGGCATTGATGCTGGAGGACAGAAAGGAGGAAGAATAGGTGAGGCAACTAGAAAGTGAGCTTGGCCATGAAGTCTGACTAGGCCAGGAGATGCTCACACCTGCACTTTCACAAAGTGAAATTTAATTTTCTGTCTGCTTTTTTGTGTAATTTGGAAGAGATTTGAACAGCCAGCAACATGTACCGACACCTGGTACAATTGTCTAAAAACAAGGTACTGCCAAACAGCAGGAGGGATAGATCTTGGCCCCCAGAGCCCTGTCTCTGGCACTTTGGCTTTTTGTATGACAGGCAGGGAGAGGCGAGAGCTGGCAGGTACCCTACCTGAGAGCTAGGAATCAGCTGGGAATGAGCCAGGCATTTACAGCTCTTCTAATAAGCTGACAGACAGATGTGAAAAGACAAAGGGGTCCAACTCTGAGGCTCCAGTGGGAAAAGATAGCATTGAGAGGTGGGTGATGCCACTTGGCATTCTGCGTTTTCAGACAACAGTTTCTGCAAATAACCATTCAAAGATGTAGGCACTGGCCCTATGGTACAGTGGTGCTTCATGTACAGGGAGCACAAACATACATGCAAACTAATCACAAAAGAACAGATAGTTTTGCTTTGTGAGTTTTTAAAAAATGTATACAAGGCTGTTATTTATCTATCTTGAACTTCTGGACTTGCTTATAGCACACAGCTCAATTCAGGGCAATCCTGCTCCAAGGATTCAAGCTCTAGCCTACAGTGTAGAGGCAGCACGGTAGGACAGCAGTGAGAGCATGCACAGGTTGCAGGAAGACACAACCAAATCCCCAAATCTAGGCATGCAGCAGAAGAACCGCCTGCAAAAGCTGCTGCAGGAAAATGGAATGATGTGGGCAAAACAGTGAAAATATCTCTCCAGCGATCTTAGATATAAACATAAGAATGACTTAGAGATAATAACATAAGAGTTCACCCCTCAGGGAAACAGCCTAACATCTAGAACACAATGAAATAACATAACCACTGAAACTAAAACCAGGCAAACCATTGTAGTCTACTGTTAGCGACGGCAAATTACTAATGTCTACTGTGTGCAGAATGATGATTATGCTGCAAAGAATATAATATAGAAGATAGAAAAAGACAAGATTCATCAATATTAGATTTTATTTAAGGCTTTGCTGTTTTGTTTTGTTTTTTTAAACATCAACAAAACAGAGAAGCCTACAGAAACTGCAAGTGGTTGAGGACGAAAAAATCCCAATCCCGCCAAACCAGTCTGAAATTTGGGTAGCAATGGAAACAAATACACTAAAATTATTAGACATATTTCTTTTCTTGTGGGCAGCAAATACACAGGTTTCAGTAGTAAACATCTGTTAAATACACATATCTTTTATTAAATAATAAAGCAAGCACTTGGAAGAAAAATCCCACTAGATTCCCGTGGGACAGAAACCATCATACAAAAATAGGTATTTATATAGATATGACTATTAAGTTTGTTTTTATCATTGTCATAATTCTATGCAATTCTGAGAGCTGTACTACAGTCATGAAATTTTGACAACCAGCTTTTTAATTTTAGAAAGTAACTCATTGTTTTAATCTGCTACACTAGAAAGAGGATTACATAATTTTTTTTTCAGAATATAAACCAAAAATTCTATCATGCTTGCCCTTTTTTTTCCCCTTAAGTTTCTGGAAAAGTAGAACATGAACTTACTAATGTTTATTTTAGCATGACCTAATAGTCTGTAATTTAAAGAAAAAAAAATCACAATACCATCCAGCATCTCTTTGTGGGCATTCCATGTTTCAGATTACTTTGGTCCACTTTAAATCTTGAGAGTTCAGTTTTGGTTACTAAATGTTCCAAATGATTCCTGGTTATATACTAAATTAAAGGAAACAAGAGCTGCCTGGAGCTACCCCATCTGATGATTGTGGTTTTATGGACTTTTTAAGAATCTCTATGGCACTGCATAGATGTTTTTCTAAAAACTTTGGAAAGACTGTGATACAAATAACACTGTTAGTGTAATTACTGTTAGAATTTTTAAAACCAGCGGAAGTGTTTTCATGTGTTTTGGAATCACATCACCACCACCACCAGCCCTCCTCCTCAAGAATAATCTGCACCCATTTTTAAAGTAATGATGCTTTTTTGAAAACAAACTTTGGTCTATTTAATCTGAATATAGGCCCATGCTATTTTTATAATAAAATGCAAATGCAAATCCTGTAGAAGCACATGCAAGCACAAACACACAACCTAAAGGTGCATGATATTATACACTAATATGTCAGGAACTAATTTGATATTTTTAAGGAAAAGTATTTTCCTTTGTCACAAGACACCTGGATGGGTGGGCAAGATTAATAGTACATCTCGGCCAATATTTTATCTTCAGTAATAGCCAAAAGTACAGAACAAGTCACAGACGTGATATGTCTCTGATTCTCTTCTGACCACCCACTTCTTTGATGTCGGGGAATTTCTGAACCATGTGTGGTTTCTGTTTAGCAACTTTGAGCACATTGCCCTTCCAAGCAATAGTCCACAGCTCTCCTGAAAACCATATACAGTAATTTCACAATTATAAGCCACACCTGATTATAAGCCGCACATCCGGGTAGCTGGGGAGACCACGGGATTTGTCCATATATAATCCGCACTGGAATACAAGCCCCATTTTTTTTTTTTTAAAGTGAGTATCTATGTGCAACAAAGTAACAAGTTAGTAACAGAATCACTATTGCAGGGTTTGCTGTCAAGTTGCTCAATTTGCAGACAGTTTTCACATACTGGCAAAGCCTTTAAATGCAGCCCCA
>VRYO01001463.1:37919902-37952957 GCA_009812075.1 Sialia sialis | reverse complement strand
GCTGGATTCTTCAATGAAAAAGGTGCGGCTTATAATTGAGAAATTACTGTAATTTTTTATAACATCTACAACATATGTTTGATAAGTCATCCTACATGTCTCTCCACTGCTGATTTCATGGAGAATCTCTTCTTTTTGAAGGCTTTGAATATGCCTTCCCTGTGCATGCTTTTGTCTTAAAAGCCACTGGTTAGTCTTCATATTCCTTCCTCTGCAGATGTCCACAACATTGCCCTCAATTAATTACTTTTCCAGACCAAAGTTCCACTTTACAGAAATGTTCTTTAATGGAAGCCACTCCATCCAGCTCATCATCCTTACTGACCTTCTCTAAGCTTCTTCCAGTTCTAATAAACCTTCGAAGGCTCCAAAAATGCACACAGCACTTGGAAGCAACTCGAATGTACACTCTTGCAATGACATTCTCAAAATTTATTCTGTACATTTTTACTCTAATATTTGAATTGTGTTTTGGTGAGCAATGAGTTCATGCTCTCACGGGGTCATCAATCACAATTCCCAAGTCTTAATCATTGTAATATTGAGCTCAAACTCATAATCTAATATATTAACGGGGAGTGTTCTGCCCAGTTATGCTTCTTAGTTATCATCATAATTTATCTACACTGAATCTTATCACCCATTTTGCTGCACAGTCCTCAACACTTTAATATCCTTCCACTGTTCTCCACAGCTAGCTCCCTCTTCTTCACAGCAAATTCCCTCATCCACCTGCTCATCCCCTTACTGACACTATTCACGTTCAACAGATCTCTGCAGAATTTAACTGGGACCCTCCTTTAACTGAGAACTGACTTTTACCCTTTGATTGTACCTCTTAAACTGTAGTTTACCTGTGCAAAGACCTCCCCTCTTTTACATCATCTTAGTTTCCTTAAAAAGTCTTTTTGATAAAGATCACTTTGATTTTTGAGCCAGAACATCTTTACTTCTTGCTGATGCCTTCAATTCCCCAAGACAGCACTTTCTCACAAATGTTTCTTCAACTCCTCTCAAATTATCATTCCTCTGCAGTTGGCCACCAATTTTATGCTTTATTACAGCATCTACCAACAGATACCAGATTTGCTTGGTACAAGCCTGCCTGGCCCAGACTCCCCTGAAACCATGATTTTTCATACTTGCATTTCAGAAGATTTTTCTGAACCTGAACACTTGAGCATGTGCCATTTAGACAACATAATTAGGTTGCAGAGCACAAATAGACTAGATAGGTGTTACAAGTTTTGCTTTTTGAGACAGTCACCTAACAAATCACAACTAAAGATATTTTTAATAGTTTCAGCTATCATTCAAGTAAAGGGTGTCTGGTGCTCTAGTCTTGCTAGTTAACATAAGCTCAAATAAGAGGGGCAAGTTGGTGGTCAAAAAAAAATCTCAATACCTCATAGAAGATACAAAAACTGTGCTAAGACAAGACCTTTCACAGGAGCTCATTTCCCTTGTGATGTTACACTAGATGGTTGGAAAGATCAATTTTGGGAAAAAAAGACAACTCATGCAGGACAGATATAAAGCGAGTGAGACACAGGGTAGTCTCCCACTACATAACACCATATCCTGGGTATAGGTGCCAACCAGGGAGTAGTGCAAAGCCTGTAGCAGAAGCCCAGTCCTGCCTTGAGTCACACCACCTAAACAACATTGCCTGGGGGCAAAAGCTGTGATGGGGTTTAGCACTGCTTTTTTGCAACCTTGAATGTTTTAAAACCATATTATTTACTGGAGCTATTCCAACTAAAATGCTGATCCTGTTTGCCCTGCCCCTTATCCCAGCCCTCAAAGAAAGGCACCAAGTAAGAAAGAGTGACTGATTTTCAAGTAGACACTTCCTATACAACCTACAGTCAAGAAACTGCTGCTGTATCTGAAAATACTTCCTAGGTTATTGTAGCTTTACAGTAAACAGAACGTGACACATTTAGCCACAAAAGCCATTACTTTTGCTACTACTGGTACAATAGTGATGGATATCGATGACCTTATGAGCTAAACACAAAAGTGTTAGGGAAGGTTAACTGAAAATGGAGAATACTTTAGGTAATACCAAAGCAAATCCCTCTTCAAAGCTGCAACCAGTGAGACTTTCTGAAGCCGCACAGCACAGACACTGAATGTATTTCTGACTCTGTTCATGTACCAGCTTTGAGCAATGCTGTTAGCACACACCTAAACAGCTTACTCTGATTAGAGTGACTTCTCAGAGCCCCCACAAGCCCTGCTGCTACAAGAGCATCCTTATGAATGAGGTAAGTACATTTGTTCCCATTTTCCATTTGGCATGTTGAGTATTCTGCTCCCAGAGCACTGTGATGCCGTGCAATGCAATTTGGGATGCACATCTCAATGCATAAGAATTCTGAGATTTGATGCCAAATTAGTGAACAACTAGAAGCAGTCATGCATAATTTAGAGCTACACAACTGAACATGCAGTGGCAGATAAGGCAGGCAGTTAGTATCCGGAATAGCCACCTGGAATATTCGGATTCAGGTGACCGGCAGCAACCACTGGATCGGTTTCAGGCAGCAAAGTCAGAATCTGCTGGAAGTCCAGGCAGATTTTGCCCTGGAGCTGCACCAACATTAAATAATTTTGGGAGCTCCTGGCAGCCTGATGAAATATCGTAACAATGTGGGCACCAAACAAATTTACCATTAAATCACAAGGTAATTATCTTGTTATTGGCAGGACAACCAAGTCAGGAAGGCTGACAGTAGCAGAAAGTTTCTCCCTGTCATGTCAAGGGACAGGGATAGGATTCCCTGCTGTCACAAAAGCAGGTTGTGAAATGCATGTGTTGCCCTACTCTGTCCCAGCTCCAAACACACTGCCTTAATACTTTCTTAGTCTTGCTGGACACAGTTTACTACAGTAAGCATTCACCAGCACTGGGTGATCTACAATGAAAGTCCCTGGTGTCCTGAAATTTGAATTTTATTCTTCACTGTCTAGGACACCAGGCCACTTACAAGATACCTCTTTTTAAAGCAACTTTATAGACTCTGCTTCCCTGATTTCAAGCCTACATTAAGCGATGTGAGAAAAACACATGCAAGACTTTGCCTTGAACAGCTGCAAACTGCTAGTAGGGCAGGCTTCCAGAAAGGTGGAAGGAAGATGGTGACAAAAAAGATGGAATAAAAATAGTCTTATGACTATATGGTATGCATCAATGTTTCATGCACGTTGTGGGAAAAAGCCTGGAGGGCAGATGGAAACATGAAATAGAGATACATTTGTGAATCCTGGAGAATGTCTTCCTCTAAAGTACTCTCCAATAAGGAGCTTGAGCTCCTTTCATGCTGTGGGAAAGTAGCTCTAGGCTAGCAAAACATTTGCAATCAAAAAGGTAAGTTTAGTTTAATTTTATTTTTAAAAAGTTGTATAGAGATGAGTTTTACAATAGTTGCGTGTTCAATTAGTTTTTCAGACAGGTGTTTAGACAAATGAATTTATTTACTGATTTAGGTGATGGCGAATTTTTTTCAGTGAAAAATAATGACCTTAAAAACAAAGCAAGTCTTGCACAGTGCTCCTCCTCTAGATGGTATACATAAGAATCAGAGCAGTCAGGGAACATTTCAGCGTAATTGGCGTAGTGGTGTCAATCTCAAATACCTTCTATGTTTTACAGGGTGTTGGAGATAAAATGCTTGACCAGCGTTTTGTTAGAACTGTTTAGGTTTAGCACCTTTGCACTGCCTGTCTCTTGTACCCCTTCCAGAAACGCATAATCCATCACAATCTTCTGGGGGTTCTCCAGAAAACCCTCCTTTCACCACTCTGTCTTTGCTGAGCTGACAGTTTCAAGGTTCAGATCCACCTTTTGTTTATCTTCTGAAATCTGATGGCTATCTTTTAGCTACTAATTCCCCTCTTCATACGGGCTGCAGCTTTTTTATGTGCTAAGAGAAATCAGAAAAAATAAACATGTTACTAGTCACCCTACTCATTACAAAGTTTACTTTAATGCTGCTAACTAGTTTCTTCCCTCATGACCACATTTAGATTCTTTTCTCCTAGTTTCTCTTTCCACCGTGTGCCCTTCAAAACTGCAAGATGCTTTCCAAATTATTTCCACATACTACATATGCTGTTGTAGGTTTTTCTGAGACATACGTAATGGGGTAAGTTGGTTGCTATTGTTTCAAAACTTGAAATGGTCAGACACTGTTGGATAGGGAATTTGAGTATAAAGGGCTCTGCTTTTGGTTGTTTGTTGGGGTTTTGTTTTTAAAGAAAAAACTAACATGCATTACATATTTAGCTGCGTGATGGGAAACTAGCTGTCCTTATGCTGAAGGACAGCACTCCCTAACAAATTCCTGGGAGACTTAAGGACATCATTTATAAAGACAACAGGCAAACTATGATGATGCACTGCAAGGTTACCTATCAATAAACTTCATCCAGGAGTGTTAGAGGAGCATTTCCTTAGAGGGGAAAAAAAGCCCCAAAACAAACAACCCGACACCTCCTTGCACTTTTTGTGTCAAACCTCCCTCTTACATGCTATTTTCAGTCTTTCTATTGCTCCTGAAAATTACTGTAAAATACACTGTGAAGATAAGAAATTTCTCTTGCAGTTTTTAGAGCTATAGAAACTCATTCTACTACACAGAAGATTTAGAACAGCAACACAGTTCAAAATTTGAACTTTGTGTACTTCACCCAGAGTGAAGATTGAGCACAGTAATGAAACTCCGCAACAGCATAGCTTTGTATTTGAGACTACTTTAGGATAAAAAACCACTCTGAGCATGACTAAGGTCTGGAGCAGGGGGGCAGCATAACCAAAGCTGGGGAAGGCTGTGATTAGTGAGGAGGAAATGGGAGATCAAATCAGTAGAGAAAGGAGGCAGAAAAGTGTGAATCATGTCTGGGACTTGGCACAGCAAAGAAATATATCATTAAAGCTTTGAAGTAAGACTGATCAGAAGATGACATTTCACTGAGGGGAACAAGAGTGAAGAAAAAAGAATGCAAAAGCATCAAAAAAGTATGATCAAGAGCTCTTGCAATTGTCAAGTCAGGTACTGGACAAACTACAAAACATGAGTCAGCAGCACAGATATGACAGTCACTGGTTGGGAGGAACGCAAACCAACACTTGTTAAGATGAAGGATATCACACAGGCAGGGGTGCAGGCAGCAGCAGGAGGAAGCAGTCTCATACACCACCATCCATTCTCTGTGTCTGTGCACATCCCTGAATACATGGCTCCCTTCAGCTTTCAGACTATCTCCACTTGCACCAAACATCAGGAGCAGAGCTCGAGGCAGCATGGAGGTGAGCCATACCATGGCTTCAGCTCAGCTGGGACAGGCAGCTCCTTGCTGTGTCTAACTGGGCTGAGCTGCTTCCTGCCTTCCCCACAGCCTCAGGGCCCCCAAGGCAGGGAATGGGCAGTGAGCTCCATGGTGACACCATGGAACAGGGTCAGCACTCTCCTTCCGGAGATCTCTAGGCTTTCCCAATAGGGCAAGGTAGGTATGGGACGGAGTTGCAAAGATTTGGACAGTGAGAATGACTGGGCAGCTAAGATAACTTGATTCTAATCCTCATGAAATGGGTCTTCTATACAGAGGGTACAAGAGCACAGAGAATGAGGGGAAGAAGACATGGGAGGTATCAGGGAGCTGATACAGTAAAGTTTCTGAGGAGCTGGACTGGTAAATAGGCAAGGCTAGCTTAGCAAAAACCAGGGAGAGGGGTAGGGGATATTGACAGGAAAGGCTGATACTCTCAATTAGAGTAAGAGAAATGAAAGGATGGAGGGACAGTAGCTGGAGTGCAGAAGTTTAGAGGTGGTCAGTGAGTGACAGCACATCTGTGTGGATGAAGAGTTCACAGAAAATAAATAAGACGGGAGTCTGACATAAGTCTGAGAATAGCTAAGTTAAATGGAAGGGAAAGGCTGCTAGCTGAGTGATGGAGCGATGCTCCAGAAAAAGTAGTTTAAACCCTCCTGTGAAGTTACTGTGCAATTGAGCATGCAATACTTACCGGATCAGTTTCCTCCTCCAGCCTCCACAGGATCCTGTAGCCGTTTCTTGGGTATTGTTCACAGCTGAGGAGACACAGTGCCTTGCAGCAGACCCAGGCCAGGAGGACACTATGGTATAGGTGAGGCTACTAACTTTTTTTTTTGCTGGTTTGTTTTTGTTTGTTTTTTATTAAACTCATTTACCTCAGGCCACAGTGTTGCGGCACTGTGCACCATCTGAGAGAAAAAAAAATAATTCACTCCTGGATTTGGCAGCAGTGTCACTTGCAAAACCACAGCCCTGAGCATGTACGAAGGAACTGATCAAGAATCCTGTAGAGTTTCTTTGTCCTGTGCTATATTCTTTGTGGTCTCTTGTGCTGATTCATTCCCGAGGACAGGTCCAGGTGTGTTTTCTCTTTTTCACTTATGTGGGTTGTGACATGTACCTGTCCACCCCGTAACAATTCATATCCAAGTGGGCTCAGTCATATATGAACTGGAGGCCACCAGAGCCTTGGCAGACTTTTGAAAACAAATCCATTATTATAACCAACTTTCTTACAACCTCCACCACAAAAAGCAGCACTCTTGCCTATCTTGCCAACATGTATGGAGCATCTACCTCTACTCAGAATGATCCTTGAGTAAAGCAGGGCAAGGGGAGTGAGCCAGGTGGGAAGAAAATAAAAACTCCAGTGGATTATAAGCAATCAACCCAAAGAAACCTCGAGTGAAACCCACCTAACCACAACAAGCATTTGCTACAGTAAGTAGTAAGTAGTCCTTTGTGATGTAACACTGAGAATTCAGTTCAGCATGGACACACGATGCTGAAAGAGGAACTGCACTATGTTCAAGGTAACATCCTACTGTGGACTAAGTCATAGCAATTTGACTTGTTAATTATTTCTCAGTAATCATCAGCCTAGAAATCCTTTCTCACTTCACCCATTTTAAAGTTCACAAAGGGACAATCCTACCTATTGTCTGTTTGAGTGAATCCTATGTTTCCGTACTTACAAAAGGAAAACAGAAGTAAAGAATGGAAAATGCAGTGAATTTTGCATGCAGTTTCTGTTTGTTAGAGAAAAATCTTTTTCAGCATATAGGAAGAAGAGCATAATGTGTAAAAAAAAAAAAAAAAAAAAAAAAAAAGAGACAAAAAAACAAAAAAAGGAAAAATCCCCACAATGAGTTATTCCTCATCCTCTACCTTTAAGAGACTACTCTAATAGATAATACAAATGGGTTTGTAATTACCATATTCAAGCATCTTACATAAGCCACTAAGATACCAAAGGAATGGTTCAGATGGATATGTACATTTCAGATCTGCTAAGTCCTGATCCCATCTCTCTCACATCCCTCTCTGCAACTTTGAGAAAAGCAGCTCATATCTAAGGCATATCAGTGTACACATTTTTATCAACTTCCAGTCCTTGATAAAGAAGGAAACAAAACTACTTAACTAAACCCAGCCTACCTCTGTCAAGTCTTCTCCTCTCACAACACAACCCATCCACTCCCAGTTTCTAAAGTGCAGCCTTAACTCCCTTGTCCTTCCAGAGCCTCCACCCCCCATGAGCAGCTGCAGAGCCACGCTCCTTCCAAGGCTTCCCTGCTTTGGTGGCAAAACCCAAGAAATCACTTCAGCTCCTTGCTGCCAAAGCCTGTAGGTTGCTGTGCATCGCAAAACGAGTCTTGGAGATTTCTATCAGATGAACAGGCTGCTCTTCAGTTACAAAGGCCTGGATATTAAGAAGACACCACTACAAAAAGGAGGAGTATTTATTTACAAATAACATTAGCAATTTACAAGAAAATGAAATAAATAAGTCACATAGGAACAGCTGAAGCACTGAGCAGTTTCAGCTATCTTAAATTCAGTATTGCATCAAATGCTGTAAGAGAGCGACAGATCTCAAATGCCAAGTTAGTCATTTTCAGTAACAGTTCTCATGGAATTTTTTCCTTCTAAATAATCAAAACAATTGGTCATTGGTCCTTATAAGGAAAAGTGCCATACCAAACAGAATTTCATAAAATACAGCTGTTTTAACTTCACAGTTCCCTCCAGCATATCCGCAGCACCTGAATTTTGGGGCTGCATTTTCATGTTTGTGTCTTTGTAGTTTCGCTGTTTTTTCCTTTGGTTTTTTTTTTTTTTTTTTTAAACAAGATAACAAGATAAAACTATTAAAATTATTGGCAGTGGAGTAACTTGTTCAGATTCAGAGTAACAGGTTTCATCTGTTCATATGACAGAGACATTCAATAAAGCCACAGCATAGCAAATTTTAAGCAAATAAACACCCACAACTTGTTTTTTAATAGCAAAGTATTAGCCTTTGAGATTAATTGCCAGAAAGTAGCCTGCAGTCAGACAGACAAGATTTACATAATAACTGGATCGTCCAAAATTAAAATATGATTTCAAGAGGGCTTCAAGAAAAAATAATAGCAACCCTCTTTTTCCAGAACAAAATACAAATCAGGAGAGAGTTAAATAAGAGAGGATCTTCTCCTCTGTATCTTATGGTTATACCACCCCTTAAGGCATCTGATAGCACCTAATATCCAGACAAAATACAGGATTAGACAGAACAGTAGTCAGAATTCCTGTGTTGTACCAGATCTAGAGAGAATAACACCTCTGTGGACTCCAAACAGCAGCCTGCCATCTCCCCAGAGCATCTTTTGAAACATGCAGTTGAGCTTGCCTCAAGTATAGCAAAGTATACGTTTTAAGACCTGGGGCACTGGGATACCCGCCAAGTCACAACAAATATGTATACATAATCTAATCTACTTAAATTCTGCGTGGAAACTCAGTGCCCTTCAGGCATATCCCTCAAGGCTACGAATAGTATACTTGTCAGACAGGATGAAGTTTCCCTGTGTAAGTAATAACTGAGCGCTTCTGGCATCTAACCACGCCTCCCAGCTTCATCCAAACCCAAAAATCAGAGAGGGAGGAGTCACCAGCATGAAGGTGAGGAGGTTCGGAAATAGGGGCAAAATGAGATTAAGGAAGGGGAAACTGAGACAAATTATAGTGAACTGGGAACAATAAGGCTCTCTTATAAGAAAGCCCTCATTTCCCTTCACCCATTCCTTTATGTGGCAGATGACAAGTTGATTTAAAAAAATCCCCAAAACAGGGTTTCCTGTGAAGAGGAGAAGAGAGCCTAAAAAGTGAAACTAAGACAAGCAGAGGCAAAGCAGCAGTGTTAATGAATTGCAAGGCAATGCTGCAGACAGGATTTTTCACATCACCAGTATGGACCCCTTTTCTTAGGAAAAAGTGGCTAGAAAGAAAGTCAGTGAAATCCTTTGAAGCCTGTAAGGGTCTACTGCCGAAAATAAAAATAACAAAACAAAACAAAGAAGTTTAGGATACACACAAATGTAAACACACAGGGGCATGGTAACAGCAAAAAGCAGTAACTGTTGTCTCCTGAAATTATGGAATACAACCATTTTTCTTTAAAAGCAGATGACTATTGAGTATGAAATTTTATACTGCACTTGTTTCTGTGACCTATGAACCCTCTGTTAAGAAAAGCTAAACAACTGGATAAATTTTAATAAGAGATCTTTGCATTTGGACTCTAGAATAAAGATTTCACTGACAGCCTTACTTCCTACAACTAACCAAATCTCTTAAAATACAGTACTTACTAATCCTTTAAAACACTTGGTTTAATAGTACACAATAATGGTCAGCTTTATCTGAAGCAGATCTAGTGTGTTCTACGCTACCTATTTTAGGTTTTTTTCCCCTTTACTTCTGACAGATAATGTTACAATTACAAATTTCAAACTACAAATGCCCTACTTACTGAAAACTGAGTACCAGAGGGAGGAAAGGGAGATGTGGAGACTCTTGCTCATTCCACCCATGTTTGTAACTGCCCACATGAGCAGTCTTTAAGAAAAAAACCAATACCTGGGAACACGAAGCATGGATTCATGACCAGCTAATGCTGGGTAATACAGTCTGACAGCAGGGCACCCACCCAAGCCTTCTGTCAGTAAAAACACATGAAAAAGTAACACACAGAAATTTGGCTGTAGAAATTACATTTCTTTCCTGCCTCCTATCATCTCGCAGAAATGTGCCAGAGTAAAGAAAGGTGTGCATCCCCTTTCTGCAGGAAAAGCTGGAAGCTCATCTTGCTAACCCACACTTGCTACACATATCATCAATCACACAGTACACTTATTTATGACCTGTAGCTTCCATTCCTCTCCCCCAAACTCACCCAGTCCTGCCACCTTGCACAAGCTGCCACCATGACTAGTGCTGGGGGGAAACATCTGCTAAAGAAAAGGGTACAAAACGGTCACAAAGAGCTAGGGTTATGCAAATGAATGGCTAAGAAAAAAGACTCACTACCAAAACAGGTATAATGAATGGCCTGATGATTTTAACATATTTCTTTCTGAAATCACTTGCTTCCTTATCAAAGCAAGGGGGTGCTTTTGGAGGAGCCTTTCCCAAATGAAAATACGAGAATATATCAGGCACATACATTTTAATTTTTCATTGCTACCCTACTTGTCACCACAACTTAGAGGTTTGTAGGCAAAAGGCTGTACTTGCCAAGATGAGGGCTGGTATTTCCCTTGAATTATACACAAACTAGCACTGTGAGGCATCAACTTTTCAAAACAAAACAAAACAAAACTCAACATTAAAAAAACCCCTGAAAAATCACTCAGAATAGCTATAGCTACAGCAAAGATAATTGCTGTTAGTTAACCTCAAGGCCTGATCTGTCATCAGATTTGATAGCTGCCTTGGCAAGCAACTTCAGCAGTTACCTTCTCCTTTCTGGAACCAATCCCAAAAGCAAAGCAGCTATCTTCAGAATTAGGTAACTCCACCTAGGCAAGTTCCTTGTTTACTGGGACAACCATAGGCACAGGCAAGCATGCCCAGCCAACATGCCAAGCTGGCCAGACACAAGCCACCTCCTCACTGCAAGCCAGACCATGCCGCAAAAGCAGCTGAGCTTTTCAGCTTTTCATCCATGAGCAGCTCAGAGACAGGGGTAACAGCTCTGGCACGGCATCTTGGCTAATACTTTGGGATCAGAGATGGACACATCTGTCCAGCTGTCACCTTGAAGACAGCACACGTCAGCACTCTGTTAGTCTGCCCAGAAGTTAGTTATTTTCAGCATGCCTCCGCACTGAAACAGTTTAGTGCTTCTTCCTCCTTCCCTTTCCCTTCCCTTTCCTTTTTCCTTTCCTTTCCACACTCTGTGCCAAGCCAGAGACCTAA
Organism: Sialia sialis; assembly: GCA_009812075.1. Lineage (NCBI taxonomy): Eukaryota > Metazoa > Chordata > Aves > Passeriformes > Turdidae > Sialia > Sialia sialis. Next base: position 37,941,653 of record VRYO01001463.1, on the reverse strand, counting down.
AATATTCAAGCTAACCATACAGAGCTAAAACAGTAAAATTAACCCTATAGAAAGAATTCCAACCATTTCCATGCAGTCTAAGTCTTTGGAGTGGTTTTGTGCCAGCACAAGAGGAGGCAGAGAAGAGCCACCTCATGAACAGGGATGAGCAGTATGGGATTCCCACATCTCTAGCAGATTTCCTGTGGTCTCTTGGTACTAACTCAGTAGCTATTCAGAGTCAGGAACAGCAGCAATTTCAGCACCCTGCTGAACACGGGCATTTGGCACCAACTTTGCCCTGCACACCCAACATCCAAGAGGAACCAACCTGATGGAATACACTATAAGCACAGCAGACTAATGGAATATCACGGCCCTGTGAGATGCTCTCACCTTAGTAGGGGTGAAAAAAGGTGCTAAATGACCAAGTTCATATTATTATTGGCAGTGCATAGATTTCCTTGAAGAAACTTGGTGCTATCTAAGTCTGCCAAACATCTACAATGACAACAGAGAGACCACTGGGTAAATGTTTGAACTCACTGCTCCTACTAGAGTGAAAATAATGTGGAAGTTTATAGTCCTCTACACCACAGATGGCTGTCAACCACAGAGACCAACACAGGGCCTTCTAAAAGGTGAATTTAAAAAAAAAGATCTACCACACTTACATAATCTTACCCTTCATACTGAAATACTATCTTCTTATTTACCAGGACGCAAGGCTGTGATGAGATGGAACAGTCTCACAACAGCATCAAATCCAAGTACACACTTTTTGGCTCATTTCAATATTGAGAAAGGTGGAGAAAAGTTATACGGACATACAACTAATGATGGCCCTTTGCTTGGAGCACATTTTCATGGAAAGAATTAAAACATGAAGGTAAAAAAAGTCAAACAAAATGTCACATGATTTTAAAAAGCTGAACAATGCCAAACACTCAGCTTTTCTTCAACATTGCAAATAGTCTTAATAGAAAAGAATCACAACACTTCTAGTGTCATTCAATAAGGAATCTGCTACTACCACCTGAGCAGTAATTTGTTGAGCCGAGAAGAGAGGAGTTAGTTCAATAACAGTATGGCAGGAAAAGCAGCAGATCAAGAGGAGATGACAACTGATTTCTTTCAGAAAAAGGTGGAAGGATGTTAGTTGTGGACTTCTGCCAAGACTGGTCTTTAGTATTTTTTGATTCAACACTTTCAATTTTTTTTATGCCTTTCAGTGAGCACTACAAAAACATGCAGAAACTATGAAACTAGGAGGTAACAGAAGACAGTGCAGACTGAAACAATACACAAGAAAAATGGTAACAAATCTTAAGGACAGAAATAGGATGAAAAGGAACAACAAAGAACAGCGTAAAGCTCTTAGAGACAGTGTCTTCTGCTGGGAAGTGATGAACTCCTAGTTGGAAGCAGCAGAGAGGAAAAAATTTGTGTATGACCCTCCCATAAGCAGCTAGTAAAAGTCATTAAAGAGAGGTTGTTCAGAAGAAATAAAATAGAATGATTCAAAAAAAGCATCTGCATTTTCAGTGCAGGAAGGGAAATAAAGATGCTACAACAGCAGACTACCAAGATCTTGCTGGGAACACTATGCATAAATCTGGTAATACATAATCACAAAAAATTAATCTGGGACAGCACAACAAAACATCTGACCAAAGGGGAAAAAAAAACCCTAAAATTCTTAATAAGTAAACCAAAGAGACAGTCAGTAGGGCTGGAACAAAGAAGCGTAAACGTAAGCTTATCAAAATAAGTTTAGGCTGGAAATTAAAAGGCTTTCTAGTCAACAAAACACTGGCTTTAAGTTTACATGGAAAAAACTTCACTAGTTTGCAAGTGGCTCTATATAGGTTCACAGAGACAGCCACGGTTTCTGTGACAGCGAGGCATCTGGCTCAGCCAGGGTGATTTGTTCCAGTTCTGGGTAATTTGTTCCGGTTCGGGGTCCCTGAATACTCATTGCAACACAACGATGGTCCCTGCAGGCCAGAGCAAAAGTCCATCAGCCCAGCAGCCTTGCTCCAGGAAAAGCCAACAGCAGATCATGAGGAAGACAAGTGTGCAGTACTTTAGGGAAGCATCATCAATTGTGATTTAGGGACTTAGAGATCTAGACAGATTTAACACCCCCCTTTTCCCCTATTTTGGCAGCCCTCTCTAGTGCCCATGTAATCTTTTGTACTGACAACATCCCATGGCAAGGAGTGCCACAGCTTAATTTCACATTTTATTAACAACAGCTTTCTATTAGCTTGTTCTAAGCCCATTTCCCACTATTTCTCTTTCCTCTTAGCTAATAATTTTGCTCACCCTTTATCCCATCAGTATCACTCATGGCTCCTTTGTCATTCAGTCTGTGACACGAAACATCTATTTTCAGTACTTTCCCTTTTGTAGTCTCTTACAGAGCTGAAAAGTCTAAGGCAACTTAGCCCTTCCTTGTATAGAAACTGATTCACTACTTTTTTCATTCATCACCTTGTCTTGTATCTTTGCCATGCTATATAGCTCTTGTACTGTATTGAGGAGACACGTACACCACAGATTGCTGCCTGTCTGATTTCTTTCCTAACAATTAATTCCCAATATGCAGTGAAATACTACAATAAGCTTGACATTTACACCAGGCAAGAAAGCATAAACTTCAATGAACAACTGAGATGTGGGTAGGAGGACACATGAACAAATAAACATACCAGTGAAGAAGCAACATAATTTAGAAAAGGACATCAAGCTCCAGAAGCAAGTGGATTTTTTTGAGAAATCAACACACATGCAGAAAAAGGAGATGCAAATGAATAGCATGCAAGCAAGTACACCCCAACTGAAGCGGCTGGAGAGACAGAAAACTGAACAGACTGGCTACTCTTCCAATGAAAGAGCAGGAGATGTGAAATTAAATGAAAGGATGCAGGTTTGGGAAGGGAATGCATCTGCCTTTCAAACATTTCTGCAGTTTAACTCCTTGCAACAGTGTGTTTGCATACTTTAGATAAGCTCAATAGGTCACATGAAAAAGTTATAGAATAAGTCAAATAAATACAAACTCATCATGTTTAGCTCAGGAAGACTTTGACAAGCAGATTATTGAAGATCAGGAGAATACTCTTGGGAGGATCATCCCTACTCCTCTAAATTTCCATGACAATTTTGGTTTTGCCACCGCCACAAACAAAACACTACATTTTAATATGCACACAGTATAATTATTCTTACTAAATAAAATTCAAGCATAGAATTTGATCAGCTTTTATCAGGTTAATAAAAAGTACTGTCATCTCAGGCCTTGATCAAGCTGCAAAGCCCTGCTGTAACAGTTCTCTAGCCAGCCTTGATTTCAAAGCAGGACAATTCCTCTGTTAATTTACACAAGAACCAATGCTGCTGTCAGTAAGTACAAATATGAACTCAAATCCAGTATATTTGACTATTTGCAGAATGAGTGGGATCACATTTCATCATGCTGCCAAACACTTGCCATTATATGATAAACTCCTCTATTTAAGCCAACCTACAGCTTTGCCAAACTGCCATTGTTTGGGCTGAAATTTTACAATTTAGTGTCTGCTTCCCAGTTTTGTTTCTTCGGTTTTTATTCATTCAAAACTGTGCATTTCAAAAACATAAAGGTTAATAGAAAAAAGTTTCATCTGTGTAAAAAAATTAGCTTTTCCTACTTTTCCTTTTCCTTTGCACACCTTTGAGACAGAGACCTAAAATTAGGCAGGGATAGTGTATAGCTGTCATTCCTGTGAACTCTACCCAAATTCAGCCAGTTTTTAAATTACTTATTCCACAATCCCATTAGTAACTCAGAAATCAATGTTTTGAGTCAGATAATTGAATACTGTCCTAGAGGTCTCAGATTCTACTAGAGATCTCCATGTCGTTTAAACTAAAAGCTACAGAGACGGTCATTAATTTCCCCAGTCCTTGGCATGTGTCTACAAGAGTGATTTGCAGAAATACTTAGTGCCTGAAGCTGAAGTGAAAGGCAGTGAAAGCTGCATTCTAAACAGATTATGAAGACAATGGCTTTGAAAAACTCCACCTAGTAATCTCAGAACAGGTTCTTCCAAAAATTCCACAGAAATTTGATTCTTAAATAAACAACTAGAAAAAAAAACCCACAAGAGTAATTTAGTTTATTCTCACTGCATTTTATCCTGTGCATGGACTGCAGGCTCTCCTCCTTTGGCATCAAGGTGCTCTGCAGTACAAGTACCACGATGCAGGCTGGGCAAGAGGTGTCTCTCCATCACAAGAATCAGAAACAACATACGAGCAGCTCAGCAATTCACCAGGGAAGGGACTGTGGCTGTAGGGCAGGTTTTCTCAAAAGTATCCAGAGCCTGAAGCAAAACATCAAATGTGCTATAGAGCATACCAGAACTCTGTATAAATATGTTCCATTGTCAAGATCCATGTATAAGTTTCCAGCCTGAAAACTGGCTCGTGAACTCCCATCTGTGTGATACATACTGCTCTGCAAACCAGCATCCCACTGGGTATTTGCCTTCAATGATCCACGGCCTGAAAAACAGGATAGCATAGGAGTGCCCGTGGTGATGACTGAGAGGAACATAATTTGGCTTTGTGAGCCACTGTTGTGCCATGTTTTTAAATTAACGCACCAAATTAAACTGTGTGCACGCATGTAACTCCCAAGTATTCCAACTACTTTTTTCCTTTTCCTTTGCATATGTCTCAGTTCTCCTCTTTCAAGCAACACTGTTAGCTTGTCAGGGGAAGGACAGATGCCTGCTGTGTTTTCCTTTTCAGCCTCTAGTACACTGAATCCTAAAAATTGATGCTATGTTTTTTTTAAGACATTAACAAAGCAACACAACTCCCAAAGCCTCTTTTAGTTCTATTTATTCTTCTCTGGTCACCAGTGCTTGGAAACAAACATTCTTCCTGTCCATTGCTCTCCTGTGAAAGACCACAGTATCTATAGTTAATGGAGAAAAATGTTTCAGTTATCTAGGCTCCAAACCTTGCCATGCTTTACTTTTCAGCTTGCCCCTGAGGGCTTGCTCTCTCCAACATCACAACTAAGATTTTTCTCTTTCCAAAGGTAGCTACTAAAATTCTCTCTCCTCACCAGGAAGCTCGTCAACTCTTAAAAGAATGAAATACCACGATCACATCTGAAACTGAAGAGCTGAAGAGCCACTTCTGATCAATTTACAGCTTCCAGACAACTTGCCAGCCCCCCCGACTCCCCTTCCTCCAGTGCAAGGAAAGAGGTGAGACTGCAACTCTAGCCCTAAGAAATGCTGTCAGGTTGAGGCTTTTTTTCTAAAAAAAAAAAAAAAACCAAACAAAAAAAAACTACCAACTTCCCCAAAAACATTTTTTCTTCTTATTTGTAGGCCTTCCTGCCAAGGAAAAGCATATTGGGCAGGTGGCACACACTACCACAAGTTGACACCATGAAACTCTCACCGGAAGGATACAAATAGCGTCAGAAACAGCATCTCAACTTCCTTCAAAATATCCATGATTTTCTAAGACCCCTAAGAAGCAAACACCAGGATAATTCCCGATCCTAAGAATGGAATGGCATGACAGGGCAGGGGGAGGAGAACTATATCAAGAAAGAATCTTTCCTATTCCTTTCTTAAAGCATGACTGCTTACAAGAGGCAATCTCATACAAATACAAGATATTTTTGTCTGATCTTGTTCAGCTGTTTCTCCTTGGACATATGAATACCAAATTTATAAAAAATAATACTGTATTTTTAGTTAGAGGTAGATAAGGAATTTTCCTCCTTAGAATCCATGAGAAGATACTTCCCTGTTTAGTTCACTGGAGCAGCACAAACTTGTGGCTAAGAAATTTTGGGTGTAATTCTGAAAGGTACAAACAAACAAGCCGAAGCCCAAGTTCATGCAAAAATCCTCCCAGGGCAGCTGTTTATTTTATATAATTCTTCCAGCTGTGCAAAGGTGCTCTAACAAAACAAAGCACACTGCAGAAGAAAGGATAACAGCTCCACAAAACTGCAGTGTGGTAGAGTTCTTCCCTGGGGAGGAGCGGGGGGAATTGGGGCGGGGATAGGAAGTCCGAGCCCGAGAAGCTGCTGTGGCACACAGCACAGGGCAGCAAGACCCAGGAGCTGAAACCCTGCTGGCAGATGGATATTTCAGATGGTTCATCTCAAGGAATGTGTTAAGAATAGCATGCAAGAATCCACTGAAGCATTCAAGTAGTCAAAGATCGATATATTTTGCAGGTATGTATTCCTTGGTCACAATCCGCTAGTGCTTTATCTATAAACTACTTGTCAATACACAAACATGCCTGTTTCCTAGTGATCCTGTGTGACAGACCACCAGCAGACTAAGCAATGCGGACACATTTTTCTTTTGCAACTGATGAGTAATTTGGGATTAAAAAATGAAAGCAGAATAGAAAAGAAATCTGGTACAGAAAAACGGTACATTAAAGAAGTAATAATGAAGCATTCAGAAAGAATGAATCAAAACAAAACCCAAATTGAACTTTTCCTATAAATTAAAGATTTCAAAATGCTAAACAATAAGAGACTCGATTATGAAGAAATCTAAATGTGCAAAAATAAAAAGGTCAGATGAAGGTGTTTGGAAGAATTATTAAAATGATGGTCCACCTGGAGAAGGTAGTTTTCAGATGCACTGACTACTCTGGGAAATCTTATTTTATGCTCTTTCCATCTTTTCTTAGAGAGGTAACTGAAAACCATTGTTGAGGAAAGCTGCAGAAACTTGGAATAAACATGAAAGACTAACAAGATGAGAAACAAGTCATCGCGAGACAGAAAATCAGAGAAAGCAGAAATCTGGAAAACCTGAAGCAAAATAACAAACAAACAGTTTAACCTTGTTGAGGACACTGGGATGCAGTGAGGATAACTAGGAACACACATTCTTCTGGCCCTCTTTTACTGTGAGGAATTTATCATGAGCTCGACTTCGTCTGATTTGGCTTTTTAAATATAAAAGCTCCTCTTTGGTAAATACATTCTCATCTTTAAAACATAATTATGGTCTGAAAGTTGACACTAAAAATAGCACTAAGGAGCTTCATATTTACATCATCTTGATTTCTGTATCAATTTACTTGATTGCAACAGTCAAGTGTATGTTCTCTGGTCCTCAAGACTCAAAGGAGTTCTCCCGAGAGTGATTCCTGAAGATAAGTTTGACAGCGTGACAGTTTTCAGTTTAAATCCATAAATATTAGTTAAAATCCAATGTGTAACATAAACACATTATGTATAAAAACCAAAGCATTCACTCTTAAGAAAAGCAAGTATCTGAGAAAAAAAATCCAAAATTAGATTAGGGAAATGTAAGAAAAAATAAAAAGAATACATATTCCACTAATCCATACTGGCATGCCAGGAAAACTTAAAGACAATTTGGAACAAACTTCACAAATTCTTACAATTAGGAAATACATGAGGAATAACATCATGAAAAAGTCTTCAAATTAGCAAGTGACCAAGATATGAACACTTTGCCAATTTCAGTTCAAATCAAAATACTTCATGATTCAAGCATATTTTTAGTACTTTTACAAATAAATGAGTTCTTTGGAATAAGATTCTTTACTCACTAACATTCTTATTTTTTTCCCTTGCAGTGTCAGAAACAGCCATTCCAAGATGACTTTCCCAAAATCTTTAAATTGAAAGGGACACTTCACATGTAATCTCATAAGAAGTTAGAGTCTGAAAAAAGGACAAACATCTTTTAAATGTGAATCTTGGAAAAGTTGCTTTTGGGTTTTTTTTTTCCCCTTCTCTTTAACGACTGTCTGAAATAACTACTGCACTAACCTGATGACACACTTATTTATAATATTTTCTTATGCCTGTTATTCACTTTCTGGCAGTAATACAACTTCATTTAGCAATAGTTTGGACCCCCTCAGTAAGGGAATGTGTACATAGTAGCTCTCTAATCTTGCTGCCCAGCTGCTAAGACAGTCACATGAGTCACTTGCTGCCTTTAGAGCAACACACACCACTTGCTGAATTTAGAGACATTCTCTGTTTCTGCACTGGTCATACATGTAAATTGAGTAATACCCTATCCTGACTACATACAAAACTCTCTAGGTGTTTGTTTTTAGGTTTTTTATATTTAAATTGGTGAGTCAAAGAACATATTTTTTACTAATGCAGCTAACAACCCAGCTCCACAAAGTGATTTATGTACCAGTTTTCACTGTTACCGCTCTCACGCCTGTTGGACTAACTTCAGCAATCAGTTCAAATGTAGGTAACTTCATCTAATTGTTCAGTGAAAATCCAGCCCTGGAAGAATGAAGCACTCTGTCTGCCAGAGCAATTCAGTATACAGCTTCGGAACAAAACCCTTTACAACAATTTCTTCCTTATCAGTATTTTAAACCATGACTGTTTGGAACACCACCATATTCAACAGTTTATTTAAAAACAATTTACATAAAGACTGGCACAGTTGCATCCATGCAAGCACCTCAGTCTACTGATACATATAACTCCTTGTGGAGAACACTTTATTTACTAACATAATACCTGTGTTATGTAGGAAATGCTATCTCATGCTGTTTGGTGAAGTGCCTTACAGGAAAGCACAGTAAGGAGACAGTTCTCTTGACTATTGCTACATCTCCAGTGTAGGCCTGATGATGTTTCATTTTTCCCTGTATCACATAATACCTTTTTTCCCATATTCTCCCTGTGTCTCATTACAGCACTGCTCTGTGCAGATGGTTATACATGGACATGATCAAAGCCACAATGTATTGGTGCTCTGGTTATACGTGCTTACTGACCATCAGAGTAACAAAATCCTCACAGAACCACTTCAAGGTACAGGGTTAATGCCACCAAGCCTGAGGAGCCTTACATGAAACACACTTCTTCATTCTACAGTCATTCTACAGTCACACGCTGCACATTCTACAGTCCAAAAACACGCTGGTACAAATTCCAAAAGATGTTTTAGTGGGCCTAAAGAAGAAAGCAGCGTATCAAACCTAGCTAACTCTGTTAGTCTAAAGTATGGCCAAACGTGCCTTAAAACAGACTTCTTGCCAGTAGGAAATCACAGTAGGCAATGTCCCAATTTGCCAGTCAGGCAGTAGCACATTTTCAAGTTAAATATTCGAATCTGTCAGATAAAATTAAATAGACCTCTAAAACTAGCCAGAATAGACACATATTAACAACTAACTAAACTTTTCACTCATGTTATACCATTCTGAATTAGCATTCAAAAAATAAATGAAAATGGTTACTTCTATGCTGTTTCAGCAAACTTTGCACAGTAATTCAACTAAATAACAAAAAAATTAATTGTATTGGTATTATTACCTAAAAAGTTCTAGTCATTGGTATACACAGAGCCAGTCAACATATAGGCAAATTTCAGATTACCACACATATATCTACTGATCTTAGAAGCAACATTTAAGATTTCTGAAGTCAAAAGATAAGACAGAACTCTATTTTTCTGTTGCATTTTTTGCACTTTACAGAGTTTTCTGCCAAGTCAGTACTGCTGTTTCCCACGTCTGTGTGACTCTTTACTCAGCAACAGTATACAATTACAAACACTGAAAAGACAACTTCAGAAAACAAAGTGGCAGAGGAACATGGGGCAAGTTTAGCAATTGAAACAACTAATCCAGCTGAATCTCAGAGTCTCCAGTCCAACTGGCATAAGTTATCATACTCCTTTGTCTTTTCCCTTATCAGTACAGTATTCTATTCAGGTATTTGGTTATCACAACATAATATTCTCCATCAAAATTAGGAATTACTATTCCCTCCCATTGCTAAACAAATTTTGCATATGCTAGTTTTAATAATCAGTTTGTTCCCAATAGCCAGAACTCCTTAGAGGAGGCCAAAACATGCTGATAATTCTTGGGGAAAAAAATCTGCAATTTGATAATGAAGGCATTATGCAACCTATTGAGGATGTTTCTCACCTAAGAAACTCAACTTCATAGATATATTTCTGGGCTATCCTGAAATCTCTCAGATGGGCTCTTGTAAGAGGTAGCTGCTTAGAATAAAAACATTGCCTACAGAGTGATGTATGATGGCTTAGCGGATTAGCATGTTAAAAACATAATCTCTTTTGACACAGCTATTTTTAAGTGTTCTTAAAAAAAATACAAAATGTTAATTCTGTTTTCCAGTAAACATAACTTTTGATCTGCTGACTCAGAAATGTTATGCATAATAATCACAGCAGGAATACTATTTGTATTTTTTTGGAGGAAAAAGCATGAGCACAATTTTGTGCAAATAATAACACAAAAAAAATCACAGAGCAGAATTAAATTAAAGGCAAATCCACCAGAGGGAAACCGTAGTTCTAACAAAAGAAAATACTTGTTTTCCTAGGTAATTTCCATATTTCTAGAAAGTCAACTCCAGAGCCATCTAACACCCACATATAGGTTTCATAATATGGACTTTCAACACTGGACTAAAACACTTCGTGCTTCTAAGTCAGCACAGTACCACTTTTCTATGTATCACTTTTAATTCTGAATTCAAACCCCCCAAACCAACACTCACTAACCTTAGAAAGCCATTTATCATGCACTGTCTGAATGTAGCAGAAGAGCTTTGTGTTTGTATAGCTTCCAGGAATCATAATGGAAGGTTCTGAACACCTAGGCATATCTAGGTTATGGATATGTAGACACAACATAATTTATTTCTATGATCAAGTTATAATGGTTTAGTTATCAAAAACTACATTCTTCTGAATTATGTATGTTATGTATTATAATAACAAGCATATTAATATACCAACAATTCTCTAACAGAGGGATTTAGCTATTGCTAAATGAATCTCTCATGACATATAGGTATTATTTACTTCACTGAAAAATATCACCAGATTAGTACAGTAGTTATTTTTCTTTGCTTTCAAGACAGTTTAATATTTTTGAAATATTTTAACTTCATTTGTGGTTACATTAATTGCCCTTTCAAGCTGACAGGCTTGTAAAATCATCCTGGAGTGTCTATTTCTGATACTGCAGGAAAAAATTTAAATGCCAGTAAGTAAAGGAAGCATCTTATTCCAAGTAATTAATTTATTTGTAAAACCCAGAATTAAGCAGCTCCCTGTTCACACTTTAGAAAGCAACCAATTCTTCACTGCTAGTCTGCCCCTTCCACATTCAGGACACTGTAGTTCCATCATTAAGCAGCATCTCCTGCTGAGAAGCACATGACTCTACTGTTCCATGATGTACCCTCAATGACCACCAGCTTCTGAATGAAGCTACAAAAATACTGGTTTTAACTCACTAGAAAAGGCCCTGAACACTTGCTCTTGCCAACCTGAAATACCACCCCTTTCAATGAGTGCCACCTGAAGCAATCTCAAATGCATGCTACAATATTTAAAAAAAAAAGGTCATGGGGAAATATCACTTGCTCCAGGAGATCCACTTCAGTTTTAACACAAATCTCTCATTCTGAGAGGGGTTTATTATGTTGGCATTTCAGACCATACAGTTACTACTATACATTTACTAATGATCTGCCAGAATTTGATAGACAGAAATGGTGACGTCTGGAAAGCATGAAATAGAGGCTTCAAAACTTGAAGATCCTCAGTGAAAGGGTTTTTAGCATCTAACTAGATTTCAATAAACTTTGCAAGAGGAACCTGGACGATGCAATTTTTACTAACTGTTTGTTCAAAATAATTAGTTTTCATTTATAGCAAAGCACTACTGGAAAGAAAAGGAAACTTTCAAATAATCTGGTCAAGATCGGAGGGGATAAACATCTCCCTCTACCACTTAGGAATTCTATAGTTCAGATAATTTAGTAATTTTGCCAGTCACTGCTACATACAACAACAACAAGAAACAAACAAACAAACAAAAAAACGCCAAAAAACTAACTTCCTAAACAAGTGAGAAATGCAAAAAGTAGATGCTTAAAAAAGGATAATTTTTTTATTCCCATATAACCAGTCTATGAATACTCAAAGCAAAAAGACATAACACGTGATGCTCTTTGGGTCAGAACTCTGCCATGCACAGGGAGTGAAGTAATTCTGACTACATTTTCTCTCAGATGTACCCCAAAACACAAAATCACATCACAAAATTACAAAGTTGCTAAATAACAATTAATTCGTAAGTTAATTCACAAAGGTAATATTATCTTTGTCCAGGAGACCTCATAACCTTCCTACAAAGGCCTAAGTTACAAAAAGTTTGGATATATTATAGAATTGTAAAATGGTTTGAGTTGGAAGGCGCTTTAAAGATCATCCAGGTCCATGGGTGGGGACACCTTTCCCAAGACCAGGTTACTCAAAGCCCCACCAAACCTGGCCTGGAACACCCACAGCTTCTCTGGGCAACCTGTTCTGGTGCCTTACCACCCTCAGAGTAAAGAATTTCTTCCTAATGTCAAATCCAAACCTACCTTCTGTCAGTTTTACTCCTTGTTCTATGCATCCTTATAAAAAGTCCCTCTCCAGAGGCTGTTGTCACACAAAATGGTGGTAAATTTTATATATATTTGGGAAGAAAGAATGAACAAATTATTTAAGGTCTTTCTTCTACAAACTATGTGTCTTACAATCCCAAAGTAAGAAATGGGATTTAAGTATACTTCATAGGACAGTTACAGAGCACTTGCAACCTGGCAGCTAATTTCTGCCTGCCTTCAAGCTTTTTTTGTTAAGCTGCCTATGTGAAACTTCCATGCTAAAACTATCTCCAAATACCAAACTACCTCCTTTATGATGAAATTCAGATGCTTAGCAGAAGGGATTATTTGACCTTCAACCACAGTTTAACACCTAGAACTATGAAAAGAATAGGGGACATTTAGAGCATCTCTTAAAGCTTTGAGGCTTTGTTCAGAGTGGAGAGACTTTTTATTGTTTGGTTCCTGATGAAAAATGGAACAAACACCACAATACTCAAGTTCTTATTCAGACAAAAAACCTTTAGGAAACTTAATCTGCTAATGAAGAACTATGCAGTTCATTTCCACAATTGAATATATTATCAGTTTCAAGGCTGCAACATGACTATGTGACTGATATCACAAATTCATATGATTTAAATATTTTGAGAGGACTAAGGGGCAGTGATTTGTCACTAGAGCACCTTTTTGACTACACCTGTCTTCTCACTTGAGGATTGAGAAAGACCCAGTCTCTTTTTATGTTCAGTTGTTTTAATAGTCAAACTAGAGAAAAACTGAAAATAATAACATATATCCAACCTCCCCAAACTGAAGTATCTTGCTACTCCAATCAAATTGACAAGCAATCGATGCAGTTAAAAACTTCTTAAAGGCTGTTTCCTTTCACTATAAATATTTAAGTACAATGAAGAGCAACAAGTTTGTTCTACATGATGCATAGATAAAAACTAGAAACTGAAATGTATTTTTCAATATGGACATAACTTACTTGTTCTCAAATATTCTGAAGTGGTCAAGTTTCAAAGGTGAAATAATACACTACAGGAGAAACCTCTAAAACCATTTTTTCCCCCAAGAAACTTATTTCACAGTTTAACATCTCTGAAAGTATAATCTAGATTTCTGTTTGCCTTCCTCAGGAATTGATACTAGAAGTATGTTTGAGTGTTTCTTATGAGAAAGGGTTATAGCACGTATGTGACTAATGCTGCAGGACCTGACATCTTTTCCTCATAGATTAGTTTAATATTCATCCAGAGACTATTCCCATCACCCACACAACATCATGATTAAGTTTCCTGTGTTACTCTGCACTCAATTTTTCTACTTGTAGCATCACCAGCTTAAGTTAACTTCACAGTATTCCTTGGCACAATTTTTCTAGTACAAAAATTATCAATAGCTAAACTTCAAGGGACACAAATTGATTCTGAGAGAACAAAAGTTTTAAATGAGTTAAAGAAGTGCTTGGTTCAGAAAAGAGTGCGTCCAAAAGAAAAGGATACATTCAGGCAGCTAAGACAAAAAAACCTTTAAAATTATAACTGGGAAAACATTACATTTTACAAGTAATGAGAAATTAAGCAAGTTTGATATAAATATTTCACATATACTTTTTAAAGCAATTTCAACACATACTAAAACCAGCCTGAATAATTAGGATAATTAACATATTAGGATTCTTGGTTAACTTTTTAAGTTAAAAATAATGTAACTTTGTTGTTTAGGAATAGAGCTGATTTCATTGTACTGGTATGCTTATAACTGTACTTAAACACCATTTAAAATAGCATGTAGCAACACCATCCTTTGACAGATGCAATAATATGTTTATTACTTTTTCTGAAACTGATTAAAATATAGCCATAAGCGATATGTTTGTGCTGGGGAATAATTAGGAGTGGTTTAGTCTAAGCACAATCCTAGTATTCAAAAGAATAAAAGAAAACTTCAAATCACAGATGAAAAAAGCCCAAAGATTTAAATAACTGGCATCTGTGTCTAAGCTCTTCTCTAAGCTAGGCAGTTCAATGTTTCCTAGTGTCCTAGGTGAAACAAATTATATAAATATTGACCACAGTAACTTCCAATGAACAAAATAAGCTTGAACCATTTTTTGTTCAGCTTTTAAACAGAACACAAAACTCTGACACCATTTTACATTTGTTTTATTTTACTTTACTACTCTTCTTAAAGTACTTGTAAGGAGAAGAGCACCAGTAACTGATAGCAGGTAGCTAACACCATAAATTTACACCTTTGTAGTGTATCGTCTTATGAAAACATAAGAACAGCTGCAGGCAATTTCTACTTTTATATATTTATATTTCATCTATACTTGCATGAGATAAATGCAGTACTACTAAGCCTTGCATGTAGACAGCTGCAGTAAATGCAAAATAGTATAAATGAAAATTCCACACGTGACAGTAAGAGTTTGAAGAAACTTAACATTTACAAACTTGTAAATGTTTTATTACTAACTATACTGGCTTGATTGAAATTTAATAGCAAGCTGCCAGAATCTCTCTTTCTGCCTTTCCTTCAAAAAGATCTCTTTAAAAAAAATATTCCTATACCACAACTGATTCAAAAGACATGATATTGTCCCTAAATGTCTTCTTAAAATATGTGCCTGTCTGTATCTATCCCACATATAAATGTAACATTCATGATAAATACATACACCACACAGTAAACAGTTTTATTACAAGTGACAAGCACTTGAGACAGTAAAATCTGATTTGCGTACACAGGGTCTTTCTGCTGTTCAAACACACAGTATAGTGAGATCTCATTAATTCAGAATCAGATGGTTTGAAGGGTTTTCTTGAAAACTCTTGCACTAGCAAATCTGATAGCCCATAGGACACAAGTACATACTCAATACATGAAGAGAGAAGCTAAGTTTTCTGACACCCTTGTTCCTTTTTTGGTTATTTGTCAATTCACAGTAAATGTGCATAAGGCAAAATCAGGAATCTACATCTTATTTCATAAGAAATACTTTACACTTGCAGACTGCCAAATCTGATGTGACTCACAACCATAAAGAAAAGCTTTTAGGGATACACAGTGTCAGGCTACTGGTAAATTACCTGCACAATACATAAGTAAATCTACATGCAATCTGTATGGCTAAATGGTATCAAATAAAGTATTATTACAGCAATATGGAAGAGATTATTATTAGTTATCCTAACTTAAGTGAAAAAACAACTTTGACAAATAATTCCCTTTAAACACTTTCTAATCTGATTTCTAGGGATATTTTCCTTGAGAGAGGAATTTAGCACATTAAGTGCAAAAGAAGATTATGGCAATTCAGTTTACTGTAACAGAGACATTTTGCATTTTTCCAAGTTTCTTTACATAGTTATTTCTTAATTGCATCTGATGGCAATTCTTAGGTTTTACTCTCCTGACTCCCAGCTGACTTTCTCAAATCTGATTTGAGCTATTTTACTTCAGAGTTTTGGGTTACTGTTGTATGCATTACAGCCACACATGTCTGCATTCGTTTCTTTTATGTCACTTTTTGGTTTTATAATAGTTCAGACCTGTGGGGTTTTTTCCCCTCTCTTTTCTTTCCTCTAAACAATTGGGGCACATTTTATTTTCTTTGTGCCCCCCTGTAAGTCTATAAAAACCACCAGGGTTGGTCATGAATAGAATAGCCCATCACTCTGGCCATGTATTTTAATGTATTTGACAAGGTATCTCTGCACTGTGGACAGACAATGAACCAGGAAGGGGAGAGAAGAAGGCTACAGAGAAGGCTATAATAGGAACTGATTTATTCCTTCAACATGAGAATAACTATATATCCTTTCCCACTCTTCACTGTCAAATATGTACTTATACAGTCATCTCAAACCCCTGACATATATGGTGGTTAATTTTAATGCCACGATCCTACAGTAACCGTTTGCTAGACATGCAGGGTCCATTTAAATATTTAAAAAATTAATACATCCTATGAGAAGGCCCCATCCTTTAAAACTGTTAGTACACAACTACTCTTAAAAGCATGGTGTATCTTTTAAAAAGTCAAAAATCTCCCTCTAGTTCTACTGATTTCTGTTATTTGTCCTAAGATAACACAATAATAGGTGAACACTGATACAAATGTAGATAGAAAACACTTTAACAACAAAACTAAATAAAAATAAAACTGAATCTGCAGTAATGGCGACCAGTTCTGTTTAATATTAGATTTTTTGAACTTGCACGCAATTAGGATCTTTTGCATTTGATATTTGGTGGACAGCTGTTTACTTAAAATGCATTAGTAACTGCAATCTATGCAATTTCAGAAAAATGCTCCCTATATTCCTTGACAACCAAAAAAAAAAAAAAGCATCAGTGGAAGAGACTATACTGGGAGTTAATCAATGTTTTACATTCAAGTTACCAGATCACACAATTTTAAAATCAATATAAATTAAATTAAAATTCTTCATGTGGTTCTTTTATGATTAGAGGAAAAATACACAATTGTCTATTATCAAAATGCCCAGATAAATGCAAAAAAACACCCCTCTGCTTCAGAAATTTAAACATTTTATATTTGATCAATACAAATGTTACTTTGTTCTAATATTTGAATTATTTTTAAATAGTTTTTTAAGGCTACCTAAACATTTGGTAATTAGTTAAAGATGCTTAGCAGTTCAGTGTACAAATACTGCACATTTCTTTCAAATGCTCTGCAGGTTAAATCCTTACTAGTAGCAGATATTTGGAGAATAACTCAAGTTCTCTATCACTTCAGTGGTGGCCACTGCTAGCTCCTTTTAAGTCTATAGTGATTTGAGAATGGTCTAAGTACTTGAACAGATTTCATGTTTTCCAGAATATTTCCGCTTGGTAAACACATAAATTTGTTCAAGAACCCTACCAAAAAGTATTTGTTCACAAAAACTGGTTTTAATAACATAAGGGGTTATAGACAGAAAATTTTAAAACCTTCTGGTTTAGACTCTGAAGTAAAAACATCTATTTTACAAAATAACCTTGAACAGTTACAAACAGTGGTTTATTTAGAACATGAGTAGTGCCCTCTTTAACCCATTAATTTTAAAACATGCAACACCCTGAAAGGAGGAGACTTCAGGGCACCATTTTGACTAACCAGCTGCAAAGGTGGACAACCATTAGATGTGGCTGCACTTTGTATGCAGTGCCTTTTGAAATTACACAAACTTTTTAAAGTTTCTTAATTTAAATCTCAAAAGTCCTGCATTGAAAACTAATTTTTCAGGATAATTACTAAATTAAAAGTACACACCAGGAGACACATTGGAATTAAGCATTCAAGGAAAGCTGAATGCATGTCACTTAAGATTCCTGTATTTGCTTGTACTGTTGTAGAATACTCTAGTTATTAATTTTTAAACATCATTGAATAGTATTGGTAAGTCCCTAAGAAGGATTTTAATACATTTACACCTCTCCAGTTTACCTAGAAAAAGTAGGATAACTTTATCATCAACAGCCCACAGTATTTGTTTCCTCAGGTGTTTCAATTTTAGAAAATCTTGAAAAAAATCAAATTGTATCATGTATGAAATCAGACCAATATATAATACAGAAGATTATCTTAACTCTTTGAACTAAGGAAGCTTTGAAAGTTACTTTGCATTTTAATTTGAAAAAAAAACACTTCATCCCTGTAAGAAGAATTCTGATTTCTACAAAAGAGTAAGTTTGTAAAAAAATAATCCTAAACAACTTTTTTTTCCTGCTATTATTATCTCCATCTGGATTATACCTTAAAATTAAATCCAGTTTAGAAGAGTATCAAATTCTGAGAGAACACCCTTTCCTCTTTCTCCACCCTAAATCCTGAATTTTGTACTATGGTTGGATACACCAAATCTACTTTGTAATACATAGCTGTAAGTCAAAAAAGATACTTCACAATACTGCTTCTTTCACATTGTTATTACCAGTGTCTATAAGTATTTTCAGCATTAAAATATCAATTATTAAAAAACTCCAAATTAGGTAAAAATGTAGTGACATGTTAAGCACTTCATACTGATAGTCACAGACACAGTATTTGAAGAGTTCTCAATACCATTAACTAGTTTATTTAAGTTAGTTCTGCACATCTACTACCATCTGCCTATCTACCCTGGTACATTAAAACTACCAACATATGGTCAACTGCTATTAATTTATCAAATTTCTATGCATTCCAAGGTAATGTTACTTCAGTCAATAAAAAGAATAGATCAGTTTAAGAAACATTCAGAAGGAACTTTTAAGTCTGAATTCTTACTAACTATAAAAGAGATCTCTAAACCATAAAAGGCAGTTTTGGAAAAATGTTCAATATCATTCCTTTATACAAAATGATTAATCTTTCTTCCTTAATGACTCCTTTTTCTAACCTAAGACCAGTTAATGTGATTTAATTTTCACAACTGTGAGTCACTGGAAAACTTTGAGATTTCTTCCCAAATCTTTAACCACAAGGCTATCCTAGGCAACAAGTTTCTTTGGTCACACTTGCAGCAAGGGTACATATCATTTGCAAGCACATGCTATTCAACACAGAGGGCTATCACAACTCATACCCAACTTCCACAAATTCACAGAAAACATGTGCTGCAATAGTCTCCCTCCAAGTTCAGTACCCCATCTCCCCTCTCAAGAACCACAGACCTGCATTCAATTTTCAATCTAGAACTACATACAGACTCCAAAAACAAAGCAAGTGTAAAGGAAACATTGCAACTCCTCATAAAGGTATCAAATTGCCATGTTAAGAGGCGAAGCTAATTTTTTTAAGTAGTATATTAAAAAAATAAAATTAAAATACATAGGAGATAATAGGGACAAGCAGAGCATTTCGCATCATCGCAGTTAAACAGTCACAAGTTAAAAATTAAGAAAAAAAACAGTAACAGCCAGAACTCATGCTAAAAGCAGGCATGCATACACACATGCACACATATGCTTGACACCAGACCACAGTCAGGATGACTTTTCTTTCTTTAAATAAAGCCAGAGGCAATTCTTCCAAGTGATGTTATAACTACACAGCCAAGGTGTACTTGTACAGAGCCCCTACTTTGGCCAATTAAAACCTACAGTTATTTTTCACTATTTTCAAAACTTTTGGGGATGGTTTAGGACATTTAGGTATAGAATAACCTTTTGAACAAACTCGCATGTTCCAAACAAAACTGAATGTATTCAAAGTAAAAATAACGCACTTCACAACTTTCACAAAATGTCTGTGAAACTGCCCTACACACAGGGAATTCATCTCCTCCCACTGAATTCACAGCTAGCAGAAAAGCACCAGATCTTAATATTAAACAACCTGAGACTATTTCATTTCTGCAACATACATTCCAAAAAACATTCTCCAAAGCACAACATTTTAATTAACACACTAAGAAAACTCCCCTGAAGACCTGCTACACACAAAAGAATTGCTGTGATCCCAACGATTCTGCACGTTTTCCCCTGCTACCCTTCCTTAATTTATCAGACTGGGGCCGATTTGATACCTTTCCATTAAAAAAACAAACAACGAACCACCCCTCTGCTAAAGGCAGAGGTGCTGCAGAGGTGATGATAGCCCTAGGAAAAGAGAAGCTGTCTCTTTAAAATGCCCTGCTATGTCCCTGATCCCACGTGGAACCAACATCAGCAGCACTTTCGCATTAACTTCAATGTGAGGCGAGATGAGGCATCATTATTTCACATAAATAAAACGAGGAGACTGCAGAACACATTCTTGCTAGGAGACAAACAGGTGAACTGAACGTGCCAGGGAAATCAGCAAGCACCCGCAGAAGAGGTGCCCTGCCCCTGAGCCCTCTCTGCTCTCCCTATGGAGCATTAGCTCAACCCCACACCACTCTGAAGAATCCAGTTTAAATAGAGGAGCGAGCCACCAAGAAAACTTGAAATTCAAAGGCAACGAAAATGCACTTTATAAACCGGAAAGGTTTACTCTTTGCCTCACACATCCTAATTAGATCAGGAAAGTGACACTACAAAAGCATTACATTCCGGTCCGAAAAAAAAAAAAAAAAAAAAAAAAAAAAAGGGAAAAGAAAAAGACAGAGGAAAAGAATGGAGCCCCCATCTCCCCAAATCCCCCAAACACAAACACAAAAAAAAAAAGCATTAAAAAAGGAAGTTATAAAGCACCACATACAGCATTTATCTTATCTAGGATCACTCCACATTACCCCCAAGTTATACACTTTCTGCACCATCATCTCCCCCTACCTCTCTGTCCTGAAAGGGATTTTCACGTTTTCTCATTGTCGGTGGCGAGTTATAAGAGGCTTTTGCCTTTCCAAAGAATTCATCAACAAAAAAAAATAATAAATATTAACTCCTTGCTCCCTGAAACCTTAAAACGGTCTCGGGAAGACACAGGTTTTATTCTGTTACCTTGAGGAAGAAAAGGGGGAGCAGCCCCGATTTTTAGGTATTTTTTGGCATTTTTTTCTGATTTTTATTTTGTTATATGCCTCAGTTCTCCCTCCATTTTGGTTGTTTATGATACTGACAACAAGCTGTCCCTGCTCTCTCTCTCTCTCTCTCCGGATCTCTCCTGCTTTCAGTTAGCAAACCCCCCTCCCCAATGCAACACGACTCAGCACTTACTTGGGTTCACACTTTTCTCTAAACACACACCGATGGGGAAGGGAAAAGCTCCTGGGCTACTCGGAGGGGGAGAGCAGGCAAATTCGTTTCTTTATTACGAAAAAAAAAACTTTTGTCCAAAAAACGACGGGAAAGGGGGGTCGAGTGCCCCAAAGTCACTCCGGATCCCCCCAAAGACGCGGCCGCCAGGTCCGAGGGACACCCCACGGGTAGCCGGGTCCACGGGGGAAATTTCTGTGCGAAATTTGTCCGGTTTGAGGCAGCGGGCGAATTTATATTAATTTTTTCCCTCATTTTTCGGCACCGCGGTCTCTAATGTCTTCCGCTCCCTCTCTCGCCGCTCTCGCCGCTGTCACTGCATTCACAGCACAGGCTCCGGAGAGGCGAGGAGGGGAGGGGGCGGCCGCGCCGCTCCTGCCCCTGCCCCTGCCCCGCGGCCCCGGGCCCGGCCCGCCGCGGGGGTCGGCGGCGGGCACCCCGCGCCCTCCTGCCGTCCCCCGGGCAGCCCCGCCGCCTCGCCCGCTCCTCGCGAACCAACAGAGCGCCGCGGGGAGGGAGGGGAGGAGTGGAGGAAACTCCTGAGAGAGGTTTTTCTGAAAAATCATCTCTTTCTCCCTCCGAGGGAGGGGAAGGGGGGTGGGGGGGGGGGGG
>VRYO01001463.1:37902955-37918902 GCA_009812075.1 Sialia sialis | reverse complement strand
GGGCACCGCTCTCTGGCGGCAGGTGGTGCCGAGGGGAGGCGGCGGGAGCGGCCGCGGGGAACGACCCGGGGCGGGGGAAGGGTCGCCGGGCGCCTCCGGCCGCTCCGCCGCCGGCGGGAGGCAGGGACCGGGCGGTGGCCCGGCCTCTCCTCCGCACCTGGATGGATGGCCCCCGGCCCTCTCCGGGAAGCTGGGTCGGGCAAGGCGGCAGCTCCGCAGTGCTGAGCGGCCGGGCCCGCCGGCTGCCTCCTCCTGACTCCGCCGCCCCAACAACCCAAAAACCTGTAGGATTTTTAGAACGGCCTTGGCTGCAAGACTCAAAGTTTTAATGAGCTGGTCTATACTTCAGCATAATTAGCGAATTTGTATCTATATGTGTGCGTTTAAAGCAGACCAAACGCTTTTCAATGGGCGGGAGCCTTAGCAAAGTGCCCTGATGGTTTATGAACTGAAAAAGCCCTAGGGTTAAAGAGTGCCAGCAACAGCCCTGGTTCTGTGTGGTACAGTTTACAACTGTTAATGTGTTAAAGCATAATTAAGAACTGTGGAATAGACAAGCCTTCGGTTGTGGTTGGGCTCTGACCTGTAATCTGAAAGCAGGAAGGGAAGCCCGTACATGTGTAAAACCTGGGAGGAGGGGGAAGCTCGCTTCCTGCCCAACTGCTCATTCAGTCACACAGCAGCGTTTCGGCGTGACCCGCCTGCCCTTCCAGCTGATAATGTTTCAAGTCTGAAGTACTTCGGAGAGGGGGAGAGAGCAACGCGCGCAGGAGCTATCAGACCTTTTGGGTAGTACTAAGAATGTTTAAGCATTTGTCTGCTCTGAGCTGTGCATCTTCATTAGAATCTGAACTGCTTATTCGTTAAGCAGGTGTTTAATGGATTGTGCGCATTCTTCCTTAGGCTGGGCACGGTTGCAGACTCTGGTAGTGTAGTCAAACTGAAAGTGTCAAGTGCAGTTTGTATAAGGGACAGTGATGGTGATGGCACATCCTATGACTCACAAGTATTCTTTCAGAGAGTAAATCTGAAGTCAGACTAATACTGTACACCTTGAGGCATGTGTGCTTAGGTGGTAATATCAATGAAATGCAGAGTCATAATACAGATACATGCAAATACCTGAAAATATTGTATCTTCTTGTGATGAGTTAGGTGAGGCATTGTGGTATGCTGCTTTTGCTTCCTCCTTTTCCCTTCCCTCCTTCTTTCTTGAAGTCTGTGATGATGCTACTCTACCTGCTTGTGATTCCATTTGAGTTGGAAGTGCTTGATCAAAAATGCACTTCTACCCACCAAAAAAGAGAACATTTGCCTAGCTTGTGAAATAGACTTAAGTGCTGGATAATTCTCAAAGGAAAGTGAAGGCATTTCCTGATGCTGTTAATTAAAAGGCCTGTTTTCAGAAGATGATCATATGGAAAGCAAGGAGTACTCCAAGCACCAGGAAAGTATACATGCGCAACTTCTAAAACCTAAGGCTTGTTTGGTGGGAATAGTTTACCCTTACCCAAAGGAGAAGCCCCATCTATGAGCTACAAAGAGCAGTATTTTAATTTTGAAAATCTGTTATCAATCCAAACAGGCTTTTTACTGCATACTTGTCTTATCGTTCCCTGATGCACACAGAAACAGGTCTTGGTTAAGAATTAGCGTTGATGTTTTTCAAGGAAATAAACACAACAAGAGTAAGCTGTGTCCTTCATTAGCAGTACTTTAATTTGCTCCCTCTGTCCTGTGTTTCTGATTGCATTGATTCAAGCAATCATATGGCTAACAGTAATTTATCTTTTTATTTTATTTAGTATTTGTTTGGAATACATAGCTGTATCACCGTATATTGCCAGAGGCAATGTATAGGAAGCTGTAAAGGGAAAGAGGGTCTGCTGTTCATCTTGATGTCATCATCTTGGATCAGTGTAGATTCTTGGCACTCAACTCTGTGTCTCTCAAGCTTACAGTTCCTAGAGTCAGTGTCAAAGTACTAAATGGTAAAAAATGTGATTCAAGCTGTCACACAGTGTGCGTGGGTCTGGTCCCACCTTGCGGTGAAACCAGTACTTTTTCTATTAAATATTTGATATAGCAACATGGAGATAGTTGGGCACTTGTACCTGGGAGAGCTCAGTGAGGATGCAGATGTGATCCAGCTAAGGAGTAGTAACAAATCTGGAAAAGTTTATTTGTACATTCCTCCCACATGCTATTAATTGCAGCATCTACAGTGTGTTGGCTGTGAACAGCTTCTATAGAGCTGTTCTCCTGCACATGGTCACTTCCTCCATGATACACAGGCTGGTGTGAGAGCTGCTGCAGTGGCTCCATTCTTTGCAGGAATTCATCAGGGAGTGAGCAGTCTTGGTGATGGGCTAAACTTACCAGTGTTGTCTTGCTGTTACTGCTTTTGAAACACTTGGCAAAAGAAGTTTGGGGGTGTTTTATTGTTTGGGTTTTTTTTAAAGATAACCAAACTAGAAGGCCTTTATTGCATCCTGAAATTCAGACTTAATCCTGAGTTACCGTTGAAAGTAGATACTTAATCTGTTTATTTTATCTTTCTAGCCAAGGTACGAGTGTCTGCCTAGAATGTCCAGGCATGCAAAAAAGCTTAAAGATCATGATATAAATCCATGTGTTGCGGTAAGACGATCAAATTGAAATTTGTCTCTAGATTTCAGTGTTAAATAATGCACTTTCCAGGGGACTGTTTGCGGATAGCATACTTGCACTATAGCACTTTGCATTAAAAGTTTCTTAAGAGTCTGAAGATGGGAAGGGCTCAAAATCATCCATTATCATAAAACAGCAAGTAATTCCCCATAAGCAGGAGTTAAGCAACTGATAGCAGTCTCTTAAATTGTCTGTCCCTAAAACCAGAGCCTGAAATCCTGGTTAGACAAGCTTGGTTATTTTTTAAGTCTTTTGTGAGTTATACCAAGCATCATTGTAAACAACTCTTCTGTGGACTCTGTACTTAATGTCTGAAGAGTACTATTCTCTGTTATCTCCAAATGAAATCACTGCTTGGAAGTACTGATGATCCTTTGTAATAGGTGTTCCTTTGCTCTCTTTGATAGTGTTCTTTCATCTGAAGAGCTCACTCCAATCTTCATAGATATTCTGGGACTTGTTAAAATATTTAAGCACTGAGTACAGTAACTTCCCTCAGCTCTGAAGTATATTTTCCCCTATTAAAGGAAACAGATGCCACTACAAAATGTTTGAATGACAACAATTATAACAAGGATATGTGTGCTGATTATTTTCTGAAGTACAAAAACTGCAGAAAATTCTGGGTAAGCACAGTAAACTTTCTAAATTTTACTCCCTGCTTTGCTTTATGTACGTTACTTCTGACATGCTGCTTTCTGAGCCCTTCAAACTCTGCTTATGTTTTTACGGTAACTTACCAGCCCAGGTAGTCTCAGTATTTGTTGCTGGAGGACTTAAGCACACGCACATCAAAGTACTTCACTCGATTCTTCTGAGTTTACTCTTAGATTGTGAGTCAGTGTTCTTACAGTGTTTTGCTGTTTTCCTCTGAACTTGAGTCACTTATTTCTAGTAATAAGTTCTCTTTTGAATGGATGTAGTGAAAAAGTTCTGAGGCAAGGTAAGGTTATCTAATTTCCCACTGGCTTGGTTACTTTAACCTAATATAAAGCTGTTTTGGTGGTAGAGAAGTATTATGAGAAACCATATGCAGTTAAACTGTTTTCTGCTTTTTTCTTTCCCTGTACCATTGTAGTAAAGAGGTTTTAGCTTAGCCTTTAAATACTTGTGTCAGCTACAAAAATAACCTATTTACAGATGATTGTGCATTAGTCTGGCATAGAGTAATGGGGATACTGATTGCACTTTATTCTGAGGCAGCAAGGTAAACTATCAGGTATCTTGAACTAAGTACTAGTATGTTTAGTTATTAGCTAATCAGGCTTAGAGTACCTGAATCTTGATATATAAAGCATTTTTCTATTAAAGAGTCTTGTTCATTCAGAGCTCAGGAGCAGAGATTCTGCAAAATCTGTTCTCATGGTCACTTTGTTCTATTTTCAGCATGAAATTATGATGCAAAGGAAGAGAAATGGTGTGAAACCAGAGATGCCTGCAGCAGAAGAAAGAAAAAAAATCTTGGAATCAATGGGAAAGCCCTACTGACTAGAAACCTGAATTGACTCTTGTCACTGTACATATGAAGAGTTAGCAGCAGCAAGTTACCATTTTATGAACTGGATTTTACTGTTGCCGTATCTTGGATTAAAATAAGATCTTAAACTTTGAAATGTGTGAGCTTTCTAGGATGGAACTTCCTGTCATAGGAACCTGACCTGTTTTTATTGGAAGATATGGGTACCAATGCAACTTGTTAAGAAATTTTTGGAAATACCAAGTACCTTACTGTGAAATGGTAAATATAAAATTAATGGGACTTGCAGAAAGTCTGTTTGAAAAGATGGGGTTGGTGAGCATTGCAGTGTGGTTTTAAGGTCTAAGACTGGAGCAGGCTGAGAAGCTGCTACATGCACTAAGTTGTTCTGCTCAATAGTATGGATTTACCATGTGTTATTTTATCACTATTTTCACATGTGGTATATTCTGTGTTCCCAGTTTAAATGAGACTGTTCAAGAGAAAAAATCCTAAATCCAGCAAGCTTGTCACTGGGTCTGCCACTGCACTTGCCAGTGACAGCAGAAGCTTGCAGTAAATCAGTAAGCTTTGCTTAGAAGGGTAGAGAGATTTGTGAAGATAAAACTGAGCTCCTCAGGTCTGAGCTGAATAGTAATTTCTGTGGATAGTAAATAGATACTTCAGTGGCGGGCAGGCAGGGGGGCCTTGCAGACATGTAAACAGATCCTCTGAGTGACATGGCAGGTTTAACTATAGTACATCTATCTAAGACTCTGGACAGCTGAAACCTGGGGTTTGGAAATGCTTACTCATACAAGATTACAAAGCTTAGTTTAAACAGGTACTCTAATCTTAAATAAGCTTGATTCTTTAGCTAAATTGAACAACTAATAAATGTAAGTAAGTTGCTGCCTAGTGGAAACAGTGTTTTTTACCTTTTACCTTCTGGTGTCCTGGCTTAAAAGCTCGTATCCTGTGATAAAACAGAAAAACTACTTTCATGAGCTCAGGTTCCATGTGAAGTCCTTTAGTTCTTACTGGGATCAACTTGGCAGAACTCTGGCTGACCTCATGAAGGATGGTGTAAAAGTGTTGCCTCTCTATTTAGACTGTTTTGGAAACACTTCATGGCTTTCTGTTACTGCTGTCTGGCTTGTCTTGTTTCTTTCCACTGTAGGCCTATTTCTATGCTTGCTGTGATTTTTATGTTCTTTCCTTGTTTGATCTGACTAGTAACTCCACAAAATCTTCTTTGCTCCTCCTTTCTGTTCTCCAGCTACATGTGAGTTTTGAAATGGATTTATCCTACCCTCTCTGCTGGAATGAGTATGTAACTCTATGCCTTTTGAGTATGCAGTTCTCTAGGCAAAGTTGTGCAGCCTTCAAGCATGTCACAAGTTCTCTCGTCAGTTCCTGGCAAGGAAAATGTACTTTCTTCCATCAAGATCATAAGATTCTTTATTTCAAATTACTTTCCCTTCACTGAAAGTGCAAACTTCGACATTTTCCTCTTTTTGTGGTTGTGTGGTTTTGGGTGTTTGTTTTATTTTTTTTTTTGGTCTTTGGTTGTTTTTTATTTTTTGTTCTTGTTTGGTTTTGTTCTTCTGTGTGCGGAGCTAAAGATATTTTCATTCTAGATTCAAGGGCTTGCTCTTTTCTGCTACATCCTTGCCACTTGTTAATACCCTCCTGCATACCAATCTTTCCTCTTCTTTTTGCCTCTTTGGCACCAGTTCTTTTTTTGACTGATTTTTACGTTTTGGTCTCTTCTCATTGCAGTTTTTTTTCTGGTGCCTTTGTTCTGTCTCTGATCTAATGATGTAGTCTTGCAATGACTTTCTAATACAAGTCCTTTTGAAGGTTGTGTGTTCTCTGTTCTCTCTTTCATAGTGGGAGAACTTCTTGCTTTCATTAAAATTAGCCCTAATACCTCCTCATTAACCATGCCTCTCTTTGATCTTCTAGTTTGTCTGCAGATTTTAGGGAGCTATTGTCCTCTTCCTTAGGGCTGTGTCTCTTCAGACTCTTTTGGCTTTGCTGCCTTGCTTGTCTAAGGGCACCTTCTCTCCTACTTGGCACAGGTTTGTCATTTGCCACCTCTGCTGTATCTTTGGACATGTTCTTTGCTCCTATGGCTTTAGCTACTATTCTAGTGCTTACTGTTTTTCTGTTGCTGTGCTCTTAAATTCTGGGCTTATATTAAAATCTACAGTATATTTTAAATATATGCAAGAAAAACATCATCTTGTTCTTGATGTGGTTATGCCAATTCCTCTTTCCATAACTTTAGGAACTTGAGCTTATCTCATTTATCCTAGGATTTCCTTTCAGATTTTCTTTCCACGTAGAAATGCTTTTTTTTCTTAGGTTAAGTTTTGCACTTACAAGATTTTTTTTTTTCCTGACACTATTTACTTGGGAAGCTTTCGCTAGTGTTGTTTTCTTTTAAAGGATGACTGGCCTATCTTTTGGCATTGACAGATATGCTGCTTTGTAAAGTGTTTGTAAAGAACTAGTACTGGTTTTCAAAAACTCAGAAGTAGAGATGCATTACTGCTTTCAGGTATCAGTGCAGGAATGTGGGATCATAGGATGGGCTAAGGCACATGTAATGCAGATGTGTTAGATGTGTAGTCTAACATTAGACTTCCAATCACCAGTGGATGCACATGGTAAGCTCCCTGTGGATGTTGCAGGAAAAATGAGCTCAGTGTAGAAGTGAGGGCAATATTAAGGAGTGGCCTTGTAGATTTAATTCAGGTAACAGTCATCTGTTGTAAGGAATGCTCTTTATTTCCATTGCATATGCCTTACTGTTAAATAACACGAGTTTATGAGCAAGGAGTTTTCTTCTTCATGTTGTAATGTCTCTCAAGAGTGGTCTATTACTTGAGTATGAGTTTTCCTTATTTTTATCCCTTACCTGAGGTTGCTGTTCTTTCTTTCGCTACTGAAGATTGACTGGTAAAGTGTGATAGCTAAAATTTAGGCTCTTGGGAGTTGAGATTTTTCCATTATTTTTTGTAGTGTGATTAACTGCGTTTGGTTGTGAGCCAAAGATAATGGTCTTTTCCTCATACCTGAGAGCTTACACTCCACACTTCATTGAAACAGAGGTAAGCTTCAGCCTGCCTTTCTTATTGGACAAAAAAAATGGGCTGAATTCTTAGTTTCCCTAAAGTACACTCTTGTATATTAATCTGAAAAGCAAAACACAGTGAATCAGTATAATTAAGAAGCAGGGAAGGGAACTGTAGGTTGGGTTTTGTTTTAGTTTATTAATATGTGTAATTACTCATTTTGTTTGTGATATAAGGACCAAATCTGGACAGTGGCATTAATGTTTGATAATTTTTTTGACAGCTGGATGGTGCTGTTGCACAACAGACTGAAAACAGAAGCACGCCACCCCACTACTGACTCTTTCAAGCTTTTTTGGTCTCTTCCAATAGAAAGGAAAGATTGGTCCTGTCTCCACACTATAGACAGAAGGACAGGAGTCTAAATCATTGCTGGGAAATAGGAGATTTCTGTGCAGCCTGAGAAGCCTTGGAATCTGGTCCTTAGTAGATTTTTTTTCCAGTGTGGTTATTTGATCACAACTAGGTGCTGAGCAGGAGCTATAGGCTTTCTCCCAGGTCTAGGTGAATGTCCTGATTTCCATCTGTACATTTTTGCCATCTCATTTTTTCTGTTACCCTACAGTGCAAAGCCTTTTCTTGATTAGAGTTTTCTGCTGTCAAATTGGAATGCGTCTGTGCTCTTGAAGATGTTAAAAGGAAGTTCACAGAATTGCAGAGTGTGTTGATTTGGAAGAGACCTACAAGGATCATTGCATCCAAGCTGTCTAGCTCTAGAGTCCTGAAAATTTCTTTGGATTTAGCTGAAGCTTTTGAAAGGCAGGGAGTTGCATCTGCTGCTGCTCTGAGTCTCTTTCATGGTCTTGTAATGAAACTTTTGCATTCAAGTGATGTGCAAGAACATGTGCATAGATGAGCTTTTGGTATGACTTTAGCAGAACAGATAAGATGAGTTGAGCGCAACATGTTATGCTGCTCTAACGCATTTGGAGACAGCCCTTAACTAATGTTAAAAATATCTACATCTTTAAAGTTGGTCTTTCAAAATAGCCATGAAAGAAGTAATTGTATGGAAAAATCAGTACACCGTTGCAGGTTTTTGTTTCCTTGGAAGAATCTGAGGCAACTGAAGAAGTAGTTCTGTAAGTATTAAAATAGTAAACAAGCAGACTACTTCAGAATGTTTTAATTTTTATTGCAGCCTGTTTGATATGAAGAAGGGGAGGGAATTACTGCATTTATATTAACTAAATGCAGTGGATCATTTAAACTTAATTATTTTATGACATATATGATACCATATGTAGTAACTCAAACCATCAGATTTTAAGTAATTTTTAGCTATCCTTTAGATTTCTACCTTGATAAATCCTATCTCAAAATCCTTTTTTGGAAGAATGGTTCTGAAAATCATCAATTATTACTTGCTCTTGAAAGTCCCGCTACCCTTGAGCTATGTCTTTGTCTTTTACTTCAATAAACTGCTGTGTACTGCAGCACTTCCTGATGTCAAGTGACTGTCAAAACACAACAGAATTCTGTTTAGAACAAAATTGAGCTAGTGTCTGTCAAAGTGGAAAACAGTTGTAACAACGTGATGTGTAATGACAAAAAAAGACTATGCTGAAGATAGTATATTCAGTCAATACCTCATTTCTAAAAGTGCTTCACAGCTCTGAAAGCTACACTAATAGAAATAGGGGCCAGCAGCTCAATCCTGACTTTGAAGAGTGTAAATGTTTTTATTAATGATAAAAGATTCCAATTGGTTTTGCAAAAAAGATTTTGCAGTGTTTTTATGGAAATAGCGTGCTGGCAATATTTTATTACTGTGTCACGTGTGGATCTGAAATTTTTGTTTCACTGAAACATGGATCCCTGAGAATGCAGAGTTGCATGCAGCTGTTGAAGTGATCAGTGAATGTGTTTGCATATTACAAGTAGGGTGGCATTTTCTCCCATTTTTATTAAATTGTGGAATTAAATGAGGTTGCTGCATTGGGGTGTGTCAGTCAGACCATGCCTGCTTCATTCCATCCTTTTGTAACATGGATTGAAGGTACCCTTAGGTAGGGGGTACACTATGAATTTATCATATCCTGCAATATCAGCTTTGAGTACTTTCTGGCTCTATTTTTTTGTAATGCTGAATGGATGTTACTGATAGTCTAAGAAATACCATGTTTTGGTGTTAATCTGTGGCAGATAAACTAAAGTGGTTTTCAAGTTAAAGGTGACAGTTCAAGTTATTGGAAAAACCTCTTTGACTCTCAGATTGAAAATAAACAGGCCTTGAGGGTTCTACATCTGTTGGCTGTTGTGGTGTTTAGACATCAAAAGCCTGTGGGTGACAGAAACTTTGATCCTAGAGGTCTCTGGTGCTTCATGTTCTACATTGCACTTTGGTGCTGACAGTGCTGACAGACTGTTCCTACCTCAGCACTGCTGGGATTTATGGAAAAAATATTTCATCAGCCTTGGGGTTTGACTGTGAAGTCTGCAGGTGAACAGAATAAAATTTATTTTTCTCAAGAGTGCTGCTTGAATGGTCTTCTTTACAGTCATTCCCAATAGCTACTGCCATTCCATGTCCCTTCTTCCTCCCTCCAGCAGGTGCCTCTGTGTGATCCCTAGCATCAGTGCTAATATAGTCCTCTACCCTAGGGCCTGTATCTAGCTGCCAAATAGCAAAGGGAAAAGGGGATGACCATTGCTCTTCTGCCCAGCTTGGACCTCTGAGCACCTCTCTGTGGAGCTGCAGGCACTCTTGTATCCCGGGGCTGGAAGGGACAATGTAGGATGTCTGAATAAGCAGCAAAACACAGGAAGTAAATGCTAAAGTCACAGCTGCTCTCACAAGTCAGAAGAGGCTTTCTGTGCTTGGAAAAGGGCATTGCTATTCAAAGCTGTGAGCACACCAGGGCTGTGATTCTTCCACTCAGAGCTATAAGATTTAGTCCAACTGTTACCCTGGCATTAGCCAGTCTGCCACCAAATGCTGCCCCTGAGCGCCACATCTACACATCTTTCCAATAGCTCCAGGAATGGTGACTCCACCACTCCCCTGGAGAGCCTCTTCCGATGGTTGACAACCCTTTTAGTGAAGAAAATGGTCCTTGTCTCCAATCTAATGCACCCCTGGTAGAACATGAGGCTTTTTCCTCTTTTCCTGTTGTTAGTAGAAGAGACTGAGAGGTGAGACTCACCTCATTACAAGCTGCTTTCAGGCTGCTGCAGAGAGCAAGGAGTCTCCTTTTCTTCAGGCTAAACAACTCCTGTTCCCTCAGCTGCTTCTCATAAAGTTTGTGATCTACACCCTTCTTGACTTCCTGGACTTGTTTGCCCTTCAGGACTGCTTCCAAAGCTGTCCTATCAACCAGTCTAAAGTCTGTCCACTGGGTGTCCAGTGTAGCACTCCTGCTGCACGCATCTCCTTTCTACCACTCCACCTGCTCCCTTCTCTGAGACTTTAAAACTTATTTCATAATTGCATGTCCCAAATGATTTCTAACAGTCCTTTTCTGTTCACAAACAACTTGGGTGTCTCCCCTGGTTGGCTCCCTCATCAGCTGTGTTAGGAAGTTTTCTTCCACATTCCAGGAATGTCCTAGACTGTTTTCTCTCTGCTGTGCTTTATGAGGTGGCAAGCAACTAGAAGTAGATAGAACCTAGAAGGAGCCATGGTCTCCTAGCACCTTCAGCTAGGCAGTCTAAATAGTCTTTACAGTGTGCCCATCTATTTTGTTGTAGATGTGATCACACTGCAATTGGGTGCTGTAAGCATGTATATGAATAGCAGAAAACCACTGAAAATGCTCACTGGTAGGTCTACATCTGCATCAAAAGCAGTTTTCAGGTTTCTACCCTTTTGATTTTAATGCTCAAAACCTTGAGAATCAATTATAATAATAAATAACATTTCGGTTTTTTTGGCATTGCTGTGAGACAAGAGTTCACAAAATGATTTTGTTTTCTGTGGTGTAGGAAAATTTCCAGCCAGGAGTTGGTAGAAAGCATCAGTATCTCTTTCTGCTCCAGTCTGGCAGCTGCAGGAGATCAGCCTGCCAGAAAAGCTGCTATAAAGCTGGATGTTAGCAAACGGGCAGCTGTTCTTTGAGTCAGGGAAATCTCATTCTCTGACCCAAGTGGGTACAGATCAGCCCAATTTTGTACAGGTCTGGAAGTGCTGGCCATTTTTGATTGAGCTGGTGAAGTCATTTGTTGCTGATTATTGCTACCAACTGGTCTCTGTAAAGCCCCAAGAAGCTGACAGTGTTTCTAAAAATCAGAGCAATTTGCTAATTCAAAATGTTAATTGATTCGCTTTTGTTCACATCCTTTCTTGGGCCTACTTGCAAGTTTTTCCTTGTGATTTATTTCCAGTTCAGCTTTCACATTGATAGATTCTGCACCAACCCAAGAGAAAAACCATTTGCTGTTCAGTAAGGGACTGTGAGTAAGATTTGTCTGACATAGGATGCTTACATGAGGTCTTGCACAGGCCTTTAGAAGGACATTCAACATGTGGCATTGCAGGGACATATTCACCAAATCTTAGGTAAGGAAATTGACTTAATAAACATCTTTCCATCAAACTAGATGGAGCCAAATCAGGTACTTTGCTGAGAAATTTCATTAGTGCAGTATAATTTGGTGCTTACAAAGCTCTATGGTTCAGGCAGTGTTTGTGAGGGGAAGGCATGGTGGTGGGAGGTTTTCTGCTGGAAGAGGGTGGCTCTGCTGGGATCACAACAGTGCTTGCTAAAGAGATGCTCCTCCTCTGGGCCCTTAAGAAAGGGATTGGCATCGTGCTACACAGCTCATGCCTGAGGATAAAAAAAAAGTCATTTGACAAGAAAGCTGAGCTGTTTGGTAGCCTGTTTGCTGCTTTTCATTTTGTCAGCGATAAACACCAGAGAGAGGCTGAAGTAGGAAATTGTCAGAACAGCAGAAGGCATCCTAGGACTCTGCTTCCAGTTTCACAGAAATTTCTGGGGTTTCCAACTAGGGAAATCATTCACTGCTACATTCAGGTGCATAAACCCTCCTGTGAGTAGTGAATGTGTTGGCATGTGCAGAGTTTCTTCAAAAGTCCATATTCAATACAGATTTCAACATCTCTGGACAAGACATTCTCTCTCTGTATCCTCATGTACCACAGAAGTTGGCCATGTTTTATAATTAAGTGTGATTTCTCTAAAGAGATGATTGCAGGAAAAAGGAGGTGCCTCCCTGCATCTTTTTCTCTGCTAGATAATGTGTGTGGTGTTTGGGATATGCTTTTCTTCACAGTGGATTTTGGATTAGGGATCCTGTGCTTTGGATTTTGCCTAACAGGAAACCTGTCAGGTAGCTCACAGATAGTGTTGACTCCCACAGTATTTATCCAAATGACCTTAAAATTATTTAATCAAAGAAACAAAATGCAGGTCATAGCCTTTGCCACCTCAACACTCTATTCCAATAGCTGAAATAGTGACATCTAATATTGGTTTGCTAGATGATTTCATGTAACATCATGAGAGACCCTATCTAACAAAACAGTAGTCAGCGTATGCTGGATAATGGAGTGAACGTAGAAGCAATAAAGTGGAATTATGGGTGGTGAAACACAGGGCTTTTGGATGCCTTACTCTGAGAAAAAAGCCATGATAAGGACCTGCCTTGGTAATAAGGTATAAAATTGTCCTTCTGGCAGTCCAGTAAGTTCTGTTTGACACTGGGAGAATGATACCTACCCAGAAACAGCAGGACATAGTAAAGAGCTCCTGTACTACAAATAAGGTTAATATAAACAAAGTTTTCCTCCTATACATTCCTTAAAGACATGTGGTATTTATGCAGATCATATTACCGGTACCTTTCTTCCTCAGGTACTAAAAATCCCTAATTCTTGAGAGAAAAAAAAAAGGGTTTAGCAGCAGCTTGGTGCTTCTTAAGCATCTGCCTTGAATTTTGCCCTGCTATGGAGGACAGCTAAGATTTAATTAACCACAAGCAGAAAAAGAACTTCTAAATTTTTCACAAAGACAATATTCTACCAGCTGGGCTGAAAAAAACCCAAATCAACAAATATGCAAGTAATGGCAGCTAATGACATTTCCAAATAGGCCATCTCTAACCGTATTATTAAGACAAGTGTTTTGTACCTATACCAACAGTTTAATTGTTCAAACTTCTAGGCATTATTCTGCTAAAAAAACAACCAAAAAACCTCACCAAAAGAAAAAGTCAAAGAAAACCCCCAAATCTGAGAGGAAACCAGCCTAAATCTAAGTAGGCATTTGTACATCAGTGTTCACTGCATGTCTGTGTTCACGTGCATGTTTGGCCTCTTGTGAAGCCACTACATCTACCAATGTAGATTTTCCTGTCTTTAAAACCTGTTTAAAATATTTGAATATTATTAAGCTAAGTATAATTTGTGAAGATAATTCAAGGAAGCAGCGAGAGAATGGAAAAAAGAATATTTGAGAGTATCTGCAGACTTTAGTATGAAATAAATATTTTTACATAAAAAAAAATCCTCTAGGAGAGGGATTTTGTTACCAATGTAAAATCTGGATTTTTTTAACAGAATGGACACCTAGGCCATAGATACATTACTATTTTGAATAACTTTTAGAAGTTCATATGCACCTGTAGTATGAAAGTTCCCCACTCAGGAAATAGCCAGGAGCCTCAATCACCAATGATGATATGTTCTGTTAGAGCACATGGATGGGGCATAGTGCAGTCCATGCCTTATTTTTCGTAGATATGTGGCATCCCCACAGGACTCTTGTAGTTTTAGACCCATGCCCAGACATTATGAGTTTCAGACCAAGTTTTTCAGAATGCAAATCTCTGATTTTAGGCAGTGTTTCTTCCCGATGACTGTTGGCCCTCTAGGTATGTCCCAGGCTATACTTGTGGTGTGGAAATGCCCAACCACTTCATCCATCTTAAATTCTGACCTTTAACTGTTATGTTACACTGCTCACATTCTTACACCTTCATTCAAGTTCCTCAAGAAGTTGCACCATGTGCTAAATGTAAGTCTCTTCTCCCATTTGCTGCTGCACTCAGAAGTTGGTGCAAAAAAGAAGTTACAGGAATATTTTGCCTCTACTCATGTTCCCTTAGAGAAACAGCTTTTTTTGGGAAGCTCGAGCCTAGTTCTAGTCCAGTTTTCTTGTCCTGAGGTAAACCCAAAGTTTGCCTTTGAAAAGACAAGTGTGTCCACTTTATTCACCTCTACCCTCAATGGCAGAAATTGTTTTCAACCCAGGCTGCATGTTGGAAGTGCAGTAGATGCTCCTGTTCTGTGGAAACTACAGACCAAAGTGATTATTGACACTTATTTTGGCTGTAGCCAAGTGTTCTAAAGCATTACTTGGTCTGTGAATTTGGTTTTTTCTGCACTGTATATTAATGAATAAACAACTATGTACCTGTATGTTGCAAAGTTTGGTGTTTTAATTGTAAAGTGAGAAATTGAAGGGCTGAGTGTCTAACAGCTCACTAATATCAAATGAGGAGACCCTGCTTCTTTTACCCTGTGCAATTGCCTAGGGACAGTTCACTTTGAACCTTCCACCAGTTTTTACACTTGCTGGGTCCTTCAGTGGACTGCTTACATTTGCTAACAAAACAACTTGAAGGGAAGAGCTTCTGTGTGGGTAGTGACTGGTTTTAGATAATTTCACACTTAAACAAAGTGATTGAGTAAGCACTGGGTCAGGTGAGCCTCGGGCACAAAGCAGTGTCGGCTTAAAGATAACCATTTGTGATTGCTGCCCTTCTGTTATGGACCTTTAAGCCAAGTGACCTCCCATGTGAGCTTGGGTTACCACCAGCCAAAGTGATGAGTCAAGGCTGCAACAGCTCACATCCTCTATGGCTCACCAGAGAGACCTCTAACACCAAAAGACTCCAGTTGCATGTCAGTGGGTTCAATTCCAATTTTCCCATCTAATTGTTTAACAACAAAAGCCTGCAAAAAAAGGTCTGACTAACTAATCATGAGTATTGCTTCCTGTTTTCTGAAGCTAAACCCAGAACAACGGTTTGTGTAATGATGATGAACTGTTAAATAAAATTAAGTCTCCTTCCCTATGGACTTCATAATAAAAATTGTAAACAATGTTTTGCAAACAAAGCTGCAGGCCTACGGGCTGTCATTCCCAGATGGCATGAATTAGTGCAGGAAGTTTTGTTGTGCTTCCCTTCCCCAGCCCTCCACCCCTCCCTGGGTTTTGCATGTGCTAGATTTGGACAGGAATGACTCAGCTGCTGGTGAATCACCTGCTGAAGTGCTGAAAGTGTTGGCTTGGCTGTAGTTCCTCAAGCAACAGTGAACTGTCAAGGCAGACTGGCAAGAGAATTGTCTTCTGCAGCTGGGAGAATTTTTGTGCTTCCACATTTTGATTTGCTGCTATTAGAGGCTGCAGATACTACTGTGATTTCAAAAATGCCTGTTGAGATCTTGCTTGCTAAAAAAACTTCCTTGTGCAACTGCTTATTCATGACGGCTTTTCACAGGCATTGCTCAAAAGCTGTCTTTAAGAGACAACCAGTTGGTGAATGGCTCAAGTACAATGTAACTGGAAAAATGCTCTTAAGAGATGCTTCACTGCTTTCCTGTTGGTGACCTGAAAAGTAAGAGATATTCCAATCAGAGAGACTGTTCCAGAAAAAATATATGAGGTCTAGAAAATCCTTCTGAAATCTTGCTATTTCAAATTACAGTAATTTTA